>CM053582.1:15766808-15817699 GCA_028627135.1 Pseudochirops cupreus
CCTTTATTAGCAGAATTGCATCTTCAGAAAATTGTGAAGCCATTCACCTGGACCAGGTCTAGTTCCTAACAAAAGGTTGGGCTTTCCCGAACACACAAAGAACCGACAACTCTGAAAGTTGCCAACACTTAAATTTACCACCTCCCAACAAGGAACAAAGACGGCTTATTGTATGAAATAAGCAGGGGGTCAACAGGTTACTTCTCTGACTGTGAGTTTGATAAATGAGCACAGTCAGCTGCGCATAATCTGGCTGAGACAGCTCTGGATTAGCAGCACTGGCGGCTTACACTGAAGGCTTGCAAATCTTAGATCCCCACAACAACCCTGTGAGGTAGGTGCTCTCTTATAACTCCTTAAAACACAAAACAAAACACAGAGAGGTTATTGTGACGGCTTGTTCAAGGCAGGGCTAGAGCTTGGTTCTTTTTGACTGGAGTAACTTGTTTCATTATGATCTCTGCCTTTTAAGCATAACCTCACACATACAAATGCTACACAGAGATGCAGATAACAGTAATTTAAAGTATATCACACCACACATGATACCCAAACGCATGGATGAAATTCATGAAGACATTTAAGGGCAAGACAATTTTAACTTTTTGTTGGGGCCTTTTTTTTGTTTTTGATGTCTGCCATCTTGGCAGATGATTTCCGAAATGGAGGGCAGTAGTGGCATTTACTTCTTATCGGGGCCAATGAGGTGACTGAGTGATTGATGGATGAATGGGTGGATGGATTGATGGATGGAAGGATGCCATGGTAAGGGGGGGGAGGTGGTCTTGGTGCTGAATGTCTTTCATTTCGCTGGCCATTCTTTATAATCCGAGCTTGGTCCTTCTCCAGTGTCTTCTTTTTGAGTTGTACCTAGATGAGGAGAAAGGGGAAGAGAACAAAGGACCAAGTTACTCAATGTAAGTTCATAATGAACTTTCAATTCAAGCCAACATCTTCATGGAGGAAATACCATTTGAATTCTTTTAATATCTCTATCATTTCCTTTTAATTATACCTGCAAAATTACCCTGGGGGGATGAATAATTTAAATTTTAAGAAATTTTAAAAGGGAAACTGATTAGATAAAAACCTTCTCTAGTTTCTGGTATGTCTGGAGAATAGACCGATTGAAATTCACCATGAATCTGGAGGGGCGGTTGGTCTTACCTTATCTTATTACCAGTTTTCATTCGAATCCATTGAGGGATGGGACGATTCTGCTTCTGTTTCTTGGCCAGGAACCTCTTGATTCTAAATGTTTTATGAGAGGACTAACAAGGAAAAGCATTGTTTAGAAGAATTCGAAGCCAAGCCTTTTTCTATTCAGAGGGAAGGAGAGGGAGAAGCCCCGCCCATTCGGTCCCATTCACAATACCGCAGAGCAATTTATTCTGTAGCCTCTGCAGAATTGGGGGCGGGACAAGATGGCTGCAGACATGCTGACGTCACAATAAACTGTCAAGCCATTTTCTTTTTTTTCTTTTCTCTCTCTCTTTTTTTGTTTTGGCCAAGCCATTTTGAAAAGCTAATCCCAGTCACAGGATTAAAAACCTGCAAAAGGACCTCAGCTAAGTAAACTGAGGCAGAAGTAAAATATAATGTTTAGGCTTAGAGCTCCTTTTCATTAGATGGAAAGACCATCTATTCCAATTCCCTTATAGAGGAGAAAACTGACTTGCCCCAAATTACGCAGAAATGGCACTTGTAGCCAGGTCCTCGGATTGTAGGACTAATGCCCCTTTCGCTATGCCGCGTCGCCACCCTTTTAATCAGCAGTGACAAAAGAGGCTCCGGGCTTTTTTTGTTTACTTGCCAAAGGGGAAGGATCCCACCCTGTTTTCGAGGTTTAAAAGGACTACCCAAGGTCCCTCTCCGCTGTAAATCTACGTCCTTTTTACGCTTACTACCTCAAAGTCATAGCAATGCCATCTATGGGACCATGAGAGGAACCTCTTTCCTTTCCTAACACAATTCCTCTCCCTTTGGGGGGGAGGGGTTCAAACCGCCCGGCTTAAGGCTTCGGCGTCCCCCGGGGATGCCTTCCGTGCCTTTTCCTAATTCTCAGCTGTTTTAGACAGAGCCTAGAGAACCCTCCCTCCAGGGCCAGAAAGCTGATTTTAAAGCTGGGGAGCAGGGGGCAAAGGCAGCCTATCTAGCTATGCAGCACCAAAGGTGCTTGGCTCCTCTTGGAAATCTTCCTAGAAGGCTTCCCCGAATGCCCCTCGTTGCTGCTGCTCTGACCCCGGGGCCCTTGGAGCTGCGGCTGGGGGGGATGGCTGCGGATTCTCTTACCATGATGATGAGATGACAGCCGAGCTTCCACCACGATGGCTGGACGGGCGAAAAAGGGAGAAAGACTGGCGGAAGCTCGCTATTAGAGGCTCTGCAGAAGGCGGAGCTTGGAGGAGTTGCGCCTGCGCATTGGCGTCAGGCTGCGCCCTCTGCAGGTTCCCAAGGGGCACTGCAGCACAGAAAAAGCGCCTTGTCTTGAGTCTCACAGCCATCCTCCGCTCCCGGATACCCAGACCCCGCCTCCCATCCTGCGGCTTTTTGGAGGTGACGTCATTCTGGTCTTGTTTTTCTGCTTAGAGACCCATTGCTGCAGTGCAGAGTTTTACCAGCCTTTTTTTCTCCCGGCAGCCCACACTCCATTGTTTCCTTTCTTTTTCTTAAAAAATAATTTTATTGATGTTTTTGGTTTTCTACCGTCTATTTCCCCTTGTATACTTTTCCTCTTCCCCTTCCCAGATCTACAACCCTTATAACAAAGAATGTTTTGAAAAGAGAAAAAGAGGGCGAAAAATAAGTACAATTGATCAATACATCGAAAATATTTGATATTATGTGATATTATCCACACCCATGGATACCCACTCCCCCGTCTTTGCAAAGGATGGACCCCTAGCTCGGTTTCCAGGAAAGCTGTTTTATTTAATTTGAAAGGAAATACATTCTAAGGCTTACAATGCATATTCATAGAAATCAAATCAAAGAGATTACTTTTTCTTTTCCGAGGGCATATGCCAGACGTTCTATAATTTCACTGGTTTGGAAATCACGTTTCTGGAATATCTCCATAGAAAAATATAGCCATTAACCAAATATTGTCCCAGACCTCTTGATAAATATCTACCCTCTGTTAGATGGTTAATTGTTAGAATGCAGAATTTGTATTCAAGACCAAATCCTGTCTCAGGTACTTCCTGTGTGACCCTGGGGAACTGTTTACTCTCCCCGGGCCTCAGTTCCCCCATCTGTAAAAAGCCAATAATGTCTGCAGCACTACCTGAAAAGAATGGCAAATGAAATAACATAAAAATGATCAGGATATTCTATTGTATTGAAGTCGACCCTTTGAGGCTGCATCAAGGCTTCTAAATAATTAGTATCTATTTGGTGGCACAGGGACAGGGAAATTTGCCCATACACCAAAGTGACATCTGCTACTTAAATAAAATAAAATAAAATAAACTGCCTGGGAGGTAGTATAGTGGAAAGAGCCCCAGCTATGGATTCAGAAAACCTAGGTTGACGTCACTTCTGATGCCTACTGCATGTATCTTTCTGACCATGAGTGAGTTACAAACTTCCCTGCTTCCCCCTCTGTAAAATGAAGGGATTGGACTAGCTGGCCTCTGAGGCCCCTTCCAGCTCTAGAGCTAGGATCCTGTGTGGCACCTTGGACAAATCCCTTCCTCTCCCTGTGCCTCAGTTTCCTCATCAATTGAAAAGGGGATAGGGGTAGAAGGATACTATATGGCCTCTGAGGTCCCTTCCAGCTCTAGACCTAGGCTCCTGTGAGTGATCTTGGACAAATTACCTTCCCTTCCTGAGCCTCAGTTTCCTCAGCTATTAAAAAGAGTGTGTGGGAGTGAGGGACTAGGCAGTCTGAGGCTTCTTCCAATTCTAGATCCATTCGGATCAAAGTTGGTCCTGGAAAATAGTTGAGCAAATGTAATTCCTTCTCTTGTTTGCAGATGTTGGGGCATAATGGATGTGGAACATGGACTTTGCATATTTTCTCCAAGGGCTATTTTTTTCTTTTTTCCATTTGGAGAGGAAGATGGAAAGGGAGGAAGATGAAATAGGATTGCCGAAAGAAGAAGAAAGAAAAGAGGGTCACAGCAGGAAAGCCAGCCAGAAAGAATCACAGACAAGCAGCTTTTCAAGTTGTGTATTCAATTTATTAATACTAAAACAAGGATAGAGATTTGCAGCTTCACAATCTTTTTTTCTGTTCTGCTTTTAATGTGGAAATACTCATTTTATTTGGTATTGAAGTTCAGAATTTTAAAAAGTTTTTAAAAAGAGAAAAGAAATGAGGGTCATGTAAAAACCAAAGTCATTCATATTGCTGGCAGTATTAGAACCCCATTCATTGGGGTTTCTGCACTCCTAAGAGCAATGTGCTTTTAGCTACAAATTCTCCATCCTGGAAGTTTCCAAGCCTCTTTATGACTGAGCTAGTAAGCCCTAACTGGCTCCTCTACAAAATGGAGGAATGTCACAAGCAGGACAACTCTGAAAACAATGTGTTGGATTTAATACTTACAAAAATGCAGCTATATATAACAGATACGTGATTTCCTGTATAACCTTTTCTGATCTTTCTATATGATCCACAGTTTATATGTGGATGACTGTCAAACTGGGAGTTAGTAAAAAGTAAAAATTGTTTTTAAAAAACCTGAGGTTCCTCAAACCATTCTTTTATTTCATAATCTCTGCCCCTTCATCAGCAGTGAAGACTTTAAAATACCTCAAAGTATTTATGGCTTCTACCATTGAACGAATCATTTGGGAAGAACCAAGATTTTGTTCCCTGGCCAACTTTGCCTTTGGTGATATCATGACTTGTATGTAAGACGGGTCACGAGAAATACCTGGAGTATGTGATCACAACAGGAGGTTGTCCTTCACCTACTTGCAGAGGTCAGGAACCAGGGCTATGGGGCATTGCAGAAATTGTCAGACATGGTTGATCCTTTAACCCAGTTCTATCTGTTGAACTTTTTTCACAGTTTTGCAGGGGAGGATTGTTTTTGTTATGTGACTGGCTAGGTAGATTCAGAAATTAGGGGAAAGTGTATAAAAACAGAAGATAATAAAAATAAGATTTATTTTTCACAGAGGTGAACTGGTCGTGGAGCAAAATGATAACAGGACAGGCTGAGTGGTAGACTGGCCTTCACCCATTGCTAGAAGGCCCAGACAAAGGCTGCCAGCACATTAGGCAGTCCCCAGACGGAGGCTTTACGTAAACCAGAGACGAACAGGACCAGGCATGGATGGATGGATGGATGGGCCGCCATCTGGAGGAAATGCCCACATCGATGAGAACTCAAACCCTCTGAGGTGTTAAAGCATAATATTAAGGTGCATTATCAGACGAGAGATAATCAAGGGATACCAGGAAAAGTACTAACCGGTTCAGCTTGGAAGACTGTCACATACTGGCCATGACCTTTGAGGAGTTCATTCTCCTCTCTGGGCCTGAGTTTCTTGGCTAATAATAAAATGAAAACAGTGCTACCAGTGTGCCCTATATCACTGAGTAGCTGTTAGGTTTCCCTGAGGTAACGGAAGTAATTCATTTTAGAATTGTAAAGCACCATCTAAATGTGCTAAGGTTGGTAGGGCATGTGCAGTAAGGCAGTCAGAAGACCAGCTCCATTTGCATTAGCTAGCCCCAAGTGAGTTGTAAGTTCCCTGAGGGAAACTTGTTTTTTTATAGGCACCTCCCAACATCTGAACGCAAGGCTCTGAGAACAGAGGACACTTTTCAATGTTCTCTGACTGAACTGGTTGGATGCTACTCACATGAAATGAGTAGAGCTTTCAGGCTAAACTGTATGAAGAGATCTTGGGCTGGATGGGGTCTTTGGGAGGTCCAGTCCAAACCCATCATTTTACAGATGAGGGAATGGAAGGACTGAGAAATGAAGTGACTTGTCCAGGGTCACACAACTAGTATCTGAGGCAGGATTTGAACTCAGGTCCTCTTGATTCCACAGGCACTTAAGGTGGTGAAGTGGATAGAGTGCTGGGCCTGGAGTCAGGAAAACTCATCTTCCTGAGTTCAAATCCAGCCTCAGATACTTACTAGCTGGGTGACCCCTGACAAGTAACTTCATTCTGTTTGCTCAGTTTCCCCATCGGTAAAATGAGGTGGAGAAGGAAATGCTAAACCACTCCAGTATTTCTGCCAAGAAAACCCAAAATGGGGTCACTAAAACTCAGATACAACTGAACAATGGTATAGTTTTGAGATCCTTTTGACGCCAAGTCCAGTACCACAGCCATTATGCTACACTGGTTGGGGATGAAGGGGGCTGGGGGCTCAAAATCTTTGTAGTCCCACTCAAGGATGTTGGGAGGGGAGACCGTGGTAGAGTTGGAAGCACTACAGATGTATTAGTATCACTCTTATGGCTAGGTGTCAAGGTAGCTGGCTTCTTGCCTTTCCTCATTTGGCAAAACAAAACAATCTCTTGGAAGACTCAGACAAACATGGAGTGAGGTAAACAGTACAGTGACAGCAAATATAGTGACTAGGACAGTGTAAATGGGTGTGGGGGGAACCCCAGGAAACAAAAATAAATGCTGCATGCATGATTATGATGTGTGGAAAGAGATGAGCAAAATGTTCCTTCTCTTCCTGGGGGAAATGAGGGAGCAGGGGTGAAGACGGAGGCATATAGCCTCAGATTTGGTCCATGAGTTTTTTCAGTTTTCCTAAACTTCTTCCCATTCCTTTCTTCTGCATCCTTAGGACAAAGGGCCAAATAGAGGCAGATCAACTTGGAAAGTGATCTGAAAAATTAATATTAAGAAAATAACTATTATTGCTGAATTTGTGGTCTCCAACTCTCTATGGAACTCTGGGCCTCTCTGGCAGCTTGGGGTCTACTGCCTTTGCTTTGGACCCACCCTTAATTCTTCTTATCCATTTCTGCCTTTTTCCTCAAAGCTTCTGTACCCCTTCTGGAAATCTGAACCAGAAGGTCCAGGGTCCTCACGAGAACCAATCTCCATGGTCTCTCTGCCTGTGACGTTAGAAATGTTAGTCAAAGACCCACTACTCTCAATCCCAACCCCCCACGATCTTTGCTGATCTTCTTCTGGCTGCCATGTTGTGGGTGGGACAGGACTTCATTTGCTAAAGACATGGCCAAACTGTATTACCCACAATGCCCATCTCTCTTCTTTGGTTTGACTATAAGTGCCTCTACACCCTTTCTTCTTAACTCTGTTCAGTCTGACTTCTGACCTTTTCAACTCCAAACTTACCAAAGATCCCTTAGTTGTCCAATTCGATGGCCTTTTCTCAATTCTCATCCTCCTTAATCTCTCTGCAGTCTTTGACACAATTGGCCACCCTTTCCCCCCTGATATTCTCTTCTCTAGATTTTTGGGGTACCACACTTCCCTGGTTCTCCTGCTACCCAACAGCTCCTTCTCAGTTTCCTTCACTGGATCTTCATCCAGGTCATGTCTGCTAACTATGAATGTTCCACAGAGCTCTCTTTTTCCTGCATGCTATTTCACTTGGTAGATCTCATTAGCTCTCATGGATTCAATTTTCATCTTTAAGTTAATAATTTTCAAATCTATATAACCATCCCTAATGTCTCTGCTGACTTCTACTCTCATACCTCCAACTGCCTCTTGGACCTCTCAAACTGGATGTCCCAAAGACATCTTAAACTTAACACATCTAAAACTGAACTTATTTTATTTTTCCCCCAATGCTCCCCTTCTTCCAAATTTCCCTGTCACTGTTGAGGGTACCACCATCCTCCTGATCTGCCAGGCTCCAAATGTAGGTGTTATTTTCAACTCCAAGGGAGCTCTCTCACCTCCCCCCACATCCAATATGCTGTCAAGTCTTGTCATTTCTACCGTCACGACTTCTCTCCTACGCTCCCCCTTCCTTCCTCTGACACTGCCACCACCCTGGCCCTTATCACTTCTATCCTGATGCTCAGTCGGCCCACTATAAGCCTGTTCCTACTCTGAGGCCAGTGAACATCCTAAGTGTAGATCTGAGTCACATGTCACACACACACAGACCACCCACCCCCTCAATAAACTCCATTGGTTTCTTATCACCTCCAGGACCAAACAGAAAGTCCTCCAGCATTTAAAACCCTACATAACCTGCTTCCCCCCTGACCTTTCCAGTCTGCTTAAATCTTATACATCTCCCCCCTGCACCCCCCCCAAAAATATACATACTGTGATCCAGTGACATTGGCCTCTCTGCACAAGACACTCCATCTCCCCACTGCAAGCATTTTTACTGGCTGTCTCCCATGCCTAAAATACTCTTCCCTCCTCAGCTCTGCTTCCTGACTTGAGTCCCAGCTAAAATCTCATCTTCTATAGGAAGGATCCCTCTTAACCCTACAGCCTTCTCTCCATAGCTTATTTACAATTGATCCTACACTGATATTGTTGGTGCCCAGTTGTTTTCAAGTTGACTCCTTTAGACTTGGAAGATTCCTGAGTATCTTTTGCTTTCTTTGTATCCCCCAGGCCTAGCACAAAGCCTAATTCTTAGAAGATGCTTAACATAAGTAACAGTGGTCTTTCCCTCATCCTATCCAAAGTGGGAATCCAAAACTCATAGGAGTTGGGATCCAAGGTTTCAATGCTATAAGGAATTCTGACAGGAAGAAACTCTCTCTACCATCACAGGTCAGTATCTTGTCTTCAATTTATAGCTTTAAAGTTGTTTTTCCAACTTAGAGGCTAGCTCTCTATTCACTAGGCCAGGGGTGCGGAATCTGTGGTGTAGAAGCCACTTGTGGCCCTCTAAGTCCTTGATGGTGGTCCTTGGATTGAATCCAAACTTCACAGAACAAATCCCCTGAATAAAAGAATTTGTTCTGTAAAACCTGGACTCAGTCAAAAGGCTGTACCCAAGGACCTAGAGGGCCACAGGTTCCCCATCCCTGCACAAGGCCATGCCACCTTTCTAATATGGTCTCACCTAGCACTTTGAATTCCTTTTAATTTTTAATTTATTTAAGAGGCACAGTGATTTTTGTCTAGATTATAGACTTTTTTAGGGAAGGGAAGGGCCTCCTCCGTGCTGTATCTTTCCTGAGCTCTGGCACACAAAGCAGGGTAACTAAATGGTTTTTTAATTGAATTCCAACTAAAAACTACTTTCAACTTTGTAAATGTACTTCAGAACAGCCTTCAGGGTTTGCTGTTTGGTCAGACCTTTATTGATATCTGTACAAAATAATGAAGACTGAAAGCTCCTATGATAAAAGGTGACCACAGGTGGTAGTGACCATTGTGCCTGGGACAGAAAATGCACTTGTGCCATAAAGAGTAAGATGAAGCGATGATGGAAATGACACATTTGGGAGGGTTGAATTTTGCATAATTCTGTTTGAAAAAAAAAAGGCTCAAACAAAAAGAAATACTTGAAATATTCTCATATGCTAACCTACATTCAAATAAAAGCCAGCGTTTCCGTACGGAGGATATAGACATTATTTGACTACAGTTGGCATGTCAACCAAAATGTCTGTTCATAGGAAGTAGCCTGATATCTTTTTCAGGGCCTAGAGTAATAGGATGCTTTCTGTTTCTAGCTGATTGCAATTCGGCAGTTAATAGCAATGATACAGTATGTCTAAGGTGAAGCCAGCCTTCCTTCAAAGGTGGCTCATTATGCTTCAGATTCTCAGCTTTGCTGACCAAAACCTTTCAATATCAGCTACAGGTTTCCAACCTTTAGCACACAGATGTGCCATGATTAAGGCCACAGAAGACATTTCCACATTCAAGCAAACCTCAAATCAAGTAAACCTCAAATCATTTCCCTCATTGTTATCTGAAAACCCTAAAATTAAATTCCAATAGCTGCATAGATAAGAATCGCCTCAAATTTGGCCTCCTCAACAAAGATTTCCACTTTTGCCCCCCCTCCCATCATGCTCATCTGAAAGGTAGCCCACCAGCACCTGGCCCCTTTGAGATTCTTTCTCTCTATTCCTTCTTTTGGAAGGCACTGCTAGATTGCTGGATTCCTGCTCTTTGGCTGTCTACACAGTCAGAACAGTTAGCTATCTGGGCCCATCATTCTTCTTCCTTCCTACTACTGTTCTCATTCTCTTGCTTTTTATCTGGAGCTGGCTCTGCGGATTTCAAAGGGCTGTCTTCATAGGGTCCCAGGCGATTCCGGCTCCGGGCACCTGGCTGGTAGAGTTGCATTGCTGGGCGGTCCTAAAGAGAAGCGTGAGACGCATTAGTGGGCTGTCCTTGACCTGCAAGTTGCTTCTGGCCCTTTTCGTAGCTTTCTGAACGTCCTAAACACCATATACTGTGTCAGTGGTAGTAAAACTTCAGTGGCACCAACAACCAGGATTGCAGACTTCCCAAAGGCCAAAATTTGAGTGCACGGTCCAACAGTCAACCTTGACTAGGATTTTGCTTGCAAAATTTGAAATGAAAGATCATTTTCATAAGCACTACACTGCACTCCCAGCTACCCAAGACACACATACACATACAGATACACACGCTCCAAAGCATCTGTCCAAATTTCAGGACCATCTGAAAATGAACTCAACCTACCTAAAATGTTTCAGTTCAGGAACCACACCCATCACCTACCTCTTTCCAGCTAGAATTAAAACAACAACAACAACAAAAAACCTTTAGCAGGCAATTTCAGAGGAGGCAAAAGACAAACTCAAAAACATCTGTCAACGAAGACAATTCTTCTAAGAGCTCATTTTTAAGAATTATAAAAAACAAACATGAACTTTGTTTAGTGCTGACCTATCCTGAAGTCATGATCTCAGACCCCTGGAGCCCTGTTAAAACACAACCAGCAAGATGAGAGGCCAACAACGTAACACCCAGGTGGGAGGCTCTGTGCCTGCTGCATGCTGTAATTCAGATTTGATAAAGCCATCCTGTATGAGTAATATGTTTGATTCATGACTTAATTTCATTCTTGGAAATTCTAATTCAAATCATGTAATCTGAGAGTTGGTAGGGGCCTCAGAGGCCAGCCAGCTTAACCGTTACCTGAGAAGGTAATCCTTCTACATCTCTAACAAGAAAGCAATCTCTACTTTAAGATGCCAGTGATGAGCAACTCACTACCTCCTGATGTAGCCCATTCCACAGCTCTAATTGTTATGAATTTTTTTTCCCCCAACACAAAGAGTAAATAGATCTTGCTCCACCCCCACTGACATTCCTCATTCTGCCCTCTGAGGCCAGGCAGAATGATTCTCTTTCTATACAGCAACCCTTCAAATACTTTTAAACAGTTCTCATACTAGGTCCCCCTCAAACAGCCTCTTTCCATCAGACAAGCTCAAATGCCTGGAGTTGTTGTGTACCCTCTCCCTGAGTGATAGGACCAAAGTTAGCACAGGAAACATCACTCCTTTGGGCCTAATTCCAAGCACACATTTCTGCAGTACTTCAAAAAAGGAGGCTTCACAAAAGAAGGCAAGATAAGCACCCTGCTTAGGGTTTCAAGGAGTTTGTGCTAGAAGATAAGTTTGCTCTAAAAATCATCCATCAGAAGGCTCTGTGTCCAAGGTTTCTCAGTAGCCTCATTTTTAGGGCAATTTCACTCCCAAGATGGCTTTTCCTGTTTTAGATTTCACCACCCTAACTCATTTTTCCTCATTCACACAAGCCATGGATAAGCTGTTTAAAGTAGCCATGGAGAAACTTAGATTTCAAAAGAACAAGTAAAGAACTAATAATCCTTTTTAAAAAGTTTCTAGTGTTTCTTTGAAAAAACCACCAAACCACCTTATGAAAATAAACAAATTTAAAGAAAAGTAGCACCTTGTTTCTTATGCGATCTCTTTTCGCTGCATCTTCTTTTCTGTCCTCTTTGGTCATTCTGTCTGAGTTGCCTATTAAATCTGTACCATCATGCCTCTTTCCTTTGTCCCTAAGTAGATCTCTTTCCTTTTTCATTTCTTCTTCTTTTCTTCTAAAGGTTTTCTCTTTCTCAAAGCGTTCCTTTTGCCTCCTTTTGTCTTCTTCCTGCCGCCTCAGTTTCTCCTTCTCTCGCTGCTGCCTCTCTCGTTCCTTGTCTCTTTCATAGTCCTTGTCCCTCTCCCTGTGGTCTTTGCCACCCTCATGTTCAGATCTGCATGGAAAACAAATCTGAGAATGAACCCTCAGAGTTCTGGGCATCACAAGCGAAAGACACACTGTGCTTTTGACTTGGCTGTCGAAATGAAGCTACCTAGAAAAAAAGGCCACAAGAGTGTGCTGCAACTGGTCACATCTTGTGACCCTGCGTTTGTTCAAGCTCCTCTGGAAAGCTGCCCTGAGACGCACAACAAGGAGCATTTTGGACCCTCCTCCCCACCATCTAATTAGAAACAGTAGCTGATCTTCATTCAGCAGCAAAGCCAGGACAGAGCAACCAATGCCATTAGCACCCTTGCATATAGGAGCCACTTAACTGTTTGTAGAATTCAATTCAATGCTGCAGAGACAAGTCTAAAGGAGACACATGCTGGTGAGCCCTAGAATACTAACTTCTTGGCTTTCTCTTCTTTCGTCTCCCCATCAGAACGCTTGGCCGCCGCACTACTCTGCCCACTGGTTTTTTCCTCATTCAGATTCTCTTTGTCCAATCTCTTGGATTTTTCCCTTTTTTCCAATTCTTTTTCATCTCCTCTTTCTGGCTTCTTGAGCAGCTTGAAAAAGAACAAGTTTATTTTCATTTTGAGGGGTAGAGAGGGAGTGTTCCTTTTAAAAAATATATCTAAAGAAAACTACACTTTGGCCCATCTAAGCCTTAGATCACTCACAGTGGCTCCCATTTGGTTCCCCACTCTGAAAATGAAGTGAGGTGCACTCCATTTTCCAGGGTAACAGATAGTGCACAGAGAAAGGTTAACTTACTAAAAGAGGCGAGACCAGTGTCCACACGTCACCCACTCACTGAAATCAGACAGTTCGCTCACTTTATACTGAGAGGATCACAACTCTTCAGTTTTAGAAAGGCCAATGCACAATTTCAAGCATGTTGTCCAAAGCAAAGTAGCGTAGCTATTGAGGTTGGTGATGCTTTGTGGTATAATACATCATGAACCTAAACATGCCAGATGGGTGGGTGCTGCTGGAGTTTGGGCTGACTTAAATGCTCCGAGTGACAAATACCTCTGTCACTGAACGACCGATCCACCTCGCAGAAATAATTTTTGCTTGAGGCTTTTTGTTGTGATGTGTTGAATGGTTAAGAACCACCCAGCAGCTGGTTAATAAAGCCAAATGCCTCATAAGGTACAAGGGAGGGACTGCCTTTCCATCTCTGCTGAGCGGGAGTCAGATACTTAATGTTTACTTATTAAAATAGAGGCTTCAAAACCACCACACAGGCAGGTGTGAGCTCTAAGATTCCCAGTGTACAAACAAAACCCCTTCTCTGCTCCCAGTCATCACTAGAAAACCCTCCAAAATACTCCCCAAGTGACGGATAGCATCCAGATATATATTCTTATGGAAAACATATGAACTCCCAAGTCTTAAGACGAAGGCTTCATGCAGCGCTACGTCACTGAGCGAAGAGCATAATAGCACAGCACACAGTGAAGCAGGAGCTAATTAAGCAGAAACAGACAAGTTCCCTGCAAAGGGCTAAGGTCCAATCTGAACAGCAGGGACAGGCAAAGCATCATCCTAGGTGGGTATCATACTGCTGATCCATAGTGTATGGTCTTCTTAGCTCTCCAATAAGCATCTTCTCAGGAGAGGAGCTGATGGCGCATTAGGAGAAGCCAAAACACTCAGTACTGTAATAGGAATGCAAATAAATGTGTCTCCTGCTTAAGGTAGCTGCCTGGTTGGAAAGAAGCAGGAAAAGCGCAAGTCATGGCTGAGGTGGCAGGCACAGGGTGTGTATGAGAGAGACTGAGAAGAAGCCCAAGGATATCCCTTACCCCCATGAATGAGCTGGGGAAGGGGGAGGTCTAGTGACTGAGGGGACTCCAGTACCAAGAAAAGCAAACAGGTGTGGGGGTGGGGCAAGGGGAAGATAGTAATACCAAGGCTCCAGCCTATGAGTAGAGTAGGAACTGCTTCCTGCTTGGGGGCAAACTGTCCTTCTTTTCCCAAAATGTCAGGGAACAAATATTCCATGAAGCTTAGCAGAGCAAAAGCTTCCCCAAACCCTGTGATCCAGAGCAGGAGCTAGCAAGGCCTAGTTCTAGTTTCTTCCTTGAGGAAAGGTTGGGAGCATGTGTGACTGAGAGCTACTTGCTGGCTGGCTACTGAGTCCTGTGCATAATGAAGATGGAGGAAACACTGATAAAAGAGGGAACAGAATGCCATGCAGGCCCATCACCCTCAGTGGCCCCTAGGCAACCGGGTTAGCCTGCAGACAGTGGAGGCAGAAGGAAAAGGGAGACGGAGAGGGAGAGGCAATTGATCAGCTCTTCTTCCTCCACAAGCTATGGATATGCAGCAAAGAGAAGTCAGTGGGTCTATGGCTTGTCACTTCACCCTCCCGCCTGGTCCCCAGGACTCAGAGGAGGGAGTTTCCACTGCTAGCCTAGCACCCAAAATATTTGGTAAGACCTGGTCATATGACAAAGTACCAGGTTCTCTGTGCTCTGCTGTGCTGGGCACTTTGGTGATCTGTGTACCAGAAGACAGTGGGAAAACACACAGACAAGTCAACCTGATTGAGTGTCAGTGTGAAGGAAACCATGGAGAAAGTTCTACCACCCCCTAGCCAACCAGAAGGCCTTATTACTAAGAAAAGAAAACAAGTAGAAATCCAATAATGGAGCATGTTAAATGGCAAAAATGACCCCCAAAAAAGGGACAGAATTCGTAACGACAAATTAAATGGTATGAGAGGTGCTGATTAATGCTCTCAAGGGATTCCCACTTCTCAAAGTAAAAGGATAGTGTTGGAGGAAAAAAGGTTGCTTTATTGGTTTGCCACAAGAAACTTTATTTCATCTACACCGACACTCAATACACGGACACTCCATACATGTTTCGGGAAGTTGTTCCATGCGACTTTTCTGCAACATGGATTTCATACCTTAATCTTTGGTTCATCCTTTGATCTATCCCTCTCTTTTTCTGGACCTCTTTCAATCTTCTTTATCTTGTCTGTATCCTTTCTTTTTCTTCTCTCTTCTTCCTTCCATTTTCTCCTTTCTTCTTCTCTTTGCCTTTTTCTCTCGATCTCTCTCCGCCGTCTCTCTTCTCTCTTTTCTTCTCTCATCCTCTGCAAACAGATAGAGGATTCAAAGCCTTTTGAACAAGACAGCCACCACCAAAAAGCCTCAAGCAGTCACAAAGCATGCTGGGTAAACTGCATCTGGCAAAGGCAACGTCCCTTCTCTATCCTGTCCACAGACTCTAACTCAGCCTTCCTACAGAGAGGTGCCCCAGCTAGGCAAAAATCTCCTGCAGTTGATTATAAATGCCTTACCAATGGCTTTCAGGAAGACATAGGGCATCTAGAGAAATAGCCATGCAAAAACAGCAATTTGCATATAAATGGTACTGTAAGGTTTACAAAGCACTTTATATCCATCTCTGCATTGGATCTCCCCTGTAACTCCACTATCCAGTCAAGAAGAAGGGCCTAGACCAGTGGTTCTCAACCTTCCTAATACCTGGACCCTTTAATACTCTTATGTGGGCGTGTCTAAATGTGGGCGGAACCGCCTGGAGATGGATAAAGGAGAGGTGTATCGGTTCCTAAGACCACTGGAAATATGTGCTTTCGAATGGTCTTAGGCGACCCCTGTGAAAGGGTTGTTTGACCCCCAAAGGGGTCACAACCCACAGGTTGAAAACCGCTGGCCTAGACTAAAGGCAGTAGGCCTAGACTCTTCCTACTCCAGGGCCTAAGTGGCTAAGAATAACCACATGCCTGGAAGGCTCCTCCCCTCTTCCAGTCGAAATGAGATCAAATTTATTAAGATAACCACATTATTCCATTTCTTACCTGTTTATTTTTCAAGAAGTTCAAAAGGGGAGTTGTCTTCTTAGCTACATAAATATAAGGGGGAAAAATACAGTGTCAATTATACACCTAGAAAGAACTTTCTTCTGACCTCCAAGGCTAGGAAAATTATGGACTTTAAAGGAAAATTTCTAATATATCAGAAGAAAGTTAGTAAAAACAATTCCTACATTTGTCCATCACCTCGTAGCTCTTTAAGAGCTCTTAAACAGGGGATCTTGGCTCTGGGTTTTCAAAATGGGACATGGTATTTATTTAAAGTCAGGGGCATTATCCTGGGGTGAAAGCCGCCTCTTCAGCAACAGCAATAGAAAGTGAATGAAACCAGCCAACCTTAAAGAAGGAATTCCAGTTATACCTGAACTTTAAAGGCAAATGTTTTTGGTTTTATGATAAGGCCAAAGAAAAAGAAATTATTGGTTATAAGGCTTTTATTTCCCATCAAACAACTAGCAAATGTTTCTGTGTGCCAGGCCTTGTGCTAAGTGCTAGAGATACAAAGAGAAGCAAAAAACAGCCTTTGTGCTCAAGGAGCTCAAATCTGATTGTTGAGGTGAGTTGGGAAAACCTGAAGGTATGGGCAGATACAAAATAAACACAAGGTAATTAATCTTGGCAGAGGGGACAGTGAGGAAGAATCAGGCAAGGCTTCATATAGAGAAGCCTTGTGCTGAGTTTAGAAGCAAACTAGATCCCGAAAGGCCAAAGTGAGGGAGTACATTCTAGGCCCAGGGCACAACTAGTGCAAAGGTGTGAAGATGGGAGATGGGAGTGTCATATGTGAGAAACAGAGGAACAGCTAGCCTGGATGGAATGCATAATTCAAGAGTAAAGTAAAACTAGGCTGGAAAAGTAGGGTGGAAAAGCCAAATATGAGTTTGGATTCCGGTTTAAAGATAAAAGGGAACCACTGGAGTTTATTGCATTAGGGAGTTATGTGGTCATACCTGGGCTTAAGGAAAATCATTTGGCAGCTGGGGAGGGGGGGTTTGAACTGGAGACTTGAAGAAGGAATATCAAGTAGGAAGCTATTGCGATAGCCCAGGTGAGAAGGGATGAGGGCTGAATGAGGTTGGTGGCTATGGGAGTTGAGAGAAGGGGATAGATTAGAGATCTGTCACTGAGGTTGAAACACTAAAACTTGGTAACTCACTGGATGGGAGATGAGGGAGAGTGAATCATCTAGGATGCCACAGATTGTGAACCTGGGTAACTGGAAATATGTTTGTCCCTCCAACAGAATTAGTTCTATGTGGGTAACTGGAAATATGTTTGTCCCTCCAACAGAATTAGTTCTATGTGGGTAACTGGAAATATGTTTGTCACTCCAACAGAATTAGTTCTATGTTGGACATGTTGAGTTTGAGATGCTACAGGACCCTTTAGTTTGAAATGGTCAATGGGCAGTAGGCCATGCAGGACTGGTGTTTGAGGGAGAAGACAGGTCTGGATAAATGGAACTGGGGGCCATCTGCATAGATGATCATTGAACCCATGGAAGCTGATGAGATCACCAAGGTCAATAGTATACAGGGAGAAGAGAATAGGGCCCGGCACAGAGGCCCATGTATAATATTTTAGCTAGAAATACCCATTTGTAAGTAGTAGAAAACACCAAAATATCTTCAAAAACTTACCAGAAATTCAAAGGTCCTAAAACTTAGAATTCTTAAACCTCTATACCCCAAGAAGATAAAAAACAGAAAGGCCCCATAATCTACAAAGGTTTTCATAGCGGCTCTTTTTGTGACAGCAAAAAACTGGAAACAAAGTAGGTGCCCATTGATTGGAGAACAGCTGAGAACCGGCTGAACAAAGTGTGATCTATGAATACAATGGAATGTTATTCCACTAAAAGAAATAACAAATATGAAGAATACAGAGAAACATAGGAAGACTTGTATGAACTGAGGAAGAGTGAAGAGAGAACAAGGTAAAGAGACAATGATCACAATCATGTACACGAACCCTGGGTGATCTGGATAATGATCTTAGTCCCAAGAGAAGAGACTTTAGGGTAGGAAGGTGGATGATTAGGGGCATATAATGCCATATACACTGTCAAATGCGCTTTAACTCTTATCCAAAGGTGACTGACAGAAAAAATGAAAGGCATTGATACACTCCCAAGATTTGCACTTACCCTTTGTGTAGAGGACAGTGATGTGTTCATAATGAACAATATTGTAAAATTTAATAAAAATCATGACCCTTTAAAGAGGTCCACATTACCTCAGGAGCGTTCTCTCTGCCCTCCCTCCCCCCTTACCTATCAGCTCTTTATTTCTTGCTTCTATTTCTTCTAACAGAGTCTCTGGAGTGGATGTCAGTTTCTCTTCCTCTGCACAATAACTCTCCAAAAATTTCTTGTACTCAGGGTCTAAATACGGAATTGAGGAAGTAAGTGTGGCAGCCTTTGGTGACAGACTGCATACAGTCCATCAGAGACATTCCCTCACTACTTTATGCAAACACCACTCTGGATGCCCCAAAGGAGAGGACAAAGAAAATACCACTTGAGATTTTATTGCTTTGGCTCTTCAATAAGGAGACAACGGTGGGGAGAACTTGCTCTACACATCCCCTTCCCCTTTGTTTAAAAGCTGCAGTCCCAACCACCCTGAGTCACACTTGCAAGAGGCTTCACCATGATGGTATCTGCAGACAACAGAACTACCAGAATGCCTTTCCTGGCATACTTCTTTTTATTTCTTTTTTTTCCATCGACTTGTTTATTTACTTTTAGTTTACAAGATTCAGTTCCACAGTCCCTTGAGTTTCAGATTTTCTCCCCTCTCTTCCTCCCCACCCATGGTGGCGTGCAATCATGTATAGGATCTGCAAATACTACAATAGTCTGCATACCTCTCTTTAAACATTAGATTGTAAGCTCCTTAAGGGCAGGGACTGCTCTTTGATTCCTTCTGTATCTCCAGGGCTTAGCACAGTGTCTGGCCCATAGTGGGCACTTAACACATGTTTACTGATTGATTGAAACAAACACAATATATGAAAATCCAGTTTGGGCCAATAAATACTTTACACAAACTGGATCCAAACATGAGACTAATAAATAAGAAGCTTCTCTAGGGCACCAAGACTTGAATATAATCTATATTCATTTTTGTATTTTTCCTTCCGGAAAACATGAAATGTACCTATATTGTCACTGTGAGGATGCTGCTCACACCACTTCAGAGAGATCTAATATACGTCCCTGAACATGGCATTTGAGATGATAAAGACCACTCGAGTTCTTCCCGGGCACTTGTTTTAAAAAGGCCAAACCCTGTGGCTCATAGATGGAAATCATCTAACATCTATCCCCATTCTATAGAGGAGGAAGCTGAGCCCCACAGAGGTCAAGTGGCTTGCCCAAGGCCAAGAAGTGGAATAAGAATCATAGATCTAAAATCACCAGAGAGTGGCAAAGTGGTTAAAAGGGCAGGACTTGGCATCAGGAAAATCTGAGTTCAAATCCACTCAGACACATTAGCTGTGTGATCCTGGGTAGATCACCCAAGCTCTCAGCCTTCATTTTCCCATCTGTAAAAAGGGGAGTGGTAATAATAATAGTTCCTCCCTCCCAGGGTTATGAAGAACAAAGGAAATAATATTGTGGCATGCTGCCAACCTTAAGACACCATATAAATGCTGGTTACTGTTACCTTGCCCAACTCTTGTTTTTCAGAGAAGGAAACTATTTGGAATGCAAGGCGGGATGGATGTGACCTGATCCAAAAGTCAATGCATCTGAATTCATGATATAATAAGCTATGTGTTATTAGGTTTACACTGCATTTTCCTTATAAAATACCAGCTATGGTAGCTCTGGATGGATTTGTAAAAGGCTGGGTGAACATGAGAGCCAGGTCTACTGCTGGGGGAGCAAAACAGGTCCTGTGATTTTGAAAAGTTTGAGGAGGAGCTGCTGGCAGGGGCATCTTCTCATTTCAGAGGCTGGCCAAAGCCCTTTCAAACCTCAGAGCTTGGGTATGTTCAAGTGGGAGCTATGACCGCCCACTATAGCATGTCTACTGATTTGAGCTGATGTGTCCAGACCAGTATAAACATCCATGTAAGCACATGGTCCACTGCATCTCAGTCATGCCAAATAAAACCAAAAGAAAAATGGTAACTTGACTAGGGTGCTTTGGCCTCCACATATTGCAATGACCAAACCTGCTTCAGATTTTGCTTTTGTGAGGATAGCAGAAATGAAAACCAAAGCCATTTCTGTTAACACGGCCAGAAGCGAACTGAAAGGCCAACTGGTCCAACCCCCTCATTTCAGAAAGAAGGAAGCAGACTATGGTCAAACTGGCTTCTCTTTTGGTGCATTTGAGATATCTTCATCTTATAAACAAAGGCCCTCATCATCATCAGAAGCAGCAAGAGAAATATAGGATTTATAGTACTGACTACACGATACTTCCCCAGAGCATATAAATAAAATTCAGTTAGCTGGAGGAAAAAACCATTATCAGAAATCCAACTTCCTTCTAAAGATTAACCACTTAAGATTCCAATCACCACCAGAGAATTTTATCTTATCAACCTCACCCTTTGCAAAAAAAAAAACAAAATGCAAATTCTCTACCCTCCCCACCTCTGACCCTATATACCGCCATGGTGGTATCGTACCATCCTCAATAGTCCCGGTTTTGGCATCTTTCTTCTTGTTCTTCTTTTTTGCCGATTTTTGGAAAGGAGCAAACTCCACTATGGCAGGGTACTCCTGACCTGTTTGGAAAGACAACACAATAAACCCCCACCCCCCAACAATTGCTTTTATGATTCTCACGAGTTCTCCAGATGCTGCTACAAAACAAGAGGTAGGTGGTGGTACATCATCAGTCTTGGTTTTACACAAGGAAACTGAGGCTGTGAGAGATGGTCACATGGCAATACAGGCTTTTATAAAGGCAGTGCCTTCAAATCACGTCCTGGAGATTCAAGTGGCTCCTTTACAGGAGTCCTACTAGGTGCAGGAGGATCTGAAGCTCAGATTTCAAGCTGCAAAGGACTTGAAAGGTGGTCTGTTCTGCCTCTCCACCCCCATTTCCCAAGGCTCAAGAAAGGTAAGTGACTTGACCAGTCATAAGGGAGTAAGCAGCAAGTCAGGACCCCTCATAACAAATTCAAGGCTCTTTTTACTCTACCAAGCAGCCTTCCCGAAGAAGGTTTTCACCTCTCACCATCAAGAGAAACACTATGACCTGGGTTACAAAAAGTTCAATTATCATGAGAAAATACAACTTAGAAGGGAAAGAAGACATTTTCATAGGTTGAATTCCAGTCATCTAAAAAAAAAAAACAAATAAAAAGAAAAAAATCTCTTTCAAAAGTTCATTAAAGGGGCGGCTAGGTGAATAGAGCACTGGCCCTGAAGTCAGGAGGACCAGAGTTCAAATCCAGTCTCAGACACTTAACACAAAACTAGCTGCGTGACCCTGGGCAAATCACTTAACTCCAATTGCCCTACCTTCCCCCATCCAAAAAAAAAAGCAAAAAAAAAGTTCATTAAAAAATAAATGCATAACATATACATACATATGTGTACATACATACATACACACATCTTTTAGAAAAAGATTATAGAAAGGTCTCTTCAGCTTTGAAGGGATAACACATAGGAGACCCATGTATTTAAGACTGGAGGTTGTTTCAGTAGTGTCCAATTCTTCATGACCCCGTCTGAGATTTCCTTGGCAAAGATACTGGTGCGGTTTGCCATTTCCTTCTCCAGCTCATTTTACAGGTGAGGAAACTGAGGCAAACAGGGTGAAGTGACATGCACAGGGTCACACAGCTGGGAAGTATCCGAGTCTAGATTTGAGCTCAAGAAGATGAGCCTTCTTGACTCCAGGCCCAGTGCTCCATGTACTATGGCACCACCTAACTGCCCAAAAAAAGGGTGGGGGGGAGGGCTTTGGAAAGGGCCCTTCAGCCCTAGAGTTGATAACATGTAGGGGAGCCATGTATTCAAGGCTAGAGATTAGATATTTGCTCTACAATAATGTCAGTCTAGTAATTTGGACAGATAATAGCTGGAAAGCAAGCCTCAGAATAAAAACAACATAGACTTAAGTCCTACCCCTAATATATATTGGCTATGTGACCCTGGGCAAGTCATATGCCTCTCAGTGCCCGCAAAGTGCAAGTTGCAAAATAGGTGCCAAAAGGAGCTTCCTCATTGGAAGTTCTCTATTCAGATATTAACTGAAATGAAACACAATTCCTCATCTACTTAGAAGAGAGCAGAAAGGCAGAGAGTTAAAAAAAAATCTTATGTACTTTCCTCCTACGAGGTGGCCCTCATTATATGACTCAGTCCATTTTTTTAAAATGAACTTCTCTAGGTAAGGTATAAAATTATGAATTTTGCCATCAAGGGCCTTACAGAATAGCAGGAGAGACACAGCCTGTAAACACCTAATGGTAATACAAAGTAGAATGAAATCATTGCCACCAGAGGCAAATGTCAAAAAACTTTAGAAAAAAGTACTGGAGTTGGAGTAAGAAGATCCAAGTTCAAACTCTCAGCTCTGCTAGTGTGTGACCTTGGGCAAGTCACTTCCTGAAGTTCAGTTTGCACATCTGAAAAATGAAGGGGTTAGACTAAATTAAGGCCTACATGTACAATGCTATGAGAAATGGCTTCCATATGGATTATGCAGATCCCACAAATCCAACAATTTTTATTATCCGATTTCCAAACCCACTATCCTTAGAAGGGGAAAGTACAGACAGGAGCAGAAAGTACCAGCTGACAAGAAGGGAGAAGACAAGCATAAGTGGAACTACAGTGTTCTGGACCATTTATGATAAGTGCCCCATTCAACAAAGGCCCTTAGGGCATCAGAATGAATTATAGAAACATGAATCATGATTATGACCCAAAAGCATCTGCCAAAAGGTTGTGAGCAGTTCAGTTACAGAAGGCAAGCAGGCATTTTACAAATATTTCCATCCACAACGGTGAAAGTGCTTTGTTTTGAAGTCATGGTTCTTACAGAAGTGCCATCCAGACTCAATTATTCTCCAAGAACTCCTGGATGTTCTGTGTAATTCCACCCTGCATGTGGCCACTGCTTTCTCCTTTTCAAATCACGTGATGTGAATTTCATTGGCCCCCAAACAAGCCCACTATAGATATTATCAGGATATAAAGAGGTTAATGATTTGTGGGGGAGAGAAACAGAGAGAGAGAGAGAGAGAGAAAGAGAGAGAGAACAAGAAGTCTTTTCTGAATATTGAACTACTACAGAAAGATAGCAAAAGGGGAATCCTCCATATTTCTTGGTGGAGTACCTTAAATTCATTTTTTTCCTGTATCTAATGGACAATTGTATTAAGCTGAATACTTTAAGGAAACAGATTCTGAATCAGCATCATTAAAAATTCAAAGAGACAAATAGTTCATTTTTTATTTTTTCTGACACACAGTAAAAACAAAATTCAAAATTATTTCGAAGAATACTAAAATAGCAAATCAATAAAAGCTATTCTAATCTTTTCAAATTTATTTTCCTTAAGACAGAGGAATGCTAAGACTTTACTGACTTTTGGGAGCAGCCACAGCCTTCCTGGAAGAGCCATTCCACATTTGCTCAGACACCTCCAACAATAGGAACACACTACTTACCAAGGCAGCCTGTTGGTTTTTTTGTTAGATAGCAAAAGAAAAAAATGAGCTCTTTTTTTAAATGTTTTTTTTTGTTAGCAAAAGAAAAAGATAAGCTCTTTCTTATATTAAAATGGAATGCCCTTTACTATGTTGGTTCAACTGTTATTGGCGTATTCTCTGAAAAGGATCTGGTCATAAGCTGTTATACTGTCCCTGCCCTTGGACCCAGTGGTAATACCAATGGGCCTATATCCAAAGAGGCCAAAATTGGAAGAAAAGGACTCACATGCATAAAAATATTTATAGTAGTTCTTTTTGTGGTGGCAAAGAACAAAATGGGTATCAATCAAATGAGGAGAATGGTAAAATAAATTCTAGTATGTGAATGTAACCTAATGGAATTTCTCAGGAAAAAATGATGAATATAATGGATTCAAAGAAGCCTAGGAAGAGTAGGATGAACTGATTCAGAGCATAGTAAACAGATTCAGGAGAGTGCTTTTCAAAATGACCACAGTTTAATCAAGGCAGCAATCAATCCTGTTTCCAGGAAGGCTGACTGAGGAAATCTTCCCTCCTACCTCTTAGAGATTTGATGGAATAGAGGTGTAGGTAGGTATACATTTTCAGATATGGCCAATGTGTTTATTTGTTTGGTCTGACTATACTTGTTACAAGGGAAGGGAGTGGTAGTGATAATTGTGCAAAAAGAAAGAAAAGGAGTTGTCAACAAAACATTAAAAAAATACCCAGAAGGGAGTTTGTAAAGGGACATGAAAGTGGAGTAGCTTCATATACACCCCTCTTTTTTTACTCTCTTACCATCTCTCATATATACCCCTCTTTTCCATTCTCCTTTATAGACTGAACTGTTCATATTTGTTCATGTTCATAATAAAGACAATTTTTAAGATGTCAACATCATGATGTAAAACAAAAAACAGCAATAATATTTATTTAGAAAAAAGACTTTTGTCTTACTAAAGTTGGAGTAATGACAAAAACCTGAAAGCCCCCACCCACAATCCCTTTTTACTTATGGTTGTACAGACAAAAGTGGAGCAATAATTGGTGGATTACCTGTGGATTACTTGTGTTTCAGAGCATATTGATAGGGTTAGGCAGAGAATTTTTCAGACTCACTTGAAAGAAATGGTCCCATCAGGGAAAACATTTACAACATTATTTTAGAATACCACTGACTTAAAAGGTTTGAGCTCAATTGAGGCAACAACAAAGAATCCTTGAGGCTGGAAGGGAATATCTGAAACCTGTATGTACCTTTACATCGGCACAAAACAACATAGCTGCCAACATCATTCTAATGTTCAGAACAAAGCATCATTCAGACCAGAGCTGGCAATAATTCCTATCAGATGGGCAGTGAACAATGGGGAATTCTTCCATTTTACTAACCTGTGAAGACAGCAAAGAACCCTAGAATGTCATGGCTGGAAGAGAAAAACAATACAGCACAGGGGAAGGAGCAATGGACTGGGAATGAGAGAACGTGGGTTGACATACTACCTTGGACACCTAATAACCTTGGTGACTTTGGGCAAGTCCCATAACTTTGCTGGACTGTAAAAACAAAGGGACTAGGCTCAGTGGCCTTTAAGGTTCCTTCCAGTTCTAGATCTAGGAAGGATTTGGAAGCCAGGGGAAGATATGCAATTTCCCCAAAGTACAAAGCAAGTTAGTGGGAGAATTAAGATGAGGTTTCCTTGACTCTTAAGTACTGGGCTCCTTCTTAGCAGAGTAGCTAGCATATAGTATCTACTTAATATAAATGGTTGTTGATTGGTTGATTTCTAAGAGGTTAATAAGAAATCTGGAGTCTGGGCTCTTTCTTAATAGAGTGACTAGCACACAGTAGGTACTTAATAAATGGTTGCTGACTGGTTGATTTTTAAGAGGTTAATAAGAAATCTGGAAGGCTGTTAAAGTGTTATACTTTCAGGTATGATTAGTAAGGTCAAATGTTTAAAAAAAATCCAGGATTTATGACTTTGACTTCTGGGAAAACCTTCTAGCCAGGCAGACTAACCTGTGGGTAACTTAGAGCTTTCTAAGTGTTAGGAGAGTTTTCTCAGGCTCTGAGAGTTCATACAAGTTGAGCAGGGCCACCTAGTTCACATCTGAGCCAGAATGTGAACCCAAATCTTCCTCAATCCAAAATCTAGCATTCCATCCGCTTGTGCTGCCTTTGATATCCATTTATTTGCAAGGATGCCTTAAGGTTATTGTAATCATACACACAAGAGCTTTGAGGATCTGGGAGGATGGCATGGACACAGGATATACCATCTTTCTAAGGCAAGCAGACATATCAAAGACCCTTTCTGCATTAGCTACCGGGACTCACCTTTGTGATCAACGAAAACATAACCATCAAATCGATCCCTGAACAAAACAATGTCCTCCTGGTTTTTAAAGTTGATGTATGCTCTAGAAAACATATGAGGATATAAACTGCAGAAAGAAAGAACAAAATGTAAATGTGCTTTGAAGGTATCTTGCTGAATTGAAAATATGCACATTAGTTCTATATGGAGATAGGCCACAAAATATAATGAGAAGCATTAGCAAGACAAGTACCGATAAGGCCTTAAAAAACAACCAAAAGAATTACTTTTTTTTTTTTTACCTAGAATCATTTGCAAAGAACTCAAAATAATCATGTTCAGGCAGAGGCTGAAGGTGTTCTTCAAGCTGTTCCTTGGTCAAAGTAGGAGGCAACCTCCGAATGATCACCTTGACACAAGAAAAAAAAGAATGAACAATAGCATTAGTTCCCCTTCCCCCATGGCCAGGTTAGACTGTTTTGGCTCTGCCCAGTAATTTTACATCTTGGGGCATATTTCAACCTATTCCTTGCTGGTACAAAAACAGCAACTCTAACTTCCATCAATGTTGCTTTAACCAAGTTTCACATGCTAGGATTATGTGTCAAGGGCAGGAATTTTCCTCTGTCTGCAGCACTTTGTGTATCATCATCTCAGTACTGATATTCAAAGTTCAAGCTTATTTTAAAATATGCATTCACTTAGGCTACTGCAGATTGATACTACTCACTTATTGGTAAGGCTTATTATTTTTAATAGCAATTGCTTATATTTTTAGATAGCATTTTATGATTACAAAAAAGAGCTTTTATATCTCTGTATTATTTGTTTCTTACAACAACCTTGGGAGGAAGGGGAATTCACACACCAATGTGCTCACTTTACAGGTGAAGTAACTCAGAGGCTTACTCAGACATGGCTCATTAGGGCTGGAAAGGGATTATTAACCTGGGTCTAGCTCCATTATGTCACTATTCAACAAGAGATTGAGACTCAGAGACCATAAAGTGATTGGCCTGAAGACATAACTAGTCATTAAAGATTAAATCTAGTTCTCCTAATTCCTAGTCCAGTGTGTAGTGGAAGGCTTCATGGTAGGTAAACTGGAAAGATGGCTAAATTTGGCCCAATTCCTTCACTTTCAACTTGTGAGACCTTAGCCAAGTCTCTTCCCCTCTTCTGGGTCTCAGTTTCCTCAGCTGCAAAGCTAGGAGACTGGACTAAGTGAGTTCATTTTACAGAGGAGAAAAACAAGCTTTGGGAGATTTTGACCTGCCCTCGGCAACAGCTACTCAGTATCAGTGGTCTGCCCAAGCCCAGCACAAGGTCCACCATTTATTTTGCTTTTAAAATATCACACAGAAGCAGCCAGCTGCTACCCGGGGCTTGCGGGTGTGTCCAGTAAAGTTTACAGTAAGAATCCATTCCCCAACCCAAGCTCTCTGCAGCTCTCACAAGGCCAGACTGATTGGCAAAACCACCCGTGCCCTCTCCACCCTGCAAGCCAAAGTCAGCTCTGCGCATGTGAACGGCAGCTTTCCGAAGGGGAGGGCTTCGTTCAAGGGGAGGGGGTCGCTACCCCAAGGTGGAGGCCCATCCCCAGTGGGTGAGATCAGGTATTTTCGGGGGGAAAAGGAAGGTGGGATGGGTCCCTCCCATCTCTTCTCTCCCTTTCCTCCTTCCCTCCTCCATTCCCCTCCTTCCCCCTCCCCTCTGCCCCGCCCTCCAAATCCTCAGCTTTCTCCCCTCTGCCCTCCCTCCATCCTACCTGCTCCCCTATCCACCCTCACCAGGGCCCCCCTTCTCCCTCCCACTGCTCCCCTTTGCGTTCCCCGCCCTCATCGATCCTTATTCCTTCCGCCTTTTCTGTCCCTCCTCCACCATCCCCGCCCCGCTCTACTTCCCTGCTTCCCTTACCGAAACCTTCCTCCACCCTACCTGCTCCCCTCCCCCTTCCACTGCTCCCCTCTCCGCCCTCCCCCCCCCCACCCTTTGCTCCCCCCCTTTTCCACTGCTTCTGGCCCTCTGGGCTCTCTCCACCCTAATAGGCACCACCCCAAGCTTGCCTCTCCCGCAGTCGCAGTCTCCCATCCCCCTTCCCCGCCCCTCCGCTCTCTGCTGTCCCATTAACTCTTTCATTGCCTCCCCTAGCCCAGCAGCAGCCTTCCCCCCAACACAATTCGTGTCCGGAGTTGGATCGTGCCTTTCGGGGGTCCTGGGAGGGGAGGGAGAGATAAGGAGGGGGAGGCGCGGCCCCTGGTCGGGCGGCTCCTTCAGCTAAGGAACCTGTACGTGCCACCCGCACCTTGCTCAGCATCTCCTTCTTCTCTTTGAATCGCTCGGCCTTTCTCTCCTGGGTCTTGGCGCTGTCCGCCTGGCCGCCGCCGCCGAAGCTTGCGCTCGCTGCTGCTGGAGCGGACGCTGGAGCTGGAACTGGAGCTGGGGGTGGGGCTGGGGCCGGGGTTGGGGCCGGGGCTGGGGCTGGGGCCGGGGCCGGGGCCGGGGCCGGGGCTGGGGCCGGGGCCGGGGCTGGGGCAGAGGCTGCAGTTACCGCCGCCGCCGCCGCCGCCGCCGCCGCCGCCGCTGTCTCTGCTGCTGTCGCTGCTGCAGACGAGACTGAAAACGAGGGCGGCCGCTTCTCCTTGGGCCTCGCTTTCTCCTTATCCTCTTTCATGGCCCAGCCTATACCCAAGGCAGCGTCAGGATGTCATCACCATAAGCCCGCCCCACCCCGAGCTTGCAGCCCCTCCCCCTAAATCCTAGGTCCAACCCGCAATTGTGGCGCAGTGACTAGGATCGCGCGAGACTGTCCGGTAGCCTCTGCCACCACCCCAATCAGGTAACGGGCCGGTAACACCCTAGCATTTCCGTCAGAACCCGCCCGAGGCCGCTCGCGGCCCATTTCCTAGCTAGGCTCTGGGAGCGGCCCGGGGCGGTTCTTGGTGTCCACTGGCTAGCACCGCCCCTTTCCGCCAGAATCAATTTCCCTAGATTGCCTTGAGAACTACAAGACCCAGCATGCCAAACTGCAAGTTGCTTCTGGGGCCCAGGCACCATGAGACTCCTAGGAGGGAGTTCGGCTTCACTCCTTTGCCTCTTCAACTGATAGGAAAGCCTAGGCTATTGAGATCGCCCTGTTGCTTGCCCCTCGATCCTTCTGCGGATCGCGTCCCTAAGTCGTCCCTCTTGCTGTTCCTCACACTACACTCCGTTCTTCCATCTCCTGTCTTTGCACTATCTGCCCCCTCAAATCTCGAATACATCTCAACCCCATCCCCATCCCCACTTCCAATTCCCTTCATGTTTCTTTTTTTTTTTTTTTACATTAACGCGTCTCTCCCGGATAAAAAGCCACCTCCTCGAGGTCAGCGACTGTTTCAACTGTTCATTTCTATGTATTCTATGTATCCTAGGCTTGTATACTTGTATCCAGTGCCTAGATAGTGTTCAGCCGTTTCAGACTTCGTGACGCCATTGGGGGCATTCTTGGCAAAGATACTGGAGTGGTCTGCCATTGCTTTCCAGCCCCAGCTCCATCCACTGCCCTGCCTAGCTGCCCAGCCTAGCACAGCACCTGAGCACGGAGTGAGTGCTAAACAATCACTTGTTGACTTAAAACCAATTTCCCCTTGGCTTGGAAAGCTTTCTGGCTAACCAAAATTACTGGTAATGCTGAACCATTGTTTGGTTGAATTGATTGAATGATGCTATAAATGCAAATTTACAAATTGTCAACTTAGTTGTAGCACTAAATAAAAATGGGGCCAAGACTTGGATTTTAGTTCTGCTTTCAACACTCTTTGATAGACGCTTGCCCTGAGTGTTCCCTCACCTGTAAAAAATAATAGCTAGCTTTAAAATGTACCTTCACAAGAGAGGTAGATATTATCCCCACTTTACAGAGGAGGAAACTGAGGCAGGTTAAGTGACTTGTTCATGGTCACACAGGTAGGAAATATTTGAGTCCAGATTTGAACTCGGCACTAAATTCAGTGCTCTGTTCACTTCATGTGTTTGGATTAAGATAATCTTGAGGCTCCTTCCAGCTCAAAATCTTAAAGGGTTTTTTAGTCTTGATATGTTGTATAGATTGAATCAGCAGGACATGGCACATCATTTTGCATGTGTAGATGGTGGGGTGTAAGGAAGAGGGAAGAGAAGAAGAAAGAAAAATATTGAGGTTTCTCAAACCTGGGTAACTGGGTTCCTGAATATCAGTTACCCTTTGGCAAGGGGCCTTTTTTCCCCTCTTAAGAGTAAATGGAGAGGGAGAGAGAAGAGAGATAAAGAGTGAGGAGACAGGGACAGATATCTGAAGACTCGAAGAAAAGTCAGTGAGCAACAGAAACAGAAACTAGGGGAATAAGATACACTTGGGGACAGCACGAAGGCAACAAGACAAAACTTGTCTAGACAGACACACTGTTCCTATAAAGTGCTACACAAAGAAATCCAGCAACATATTTAAAGCAACCAACGCTCTGCCTTGTACCCTTTTTAAACCAATGTATTTTTTTTTTACAATTATAAGTATAGCTTTTGATCCATGGGGCTTGGGGAACCCAGACTGATGAGATCACCACTCTCCTAACATTCTGAAGGAATAGAGATGTTAGTACTTGTCTGTGGGACAGATGAAATGGAGCTCCAAGCCAGCTTCAGCACATCTGGCAGATCCCTCACCACTATTTCAAAATACATCTTGAAGTAAAAAGTATAAATTCATGACCTTGAGGCTCCAAAAAGATAAATTGTAAGTAGAAAGTGTAAATGTATGACCTTCAGGCCTCAAAGATATGTCGGCATCTTATTATGTTTATTATTGACTCATTTCTTCCAAGAGCCCTGCTCACTATGTCAAAAGATTAATTTGGGAAGATGAACTGAAACCTTCAGTTTGGGGCTGCTGAAGGACAAATTTAAGTAAAATGTTTAGTAGGCAATTGGTGTATATATGACTGGCACTAAGGTTAGGGCTGGAGAAATAGATTTGACAGTCATTTCTTCAGGAAAAAAAGAGTTGATTCTAGCCTACTAATTGTATGAACTTAGCGAGTGACTTTCAACACCTCCACAAGCAATGTCACTTCCAAAAGAAGTCACTGTAAACAGTTGGCTACAGAAGTACATTTGTAATAAAAAGTCCAGTAGTTTTGTGCATTGTAAGGATCTGCACCAACCCAGCAGTGGAAATGAATACCAGTCACCTAATATAACCAGATTAAATGCTAATCAGTTAGGCAATGTTCATCATGATTACAAAGAAAAAAGACCTTTCAGTCTAGGAGTTCACAATTCAAAAGGGATGTTCACAAGATAAATTCCCCAGACCTATCTCCCTAATTGAATGGGTGAGGTACTTCAGGAGGACCTCACACTAGGACAATTTGGTATGCTTAATATTTACTGTGAAAGGAGTGTTTTTGAAGTATTTTTGTGTAGAATGCATCAGCAGGACATTAGCACATCATTTTGCATGTGTAGATGGTGGGGTTTAAGAAAGAGGGAAGAATCAAGAAAAATGTTGAGGTTTCTCAAACCTGGGTAACGGTTCCTGAATTTCAGTTACCCTTTGGAGTTAAGGCAAGGGGCTTTTTTTTCCCCTTAAGAGTAAATGTCACTTTTATATTATGATTGTTTTAAGTAATGGGAGGGAAAGAGAAGAAGGGAGATAAAGAGTGAGGAGACAGGGACAGATGGCTTAAGGCTGGAAAAGTCAGTGAGCAACAGAAACTAGGAGAATGGGATACGCTTGGGGACAGCACACAGGTAACAAGACAAAACTTGTCTAGACAGACACGCTGTTACTAAAAAGTGCTACACAAAGAAATCCAGCAACGTATTTAAAGTATTTTTGAAGTAGAGGTGTCAGAGAGCAATGAAGTTTAATAGACCACTCCTTAGAGGGTGGACTGCCTAGGTTTAGTATTTTACCTCTAGCACTTGGCATTCATTCCTACATTAAAGAAGGCAGCACACTTTTATAACCATTCTACTTCTAAAGAATGAAATAGAGTGGATAGAAGTTAAAATATTGCCTTTGATAGCTATTACCATGACTATGGGCAAGTCACTTAATATCCCTGTACCTCAGTTTCCTCCTCTATAAAAGGAGAGGGTTGGAGTTCCCTTTCAATACTAGATCTATGATCCTAAAGAGATGTCTCAGTATGGAGGTTCTTATCCAAGAAATAGGACAAAAACTTCTATTACATCACTATCTGCTTTGCTACTGTACCCTAAGGACCATGGGACTTTATCTTTGTTCTTGCAGCTGAAACCTTTCAAGTGTCGTATCCTCCACTGACTATCTTTTCTATTTGTGTCGCTAGTGTTTAGTGCTTTGTACATAGCATTTAAAAAATTATTTTGTTCCCATCACTTATTTCCACGAGATTTTGAGTTACAAATTTTTTCCCATCTTTCCCCTACCGACCACCCCAAAACAGCGATCCCACTGTATAGCCCCCCTCCCCCAATCTGCTCTCTCCTACGTCCTCCCCCATCGCTCCTCTAACTTTCCAGTCGGGCAGGATGGGTCTCCCTATCCCAGTGCCTTGTACATAGTATCTCTTAAATAAATGTTTTATTCGTTTATTATGACACCCTTGAGGGCTCCTTCAAAGTGTACCCCACATCCTTCTGGCACATTAGCCAGGTGGCAGATTACTCTGAACCCTGAGTATCAGGCAATTCAAGCCTCCCCCCACTACCCCCTATCACGTTAGCTTGGTAACCCACGGATACCAGGCACTGGAAGCCTCCCCATTCTCCACCTCCACCCCAGTTTACCAAGCAATCCAAGCCTGCCTCCACCCTACCCCAGTTTAGCCAGAATGGGTACCAAGCAACCTACGCCTCCCCATTGTTCTCCATCCGGCCGTGTTCCTTCTCCCCTCCCCCCCTTCCCCCTCGACGCTAGAGTCAGAAATCTCCACTCATTGAAATTTAAAAGAGAGAGATTTTATTGTTCCCATTTCACTAGGTTTAAGTAATGGGAGCTACACCTTCATCTGAGCTTTCTAAGGGGTCAGAGTTGACGGCTTTCCCCTCTGCCTGGTGTTTTTCTAGCTTGGCGATCAGGTCCTTGGCTGGGTTGAAAACCCCGTTGGTCTGCTGGTCACACACATAACAGCGCTGTGAGGTGCGGAAGTGACTGAGGGCGCAGCTCTCACAGAAATAATGCTTGCACTTGGTCACCACGGGACTATGGAAAGACTGGCGACAAATGAAGCACTTGAAAGGCAGGTCCTCCTCGTCGCTGCTCACCTCGTAGTTGTCTTCATCGATGCCTCCGTAACGACCCTCGTCCAGCTCGCGCTCAATCTGCCAGCCGTGCTTGTAGTCAGAGCGGTCGTGAAGGAACTTGCAGCTGTCTCCGAAGCCGCAGAAGCCGGTCTCCTTGTAGTCCTTGCAGATGTCGGGTTGGTAATCCCAGCGCACCGTAGCGCGCAGATGTTCGGGGGCTCGGATGGGCCCCTTTCTGACCATGCCAGATGAGGCATTGCCCATGGATGTGTCCTTGGGTTTCACGTACCTCTGGTAATTGTTGATGCCCCGGTAGATCTTATCATCCTCTTTGCCTCGTAGCTCCTCTTGGATCTTCTGGCTGCGCTCGAAGATGGCTTGCGCATCGTGCTCCTTCTCCGTGTCCAGCTCATAGACGGCGGTGGCGCCCATGTCCTCGGGGCCCACGGGCTTGGCCGAGCGTGTGGATTTGTAGACGACGCTCACGGTGGACGAAGGCTCGCTCTCGTCGTCGCCGCCGCTGCTGGCTCCGCTGTAAGAGGTGGGCGCCTTCCTCTCCCGGCAGCTGCCGCGCGTCTTTTGGATCATGGGGTTGGGGACCAGGCGCCTCTTCTCCCGCCGCACCGCCACGTTGCCCTCATCGCTGCTGCTGCTGCTGCTGCCTCCGCCTCCCCCAGGCGGCTTGTCGAAGGCAGGCCGTTTCCGGCGACCCGCGCTGCCCTTCCGGCTCGACTTCTTGAAAAGGAAGGTGCACACCGGTACAGCGGGAGATTCGGAAGACGGGTCGTCAGCCATCTCGCTCTTTCTGAGACTGCGAGGTTCCGAGGCACCAACTATCACTACCGGTCCCCCCTCACTTCTTGTTGGGAAGAATAGAAAGGCGGGCGGGGCCACGGCGGCGGGCGCTGATTGGCCACCGCCTAGGGGTGTGGCGGCGCGGGGGCTGCCGGGACGGGAAGTGACCCCAGTCACCTTAACCCCGCGGCCGGCGTGGCATCCACAGTCTCTAGCAGTCTGTGGCCGCTAACCTCTTGCCGAGATGTGGTTCGAAATTCTGCCGGGACTGTCCCTTATCTGCGTATGTCTGACGATCCCGGGAATTAGCACCGCTCTCATCCAAAAGTACAGCAATGGGGGCAAGGTAGGGCCTGGCTGCCCGTCAGCGGTCCCGCAAACCCGAGCTGGGAGCGGGAGGCGATCTCCTTGTGCCCCTCAGGGCTTGCACTGCGACTCTGCCCTTCCTGACTGGCACAGCCCTCGAGCCCCAGCTCGTGGCGTCTTCGAGTCCGGGGAAAGGACGCAGAGATCTCGAGCTGGCCTTCGAGTCCAGCCCGTACGGAGGCCGGGAGGGGAAGGGAATTGGCGAGGGTCACATATAGGATCCTTGCTCTAGAGTTGGAAGCGTCCCCAGGGCCTATCCAGTGCAACTCCTCTCCCCTTCATTTTACAGAAAAAGAAATTGAGGCCTAGGGCGGGGAAGTAACGTATCCGAGGGCATAGAGGATTTAACCCCAAGTCCTCTGCTTCCAAATCCAGTGCTCTTTCCGTTGATAACTTTCCACACACAGGTGACATGCCAAAAAAAAAAACAAATCCTTTCTGTACCAAGTAAAGAGGTATTCTCTCTAGTTTCTGCCCCCAAAACTATTTCACTGGGGAAGAAACACTGATTTCCCTCCCTTGTAATGCAAATAGAAAGTTGGTGGCAACTTTTTGTTGCCTGAGACAATGAGAAGAATTCCTTCTTTACAAAGATAGGGGATCTAAGGCGGTGAAGTGGATAAATAGAGCACTGAGCCTGGAGTCAGGAAGACTTGAGTTCAATTGTGGTCTAGGATACTTGGTTATGTGACCCTGGGCAAGTCACTTCACCTCTGTTAGCCCTGGTTCCTCATTTGTAAAAGTGAGATAATAATAGCACCTACCTCCCAGGGTTGTTGTTGAGGATCAAGTGAGCTAATGTGTGTAAGAGTTTAGCCATGTTTCCTGGCACATAGTAGGAATTATGTAAACGTTCATTCCCTTTCTCCCTCTCCTCCCTTACTATGGATATGGAACACTGCACATATTATCAGGCTTAGATATGTTAGTTTTGCTAACATGCTTTTTTCCCCTCTTTTATCATTCTCTCTTGTAAGGGATAAATGTAAATATATAATATTCAAATCTATATAAATGTATAAAATATTTTTTTAAGTAAGGAGGAGAGATCTGAAGGGCTTCTGTTGCTGCATCATATATAAGTTTGGAGGTGGAGGTGGGGGGTCTCAGTTTTACATGTACATGCTATTTTCCTCAGACAGAATTGTAAGCTTTTCCAAAGCAGGAATTGTTTTATTTGAAAACACAGCATAATATCTAGCATATAGTAGACACTTTATAAATGCTCATTGATGGATTGATTGAAGGTATAATGGAAAGAGTATTGGAATCCATAGACTTGGGTTCAAATTGTTTCCCATATACTTTACCATGAGGACAGGCAAGTGAACTAATCACTCAGACTCTTAGTTTCCTCATCTGTAAAATATTAGATCTTTGACTCCTAATTTCCATGCCCTCTTTTCATACCCTTCATCCTCTCAGCCTCTTAATTTTGAAGTTTAGTAACCTGCTTTTTCTGGGCCTCATCCATGTTCCCCCTTCTTTTGTTTGAGCTTTCTCCTTTCCATTTTCTAATTTCTGGCCACTGGGCCATTTGAACTTCACTGTAACAACATTGTTCTGTTTGTAGGAAAAGAGAATTGCCCGTAATCGATACCAGTGGAATCTACTGGAGAGGGACAGGAGGATCTCTGGATTCCATCGTTATTACGAGGCTAAGGTAAAATTTGGCCTGCTAGCACTGTGTCCCAGTTAGTGGGTTAGGTTCATTTTAAAAGTGTCTTACCCTGGAGGGATCTTTCATTTGATTTGGCTCTGAAGACTATGACTTGTGATTTCATGGTTCCCAGGTAAGGTAGTTCTGTCCAAGATGCACTGTGAAATTCTTCAGAAGGCAGTATCTCACCAGCCTGGTACTGTTACCAGGTGCCAGAGTTTCTTTACTTTGAATTACCATTGTCAATAGGGAATCACAACTTCATGAAACTTAGGTGAATACTAGGTTTACTACAAGACAAATAAATGTGTGGGTAGAACCCAAAGAGTTCACAGCCCATACAGAAATTTGCATATTTATAACAGTAGGACAAAGGAAGGAGGAGGTATCAGAAGTCTCCACCTGAAGGGGCAGGTGAAGGGATGGGAGAGGTGCAGTAAAGGTGGGAAAAGGACAAAAACCCTCCCAAAGGGGAGGAGTGAGGCTACCCAAAAGCCACATTCTGTTCCCTTGGGAAGTGCTAGAGTATGAAAATAGGATGATCTGTTTATCTACAAGGGTCCCATCTGTACAAGCAATTTCCTAGCCTGGCTGGCGCCTGTCTTGACTCCCAAGGACACAAAGTAGTCCAGTTTGGGATCCAAACAACAAATTATGTCAGTTGGAGGGGGCTTTGTACCTGATGTCTTCAGGGCCTCCTACATGCTGTGGGTCCAGTGTTTCTGGAAAATAAGGCACCTCAAAAAGACAAGTTCAGGGAATCCCTTAACAATCCTTAACACCATTTAGAAGGCTGAATTCCTCCACCTTCAGAACATCTTGATTATCTTTTTCCAAGAGGTGTGTGCCTAAACCAAGCCATGATTACAGTTGAAGTAACTGTTAACAGTGATCTATTCCTAATGATGGTAATCTGCAAGGGACTCTTTAGTTTATTAGTCAGTGACTGAGGTAGCAACTTGGATGTGTAACTGTAGAAGGCCATGTTTAACCTGGAGAAGACAAAGCTTGGGAGAACATGATTCTTCAGGTTTGGGAGAGTGGTCTGTGGAGGCAGGATTGGCCTTGTCCTGTATGGCTTCAGAACTTGAAGCAATAGGGAGAGGGTGCAGACTAGCCAGTTTAGGTGAGGAGATAGGAACTCCTCTCTGATCATTTGAGCTGTCCCAGAGTAGAATGGACTGCCTTCAGGTCTAATGGGGTCCCCTTCCTTGGTGGTCTTCAAGCTGAGACTGGATGGTGACCACTTGTCGATTATTTTATTGTGGAGATTCCTTTGGAGTATGGCTTAGGCTACATGGCTCAGGTACCTTCCACCTCTCTTTTCAATTCTGGACAAATCACAGAGATCTGATGTGTCATAGGGAGGAGAGTAGGCTGAATGTTTTAAATAGTAAACTGTTGTTAAGGCGGTTGTTTTTTGGCCAATGACTGATTTAATTGTCAGATCATGTTATTTTTTCAACAGTTGCAAACCTAAAGCTGCTTCTTGTGACCTGGAAGAGACACACAGGCTAATTGAACATATCTACCATGGCTGAAATGATTCTGCAGGGGGAAAGTGATTCAGATAGTACCCTTTAGCAGATAAATGGCCAAGGTGGGACTCAAACCCAGATCTTCCTGGCTCTGAGACCAGCACTCTGCCCACTCTGCTGGGCTGCCTTTCTTTCATCACTTATCATATCTGAAAGTTGCTACAAGTCCTTCTGGTAATAGGCAGGGTATATGAATTTCAAAATATACAATACAGTATTATGGGTAATAATGTTTATGTTTAAATTGTAACTGTCTGGTTTTTACATTAATATAAATGCAAGCAGAGAGTAATGGGTGCTTTGTAGATAGAGCTAGAAGTAAGAAATGCTGACCTCTCATCAGAGCCAATGGCATTCACATTTCTTTCCCCTTTAAACTCTTTTAGGGGTTGGAGAACATAACCGAAGACATGTAAGTGGCCACATGATGCCCCTCTTCGTGACTGCAGAACACATATACAAGATGTTGTCTGATGCACATTAAAGATAAAATGAATACCCAGAGAGCAGGTTTTGTTTTTTTTTTTTACATTCGAACCCCACACCCCTTCCTCTCTTTCTTTTGTATAGATATCCAAGAACTTGGACGCTGAATTCAGGCATGGAGCCTTAGGAAATGAAAAGTAGGCTTCCAATAGTAGAAGTACTTCAGTGCTACCAAGTCAAGGTTTCTTCAGAAAGGGCTAGGAAGGAAATGTAATTGCTGGGGTTTTCTTTTCTGGAGGAATTCTTCTGTTCCTTTTGTCAGAAAAAGAAACTGAGTCATTCAGCATTATATTTACTTAATGATCAGATCTATTAGAAACTCCTTTTATTAATTAGCTCAGACACCTGTTTGGAGGGCAGTTGCCTGACACAGAGATCCCTCTCCGTCAACCAAGCGTCCTGCCTAGATACAAAACAACCCAAATCTGGGCTTATAGAATCTTGTGGAAATAAGTCCAAAAAGTTCAAAAAAATCATCTCGTATTGTCAGGATTGCATGAAAGTTCCAGGGACTGTGCACTGATCATCCAAAAAGGGAAGGCAAATCAAAGACATCTTTTAGCTCTTTGAGCCCAACAGTCAGTAGCAGACAGCTTCAGGGGCCCCAGAAGGCAATAAAAGGACTGAAGATTACAGAGATTCATTCGTGAGTAAATGGCAAGGGCCAGTCCAATTGCAGCAGGCCATCCAACATAAATTATTAGTGTTGTCTGCCCCTTTGGAATCAGTGCCAGCATTTGTCGGTGGGTTATTTAGTCTTTTTTTTTTTTTTGTCATTTTGGAGGGGGCAGTTGGGGTTAAGTGACTTGTCCATGGTCATACAGCTAGTAAGTGTTAAAGTATCTGAGGCTGGATTTGAACTTAGATCCTCCTGACTCCAGGGCTAGTGCTCTATTTTCTTCGCCATCTAACTGCCCCAAGGGCTATTTAGTTTTGTCCATCAACTAGCAGCTTAAAGCAAGAGACCTAAGAAATTATGGTAGATTCCATAGTGACTGTTGATTAAGGGATAGGGCTTGTATTTTGTCAGAGGCTGTAACTGAAGTTCCCCATCTTTCTTTGAAAGATCATTTCCTTCCTGAAGGCAAAGAATTTTTTTAAAATTAGGTATTGAGTTCCCTCCAGGTAGAAGCCCTTCATTTTGTAAGTTTTCCATAGTGACATTTAAAAGACACTTTTGACATTTAAAAGTTAACTTTTCAAGAAGATAAACAACGATAGCTATCAATTGTGTTGATTGAAAATAGTATGGGGTGAAGAAAGTTGTGAGAGTTAACACTGCAGGCGGCATGGTAAATTAAAAAGCAAAATCCTATTTCTTCCCCTTTTTGTTGGGCCACACCTTTGAATTCATTGATATAGGGAATTCTGGGTAGGGAAACTCCCTCTCCCAATGGAGTCTACCATTAGCTCTACAGCTTATGATTTTAGGGAAACAGAGGTTTGGTGACTCATCCAGAGCCTCATAACAAGGATGTGTCAGAGGCTGGGCTTGAACCCAGGTTGTTTTCTCTTCTGAGACCAGCCCTCATTTCCTCCTTACTCCTTAAAAATTCAGTTGAAAATTTGGCCTGATTATAAATTCCAAAGAAATCAAATACCCCAGATACTTCAAAAGGCCTCAACGTTCTGTCATCTTTGGTAACATCAGATGGAGCAGGACCAGTAGAAGGAAGGGTATGGCCAAACTTTATTTTCTGAGGTTTCATCACCAGAGCCAAGAATCAGTGGTATTTTACTGTCTTGAGAAATGCCAAGGAGAGTCCTCAGGGAGCTCTTGGCCTAACAGGAAGAGCTTGATGAAAACATCTGTGGGGGAGCCTCAGAGCCCTAGGATTTCCCTGCTAGTTTTGACAAGGCCCAGAGTTAGGAGGGCAGAAAGGCCTGCCATCTGGAGGAGAATGGGGCAGCCTTTGAAAATGATCCTCTCAGGGTAATACATTCAGACTTGATTATAATACAACCTATACTTCGTGTCTGGTTGTTAAAATAGTAGATTAACCTCAGCTCATAATCTCCAGTGTTTGAAGTTTTAAAGTCACCCTTTTTATGCTGAATTTTATAAACATCAACAAACAACCATTTCAATAAACAAAGAACAGAAAAAGATTGTATGTGAAACTGATCTATCAAGTAAAAGTGATTTCCTGAAAATGTGGTAAACTTAAGAGACTTTTGTGCAACGACTGATGTGTTATTGCAGTTTTACAGACAGGAAGCCAAGCCATGTAGAGGGGAAATGGCCACACGGTTAGTAAGTGTCAGGGCCAAAGGTCAAACCCAGGTTTCTTAGGCCATATGGCTTCTAGACCAACATCCTTGTCAAGTATATGGGACAAGTAGTGGTATTTCCATTTTACAGAACTGGATGGACTTGAGCCCAAAGCCATATGAACAAGGCTTGCTCATGATGTCTAGGCTTGTCCTCTGTAGACTGGATCACCTTAGCTATAACATATAACATTAAGCACTAAAACCGCCCTGTGAAGATGTTATTATCTTCATTTTATAGATGGAAGACCAAAAACCTCAAAAAGCTCTGGGCTTCAGTTTTCTCATCTATAAAATGAAGAGTAGTATGTGAAAGTTCCAGTTCCAAATCTTGTGGTTCTGTTATGTGTAAAGTCCTGACGGTGGATGAGGAGAAACTGGCTAGCTATAGTAACTGCCATTTTTGTTTACAAAGTACTCTATAGAAATCCTCTCATTTAATGACTGCATTTTTTTTTTTTAAAGTTGCTAGGTGGCACAGTGGATAAGGCACTGGGCCTGGAATCGGAAAGATCGAATTTTAAGGCCAACCTCATATAGTTACTGACTGTGTGACCCTGAGTAAGTCACCCAAGCTCTCTGCTCAGTTTCCTCACCTAATAAAGTAGGGATTGTAGTAGCACCTACCTCTCAGGGTTGTTAGGAGGTTAAAATGAGATGGTATCAGTAAAGCGCTTAACACATTCCCTGGCACATTGTAAGCTCTTAATAAATGCTTATTCCCTCCCATTTCAGATGGAAAAGCCAAGGCTCAGAAAAGTCGTAAGAAATTTCCCAGGGTCTCATAGTTAATAAATATCAGAGGCAGATTTGAACCCCACTCTTCCTAACTCCAAGTTCATTGTTGTAGTCATTCTGTTTCCTTGATACTAGAGAATAGCCCTTTGTCTGAATGGAGAATGAGGCAAGTTGTATGCAGTAGGATTGGGAGTGTGACATTGCGTCCCAGGTCTCTAAAGACTGGTCCTTCCCCAAATCACCATTCCCCATCTCTGGATGTTGAAGAGTCAGTGACCCCTGGGCTGGTGGCACAGCTCATCCCCAGGAGAAGAGTCCTCTTGTTCACAGAGCCGTGAAGATGTCTGGAAGGAGCTGGAGCCGAGTCTTCGAAGGGAACGGGACAGATGGCCAGAGAAGGATGCTCATTCAGTGCTTTGTTGTCATTCAGTTGTATCCAACTCTTAGTGACCCTGTGCACTGTTACCATCCATGGGTTTTTCTTGGTAAAGATGCTGGAGTGGTTCACCATTTCCTTCTCCAGTGGACTGAGGCAAACAGAGGTTCAGTGACTTGCCCAGGATCATACAGCTAGTGAATGTCAGGCTGGATTTTCACTCAGGTCTTCCTGACTCCAGGCTCAGTGCTCTATCCAGTGAGTTATCCAGCTGTCTCCTAAGTTCAGTGCTAATAGTACAGAAACAAGTTATTTCCCTTGGCTGTGGGTGACAGTGGTGGTCAGCCCATTAAACTCTCAGAAGGGTCCTTTATCCCAAAGATCTAAGCTGCAATTTCTCCTGAGTTAGCAACCATAGCAGGGTGATAGTGGAAAGAACATTGATTCTGGAGGAAGAAGACTTGAGTTCAAATCCTGCCTTGGACAAGTCACCCCACTAAATGCTGCCTCAACCATCAGGCAGGTCTTGGTGTCTTTTCACCTCCAGACTGACCAGCCATCCAGCACTGATGACCCTCCCTAGCTGGAACCTCCCTCCCCGCAGTGATTTTTTTTTGTGCTTTTTTGGAGGAGGAAGGCAAGGCATTTGGGGTTAAGTGACTTGCCCAAGGTCACAGGGCTAGTAAATGTTAAGTGTCTGAGGCCAGATTTGAACTTGGGTCCTCCTTACTCCAGGGCTGGTGCTCTACTCACTCTACCACCTAGCCACCCCTCCCCAGTGATTTCTTCAACATTAGGGTGAAGCCTGGGTCAGAGTAGCTGACCAGGTTGAGGGTAAAAGGACAAGTATCTCCAATGTTATCTCTTTCTAACCAGCCAGGCCACAGGACTCTAATGATCCCTTCCTTAATTTTGGACAAATCACACCACCAACCACTGCCTTGACCATCAGTCAGGATGCAGAATTCATCATAACAGCAATGCTACTTGCAGCTGCTGTGGGGGTCATTAATACCAGCACACAGGGTGGCTGCTAGCACAGGTTCTTTGATCTGCTTTTCTAAAGGAAAGCAACTGAAAAGGGGTCAACAATCTTACTTAAATGAAACATATATATCACTTACTTAGTTTAGGGGGAAAAGTCAGCACCCTGAACTTCAGAGAAAATATAAACAGAAATAATAGAAATAATAATCTGACCAAATAAAACATACATCACAGATCAGCAAAGAGATCCAACTGTCTGGCCATTACATACATGCATAGATAACAGAAAGAAAAGCACCAACATCTGGGTTTTCAAAGTGGGGATGAGGGGGGAGGGGGGAAGGGGGTGTATGTGTCCTAAACGACTACCCAGAGTCACATCGGCTACATCATTGGAAAACTTCCCTTCCAGGTCAAAGGGCATCACAACCCTCGTGACCTGCTGCCTAATTACGAAGTAACAAAAAATGTGGGCCTTCCTGAAAAACAAGCCTCTCCTAATCAAGCTTCTTTTGTTGGGCTCCATGTAAGGCCTATTAATGGATGGGGAAGGTCTTCAATTCCCATTAACATTACAATAATTTGTCCATCTCTTCCCTCTTTTCCCTTTTCCTCCCCACCTCTCCCTTTCTACCTCTTCTCAGGGATTGGTAATCAAATCTTTATAACCACTAAATAAGTAATGAAGAGTGAATTTTAAAGTTTGAGGCCTGTTATAAGAAAGAATCTATTTTACCTTGTCTAATTATTCCTATATCTAAGATATGTAAAATATGTATTGATGTGTGTAATTCCTGTACCTATGTTAGTTGACTAGACTGACTAAATGTATATTACTGGATGAGAATATCACTAATGATTGCTAACAATCATTGCCCTTATGGAATCACACTGAATTGATTAATACTGATTGGAATAACATAGGGGTCCAATAAATAATTTCTCTCACTGTGGACCCCCTGTTGCGTGCCTTCCCCCAGGAAATTACTTTGTATGGTATATGTTTTATATGTGCATGTCATTTCTTCCAGTAGAATATGTCACCCATAGCCCAGGGGTCCCCTTACATGGAGTGCGTTTGACCCCAGCATCTCTTTGACTCATACCCCCTACTCCAGAGTTAAACTCCAAGGAAATCTGAATAAAGTTTACATATGGCTTATGTCTCAGTTTCGCCAAATGGGAGTAATAGGTTCCCCAACCAACTTTGGAATTGATTGTGTGACATGGGAGACTCTGGTCCAGGACCACCCAGCATAGTGTGCCCTCATCAGAGAAGGTGCTGTGCTCTATGAGCAAAGCAGAATTGAAGTAACTCAAAAGAATCAAAAGATAGGCAAATTTAGAGAATCCACCCCAAATGTTCACATGGACTATTTGTGCTGACCTGTGGTCAAGCCTTCTGAGGTCATATTGGTCTGATCAGCCACAGTTGGACACATTCTAACCTGATTCTAGCATAGTGATGTCATTTTGGTCCTCGGCAAGAATGGACAACAACTTACCATAGTCACTTTATAGACAACATGAGGATCCGATATGGGACAACCTTTGGTGTCCAAAAACAAAATGCTCCAATTGGCCCCAGAAGGTGTAATGGGAACAAATATTGCCTAGTCACTTCAGATCTCTGTTTTTTTCTTTGTTTTTTCTAATGGTGAGGGTGGGGTAGGAGGGAGAAAATCCATTTTTGTTCATTAAAAAAATTCATTAGAAATAAATGCTTGTTAAACTGAATTGAAGTGTACCTTTCTGGACTCAGTTTCCTCATCTGTAAAATGAGAGACTTCTATTAAATGATTTCCATGATCTGATATCCTCTCAACCTCTTGGAATTGGCTTTCCATAAATATCAACTGTGAATTCAGAGAGCCGAGTCTCAATGAATTTCATGGATTGGATTTTCCAGGCAGGCAGAGAGGAATCTGTTTCTTGGGGGCCCTTGTTAGAACTTATGTGGGCCTTTCTGCAGAAATTCCTTACAGCATCACTGGGAGGGACTTTCCCACCCTTGGGAAAGTGGCTTACACTTTCTATTCTTCCTCATGCCCCAGAGATTGAATGATGTTACCCATTTCAACCTTCTGCTGTGAGGAACCCAACCCCCAGGGTAACCCCATTAGATTGTGAGGTTCTTGAGAGCAGGGACCATCTTTTTGCCTTCCTTTGTATCCACAGAGCTGAACACAGAGCACACACAATAGGTGTTCAGTAAACATTGACTTTGTGATTTAGGTAGATCTCAAAAGTGTTGCCTTTCACTTTACCCCCACTCACATTGTAGCTGTTTATATATATGCCTATATATAGTGCATATACCTATATATTGTATATGCATATAGGTTTTTATGGCTGTGTGACCCTGGGTAAATCACCTAACCTCTCAGTGCTCTAGGCCTATGGTGTCAAACTCAGATACAAATGGGGGTCACCAAACATCCTGGCAGCATATTGACTTAGGAAGTCACATAGAAACATTATCTATTCTCTAGTGTGTGTTTATTTTGTTAGAATTTCCCAATTCCATTTTAATTTGGCTTCCCCACCTCCACCCCCGTGCTGCCCTTTGGGCAGCTTATTTGACTGCTCTGTTCTGGGTGACCCTCTACAATTGTAAATTGTAAATAGAGAGAGTGTTCTCACTGGGAGTCCTATCTACCGATAAAATCAGAGGTCTAGGCTCTAGCCATATCCTAAAGATTTTATATGCGTTTATGGATGGATGGAAAATAAAATGTAAGCTTCTTGAGGGCAGAAATTATTTCAATTCTGGCATTGATATCTCCAGCACCTATTGAGCTTAGACACACAGCTTCCTCTACAATGTTTAGCATCTCTCCACCTGGAGGACCTCACTGGAGAACTTTTTCCACACTGATTAACTGATTCTCCACCCACCCACACTTTGGGGAAACACATTCAGTCCAATGTTCTTTCTTTTCTGGGAAAGAGACTGCGTCTTAAAACAAGAAGCACATTAGTTAGATCTTGTGATTCTCCCTGGCAAGATACGCTATTCGGGATGGCCAGCCATCCTGATCCCAGGATTGAGAACTGGGAGGAACTCCCAGCTCTCTGAGACTAGAGATCATCCAGTCTAACCTAGATGGGGGAAACTGAGACCCAGGGAGGGAAGAGAGCCAGCCAAGGCAACACAAGTGACAAAGGGAGAACCTGGACCCAAGTTGCGGAGTAGACTCCACTCGACTGCCTTCTCCAGACCCCTCCAGATCCCTAGTGGGGCAGAAGTAGGCTGCAGGTACCCTAGGCTTAGGCAAGTTTTGAAATAGAAGGCAGCTAGAAGATGTGATCTGACTAGGTCCCCTTGTTCCTTTACTGAATAGAAGCCAAAAACAATCGCATTCTGCCTTTTCTCATTGGCTGGGAGTGATGTTGCCAGGACAACCATTGCTTGCAAACATTCCATCTAGGAGTCCAGTATAACAGCTGCCGAATGAACTTAAGGGAGCCTCAAACGGCTGCAGCTGGCCAGTGGGAAAGGCTTCTGAGCCAAGGACCTAGTTGGCCAGGTAGGCAGGATTGGGGCTGGACTCTCTTATCCCTCAGGGCACCCTTTACCTGCCTGGGTTTCTAGCCTTTCCATCCTTCTTTATTGGCCACTTGGAGTTCTGCTGGAGAGTGAAGAGGAGGGCCGGGAAGAGAGGGCTCAGGAGTGATTTGGATGGGGAAGGGATGGTGGTTTGATTTTTTTTTTGGTGGGTGGGGGATTGAAAAGTGGCCAAAACTCCACAGAATAGAAAAGATACCTTCCGCCCCTTCCTTTGGATATAAATTCAGACCTTTTTAAACGTGTCGAATTTTTTTTATTCTTTGTTATAAGGGATGGCCCTTTGGGAAGGGGAGGGACACATTGGGAAGTGTAGATAATGTAAAAACAAGAGATCACTAAAATTTTATTTATTTTAACAAAATTGATCAAAAAAGGTTGAAGTCATCTGCCCTCATCCCCACAGGCATATACATGCATGTGTATATACACACATACATGTGTATACATATAGGCAGATATATATACAGCATCTAGATGGTGCAGTGGATAGAGCACTGGCCCTGGAGTCAAAGAAGACCCAAGTTCAAATCCAGCCTCAGACACTTCCTAGCTGTGTAACCCATAGCAAGTCATGTAACCTCAGGCTGACTTGGTTTTACCATCTGTAAAAAATGGGGATAATAATAACACTTATGGAGGCAATTAGGTGGTTCAGTGGATAGAATACTGGGCCTGGAGTCAGGATGACCAGAGTTCAAATCCAGCTTCAGATGAGTGACCCTGGGTAAGTCACTTAACCTATGTTTGCCTTAATCCACTGGAAAAGGAAATGGCAAACCACTCCAGTATCTTTGCCAAGAAAACCCCAAGGACAGTAGGGTCCACAGGAATCAGGAAGAGTCAGACACTACTGAACAACAATGCTACTTATCTCCCAGAGTTGTTGAAGGATCAAATGAGATAAACTTTGCAAACCTGAAAACACTGTATAAAGCCTAGGTATTAGTCCTAGTTTAGAGCTATTGCACCACACCACCTTAAAAGGTTAGATAAGATACATGTGTGTGTGTGTGTGGGGGGGGGTGCTCTAAAGGATGGGGGTCAGGAAATCAGGTACCTCTCACCCAGTCCCATCATCTGGATGTAGTGAACCACCTTTTCAGGCTCCTCCTGCTATTCGCAGGATCCTTCTGCTCCCTCTTCCAGAGCCAGAATTTGAGGGCCTGAGACAAGTTCCCAGAGGGGAGACAGTCTGGGGAGGCAGCTTCCCAGCTCCCTACTCGCCGCAGGGCTTCCTGGAAGCTGAGCTTCTCCTCTCCCAATATTTGAACAGGAGGAGAAATAGGTCCCCTGCTCCTATACCTGGATCTCAAATCTGGGCACAGCCTATCAAGAAACCCCCAAAGGGCTCTCCAAAGTGAAAAGTAGTCAAAGGGGGATGCTAGGAGTCATACAGCCACCCCCACTCCCCTGTCATGCTCCTTTTTCTGGAACTGACCAGCCAGGAACATCGAGTTACCCTTCCCCATTCTGTGAAGAGGAAGTGGCCCCCTCACTGTGTCAGTACCCCTGGAACAAAAACCCTTCCTGCATCACCCTAGTTCTGTCTCTGGTTCCCTTTCTCAGCAGGGTTTCTTTTGAACCATTATTCACTTTCTAGTCACGCAAGCCCATCCTACCAACTGATACTCTTTTGTCCAAGATCTCTGTTTTACTTTATTAATCTGCATTTTGTGCATTGATACAGAGATAGCTGAGGCCTCTGGATAGTGTGTCCACCCTCTTACTCCATTATTTATATATTACCTATATCAGATGCTTTCTCTGCTGTTAGTCTTCTTTCTGTATCACACCTTCACGGTAAGAAGGCTGACAAGGAGCCTCCTGGTGGGGTGAATAGAGCACTCAGCAAGATCTGCATTTGAGTTCCTGGCTGTGTGACTCTGAGCCATTCATCCCATGTCTCAGGGCCATAGTTAAATTATGGAGCAGCTACCAGTCTCAATAGATAGAGGGAGCTTTCTCTCCAGGAATCCTCTTGATGGCAGAAATCACCAGTCTTGTCCAAAATAACAACAGCACAGGTTTGCATTTTTCTCCTTCCATTTTCTGTTTAAAGCCCTCTCCATCAGCTTGCAATCCTCCAAGCAAACGCATTCTTCCAATCCCCACTCATTCTATCCTTAGCCAAGGGGCCATTATGCCGATAGATTAAATAGTGGTTCAGAAAGCCAGCTCCAACTCAGTCCACTTTCCATATTTTCCTTTCTCTTCTAAGGTCCCTGTTTTCAAATGGGTGAAATGACACAAACCTTCCACTGGTCCTAAGCCCTTCAGTTTCCTGCTCAGGACCTTCTCCCCTTCCCCCCCCCCCCATCCTTTCCAGTTTTCTTCTGACAGCATTATTCTTACACATGTGAGCCGTCCCACATGGGTAGTGCTCCAAGGGTTCAGGAAGCCTTCACAAGGCAGGCACCCCAGATATTTGTTCCAAGAAGACAAAGCATCTCCTGATTGACCAGACCAGGCCAAATATGGTAAGCAAATAATGTCAGTCAGTTGATAAACATGTATCAAACACTTTCTATGTGCCAAGCAGTGTGCTAAGTGCCCAGGCTACAAAGAAAGGCAAAAGCAGTCACTGAGCTTGGAAAGCTCCCATTCTCATGGAGGGAATAACTATTGCAAGATCTATACAGTGAAATGGAGGGAAATCTCAGAAGTAAGGTCCTAGTGGGGAAGTGAGAAAGACCTCCTGCAGATAGTGAGATCTGAGGTGAATCTTAAAGGAAGCCAAGGAAGGAGGTAGGCTTGGGGTAGGCAGATGAAATGTCCAGGGAGGGGAATGACAAGGAGATGAGGGTTTATGGATCCTATGATAAGTGGAAGGGGCTAAAGGGTAGGAAGACTAGGAAAATTAGGAAGGGCCAGGTTGGGAAGGACTTTAAAAACCAGAGCATTTTGCATCTGATCCTGAAAATAATAGGAAGACAACGTGGCTTTTGAGCAGCATGGGAGACATGGTCATAGCCGCATTTTAGGGCATTCATTTTGGCAGCGAGGGGAAGAAGGACTGCAATGAGGAGTTGAAGCCAGGAGAGCTAGCAGTTCATGACCTGTACCAAGGTGGCCTCAGTGATCCAGTGGAGAGAAAGGGAGATGTTTCGAAAGTAGAAATGACAGTACTTGACAGTAGATTGGTTTTTTGGGGGGTAAGCAGGAAGTCTAGGATGACATTGAGGAGGTGAGCCTGGGGACTCAGAGGATGGTGGTGCCTTTGACAGTAATAGGGAAATTGGGAAGAGAGGGGAGGGTTTGGGGACATGATAATGAGTTCTGTTTTGGACTTGCTGAGTTTGAAATGCCTCAGGGACTTGAGATAGCCGATGGGCAGTTGATGGTGCAGGGACTGGAGCTCAGGAGAGAGACTAGGTCTGGCTGTATAGACCTGGGAATTGTCTGCATAGAGATGGTAATTGACCCCATGGGAGTGGAGGAGATCGCCAAGGAAGACAGTAGAGAGAGGAAATTTAGTGTGTGCAAATGAAACTCTCTGGGGGCCAGCAGTATACAGATACTGATTATTAAACTATCATTGTAATGCCCAAAATCACAGTGGCAGAGTACAAAACCACCCCGAATCAAAAGAGTTCAGAAGGGGACACAAAATAAAAGGGATGCTTTTGTTACTACCTCGTTCAAACGAATAAATCCATTCAAAAATCTGTATGTAATAGGTGTCACGTAAAATGTTTTTGAGGGCGGCCAGGTGGCTCAGTGGATAGAGAGCCAGGCCTAGAGTCAGGAATACCAGAGTTCCAATCTAGCTTCAGAGACTTACTAGCTGTGTGACCCTGGGCAAGTCACTTAACCCTGTCTGCCTCAGTTTCCTCATCTGTAAAATGAGCTGGAAAAGGAAATGGCAAACCACTCCAGGATCTTTGCCAAGAAAATCCCAGATGGGATTATGAAGAGGCAGACACAACAAACAACAACAAAATGTTTTTTTTTAAATTCTTATGTATTTGATTTTTAATTTTGATTTTTTATTTGTGTATGTGTGTTTGAAAAGAATGTCTTGGGGCGGCTAGGTGGCATAGTGAACAGAGCACTGGCCCTGGATTCAGAAGGACCCGAGTTCACACTTAACACTTACTAGCCATGTGACCTTGGGCAAGTAACTTAACCCCAATTGCCCTGCCTTACCCCTCCAAAAAGCAAAAAAAAAAAAAAAAGAAAATCTTGTTACCCTCAGTTTGTCCTCACCTTCATCCCTGCATGTGAAATGCAGTGTGACCTAGTGAATAGAGCTGGCCTAGGGACCAGGAAGACCTGACCCTGACCCATCCTGGCTGTGTGACTCTGGTTAAGGTCACTTAACCTCTCAGTATTCTAGGCAGCTAAAAGGTGCCTCCCTGCATTGCTAGAAGGAGTTTCCTTACCTGGCAGTTCCCTATATTAATGAAAGCTCAGGTCCAGTCCCTATCCCTATCATTCTTGAATGTGTCCCTTTCTCTGTCCCTTCCCCTAGAGAGCATCCATTGTGACAAAGAATGAAAAAAGAGGAAAATAAAACTGTTCAACAAAACTCACCAGCTAAATGTGATGGTGTATGCACCATTCCTCACCAGTAGACTCCACCCCCACTCCCACCCCGACATGCAAAACCTCTGCACAGAAGGGAGGGAGGCATATTTTCTCATTCCTTCTTCAGAGCCAAGCTTGGTCATAGTGTGACTGCTTTTTTGTTGAGGGTTACTCTTTTTTTTTTTTATTAAATTTTTCGAGTTACATATTTTCTCCCCATCTTTCCTCCGCCCACCACCCCAAAACAGCCATCCCAGTGTTTCCCCCCTCCCCCAGTCTATTCTCTCCTATGTCACTTTTTGGTAGGGCAGGATGGATCTCCCAACCGCAATGCCTGTGTATCTCAAGTTCCAGTT
>CM053582.1:15818199-15847219 GCA_028627135.1 Pseudochirops cupreus
TCAGTCAGGTTGTTGACTCTCTTTTCATGATTTTCTTGCATCATTCTTATTTCTTTCCCAATTTTTCTTCTACTTCTCTCATTTGGTTTTCAAAATCCTTCTTCAGCTGATCTCTAGCTTTTAGGCAATCTTCATGTTTCTTGGAAGCTTTTGGTGTGGGAGTTCTGACTGTGTTGTCTTCCTCTTGTTCCCTGCTTTGATCCTTCTTTTCCCCAAAGAAGGAATCTAGGGTTTGGTTGCTGTTCTTACTTTGCTTCCTGTGTTTATTCATGTTTGGCCAGTCCGTGATTTTTTTTAGCTCTGTGGAACTCTGCTTCCAGAGGGGAAAGCTCTGTCCCAAATCGCTGGGGTTTTCCCATCTGCCAGAGCTTTTAGGAGGCTGCTGGGGCCCTCCTGAGCTCTGACGCACTGAAAAGGGACCCCAGGACCACCACCCAAGACCGTGATCTGGATCCAGGCCACTCAACACAAGAGCACTTGGCCTCTGAATGATCGCTTGGCCCCCCTGCAGTCTGCAGGCCGGGAGCTCCAAAGCAGCAATGTGGAGGCGGGTGCAGAACCTCCACTTCTGCCACTTCCTTGCCCTGGAGGCAGTTTGGCTGGACCTGCTTTTCTCCCCTGAAAATCTGAGTTCCACTAACCTTTCACTTAGTCCTTTTTTTTTTTTCTTTATGGCTTGATATTTCTGGAAACTGCCACAGCTGCCACAGATCCACTCTTCTGATACTCCAGCTGTGTCTCTGCTCAGCTTGTCAGGCCACCCCCAGGGCTCAGGTGCCATTTCAGGGTGGGCTGGATTCGGCTCCCAGCCGCTAAGATGATCCCTCCCAGCTGAGCTGCCTTCAGCAGAAGATGTATCTGTGTGCATTTTAGAGCTCTAGAAATTGTTTAGAGTCATATTTTATGGGTATTTTGAGGTGGCTATGTGGGAGCTGCGATATCTTGCTGCTCCTATGCCGCCATCTTGGCTCCACCTCTTTCTTATTATTTTAGATGAGAAATACATATAATTAGAAGTTCTAATACTTTTCCTTTCACCTCTGTGGATCATCCTCTGCACCCCCTAGGGTGTGCACACCTCACTTTGGAGAGTAATGACCTGAAAGAGTAATCTAAGCAGCCAGGTTGCACAGTGGACAGAGTTATTCTACCTACAGTCAGGAAGACCTGAGTTCAAATTTTACCTCACACTCTTGCCAACTGTGTAAGTGACTTAATCGCTCTAAGCTGCCTTTTCCTCATCTGTGTAATAATAGCAGCTAACACCAAGGGTTATTATGAGGATCAGATGAGATAGTTGTAAAGTGCTTTATAAATGCTAACTGCTATTATTATATTGTTAAACCAACCTACTCATTTTATGGAGGAGGAAAGTGGGTCCAAGGAAGGTGCAATGATTTACCCAAGACAACACAGCAACAGAGGCCAACTTTGAGCTCATCTTGAGTGTCCTCCATGCCACTGTACTGCCTCCCAAATGGCACTCAACATTCGTCAATTTCATTTTATCTCAGATGAGTCTTGTTTATCTCTCCCTCATCCTCCTGTCCAATTAACTACACAATCAATTAAAAAACAATTTTATAGAAAGAAGTAATTCTTATTGGGAATGTAGAGGTGCTACATTTTCTCAGGGAATGTAGATCAATTGCCATTGCTTGCAAGAAAATATGTATGGTTATACATGGCTCCATTCAAAATCAAGGTCTTGGTTAGTATTTTGTGATGAAAGAGTATTCACCCTTACCTATTGAATCAGTTAGCACTCAAATGTAGAATCCGGAAGGGAACGACCCAGAGCTTCCTTAAGAAGTCTCTCTAGAGTGATTTACGCTGGCACTGGCCAGACAATGTGAGTAACAGAACTCCCCTGGGAAATCCACATCTGTATTAATGAGCTATTTGTGTCATCTAAATTGTTTTTTGCTTTCTTTTCTGTTCATCTCTCAATTGCTTCAACTATAACTTTGTAGATTAGTAAGTGTCCCTCTGGGCCCAAACAGCGACAAGAGTACCTGGAATTATAAAAAATTTGTACACAATCACAGACACATCGTATGTGTGGTGACCAACCTTGATAAACTGGACTCTTCTCAGCAATGCACAGCTAAAGACAACTCTACAAGTCTCAGGATGGAAGGAGATATCTACATTCAGAGAAAGATCTAGAAAGACTAGAGTTTAAATGGAGGCTGAAGCAATACATGCTATCGTTCTCTTTCATGTTTGATTTCGTTTCTTTTTTCCCAGTGTTCACTCATTGGTTACAACCAGACTATTGTACAATGTGAAAGTGTTTGCAGATCCTATACATGATTGCACGCCACCATGGGGGGGAGGGAAAAGGGAGGGGAGAAAATCTGAAACTGGGGGGGGGGAGAAAATCTGAAACTCGAGTGATTGTGGAACTGAATCTTGTGCACTAAAAGTAAATTTAAAAATTTAAAAAAAAAGAGTACCTGGAATTATAAATAAGACCCTCCATGTTAGCTGACCCCAAATTGAGATGAGGAAACATTCCATTGTTTTCCATGTTCTCATTTCCCTTGGGCAATAACTGCCTTCAAAGATTCCATGTCTCAGATCTGGAGGCGGAGGTAACATACAGTACCTTGCTCGCTACCAATCACCGTCCTGAAATCTCCCCAAAGTGGGGAGCATCAATAGCGCACATCAGAGACAGATTTTCCTCTACAAAAAGAGAGCTAGGCACGATGAAAAAATTCTCTCCACCTCCAAAGAAAGAACCAAGAGAATTGAAATACAGATCGAAGAATGCTATTTTTTTACTTTCTTTCTTTCTTTCATTTTTTTGGGTTTGAGTTTTCTTCTACAGAATGACTAATATGAAAATATATTTTATATGATTGCACATGTATAACTTTTATCAGATTGCTTACGGTCTCAGGGAGGGGGAAGGAGAGAGGCAGGGATAGAATTTGGAACTCACAATTAAAAAAAAGAGTGTTAAAAATTGTTTTGACATGTAATTGGGGAAAAAATAAAATATTATTTAAAAAACAAAACAAAATGGGGCAGCTAGGTGGCTCAGTGAATAGAGCACTAGCCCTGGAGTCAGGAGGACCTGAGTTCAAATCTAGCCTCAGACACTTAACATTTACTGGCCTTGTGACCTGCGACAAGTCACTTAACCCCAAATGCCCCTCAAAAAAAAGCAACCCCCCCAAAACAAAACAAAATGAAAGTGAGAGCTAGGAAGCCATTTTAAGGGAGTTGTCACATGATTGCTCCAATCTAGAGAAGATGGATAATATGTATATATGTTATGTCATTTGATCTTCACAACAGCCCTGCAACGTAGGTGCTATTATTATCTCCATCTTGCAGATGAGGAAAGTGAGACAAGCAGAGGTCAAGTGACTTGCTCAGGGTCATACAGCTAGTCAGTGTCTGAGGTAGGATTTGAACTCGGATCTTCTGGACTACAGCTCTGGTGTCCTATCCAGCATGCCACCCAGGGACCTCACAGGCAGAGTTCTAGAGGACCACAGCATTCACCCCTTCCTGTCTTCAGCTAGCTATAAAGACTATATACTCTAATAAATCTCTTTTGGCCACGTAAGTTTTGTGCATGGATTTTTCTCTTTCTCCGCTGTCCTCCAGTTCATATACCAGGTTACTGCACAATTAGAAAAGCATTTGTTACCAGATATAGGTGTAACATGTCTGAAGTGGGCCATGTCCCACCTGTAGTAAGTAATGTTGCAGGGGCCCATCATGTAAGAGTCCAGTGGGTGGCTAGGTGGCTCAGTGAATAGTGAGGTCAGGAGGACCTGACTTCAAATCTGGCCTCAGACACTTGACACTTGACTGGCTGTGTGACCTTGGGCAAGTCACTTAACTCTGATTGCCTTGACTTCCCCCCTCCAAAAAGAAAGAAAGACAATGTGTCCATGCAGTGGAACGCATAGGTGGAGGAAAGCTCCTTCTAATGGGATGGACTGACACCTCGCTCATAGACTCTTTTCACATTTGCCTCACCTGCCTATCCCAGGTCTCTGGGGTATGGTGAAAATTTGAATTTTGAATCTCTGATTAAGGGGGCTCTCCTGTTTATGGAAACTTGACCTTGCCTAGGGGTATAAGCATAAGACATTTCTTTTTTGTGTGTCGGGGGGGACTCCAAAGGGAATGAGTGTCTCTTCCTCCCTGTCTCCCCACTTCCATCCTGAAGCAGAGATTTTTCTCCCGTTTCTCTGTGTGATGCATATCAATGTTTGTTTGCAACAGTGGGTTCTGCCATATTTTCTTGTTTATAATCACACATGATAATGTGAGGAGGCTGGGGAAAACCTGATCATAAGATAGGAGGCATAAAGAAGCATTGGCTTTGGCCCAGGACATCAATCTTTTGTCTCTGCTTCTGACTCTCCCTCCCCTCCTGGAGAAGGAAGTGGCCTGGGGCCTGCAGGGAGCAGCCCCTTGGCTCCAAGCACCACTGTCTTGCATCAGCAGCCTGTCAGAGTCCCAGAGGAAGAACAGGGAAGCTGGTGTCCAGAAATCAGCTGCAGCTCAGTGCTCAGGATGAAGGACAAACTCCTTTCTTCCACCTTCTTTCTTCTGGCCAGAATTCTCTCCCACAATTTCCACATCACCAAAAAGGGTCAATTCTGGGAAAGAGTCTGCTTGCCATCATCATTTCCAGAGTTTGGTGTCTCTTATGGGGGGGAAGGAACAAGCATTTATTAAACTCCTACTGTGTGCCAGATAATGTACTAAGAACTTTACAAATATCTCATTTGATTCTCACAACAGCCCTAGGAGGTAAGTGCTATTATCATCCCCATTTTACAGTTCAGAAAACTGCGGCAAACAGAGATTAAATCATTTGCCCAGACTCACAACTAGTAAGTGTCTGAGACCAAAAGCTTTCCAGGACAGCCTTCATTCCAATTGCTATAGTCAGTGGCCCTAATTAGAGGCCTTCTTGAATCCTTCTTGTTCTTAGGGCTCTTCTTCAACCCTCCAAATGATCTGATATTTATTCTGTCTAAATTTAGAATTTACTGACCTGTGGACCCATTGGATGCACTCAGTAGAATATAAGCTCCTCGAGGGTAGAAACTATTCATTCCATTTTTGTCGATTTCCCTGGCACCTAGCATAGTGCTTGGCACAGAGTCAGCATTTAATGGTGTTTGTCCTTCTTTTGAAGAGGACCAATGACATCAGGACTTGTTTGTGAATTGGATTTAAGTGAGGCAGAACTTCAAAGAAGTTCCACTTTACAATATACAGCTTCTTGGAGCCACGGGGAAGAGTTGGGTGACAGGTAGGACACCAAAAGTGGTTGAGCGATCTTGAAAAAGGCCCAGCAAGTCTTCACACAAGAGCGGCTCATCTTCCCTGAACGCCCATTCACCCCTCAGCACTTATGAAATGTTCAGTGATAGTGTGAGCCTTGATAGTGTGAGTCTGGATCCAAAAATGGAAATAGGCTAAAACATTGGACCAATCTGATTGATAAAATTCAGCAGGTATGTACTTGGTGCTTAATAAATGCTTGTTAAATGAAATTAAATCATAAGAGAATAAGTTAATTTAAAAAAAAAAATACCATGTTAAGTAAGGCCTTTTGCTAGAGTCTGAGAATACAAAGGCAGAAAACAAGATAAGTTTTACCTTCGAGGAGCTGGCATTCTTTTAGGGCCTTATAGGTTGTAATTACCACAATATTGTTTGTTGTTCAGTCGTTTTTCAGTCACGTCTGACTCTCTGTGACTCCATTTAGGATTTTCTTGGCAAAGAGTGGTTTGCCATTTCCTTCTCCTGCTCATTTTCCAGATAAGGAAACTGAGACATACAGGGTGAAGTGACTTGCCCAGGGTCACACAACTAGAAAGTGTCTGAAGCCAGGTTTGAACTCAAGGGCATCATCTAGCTGCCCTTTAGTAATAAAAACAGCTCAAGTTTACATAAATGTTTTTCTCCAGAGTGCTTTCCTCACAAACCTGTGACACAGGTGGTGTCAGTAATGCTATCATTTTTTGACTTTGGAAAATTGCAGAAGGTGAACTACTTGGGAGCAGGGATTATTTCTGCTTTTGACTTTGTATCTCCAGCACCAACTCAGTCCCTGACACAGATAGTAGTAGGTATTTAATAAATGCTTGTTGACTGACTGATACAAAGAGCCTTGAATGCCAAGATAAGGAGTTTGGTGTTTAGTAGGCAATTGGGAGCTGCTCAAGGTTTTTGGTCTGGCATCTTGATCAGAGTGGTTCTTTAATTAAGTACCCTAATCCTGTCAGCAGGATTGACTGGAGTGGGGCCTAGGGATGTGATTTAACCAGCTCAAACTGAGTCCCAGAGGCAATTGTTTATTTTTCCGCGTGAGCATTTACACTTCAGAAATCGGCAAATACCCCATATTAAGGCTTGTTTTGTTGATTTTTCCAGAACTGTCAAACTTGAAGTCTGAACCAAATTAAAATGTAATTGGGAAATGTTTAACAAAACAAACATACAATAGAATAAGATAATGTTAATTTGTGGTTTTCTAAGTCAATAGGCAGTTCCATTTCTATTTGAGTTCAACACCACTGGTTTAGACTGAAGAAAGAGAGGGGGAAATTTTTAATAGTGCAGATTATATTTTAAAATGCCTACATTTGGGGGGGCAGTTGTTAAACACACACCAACACACCCTTGGGAGCCATTTCAGAGGCAATTACAGGAGTTTAGGTTGGTGATAAGGAGGACCTGGCCTAGAGCAGTGCTGCTCAAATAAATAAATATATTTTAATAAATAATATTTAATTAATTGATATATTTAATAAATATAAGCCTATTAGAAATAAAATAAATATTTTTACTCTAATAAAAATTTACTCAAATAAAAATTTACTCAATTAAAAACAAGGTCGCTAAAATTGTATATAAGGAGCCCAGGTGGCTCACAGATCAATTTAGAAAATCACATATTAACATTGTCTATGTTTTATTGTAGTTTAATTTATTTTGTTAAAATATTTCCTGATTACATTTTAATCTGATTCAGGATGATTTGGGAATATTGTGGGCTAAAATGTGGCCTCTTCTAGCCATGTGTTTAACACCTCTGACCCAGAGTAGTGGCCACGGGAGAGGAAACAAGAAAACATCTGGGAGAGTAATTATGCAGAGGTAGAACAGAGAAGACTTGGCAGCTGAAATTGGATTCGAAGGATCTTGTTGAGTCGTTTCAATCTTGTCAGACTCTCCATAACCCCATTTGGGATTTTCTTGGCAAAGATCCTGGATCTTTGGCAAACAAATGGTTTGCCATTTCCTTCTCCAGCTTGTTTTACAGGTGAGGAAACTGAGGCAAGCAGGGTGAAGCCACTTGCCCAAAGTCACACTGCTAGTAGGTGTCTGAGGTAGGTCTTCCTGACTCCAAGTGGTGGTACATAGAGGTATGGGAATATGACTGTGCTGTCAGATATGATGAACCCAGAGAAGCCTGAGAAGACTAAGATAGGCTGATGCAGAAGCAAGTGAGCAGGACCAGGAAAACAATATACATACTAGATAAAACGATGTAAATGAAAAGCACAGTAAAACCAAACTGAGTTTTGTCCGTAACTGTAATGGCAAAACTTAACCCTAGGGAGAGGACGACAAAATACGTCCCCTCATTTATTCACAAAGGGGGGGGGCTATGGGTGTGTGATACCGTCAGATTCCTTTGATGTGTTAGTTTTATTGAATTGCTTTTTAAATGTTTTTAATTTTTTTATTCGGTTCCAAGGAGTGGCTCTGAGGGTAGAGAAGGAGGAAGGACATATCTGAAAACAGCAGGCTAGGCGTGAGCCAGGCTGGGGGCCTACAAGTACACCCAGGAGCTGTGGAGGAAGAAGCAGTCTGACGTCATGCGGGTCCTGCTGGGCGTGCGATGCTGCCAGTACCGCCAGCTGTGGGCGCTGCGCCGCGCGCCGGGCCCAAGGCCATACAAAGCCTGCCGGCTGGGTTACAAGGCCAAGCGTGGTCAGGTCATCTACCGCGCCCCGTCCCCAACGGTGCCATCTACCGCAAACCCGTGCATCACGGTGTCAATCAGCTCAAGTTTGCCCGGAGCCTTCACTCTGTAGCAGAAGAGCGTGCTGGCCACCACTGTGGGGCCCTAAGAGTCTTGAATTCCTACTGGGTGGGTGAAGATTCAACCTACAAACTCTTTGAGGTTATTCTTATTGACCCATTCCATAAAGCTATCAGACGAAACCCCGACACTCAATGGATCACCAAGCCAGTGCATAAACACAGAGAGATGCGAGGGCTTACCTCAGCTGGCCGGAAGAGCCGGGGTCTTGGAAAGGGTCATAAATTCTACCGTACCGTTGGAGGATCTCGTGGTGCCGCTTGGAGAAGGCGAAATACTCTCCAACTACATTGATACCGCTGATTGGTGCATATTAGTTTGTAAACTTAAATGTTTAATAAACAGTTATTACAAAAAAAATTTGAAAACAAATGTCACCATGTAAAAAGAAAAGTGTTTTATATATATATATATATATATATATATATATATATATATATATATATATACATTAGAGAGGCAGGGCATTTGGGGTTAAGTGACTTGCCCAAGGTCACACGCAAGTAAGTGTTAAGTGTCTAAGACCGAATTTGAACTCATGTCCTCCTGACTCCAGGGCCAGTGGCTCTGTCCACTGTGCCACCTAGCCCCCCTCAATATATATTTTTAATAAGGTTTTCTGGATATAAATTATATAGCTGCTACAGGATTAGCATTGCCCCAAAATGATTCAGTCTGAGGCAGTGGGTTCTCCCTCACTAGGTATCATCAAACAATACCCAGATATATTGTAGTAGTGGTCCTTTTTCTTTTCCCAAGGCAATCCAGGTTAAGTGACTTGCCCAATGTTACACAGCTAGTAAGTGTCAAGTATCTGAAACCAGATTTGAATTCAGGTCCTCCTGACTCCAGGGCCCATGCTCTCTCCACTTTGCTACCTTTTTAGCGTGGGGGGTCTTTTTTAGCCTAAGAATTGTACTAGATTGTCCTTAACCCTCTTCCAAATATTCGATTCTGTGGTTTGGGAGATTCTGTATTAAGATCCATTTCCAACCTAATCCCAAATTCAGGAAATCCTCTCCCCTGCCCCTCCCCAGGCACTCTCTCAGCATAAAGAGGCTGAAACGAAATTGATCTCTTTCATTGTCTTTAGGGTCAAGAGAATTCTTAAAGGAGCATATTTCAGTGCCTAATAAAGTGGTTTAGGAGTCCAATGGGGAATTATTGCTATGTCTTCCACATTTCACTGCCTTTTGAATTTCAAACAAACTTAACCCTACTTCCAGCTACTCTTAGCATTTAGCGAGAAAGATTTTCAAGGATCCTGGTCACAAAATGGGCAGATCTGGTCTGGGTTGGAACTCTAATTGAAACTGGGCTGGGGATCCCAGGAGGGCAGAGAAGTAAATGCCTTCTCTTGGGGGCCTCTCACCAACTAGAGAAAGTATGCACAGAGCATAAGAAAACTACAGACTGACTCCACAGAATCATGTGGCCAAGACTGGATTTCAAATCCATTAGCAGGACTGATCTCGATGGTAATCGCTACTGTTGTTTGTCCTTCATCCTCAAAGAGGACCAATGACATCAGGACAGTGATGTCTTGACTTGCAAGTGAATTGGATTCAAGTGAGGCAGGACTGTGCAAAGCCTCATTCTCTCCCCCAGGGTCACTGAAATCCAGTGGCAAGACATAGGTCAGGATGACTAGTGATGGCCAGGAAGGAGGGAGAAATTCATTTCAGCAAGTATTTATTAGGTGCCTACTAAGTGTGGAAGGAGCACATGGCACTTTCCCACCTTCCTTTCTCCTTCCTCCAGGGGTCTTACCTGTTGTGGAGAGGGAGAATGGTCCACTTCTGGTTTTGGGAACTGTCCCAGAGCCCCCTACCACTCTATTCCATCCCCTTCACATACATAGCCTTGAGTTCTGAGGTCTGTTCCCTTTTCCCCAAATGCCCCTGGGTTCCAGGCGTGCTACCTAAGGCCCTGCCCCTTTCCCCACTTGAAATTCCCTCCCTAAAACCTCTCCGTTCCAGGGGCGACTAGGTGGCACAGTGAATAGAGCACTGGCCCAGGAGTCAGGAGGACCTGAGTTCAAATCCAATCTCACACTTACTAGCTGTGTGACCTTGGGCAAAGTCACTTAACCTCAATTGCCCTGCCTTCCCCCTCCAAAAAAAAAAAAGCAAAAAACAAAAAATACCTCCCCATTCCATACCCAGCTAAAAGGTCAGAGTTTTCAAATCCCAAGTGATCCTTTCTCTTCTCTGGACAGTGTTTCTTGGGTGGACTTCTCATCTGACAGTTTAGAATCTATTAGCAAAGAAAAAAGAATGCACATGACTTCCAGCTGTTACAGATGGGGCAGATGAGCAGACTTGGCTGAAAGAAACAGCAAAGCACTCTGAGAAACTGAGACAGGGGGTGACTTGTGCCAGGTGAATCAAACCACTGCCACTCCCCTCCTCCCTTTCAGGACCTTGAGCCCAAGAGCCCTGGGCTCTGCTTCTAGCCCTTTGCCACCCCCTCCCCAGGCACCAATGAGAAAAGAACTTTTTGTGGAGCTCCAACCACTGAGCAACTGCCACAGAGAAGCCCAAGAGCCATGGCAGCACCATCCAATCCTGGAAGTCCTCCTTCTAAGTCGGTTCCCACAGCCTTTTTCTGGGGAAGCAACCCCATGGAGGTGTGACCAGGCAACTGTTTCTGCAGGTGCTTTAGCCTCAGCTACTGAAAACCTGGAAAAGAAAGTTCCTGTCCCCAAAGTCCTTAGCACTGTCAAATGGTTCAACATCACAGGTGGATGTGACTTTGTTGATGGAAATCACATCAAAGAAGAAATAGTACCACCTGCTTTGCCACTGTACCCTAAAGACAATGGAATCTTTCCATCTGATTGAAAATAAAGCCTTCCCTAGGTGTTTTCTCCCCCCATCCCCACCCCCACCCCCACCTCCACCCCCATTAAAATATAAATTCCTTGATAGCATGAACTGTCTGACTTTTCTATTTGTGTCCTCAGTGCTTAGCGCACTGCTTAGCACAAAGAGAGCCCTTAATGCTTTTCATTCTTTGCAAAGGTGGGGGGCTATGGATGGGAAATACTGCATATAATCCAACTTGATTGGTGGCTAGGTTAGTTTTGCTGAACTGTTTTTTTTTCTTCTTTGTTATAAAGGATAGCATTCCTGGTGGGGAAAGGGGAGAGGATTCACTGGAAAAGCAAGGTGATGTAAAAACAAAAGATAACTTTAAAAAATTAATAAAAGAATCTATTGGTTTATGACAATCCTTGTATTCATGCATTGAATTGCTATTTTGCCCTTGTGTTTTTGTTTAACCAAGGCAATGTAACCCTGAGGCTGTAACCCAGCATAACTGGATTTGCAGTCAGCCTGTGTAAAGTTGAGAAAATTCCTTCTTATTTCTGGACCTCAGTTTTCCCCTTTATAACAAGAGGAGATGGTTTCTAAAGATCTTTCCAGATCTGATATCCTGACAGCTCTTTCCCTCTCTGGGTCTCAGTTTCCCACCTCCTGTAACATGATAAAGGCATTTGGAACCATTGGTCTCAGAGAACAAATAACCAAATAAAACACTCTGCACAAGAATGGGGGCAAATGGGGGGGAGGGGATGGGGGGGGAAGAATGTGAAGAGTTCGAATAGAGGGCGGGCACCCTGTGCCCTCATCGGTTTGCCTGGTATCGCTTTGTTACTAGGGTGAATTCACTGGGCGGAAAGTAATAGCCCGAAGAAAGGCAGCCGAGTCCAGTGGACGTATAGAGGAGGCTAACTGAATCCTCAGATGAATATGGGAATCTGCCTGCCTTGAATCCACAAAAAGCTGGATTCAAATCCCTCATCGAATACATTGTGTCTGTTTGACCCTGGATGAGTTATATACCCTCTCAGTGTTCCCAAGCAACTCTAAAACTGCCAATTGCAGAAGTTGAAAATGTGCATTGGTAGAGGGCTCTCCTTACAGGGAGTTGTTTCCTTTTTTCTTTTTGGATTTGACTTGTGAGTTCATTGGCATAAGCAACTATTGAGAAAATACTTGTTTTATCAATGCTAGTAGAAAGGAATAAGGCAAGACCTGCCAGGCACAAAGTTCGGCACTCAACAAAGGCGGGAATCGAAGCCTGGGCACGCGAGTAAAGCGCGAATCTAGTTGTCCGGGGGACCCCACACGGAGGGAGACGCATGCGTGTTGCTGACGCGTTGGGAGCTCGCGCCACAAGTCGGGTGGACCGTTGAAGTTCGGATCTTCGTGGCGCAGCTCCTTTGGATGCCGGCGCCTCGGCAACTGGACGGAGCTCTCTCCGTGTCAGTGCTTCGGAGAGTAGGTGGGGCGGATCGGCACTCCTCTATGGCTCCCACATCCCGCTCCTACAATCCGGGCGAGGTGACCAGCACGGAGCCACGGCAAGTCGCGGGTGGAGGTGGGGGCGGAGGCGGGGCGGCAGGTGGAGGCGGGGTGGCAGATGGAGGGACTGGGGGCACCGTCCGCGGTCCGCAGGACAGCAGCTCAAGCGAGGACAGTAACAGCAGCGGCGGCCCCGGCTCCCCTGAGAACGGCAGCGGCGGCGGCGCCGACGCCAGCGAGGCTGGCGACTCCAGTGGGAACCCCCAGACCGCCGAGGCCAACCGCTCGTCGCGGGGCCGCCGCTCCCGTACGCGGCCCCGGTCCCGGCCCCGGCCCCGATCTCGGTCCCGCTCCCGCCCCAATGCCCCCTCCTGCTCTCGCTCCCGCTCCAGCTCCCGGGAGCGCGATGACCACCACGACGGCGGCGGACCCCCGGCGGCAGCCACCGCCACGACGGGCGGCTCGTCCAGCGAGCTGCCGCTCAGCCCTGGGCCGGCACCGAGCCAGAGCTCGACGCCGAGCCCGGTCCCCAGTCCGAGCCCGGCGCCCACCCCGAGCCCGCTCCTAAGCCCAAACCTCAGTCCCACTCTGAGCCGGTCTCCGAGTCCCAGCCCTGGCCTCAGCCTCAGCCTGAATTCTGGCCGAGTGCCTGCGCTCAGCTTCGGCCGCATGGCCACCTTCGAGCTGGGAGCAGGCTTCAATACCTGCCCGGGTCCGAGCCCGGGCTTCCTGCAGCCCAGGGGGTGGCTCTCCACCTTGCATGGCCAGTCCTTCTCCTTCCCGCTGTCTACCGCCTCTGGCCACCTTTGTCACCCCGGAGCCCGGAATTTCCAGCCCTGGTCCAGCTACCTCGAAAAAGCCAAGGAGGAGAGTCTTCAGCAGAAGTAAGCCCCCGGGGCCCGCTTTCTCCCCTTTCTCTCCTACTTTCTAGTCTTCCCTTGCTTTCCCAACCCCTTCCCCATTTTTCTCTCTCCCTCCCCCCTTCCTTTTTCATCGATCTCTGTCCTAACACTCTCAGCTTCACTTACACCCCCCCCCCACGATCTTTCACTTGGCCTCCCCAACCCCTTTTCCATTTTTCTTTCCTCTTCCTTTTCCATCAGTTTCTTCGGTCCTATCAGTGTTATCCCCCCCTTCGCTAATTCTCGATTTGCTTTCTCCCTTCCACTCCTATCCCTTCTCCTTGGAAACTCATCCGTATAGCTGACTTAGGCAATACTTGTGAAATGTTTTTGGCAGACTTTCCTCCGTCCTTCTGGGGGGTCTGAGGGGTCTCCTGCTATTCATCAGAGACATCGTACGTGGTACATCCCAGAGAACGGGCGTATTATTAAAATATTCACATTTCTTGGTGTTGGCTAAGTGTATTACCAAATACTTTTTTTTAAGAATGAGAGCGATTTTTTTTTTAAAAAGTGAAATTAACTTTTTCTGTTTCTAAGGAAAAAAAATTAGCACGTGCGAGAGAGCCTTGCCTGTTTCGAACCCCGACTCTGACGGTTACTCCTGGTGGTATTGAGCAAGTTAGTCTCAGAGGGCTCATAGATGGATAATTGATTTAGACCCGGAGAGAGTCTAAGAAGAGACTCTTAAGTGTAAACCCCTTAAAACCATGAGGAAATTGAGGTTAGGCATTTGCCCAGGATCGCATGGCTAGTAAAAGGCTGAGAGCGGGCAGGCTTTGAATCTCAGTCCAGCCTTTTATGCGATCCCAATTGGGAGCCGGCCTCTGTAAAATGGAGGGAGGGGTGTGGACTAGATAAGGTCTAAAGTCTCTGAGAGCTTGAAGTATGTGATCGTGTAAACGCTATTGTAACTTTTCCCACATCTTAAAATCAAAGATAATACCTGCCTTAATGTCTGCCTCTCTTAGGAGGTTAATGATGGGTATCTTGTGTATAGGGTGTGTAAAAAGGGAACTACTAACACGTGTATTTGGACTTGGCCCAAAGCCTTTCATGGAAAATAAATCCTTTCTACTGCAAGAAGAGGGGCAAAGGGAATGTGAGGAGCTAAGCATTGACCCTGAAATTGCAAACCTGGGTGACTGGAAGGATATTTGGGCCCCAAATATTTCGTCTATAATAATATTTCATAATGTATAAGTGCCACTGTACTGATAATTATGTACATTATAAAATTTACACATACAATAAAATATGATAAAAGATGAGGTAATGTTTGATATTATAATCAACAGAGAGTCTGGAGTTTGAGTAGGGAAGTGAATCGGTCAGACCTAATATTTTGGCATGTGGTCCGATTGGAGACAGGAATGGTGAGGGAGCAGCACAAGCCACATTAGGCTGTAGTCCAGGAGAATGGACTGAGGTCCTGAGCTGGGCTGGTGGCTGTGTGAGCAGAGAGAAGGAGATGGATGCTTGAGATATTGTGGAGGTGGAGGTAATAAGAATTGATAAGTGACTGAATATGTGGAATGAGCACAAGTGAGTTGAGGATGATGCTGGAAGCCTCCCCCATAAATGGGGGGGGGGTGTCCTGTGGATTTGCTGAGAAAGATAAGGAAATAAGATTTGAAATGTCATATCATAAACTGTCCCATGCCTGGTAGTTCTGTAAAATTCGCTCTGTCTCAAAAGGAGAAAAAGGGAAGGTCCAAAAATATGGAGGGAACAGAGCGGGAAAGTGTTGGAGGATAAGAGGAGGTGTGATTGTGTTGGTTATATGGGTGGGGAAAATTCAAACCATGTCTCCACCCTCCACTTGGTTGATCATTCCTTGGAGTGGGCAGTATGCTTTTTGGAGACCGCTGATTTAGAAAGCAGAATATATGTACTTAATCTATATTCCTGAATCTTCTAGGAGATTAAAAGAGAGAGAGAGAATTGGAGAACTGGGGGCACCTGAAGTTTGGGGACTTTCTCCCAAAATTCCAGAGCCTGAGTAAGTGATTTTCCTTTTCCAAAAGTGAAATATCTAGTACTTTTTTGCTCAGAAGCTGTGTCTTAAGAGAGAATTTTTTTATGTGGCCATATTTTTTTTAATATTTATTTAGTATTTTATTTTTCCCCAATTATATGTAAAAATGAGAGGGTTTTGTGGGGGTTTTTTTGTTTGTTCTTTGCTAGCTAAATGAAAAGCTTCAAACTTATCTCATGGTTTTCTTTCTGTCTTGTGGCTCAATATTATTTTCCTCCTATATTTTACATCATAGAACTGACCTAAGAATGAAAGCATTTTTTTTAGTGAAAATAGAACATTAATTCTTTAAACACTCTTGTGTTTATGTGAAATTTATTTCTCATTCATAGCAAGATTTAATATTAAACTGCTCACTATTTGCAGTGACTTTACTTTTCACCTAGCCTAGCTATAACATATATGTCAGATCTGGATGTCACAAAATGAATTTTAATAGGGAGCAAATGGTCCTTCTGGTGAATCAATTATATTACATACAGTCCTCTTTACAGTCTTAAACTGTTTCTCCTCTTTTTCCATATTTCCTTTTTCTTTAGTAGTAGTCTTCATTTTGGGGTTCTCTTTTTCTTGTACATCTGGGTTCACTTTGCTGAGTTGCAGCAGTGTTTGTAACCACTGAACTGGTAATTCATGATGTTGTATGGAGCTGCATCACCAGAAACGTGCCCTTGTAGATGTTACAGAAAATTCCACTCTTAAAGGCTCAGGGAACTTACATTCTTAGAGGTGTGGAAGGAGCCCTTGGAGGCTATGCCAAGTCAAGACAATGGGTAGAAAATCATAAAGACTCTGATTTTTGAATGAGCATCAGGAAAGACTTTCTAACAACTAGAACTAAAGCAGGATGTTTTTGGAATTCCTCATAAAAAAGGTCAGATGACTGCTTGTTGGAGAGGCATTTCTGCATGGGGTAAGTAGGTGGATGAAATGACAATTGAGAGCTCTTCCTACTCTACTATTTTGACTAGAGCTCATCCATTCTCTTACATAAATAGAATTAAACCATTCTTTCTGAGGAGACCATACATACCATCTAAACAGATGAGTCACTTTCCAAGGGACCAATGGATAAGTTATTTTTCCACTCTAGGTCTGTGAAATGAGAGGAGTGGATTAAACATCTTCAAGGCCCCTTTCAGCTCAAGCATTCTATAAATTTGAAATGGTTCTTCAATCCTGTCTTCCTTCCTTTCCATCTAAGTTTCTTAAAACTGACCTAAATACCTTATGTTGTGGTTTAAGCTACTTTCCCCTTATTCTGGAGAAGTAAACAGATATTACTATCTTTTATGCCCTTCATAGACTTAGAGGAAAATTATGGTTTTTTTCTGGATTTCATAACAACAGGATATTGATACCAGGATGAAGCTAGAATAAATTTTCTGCTTTTTTTTTTTTGGAGGGGAGAAGGTAGGGCAATTGGGGTTAAGTGACTTTTCCAAGGTTACACAGCTAGTTAAGTTGTTAAGTGTCTGAGGTCATATTTGAACTCGGGTCCTCCGGACTCCAGGACTGGTGCACTATTCACTTCACCACCTAAGTGCCCCTAAAATAAATTTTCTTTGCTTTCTGTTAACAACTTGTAAAATTAGAAGAGTGGAATGTTATGTATGTCCCAATCACTATATTAAAATTGTTTTAATTAACTTATTTTTTAATGAGAAGGGGGAAATAGTTGACTTCAAAATATATCAAAAAGGAGGTGGACTGGTCAGGTTTTAAGCATGGATCCACACAGATCACGGATCCATCAAAGCAGTAAACACTTTATCAAAAATTTCTAATGTTTGCAACTCTCTTTTTTTTGCATTTAGTTCAGATGAGTGTACCCCTGAGAAGGAAGAGACAAAATCTAATACAGTTACTTCTTCTGATTCCGAAGGTATTTTTGCTTAATAACAAAACTTTTCTTTTGGATGGGATGGATGGGTTTGTGAATAGTAAAGCAAAAGACTTTGAACATCAGAAATATTTCTTAACAAGTACTTAATAAAAAGACTATAGCCATATATCCCTGGAATTACCTCTTATGATGAAATTAATTGTATTTATTCCACAGAAATAGGGATGATTCAATGTTAGGAAAAATAGTTACAATTAATCTTTTTAAAAACAAAAACCACACAATTATGTCAGTTGATTCAGAAAAAAACTTTTCCTAAATAGAGTATCAGTTATGCTTTAAAGCTCTTAACGAGAATAGGCACAGAAAATCTGTTTTTAATAATAAAAATATGTAAAAACAAAAGCTGGCGTTATTTGTGCTACTTGAAGCTTGAAGCTCTCACAGTAAATGCAGGTATAAAGCAAGGATGCTCACTATTATTTGATGTTGTTCTAGAAATGTTGGCAATCTCATTGAAAAAGAGAGAAAATTAAAGGCATAAAGATAGGCAGAGAGGAGACAAGGTTACCCTTGTATGCAGATGACAAGTTGTTTACTTAGGAAAATCTCAGAGAATCAGAAAAGAAACTGAGATAATAAATAGCTTCCACGAAGTAGCAGTACTCACATTAAATAAAAAATCATAAACATATTCATTTAGTAATTTAAAAAATCAGGAGGGAAATGATAGAGAAATCACATTCAGAATAACTACATGATGCATAAAGTAACTGGGAGTTGGTCAGCCAACACACTCTCAGCTTGATTAAATACATTTACAGAATCCTCTTTAGAGAAATAAGAGAAGACTTAAATAATTAGATCTGGTGTACAAGGCTAGGCCCTCCTGATATAATAAAAATGATGATGCTCCCTAAATTTACAAATTTAGTCTTATAGAAATCAAACTATCAAGGGGTTACTTTATGGAACAAGATAAAATAATTGTAATATTTAGCTAGAGGAACAAGAGATCCAGAATCTGAAAGGAAATAATGATAAAAAAAATGAGGAGTATCACTTCCATACCTCAGACTATAGTATGAAGCAGCAAATCATTAAAACTGTTTGGTACTAGTCAAAAATAAAAAAAAAATAAATTCAGTAACTTCATTGTTCAATCATCTTAAAAACATAGAACTAGTTGGGAAAAAGTTATTCATTCCTTTTATTTTTCATTTTTCAATCGTTCATTGCTTTTGCTAAGCAGCTGGGGAAACTAGAAAACAATTCAGTGGACAAATGCATCTCATACTATATACCATGTTAAGTTACAAGTAGATATATGACCTAAATGTTAAAGGTTTCATCATTTACAACCTGGATGAAACTACAGAAGGGAGTGCCTGCCAAAACTGGTTAGGGGGAGAATTCTTTTTTTGTTAATTTTTTAATTAATTTATTTCTTTTCTTGTTTCCATCATTCATTTCCACGAGATTTTGAGTTAGAAATTTTCTCCCCATCTTTCCCCTACCCACCACCGAAAAACAGCCATCCCACTGTATACCCCCTCCCCCAATCTGCTCTCTCCTATGTCCTCCCCCTCGCCCCTCTGACTTTCCGGTAGGGCAGGATGGGTCTCCCCACCCCAGTGCCTGTATATCTTAATTCTAGGGGGAGAATTCTTAACCAAATCAGAGATACTTACTGGTGATCATAAAAAGAAAATAGAAAATTTCAGCTGCACGAAATTGAAAAGCTTTTATACAAAATTGGTACAGCCGGGAAAAATGAAACTGTCCTGGAGAGGGAAACTGCAATAAGTATCTCTGATAAAGGTGTAATATCTAAGAGATATAGGGAATCAACTCAAATGTGTAAGCCAAGAGCTATTAGCCGACAGAGAACTATTCCCAATTGAGGCAATTCTGAATCTTCATGTCACCCCCCCTCCCCAAAATGGCAAATTGACAAAAGACAGAAATAGTCAAAGTTGGAAGGGCTGCAGGAATATAGGCACACTGCTAACACAATGTTGACAGCTGTGAATTGGTCTAGCCATTTTGTTTGTTTTTTGGTGGGGGAGTTGGAGAGTCAATGGGGTTAAGTGACTTGCTCAGGGTGATACCACTAGTAAGTGTTGGAGGCCAGATTTGAACTCAGGTCCTCCTGACTCCAAGGCTGGTGCTCTATCCACTGGGCCACCTACCTGTCCCACGGTCAAGCCATTCTGGAAAACAATTTAGAATTAGGTGAGAAAAGTGACAAAGCTGTTCATAAGCTCTCACTCACATATCTCACTGCTAAAACATAAACCCCTAAGGAGATCAAAAGAAAGGCTCCCTATATACCAAAATATTCTTAGCAGCCTTTTTTTTTTTTTACAGTAGCAAAGAACTGTAAACAAAGTAGATACTGGCTGAACAGACTGTAGTATTATAAATGGATGGAATGGAATAGGATTGTTTGGTAAGACATGACGAATATGAGGAGTTCAGAAAAACATCAGAGATGTGTGTGAAGTGATGCGTCCTGAAGAGAGAGCCAGTAACATAAGTGAAAAGAACAATGCAGTGAAACCAAGCAATGAATGCTTTTAATAGCTGATCTTGTCCAGGAGAGGAAATGAGGAAATGTATCTCTCTCTTTTTGTTGGAGAGGTGGGTAACAGTGAATGTGGAATATTCCACACCCAGTCAGATGTGGCCTTGGTCTTGATTTTGTTTAGCTGTTTTTCTTTGCTACAAAGGAAGGTTCGCTGCAGGGAGGGGTATCCTGGGAAAAGTCCTAAGTAGTTTTACCCTTAATACACTTTCAATATTTGTTCAGAGGGGAGGAAGAAGAGAAAGAAGAAAGCTAGTCACTCCAAGGATAGAGCTAAGAAAAGGAGAAAGAAGAAGTCATCCAAAAGAAAACATAGAAAGGATTTTGAGGGTAGTGATGGTGACTCTGAGGACAATGATGACCAAAGTGGTAAGAAAGCCAACCTTGCCTTACTTGGTCCCCAAATGAAGTTTTCAGCTAAAATTTTGGTCAGAGTGTCCCTGATTTGTTTGCTTTCTTCTGATGTATATTTTTGTCATTTGCAATACAATCCTACTGCCGTGCCATCTTTTTTGGGGGGGAGGGAGGGAGGAAGGCGAGGCAATTGGGGTGAAGTGATTTGCCCAAGGTCACACGAGCTAGTAAGTGTTAAGTGTCTGAGGCAGGATTTGAACTCAGCTCCTCCTGACTCCTGGCCTGATGCTCTATTCACTGCACCACCTACATGTTCCCTGTGCCATCTTATAAGGAAGAAAATCTGTTAACTGTCAGAGCTGTCCCAGAGTGAAGCAGTGAAATCCCTACCAGTGGAAGTGTTGAGTCAAACGCTGGATGATTGCTTTTCAGGGATGGTTGTTGGAGAGAGACTTTCATGCTTCAGTAGGGGGTTGGACTAGACAATCTCTGGGATCTCTTCCAGCTCTGGGAATCACTGAAAAATCTGATAATGGCTAACTCAGGGTAGCTAAAGCTGCAGGATGGCCCAGCCAAGGCTTTCTCAGAAAGCTGCTTTTAAACAGGTCACTGATTTTCTTCTGCTAACATAGTTAGTATCAATCCATTACCCTGAGTGCATTTTCTGTTGTTTTTCCAGTTACCATGAGTAAATTTCCTGCTTTGTAACAGATGAAACAGGAATTGTTCTATTTCCCAGGGGGTTTTTTATTTATTTTTTTTTTTTGTTTCATTTGCTTACTTGTTTTTTAAATGAGTGCAATGACACCGTGGTGCCTACTCAAAGGCTTGTTCAGGTCTTGAATTCCTAGTTATTATCTGCTTTAATTGTCAGATTCAAAGGAGAAACAGAAATCAAAGAAAAGCAAGAAGTGCAAGAAGAGCAAGAAGAAGGAAAAGAAGAAGAAACATCATGTGTAAGAGTGACTTTGAAATGACTTTATTTCACTTTTCTATAAGATGAAAGCTTTTTTGTAGGTTCCTTTAGATTCTTATGTTGGGGATAGAGAGAGGACCTTCATGATTTTGTTAAATAGGTTAAACTATTTTTTAAAAGACCTCAATTTGTCGTTATTTTCTTTGTTGTTGTTGTTTTTTGGGATAGTCAGGGTTAAGTGACTTGCCCAGGGTCACATAGACAGTGTCAAGTGTCTGAGGCTGAATTTGAGCTCAAGTCCTTCTAACTCCAGAGCCAGTGCTCAATCCACTATACCACCTAGCTGCCCCAGTTAAACTATTTTTAAAGTAAAACCTGTTTATCAAACAGTTTGAATACGATACTTAAAGCTGAGGATTCTGCCATGGATTCTCTTTGACAATTCCCAGAATCCATCTGTGGTTTGTTTTCTCCTTCCTGTCAAGCAGGGAGAATAAAATTGATTGTTAAGAAGAAAAGCATCCACATACATAACCTGTATCAAATTGGGAGGGGAAGAAGGGAAGAGAGGGAGGGAAAAAATTTGGAACTCAAAATTTTATAAAAAGTGAATGTTAAAAATCGTCTTTACATGTGATTTTTAAAAATATATTTAGATTTTATTTTTTATTTGGTATTTTATTTCCTCCCAATTACATGTTAAAAAACTATTTTTAACATTTGCTTTTAAAATTTTGAGTTCCAAATTCTCTCCCTCCCTTCCCACCCCACTCATTGGGAAGGCTAGCAGTTTGATTGATATAGGTTATATATGTGTAGTCATGCAAAACATTCCTGTATTAGTCATTTACATGTAATTTGAAAATATAAACTATTAAAAAAAAGCATTGTTTTTCTCAGATGATACGAAGTATTTTAATATCACTTAAAATATCATTTAAAATATGACAGGGAAGCATGATATAGTCATGGAAAGAAATTGGTTCTGAAGTCTGAGTGCTCTACCGAAAATGGTACCTGGGGCAGTTACTGCCCATGTGACCTTGGGCAAAGTCATTTCCCTGCCCTGGAGGAGATGGGCTCTCCCAACTCTAGATCTCCGATGCCTTAATCCTTCAAGCAAGATCCTACGAGCAAGATCTATAACTTGTCTAACAAGCAAATTTCCTTGCATCTTGATGAATTTTCCTAGAAGTTTAATGCGCATAATAAATTATAATTATGACAGGAAGAGGTCCAGGAAGTGTAAGAAAAAAAAGCACAGGAAAGATTCACCTAAAGTCAGAGGCCAACACTTGAATGAAGAATCACTACAAAATTCCTGGAAGGAGAAAACATTAAGTAAGTTCTTTGTAGGCAACTGTCGTGGTATGACAAATTCAACTCTCATCTCTACTTGTAGGCCTGGGCATGGGGCTGATTGTTTAGGGCAGGGGTGAGGAACCTTCGGCCTTAAGGCTACATGTGACCCTCTAGGCCCTTAAGTGCTGCCTTTTGACTGAATCCAAATGTTTCCCACTTCTGGCCTTAAGGCTGCAGATTCCCCACCCCTGGTTTAGGAGCATCATGCACCCCAATCTGGTGTGTCCAGCAGTTTTCATAAGGCCCAAAGCTGCTCCTTGTTTTCCAGGATTATTCCCCTGAATTGGAGGTTCCCATGATAAGACACTTTCTTCCCTCCCCTAAAGCACCTCATGAATATATTTCACCTGGTGGATTGAATATGCTCAATAAATATTTAATTAACTAACTGGTAACCTCTGTGTGTTTGTGTGTGTGTGTGTGTGTGTGTGTGTGTGTGTGTGTGTGTGTGTGTTGGTTTTTTGTGGGGGTTTTTTGGCAGAGAATGTAGAAGATGAGGGATTAATTGGACCAGAAGCTCCCCAAATATACTTTACTCAAGAAGACAAGCCTGTGAAGTGAGTAGCAGTAGAAATGTAGAAATAGAATACTCCATTTATTTAAGTTTCTCTTTCTTGTTTTCTTTTGCAACATGACTAATATGGAAATATGTTTTGCATGACTTTATACATATAACTGATAGCACTTACCTTCTCAAGGGGTGGGGGAGGGAAGAAGAGAATTTGGAACTCAAAATTTCTGAAAATGAATGGTACATATAATTTGGAAATATCTAATGAAATAAATAAAAATATATTTTTAAATGTACCTTTCAAGCCTTGCCTTTGTGATCACATGAGCTATCACTCTTCAAGTGAGCTATCACTGGGGTCCATGGTCCCTGCCCAAGGACCATGGGTAAAATAAATGGAAATTTCAGAAACACTATTTAAGGATTTTGTTTCTTAAAAGGGAAAGAAATGGAGAGAGAATTAATTGGAAGCAAAACCATTGGGGAGGAGAGCAGAGTATTTAGATCTACACTAGTCTGTAATCAGTAATAATGGTCCTTCCATTCCTCTGTCCCAAAGGAACTCTACATTTCTAGGTCAAGCTGCCTACTCACTAGTCATTATTGCTTCCTCTGTTGTTTCCCAAGGAAATCTTGACTTGTGTCTTCTGTATATAATCTCTCCTTTGAACACAGACATGACCTAATGGACAAATCTCCGTCTTAATTTCTTTGCAGCTATGGTCATGCTCTGTTGCCTGGTGAAGGCGCAGCCATGGCTGAATATGTGAGAGCTGGAAAGCGGATCCCTCGGAGAGGAGAAATTGGCCTGACCAGCGAAGAGATTGCAGCATTTGAAAGCTCAGGCTATGTCATGAGTGGAAGCAGGTGGGTTCTTGACATTGAATTCCATCTCAAAGATTAGATGGTATTATACACACCATAATAATTAGGGTCTTGTGGTAGTTATTTCACCAAGTGAAGATTTGGAATAAAAATCGTGGTTTGTTGGTATTATAGTGACCACAACAATAATGACTGGTATTTATACTAGTTATTTTAAAGTATCTCATTGAGCCTCACAGCAACCCTCTTATCCCCATTTTATAAATGAGGGAATTGAGTCTAAGAGAGATTAAGCACCCCAGGGTTGAACATCTAAAAAGTATCAGAAACAGGATTTGAACTCGAGTCTTCCTGACTCTAAGTACAGTGCTCTATCCGTTGTGCTACCTTTGTGTAGTTTGACCTCAAACTCAGTAGTGTTATTACTCCTCTAAAAACATGTCCTACAGGTGTCTTTCTCTAGTTGTTAAATTGCCATGTGATAAATATTCATAGCTCTCAGCCTCTGGGAGAAACTATTTGAGCACAACTGTGCATTTCTGCCCCTGGAGGATGCTTACATTTTGGTAATGGGAGAAGTGCCCTTTCACAAAAGAATATTCCGTGTTTCTGAGCTTGCCTGTGTGGCAGCTTAAGTCCAATGGGGAGGGTAAGTTCTGTCGTTGAGAACCAGTCCAAGATGGGCCAACCTTTATTCCAGAAATCGGGGGAATGGTCCCTGGCACAGAGTACACTAACAGTGACCTAATTTCATAAGGTCTTTCCTATATCTGTGCACATGCACATGTACACACACACATATGTATACATAAACAGCCATTTGGTTTTAATCCTAATGATATGTGGGAAGTCAGACTTCGTCCTTACTTGAGACCAGTAGCAACCCCCAGGTCACCCTGTCTTTTGAGAGACCTCTGTTACTGGGCATTTCCCTCCTGACCATAAGAGATCTCTGCTGCCCTTTGTAGGGCCAGCCTTATGGTGCAGTTTGTTGTCTTCTCTTCAAGGCACTACTCCAGCCTATATACTAGAATTTCTCTTTGATCGGAGCTTTGTACCTGGTCCACTTCATAGCCACAGGGGCCATTGCTTATTCAGTGGACTGGAACCTTGCAGGGATTTTGCCCGATTGATAGCATGTTCGCCCTCATGTGCCCTGCTGTTAGGATCCAGCAGAGACATGGTTGCCTAGGTGATCCATTTGCCGACATCTAGTTATGTTGCTATCCAGAGTAGACTACGGTAGCACCAGACCAGTCTTGTCCCCTTGGTGGTTAAGATTAAGTAGTATTTGTTATGCTTACAGAGGATCAGTGATTCAGGAAAGATAGGTTGTATTGAATGCTAGAAAAGACACAAAATAAGCTTCAAATCATCTCAGCTTATTGCAAATCCGACCCATTTCAAACACAGTGTTTTTAAATGGGCTACTTGGTATTCAGAAAGACTGGGGAGTCTATGAGAACATTCGGTGGGGTAGGGGAGGGGTAGAATTAGGCTCATATTCTAACGGTTTTCTAGGCACCGTCGAATGGAGGCTGTGCGTCTCCGTAAAGAAAACCAGATCTACAGTGCTGATGAGAAGCGAGCCCTGGCTTCGTTCAACCAAGAAGAGAGAAGGAAGAGAGAAAGCAAAATTCTAGCCAGCTTCCGAGAAATAGTCTATAGAAGGACAAAGAAGAGGGAAAACAAATGAAGAGTTTTCGTAGTTACATAGCAGAAATTTAAGTGAAAAACATCTGCATATCAATTTCTTTTCTCTTCTATACACGATTTGTGTTTATAAATGTGCTCTTTATTTTATATAGTTGGTTCCTTTGTACAAATATGTTGTTTCTAGAATTTAGGTGCTTTCTTTGGATCTTTTTGTATGGATGTAATTGGTCCCCAAAGGGTACCAGTCAATGAAAATTCGGGATCTGAGAATCTAGAGCTGGGGAGCTCAGGTGAAAGATGGCTTAGAGTCACACAGCTAATTGAACTTAGATTATCCCCAAAGTTGTTTTCAACTTTGACCTTCTGTAATTCTATGAATGTACATTTGGGGGGGAGGAGAGAGGGAGACGAGGCAAAGGTCATCTTGACAAAAGATAAGAACTGTAAATCTCACCCTGCAGGATGATGCTTCTATTACCTATGTATTACATCCTCTGTTGGGTTTAACAAAAGCAGCCTCCCCTTAATTTCCAATGTGCTTTCAGTAGACTTAATGGAAACACAGGAAGGAGACCATTGTTGGCGACAAAAATGAGGTCATGATTGCAAAGGGAAAATAGGGAATTTGAAAATGTTTTGAATAATTGGACAAGCTAGAGTTTATTCCAGCAATAGTGAATGTTGGTTCCTTCCCCCCCTGTGTAATAGACCAGTTGAATTGCAAATAAGAGAGAGCATGGGATTTCTACTCAATCTGGATTCAAATCTGAATTCAGCTTTCCTCCCTGTGTAATTTTCTGTCAGTGCTTTCTTTTCTCTGGGCCTCACAATTCTCATACATAAAATAAATCTCTTGGGGATTCCAGCTCTAACTTCTATTAACCTCAGTTGTTGTGTTTTTTTTTTTAATTATCTTTGAGTTCTTTTAATTTTTAAAAGCCTGGGATATCTAGTATACCAGTGTAATGACATTATTTCTGCTTAAGCTGTGCCTAGAAAACAGAAAACATCTAAAGAGATAGATTTCCAGCTGTGATCCATAAGCATGTTAGGGGCAAAAAAAATATATTAAAATCTTCGAACCTGCAAATACTGAACTCTTTCCCCTTTTTCTGAAGATGGATCTTTAAGAAAAAATTTGTTATCATTCATGAATGTTTGATATTTAGCTACAGTGTTATATGGGGGAAAAACCCCTTGTTTTCATTGTTAAGAATAACCTATTATTTGAATAGACTATAGAGAAGATAGATTCGACTTACTGCTTCTCAAAGTACATCACGCCATTTGACATTGGGAAGAAATGGGCAATACTGGCTAGGTATTTCCATGGATCATCATTCACCATTATCTTCCTATTTTTGCTCTGCCTTGTACCAACAGGAGCTAGGGAAGTAAATGAAAATACTGGCTCCACTGCTGATGTATTGAGTTTGGATTATTTTTGTACAAATAAAGCAAATTTCCTGTTTCTGGTGGTTCTAGAATGTTCATTTTTGAGGCTGTCACTTCCTCTAATCCTGAATTAGGTAACCATCTGTTTTTTCAAAGCCTTGTCTTGGTATCTGCCAACCATTTGTCTTCTGGCCCAAGATGGTTACTGTACTTAGTCCACAGCTCACCTAGCCCCCACAACCAGGTATCCAACACATACAGCATAGTCTCTGCAACATGATGAGAATTGGAAATGATGTCTATTCATCTGGAATTAATTTTAATAGCCTAACTACACTTAGGCTAATGGGAAAATCCATAAATTCAAGAAGTGAGATGGTATCTCTACTCCAGAAATAACACCCCGAAAGCCTACCTAATGATCCTAGAGTAGGTGAAGCTGAAATGTCAAGGTCTGACTCGTAGATTTGCCTGCTCATTTAGTATAAGATACTACATTTATTCAAGTCCGCTAAATGCTTTATTCTCTCATTAAATGTCCTGATCTCAGTCCTTCAAAATAATAGCTAATGTTTATTTAACATTATGTGTGGGACATTATGCTAAGCACTTTACAGATGGATGAACTTTCTTATCAAACAAGTAAGTAGATGAGTTGAAAAGCAACAATTATTTAATATTGATTTAACATTGCACAGGTCAGCTGTGTTGGAAGGGGAGGGGAGGGGAAGGCTTGAGAAGGTGATGGGAAATCAGGATGAAACCATAGGAAAAGTGGCTTTTTGCTGTTGTTGGGTCGGGGTTGTTTTTTGTTTCTTTGTGTTTTGTTTCCCCCCCAGAGGGGAAGAGATAGAACCAAATAGTCAAAATTAGAGGGAGGGAGGTTTTGACTTACAGAGACAGAAGAATTTGGTATCAATATATTTCTCTAGGATTTTAAGGATTACAAAGCACTTTACAGTAAACACATACAGTAAACTTCTTCCTCTGCCATCCCATTCCATAGCCTTCAGCACATGTCCCTTTCTCATGCTTACTCTCTAATCTTTAGTCACTCCCTGTTTCCCCACTATTTACCCCTATGCCTATGTTTTTGCCGTCTTCCCCAAATCCTTATGATCCATCCAGCAATGCTGTCTTGTCTTATATCCTTTTCCTGGCCAAACTCCTTGAGAAGGAAGACCATAATTCACTTCCTTCCCTCTCTTAACTTCATAGTCTGGCTTCTGACATTAAACCAAAACAGCTCCCTCCAGTTCTCAATGATCTTGATCGCCAAATCCAATGGTTTTGTCTCAATCCATTGTTCCTGATCTCTCTGTAGCCTTCGATGCTGTTGATAATGCTTCTCCATGATACTCTCTTCTCTCCAGGTTTTTGGGACACTACTCTCTGGTTCTCCTACTTACCTGATTGCTCCTGTCTTCTTTGTTGGAGCTTTATGTCATGTCTGCTAACCATGAATGTTCCACAGGGTTCTGTCCTAGGCCCTCTTTTTTTGTACTATTTGACTTGGTGTTTTCATCAGCTCTCATTATATAAATTATCTTCTCTATGCTGATGACCCTCAGATCAACCTGTCTGGTCCTAACCTCTCCTGGACTCTAGTCTTACATTTCTAGCTGCCTACTAGACATCTCAAACTTGATGTCCTAACTTGCTTATTGCTGTCAGAAGTGCCATTCTCCTCAGTCCAACTCATTGTTTGTTTTTTTGACTTTCATTTATTTTAGTTTACATCATTCATTTCCACGAGATTTTGAGTTACAAATTTTCTCCCCAACTTTCCCCTACTAACAGCCCCAAAACAGCCATCCCCTTGTATAACCCCTCCCCCAATCTATTCTCTCCTATGTCTTCCCCCCTCACCCCTCTGACTTTCTGGTAGGGCAGGATGCATCTCCCTACCACAGTGCCTGTGTATCTCAAGTTCCAGTTGGATGTAGTTAATAATAATAATAATAATAATTGCATATATAGATATAGATATAGATACATATTTTTAACATTTTATTATAGAACTTTAAATTCTAGATTTTTTCTCTTCCTCCCTCGTCACCCACCCCCACCGGAAGGACAAGCAATCAAATACAGGCTGAACATGTGAAATTACGCAGAACCTCTCCACAGTGAGCACACTGTGAGAGTCTGATTATATGTTCCTTCTTCCTATCCTGCCCCCCCATCCACACTCTACCCTGTCCCTGTCCCTGTCCCTCT
>CM053582.1:15847719-15863343 GCA_028627135.1 Pseudochirops cupreus
ATAAATATTTTTGCCTTAATTTCTCCTTTAGGAATGTAGATGCTGTATCACTTGGTGCATAAATGTTTAGTAATGATATTGCCTCATTTTCAATTGTGCCTTTTAGCAGGCTATAGTTTCCTCCCTTATCTCTTTTAATTAGATCTATTTTTGCTTTTGCTTTGTATGCGATAAGGATTACTATCCCTGCTTTTTTACTTTAGCTGAGGCCTGATATATTTTACTCCAGCCTTTTACCTTTACCCTGTGTGTATCTCCCTGTTTCAGATGTGTTTCTTGTAAACAGCATATTGTAGGATTATGGTTTTTAATCCATTCTGCTATCTACCTCCATTTTATGGGAGAGTTCATCCCATTCACATACACAGTTATGATTACTATCTGTGTCTTCCCCTCCATCCTATTCCCTCCCGTTTATGCTTTTGTTTTTCCCCTTTTCCCTCCCCCTTCGTAAGAGTTTTCCTTTTGACTGCCACCTCCCTCAGTATTCCCTTCTTATCCATCCCCCTTCCTTTTCCTGCCCTTCTCCCTTACTACTTCTTCCCTCCCTTCTAAACCACTCCCTTTTCTTGGCCCTTCTCCCCTCCTACTGCCTGTAGGATAGGATCGATTTTTATACTCAATGTTGTATGTTATTTCTTCCTTGAACCAAGATTGATGAGAATAGATCTCATGCAGTGCTCCTCTCCCTCCCCTCTTTCCCCCTATTATGATAAGTTTTATGTCTCTTCTTGATAGAGTCCTATATTTAACTGGTTGTGTTATTCCCTCCTTACACCAGAACCAGTGAGGGAAAAGCTCATATAATATTCACCTCCTTCCTTTCTTTCCCTCTACTATATTGTTTTTATGCCTCTTTGTGTAGCATAATTTACCCCTTTCTGCTTCATTCTTTCCTCTTCTTCCACTGCAGTCCCTTAATAAGGATTTTTATCATCATTTTGCATAATTTATACCCAAATCCTCTATTTATCTATATCCCTTTTAGATGATGCTGTAGGTATAGAGTTCACAACATTAACGGTATCAGCTTCCCATATGGGAATGTAAACAGTTTGCTCTTGTTAAATAACAAGTTACATGTGTGTTTTTTTCCTTATTTACCTTTCTATGTCTCTCCTGAGTCTTGTAATTGGAGGTTGAATTTTCCATTCAGCTCTAGCTTTTCCATCAGGAAGGTCTGGAATTCTGTTATGTCACTAAATGTCCATCTTCTTGCCTGGTAGATTATGCTCAGTCTCGCTGGATAGGTGATCCTTGGTTGTTGCCTGAGCTCTTTTGCCTTGCAAAAGATCATATTCCAGTTCCTCCTATCTTTCAATGTTGAGGCTGCCCGATCCTGTGCGATCCTCACTGTGGTTCCTCGACATCTGAATTGTTTCTTTCTGGCTACTTGTAGTATTTTCTCCTTTATCTGATAGCTCTGGAGTTTGGCCACAATGTTTCGCAGACTTTTCAATTTGGGATGTCTTTCAGGATGTGTCCAGTGGATTCTCCTGATTTTTATTTTACCCTCTGGTTCTAGGATCTCAGGGTAGTTTTCCTTGATGAGACCCTGTTAAGGCTTCAGCTGTGGGCATGGAGTCAATACTCTCTCCTTCTGAGTTTGATTCCTCCCTCTCACCAAAATAGGATTCCAGAGTCTTTGTCTTTGTCTTTATAGCCTGCTTTCTTCCCATTTTGAGGCAGGACCTTAGCCATGCCCTTCCTCATGCCCTTTAAGCCTTTACTGCTTAAAATTTTCGTCTGGGGCAGTAATTACTGTGTTGGATAGGTAGTCCTGGGAGTAGCTGCTGTCCCTGCCACGGGCCCTGTCTTTGTCTCTTACCCAGCTCAGTCCAATCCCCACCCTGTGGTGATAGGCCTGGGAATGGCCCTTGTCTGGGGCCTCTTGGTGCGCCGTGGCTCATGCCTGGCTGCGTTGGTGGGGCCTATCTCTGGCACGGCCTGTCTCCGCGGTGTCTGGCTGCGACTGGCTTCATTTTGAATCTTACAAGGTGGAATACTCAGAGATTTTTACACAGACACAGAGTAGACAGATACTGAAAGACTGGTGGACACAGATGAACAAGAACTGCGCAGAAATCCCTAAACAGACAGTATGTGCACATAACAATTAAAACAGACCGGAACAGACAGTGACGCTGAACCATATACCTAATGGCAAGCCATATAGACTGGAACAGACTATCATTCTGATTGACTTGCCCCAGAAGCTCCACTAGACATCAGGGGAACCGGGGAGAGGGTGTTAAGCTGCATCCAGCCGCCACTCACTATCAACCACTGCACAGAAATCCCTAAACAGACAGTAGCACTAAAACATATACCTAATAGCAAGCCATACAGACAAGAATAGACTATCAGTCTGTTTGACTTGCCCCAGAAGCTCCACTCCACATCAGGGGAACTGAGGAGAGGGAGTTAAGCTGCATCCAGTTGCCACTCACTCCCAACCAGGAGACAGAGAACCAGAAGAAAACTTACCTCTAGAGGACAGACCAGGACTCCACCACAGTCAAATTCAGGGACAAGTCAGAGTTGAGGAGGGATTGAGCCAACTCTGCCCAAGTTCTGGGGGCCCTGGAACATCTCAGGGGCAGGTTCCCCTCAGAGTCAGGGCAGGGCTAGTCTTTCCCTTTCCCTGAGGCTGATGCCCTGAGGTCTCAGCAGCTATGCGGAACCCCATGATCTCACTGGGGTCTCCAAAATGTTGAACTGAAAGTGACAGCAAGTGACACCTTTCATAGTTTTAAGTGGAGTGTAATAAGCCTGAGACTGCAAGGGGTGGACACAACCCAAATCAAGCAGCCCTGAGGAGTAAGTGCTCGGGGTTTATAAAGACAAAAACCACAAAAAGTCAGTTGCTAAGCAAGTAGGAAAATACAGAAGCCAAAGATAGCGATTAGTTTGTTGCCCAGCAATTGTTGCCCAGTGATCAGTTTGTTGCCCAACTGGAAAGTTCCCAAGTCTATTCCGAGAGTTAAAGAAAAGGGGGGGGGGGGTGGCTATGGGTTCCAGGTGGCAGGTTTGGGCAGGTTTACTTGGCGGCCTCATCCGCTTTGTCTTTGTTGGCAGGCTTTATTGTTGCTAGGCAGGATGGGGGAAGGGGGATGTTAAAAAATGGAGGTTACAACAGCAGTAGCTCAAAAGAAATGTGAGATTTGCAAATTTAGAACAAGGTCCACTCCAAATGTTCATATGGACCATTTGTGCCCCAGCTGTGGTAGAGTCTTCTCAGCTAGTATTGGTCTGACCAGCCACAGTTCGACACCTGTACCTTGACCCTGACATAGTAATGTCATTTTGGTCCTCTTTGAGAATGAAGGAAAACCACCAAATTTCTGCCTGATTCCCAGTTTTTCTAGCAGTTTATGACAAATATCAAGCCCTTGCCTCTCTGATTTTGTATCCTGTGCACCTGAAAGACTTCTCTCATCAGTGCCACATTGCTACCCATTGTTAAAAACCTAAAAATGCAGTATTTTCCCATTAGTTTCCAAGTACAACTTGATATAAAGAAAAATGGAAATTTACTAGTTGAATTTCAACAAAAAACTTTCATACAATTGTTGGATGGGATTGAAAATGAGTACCATGATTTAGTAAACATAGTCCTTGATGCATTTCTCCTACTTGGAACTATATATTTTTAGGAATTGTCTTTTTCAATCAATCAACAAGCACTTATTACAGTGCTTAAAGGACAGCTAGGTGGCGCTGCAGTGTCTGGAGTTAGGAAGACATCCTCCTGAGTTCAAATGTGGCCTCAGGCACTTACAAGAGGTGTGACCCTGGGCAAGTCTCTTCACCCTGTTTGCCTCAATTTCCTCACCTGTAAAATGAGTGGGAGAAGGAAATGGCAAACCACTCCAGTATCTTTGCCAAGAAAACTCCAGACAGGGTCCTGAAGAGTAGCTCACAACTGAAACGACTGAACAATAATGGTGCTTAATCTTTGTCATTGAGACAAGAACGGAGGTTACAAAGACAAAAGACAGTCCTTGCTCTCAAGGAGCTCACAGTCTAATGGAAATGACACCCACTCAAAATCATGTAAACTGAATTTTGAACCTTCAAATCACTGTTATTGATGAGGTGCAGGCTCTGGGAGCCCCCTTGAATCTTTGAGGTACAGGCTCTGGGAAACCCCTCGAAGTCCGATTAAATCTTCCCACTTGATAAGGCATTTACAGAAGCCATAAATATTTCATTGTGGCTGGGCCCAAACCTCTGTTAGTAGCCTGGCCCTCCATTGTTCATCTACTTCCCACCCTTGAGCCTATCAAAATATCAATGCACCCTTGCATTGGCCTCATTAACTCCTCCTGAAGACCTTCCCCAAACTCATTACTGGAGTCTGACCTCATTGACTCCTCCTGAAGACCTGCCCCAAACTCCTCCTCTAGACCACCCCTAGATTCCTCTGTATATAAGACCCCATCTTCCCTTCATGTGGTGTGAGAGTGCCATAGAATTTCCTAGCACAGACTTACTCTGTGTCAGACTTGCTCTGTGAGAGCACCATAGAATAGTATAGCACAGACTTTCTGTGTGAGAGCGCCATAGGATGACCTAGCATAGAGTGGCTCCTTAAGAGTCTATCCCATATGGTGAACTATTAATAAACTTTACTTTTCTTTGGCTGAGAAGACTTGAGTGGAATTCTTTCTGCAGGACCGGGTGTGTTAGTATTTTGGGGTCTCCAGAGCACCCCTAACCGTCTTCGTGGATAACCACATCATTTTCACAAAGTATTGAAGCAAGATTTTTAGAAATAAAGCAATCATGTAGCTGTCAGTAAAATCATCATTATTACTAACCATACTAAACCAATCATTATTACTAACTATAAGAAGAGATGTTTTAGGGGGGCCAAGAGGTTTTCTTTTTCCCTACCATTCATATATGGTGTTTATGAAAATATTTAAAATATAACATCGCATCCTTTCTTTTTTGTGTTTTATAATGCACACATCTATTTCTAAATATACAAATAAAATGCTTCTTACTGGAAAAACAAAATAAACTTCTTAAAAGGCAAAAATAATACAGTCTGGGAATGCATGCCTACCTTTTTTTAATGATAGCACAGCACCATTCAAAAAGTTGGACTAGCCTATGACCGCTGCACCCCTAGTTCTAGCTCAGTTCCAGGGAGACCCCGTTGCTCTCCAGGGAGCGCTTCCCGCCCATTGGGAAGGAGCCGAAAGTAGCAGAAGGCGCGCTCCCCTCTTCCCCGAGGAGCTGAGCGGGCCCGCCCTTTCGGAAAGCGGGGAGGGGGGAAGTGAACATTTCCCTCCCTTTAGGAAGGAGGGAAAAGCAGCGGATGGCTCCCCGTCCCCTCGCCCCGCCCAGTCCAAGGAAAGAGGGAATGGTTCCCTCCAGTTGGGCGGGGGCTGAGCCCTCCCCTCTCCGCCGCTCCCCCTTCCTTTCCGAGAGTAGGCGAAGGAAGTCGAGCGCCCCCATTCCGTCCCGGAAGGGGTCGCCGGGAGCCCCCCTGCCGCACTCCGCCCGGGAAGGAGCCCCTAAGAGCCTGGCGCCCTCCTTGCCGAAGCCGCCCCCCGGCCCAGCGCCGCCCTCAGCTGAATTCGGAGCACCCAAAGTAGGGCAAGAAGGCCGGCCCGGCGGGAAGCGCTTCCGGAAGGAGAGCCGACCTCGACCGTGATCCCGCGGAAGGAGGCAGTGATTGGCTCCCGGGGCCGCAGCCGCGTGAGGAGACGCTGGGCCCCCGGCGCCCCGCGCGCAACGCCCCCTGCCGGCTCTTCGAGAGGCCGCAGCAGAGGAGAGGCTGGCTCCAACCGCAGCGGAGGCGGCGGCGGCAGCAGCAGCAGCGGCGGCGGCGGCGGCGGCGGCGGCGGCGGCGGCGGCGGCAGCAGCAGCAGCAGCAGCAGCAGCTCACGAGCCGAAGCAGCAAACGGAGGGCTGGCAGCGGGGCTTCGGGCGTCCCGTAGCACGAGAGGAGGAGGAGCCGGAGCTGGAGCCGGGCAGGAGCAGGAGGAGCCGGAGCGGATTCGGTGCCCGCAGCCTCTGGGGACCAGGTGAGGAAGGGCTGAGCTGAGAGGGGCTCGCCTGAGCCTGGGCCGGGCCGGTGCCCCCTCACACAAACCAGGAAGCGACAGCTCTGCGCCTCGGGATTTTCCTTTGTGCAGGGAGGGGGGGCTGCTCCTGCAGCCTGGAGAGGAGGGCGCCCTGGGGGGGGGGGGTGGTGGTGCTGAGTGCAGGACGCGGCTACCGGATGGACAGGTTTCTCTAAGCCTAGGCCCCGGCCCAGATGAGAGGGAGCCCTTTCCTACTGCCAGTGCCCTTCCTTTGGGGCTCCCTCTTTCTCCCACTTGACCCTGGCCTAATCCGCGCTTCTTCTCCCCCCTTTCCCCTCCCCTACTGGCCCCTTCGGGCCACTTCCCGGGCCGTAACAATGCCGCCTGCTTCCCGGTCTCCCTCCCTCTCTCAGTCACCAGCAATCTGCTGCCCTCGACACCCCCCACTCTTTCCACTCTATTCACTAGCTTGTACTTTCCCCTATGTGTGCCTGTTCTTCTCCTCCCGTACCCCGCACTCCCCACCTTGCACCGGTAGCTGGTGCAAGACTCTACCTCCCTAAGGAAAACGCAGGTTGCAAACCTTGCTTTCAACCTACTGGCCTCAACGGGTAGGGGATGGGGGGGCGGGAGGGGGTAGAAGCAGGTGGAGGAAGAGAGGTTTCAGCTGCTGCTGTGATCCCCTGTATTTGATTCCCCATATCTGATCCTGTGTTATTTCCGCTCTACACCCCCTCCTCCATCACTTCTGCTTCCCCCCTCCCCCCCATGAGAAGGTTGTTCACAAAATGGTTGTGCTGCAGGGATTTTCCACAAAGTCTGGTTGTAGATCCTCAATTTCTCAACCCAAGAAAAACAAACAAATGGAACTCCACCAACTTGCAAGGTTTCCTGTAAATGTCAATTTTTCTTGCTTCCAGTTTAGTAGGACCCCTTTGTGAACCACAGGAAGTTGCAGAGCCTTTTTCGGAAATCCTGCCTACTAAAAAACTGACTACTGTGTTGAAATTCCCACATTTAGGAATCTTGTTGGCATAAAGCCCAGAAGTCACTCTTTTTCATTTGATGGATGCCTTTATGTTACCCTGAAACTGTTGGATGTTGGATTGACAAGAAATACTCTACAAAGTAATATCTGTGCTATTTTAGTCTTGCAACATTCTGGTGATTTTTGAAAACTGCACCTTGCATCATGTGAATGTTGCTTTAGAACTCTGAAGTGAAAGAATATTCATGATGCTAACATTTTTTTCCCCTCACAAACCAGTGTGATTTTATTGATGGTGTTTACCCTGATCTTAGTATATTCATTATTATTATTATTATTATAAACAACTTAATTTTCAAAACATTTTTCAAAGTTTTCAAAATGTTCTTACTGATTAGATATGTCAAGTATAGATCAAGATTTCAGTATCATCTTTGACCAGACTTTATTCCCTGTTTCTGGAAGATTTTCTGAATTGCCTTTGTCATTTCTGCATTCAAAAGCTACAACTTTGATATATTGTGAGAGAACAAGTCACTCCATGCTTGCATGGTGTATTTGTTATATTATTTTCTTAGGATCGTAGAATTTATTGACCATCTTGTCCAGAGGTTCCCAAACTTATTTGATCTCCCGCCCCCTTAAAAAAATTACTCAGGGCCCCCTGAAAATCTACTTTCTTTAACCCTTTAAAAGTTTTTTTTAAATTTGTGTCATTTCAAGAAAAAAAATTTTTTTTAACAATGACGCATCTTTAATTTAATACTATAAATGTGAATTTGTGGGGGGTTTTCCTGCATTGAAATTTTGGTGACATGATATTGCATCATGTAACCGTATAGTATTGTAAACAAGTCATTACACACACACATATTCCTGCTGATGCATGCTGGACTTCCTGACAATGGGACATGCTCACTGCCAACACTTGCTTGTTAAGACCTGTTGGCAGACGACCACTGATAGATTGTAACTTGAGTTTTGTGTGTTTATTTGGAAAATAATGTAATCACTATGACTATAACTCTGTTACACAATAGATGAAACACGTATGAATGTTTTTTTCAGCATTTTCATATCTTCTTTCTTTATGCTTCAACCACCCCCTTATTTTTATTCAACACCCCCCAATTGTACTTGAGGCTACTATCACCCCCCCCATTGTTCTGGCACTCCCCAGGGGGTGGTATTGTTCACTATGGGAGTATATGAGTCCAACTCCCTTATTTTACAGAGTAGGAAGGTGAGGCACTGAATAGAGCTAGGCTACAAACCCAGATGGTAGGGCCTTAAGGATTGGAAAGGATCTTAGAAGTGATCTAGTCCTAACCTCTCATTTTACAGATAAAGAAAATGAAGCCTAGTATAGGCAAAAACTTGCCCAAGGTCATATAGGCAACCAGTATTGAGGTTAAGATTCAAACTGAGGCACCCACATGGTTCAGTGGATAGGGTGCTGGTCCTGCTCAAGAACACTTGAGTGTAGCATCAGACACTTCCTAGTTGTGTGACTGTGGGCAAGTCTGTCTTTCTTAGTTTCCTCAAATAGCACCTACCTCCAAGGTAATTGTGAGGATAAAATGAGATAATATTTGCTAAGTGCTTAGCACAGTGCTTGGCCCATAGTAGGTGCTATGTACATGCTAGCTATTATTATTACTATTATTAAACCTATGTTGTCTGACTTGTATCATAATTAGTTCTCTGGCCACTACCATGATGCTGCCTCACCAAATCTGACTTTCTTTTGAGGAAGTTAACTGAACCTCTTTGCCCTTGACTGTGAGGAAGAAGAAAGTTATTCTTGTTGATAACTAGCTTGGGTGGAGACAGTTGTGTTTGAACTATAGTGGACAGTGACTGCTGAGAGTAGAATGAGCAGGCCAGTCACAAATAAAAGGACTTGATTGATTTCTCCAAGTGTTTTTCCCCCTAAAAAGATGTTTTCAATACTTGAATTAAAACCAGAAATCATCAGGAACTTTTTTTCTAAATGGTGATTTTCAGTTAACTTATGGGCCAAAGAAGATGAGAAAAAATGTTGTTTAGTGGTTAACAATGTTGGGTAGATGTCAGAACTGAACTAAGCCTCAAATTTAAGGGCACAGAGTGACAGCTAGAAACAGTTGGTGGGAGAGGAAGAGAGACAATATTTTGTACAAAGTCAATAGAAAGAGGATAAGACCACTTACATTCTTCCTTCCTAGGAATATATAGTGTACTGGTAGATATGAAGCTTTAGAGAAAATTGGGCAGGAATGGATTGTTTGCTTGGGTGACTCCTGGGCATTTATTAAGCAGCTTCTGTGTGCAGGTACTGTTAGGATACAGAGACCAAAATGAAATAGTTCCTGTCCTCAGAATGCTTGTGTTCTGTTGGGGGAGACAGCAGGTACATATGTAAGTCTATACCAGATAAATAGAACTCTCTTTATAGTTTGAAACCTATCTACATTCAATCAGAGCTCCTTGATGAGCTAATTAAATGAGAGCAATCATTAATTGTTAAATGTATAGAAGATAATAGTAGCTAATGTTTGTTTACGTAGCCTTTTACGGTTCACAAAATGATTTTGCAAAGCACTTACATGATATAGTAATCTCATTTGATCTTCACAATGACCCTGAAAGGTCTTATGTACCTTTGTCAAAGATTCTGTTGAATTGGTACATCACTGTGGTTGAAAAGATTCATCTCCCAGTGGCTAGTCTCCTATGGATGAAACACTCAAAACTTAGCTGGGTTGGTCTTTAAGACATCATTTATCTAATCTGTTGCTTGTACCCAGCTCAGCAGCACTTTCTAGAGCAGTGGTTCTCAACCTGTGGGTCATGACCCCTTTGGGGGGTCAAACAACCCTTTCACAGGGGTTGCCTAAGACCATCAGAAAACATACATTTCCGATGGTTTTAGGAACCGAGACACCGCTCCTCTATCTGTCTCCAGGCAGGTCTGCCCACATGCAGATACGACCACATATGAGTATTAAAGGGTTGCAACATTAGGAAGGTTGAGAACCACTGTTCTAGAGCTCCTGCTCTGTAGCATGCCCAGGTTTATTTCCACTCTGGGTTGAGGTATTAGACTGTGATGGTAGTAGAGGGACAGACTAGTACACATCAGTCAAGAAAGCCCAGCTTAGTCCTCAGGGAAAAGACATAAAATTGAGCATGTGAACAATTTATATAAAAGTAAGAAAGATTAGATAAGACCATGGAATCAGAGCTGGAAGGGATCTCAGTCCTCAGGCCTCAGGATCTCATCCAACACTTTCATTTTATAGAGGAGGAAACTGAGACCCAGGGAGGGGAAGGGTTACAAAGGTCACAAAGTCAGTAATCCAAAGCACCTGGATTCAAATCCAGGGCCTCTGCCTCCAAGTCCATTATTCTTATGACTATACAGTGCAATCTCCATACGTTGAAACTAGAAGGAGCTACATACAGGTACTGAAATTATGTGTTAAAAAATGTTGAAAGAGTAAAATGCTTTTGTTTTCTTCCCTTCCCTCCTCCTTTCCCTGCTTTTTCCTTTTTTCTCCTTGTAGGCATGGAGAACAGAAAGCTTATTTCTGCCACCGACACTCAGTACTCTGGTAATCTATTGAACTCCTTGAATGAGCAACGAGACCATGGCCTGTTCTGTGATGTCACTGTAATCGTGGAAGATAGAAAATTCCGGGCTCACCGGAATGTTCTGTCCGCATCAAGTACTTATTTCCACCAACTTTTTGCAGTTGCTGGGCAAGTAGTTGAACTAAACTTTATAAGGGCAGAGATTTTTGCAGAAATTCTCAACTATATTTATAGTTCTAAACTTATGCGTATTAGATCAGATCTACTTGATGAGTTAATTAAGTCAGGGCAGTTGTTAGGAGTTAAGTTTATAGCAGAACTTGGTGTACCTTTGTCACAGGTTAAAAGTATCTCAGGTGCAATAAAGCCAGATAGTGATACCTCACCTCCTGGTACAGATGAAAAGGATCTTCAAGTACAGAAGGCAGAAAATGAAGGGTCTGATGCTGGAGTGACTATGATGCCTGTTATCACTGAGACTTTTTCTTTATGTGCTGAAGATTATGAGACAAAAAAAATCGGTACTGATTCTGATGAAGACGATGATGTCATTTTCTGCTCTGAAGTTTTGCCTCCCAAAGAGGCTTTGCCAGGTGGTAATGCAGCAGCACAAGCCCAGCCTGACCCGGGGCCTGTTGCCTATGCAGATAAGGCTTGTGGCACCAGTAGCTCACCCCCTCTAACAAATAAACCTCTGCAGACACTTGGTACTTCTGTGAACCAGATGGGCCCAAGCCAAACCCGAAATAGTGAAGAAACACTGAAGTCTGCAGCCCCAAAGCATCTGACTCCCAACATCATTTTGTTAAATCAGACATCTCTTAACTCTCTACCAAGTTCTTCACATCCTAGTCAGGTGTCTCCTTCAGTTAACTTACTTGTACAGAATCATCAGCAGACACCAAATAATGCCATGGCTTTACCTAAACGTAGAGCTAACGTAGAAGTGGAAACAGAGATCATAGATGATGACGATGACACTATTAGTTCTAGTCCAGACTCGGGAGTCAGTAATACCTCTTTGCTCCCCCAGCCTGATGCTTCTTTTAATGGCTCTGCAGTCCAGTCAAAGCAGGTCTCTCTTTTTCATCAAGAACCACTCTCTAACTCTTTAAAAATTTCAAACGTCATCACTGAAAGCAGTAAGGATGCAGGTGGAGGTGCAAAGCATGTAATGGAGGGTCAGAAGATCATTACACTAGATACAGCCACTGAAATTGAAGGCTTATCTACTGGTTGTAAAGTTTATGCAAATATTGGGGAGGACACGTATGACATTGTGATTCCTGTCAAAGATGACCCTGATGAGAAAGAGGCCAAGCGTGATAGTGAGGTCCCAAAAACATCTGGCGATGAGCCTTCCAACAAGCGTGTGAAAGTCAAACATGATGATCACTACGAATTAATTGTAGATGGGAGAGTGTATTATATTTGTATCGTGTGCAAAAGATCCTACGTCTGTCTAACAAGTTTGCGGAGACATTTTAACATTCATTCTTGGGAGAAGAAGTATCCGTGCCGTTATTGTGAGAAGGTGTTTCCCCTTGCAGAATACCGCACCAAACATGAGATTCATCATACTGGAGAGCGGCGGTATCAGTGTTTGGCCTGTGGCAAATCCTTTATCAACTACCAGTTTATGTCTTCACATATAAAGTCAGTTCATAGTCAGGACCCTTCTGGCGACACCAAGCTGTATCGTCTACATCCTTGCAGGTCTCTGCAGATCAGGCAATATGCTTACCTAACTGATCGGCCTAGGAGTATACCTGTAATAAAGGAAGATGGAATTGTGTATAAGGTTGATGGTGGGAAAGAACCTTCAGAAGGGACTGCCACATCTACTCCCCAAAGCAAGCCAATGACTTGGGATGATATATTTATTCAACAGGGAAATGAGTCAATGTTTAAACAAAATGTAACAGATGGCAGCACAGAGTTTGAATTTATAATACCAGAATCTTACTGAATTGCTTTGGGAAAAACAAAAAAGAATTTGTGTCAGGGGGCAATGGTTTCAAAAGACCAGTAAACACTTCTAAAATAAATTGGGGTGAAAGCAAGTTAATTAGTCCTTCAAAGTCATCTGAAAGTTTTTATTTGCCTTATTTTTAGTTACAGAAAATTGGTAGGAGCAGTTTTTTCTGAAATTTTACTTGAATATAAATTGAGGATTAATTAATCCAGGGTGAAATGTTCATTAGTTTATTTTGGGGGGTTTTTTGTTCCTTGGTTTTTTTTTAAGAAAATGGTATAAAAAGGCAGTTTTCTGAAAAGAATTTGAAGCAGTCACTCCTCTCTAACAGGTATTATTGGCATACCTGAAAAATTGAACCTATTTTATAAATTTTCTCTTATGTATAGCACTTTACTGCTGATTTCTGCAAAAACATTTGAACGATAAGTCTATAGTTTTTGTGTTGTCTAATGTGTTTGACATAAAAAAATATCCAGCAGCTCTGAAAGTCATTTTGAAAAGGTTCAAAATAACTATCCTGCCCACTTGGATGTCATACTTTGGTTGGGTCCAGCAGTGTTGTATTGCTCTGGTCCACATGGATTATTAACCTTCCATCTGGATAGTTAAACCTGTCCTTTCTCATAAGCTTGTCACCTGGAACAATGGTAGAATTGGGCTCATCAGAACAAGCTCGACTTATATCTGGCCATGTACCGAAAGAGACCAATGGCTGGTCCACTTTATCCCTTTGCCACATGGGATATGCGGAGGGAATCTTGATGGACTAAGATCTGAGTGGTATGGAATGGAGAAAAAGGAGAAGTCCTGCAAGCGATTATTTTGTTAGGAGATTGTCGAGAACTATCAACTTGAGACACAGAATGAAGTTAGGAAGCAGTTGTTGATTTGCTCGTGACGAACATACCCAGATTTATGTAATGTTACTTTTACTTTTTAATCTGAAGGCTGGGCTTGCAAATCTGCATAAAACTATAAAAATAATTAAACTCCATGGTTTTGGGGGAGGAGTCCCTCAGTGTAAATTCTTAAACCTAGAATCTTTTAGTAGGAAGTTTTTGTTTGAAACAATTGATGTTTTTTTTCTCTCTCAAAGAAAAACCTTGGCTTTTTATGTATTCTAAGGTATGCTTTGCTCCATTCTACCTGCAAATCACTGTGATGCTACAGCATTCAGGAACTCTATATGGAATCACGTCAGCCTACCCGGCCTGTGTGTCACCTTGGAAGTGGCGCACCAGTGGGAAACTTTCGTTGGAAGGGCTAGTAAAGCGAGCAAGCACATATACTTCACTTAGTATTTCCTAAGTCAGTCAACCTGTTGAATTTCTGTAAATGATTTGCAAAAAGAAAAAATGTAAAAAAAATACAAAAAAAGTTAATAGATATGAAAAGGTTGTGCATAGTAATAGTTATTTGTAACCTTTCATTAAAAATTTCTTATCTGACAGTTTAAAAGAATTTTTCTTTTTATGTATTATAAGAAATAACTTTTTTAAGCTTAAAGCTTTAATCATAAGTTTTCATGTATATGTCATTGTTGCCGAGATGAGTTGGATTTGAAGATAATGATTTTAAAGCTTCTAAAGCTACAAAGGTACCAGAAATCAGTATTTTTAATAAAAGGAGAACAAAACATAAGTCATTCTTTGCCTACCCAGGTGTATGCTGTGCATATGTTTTCTGTCCTGTGTGTGAATAGATTTTTTCAAACCATTATCATTTTGTAAATTAACCTTTTTAAAAAATTGGGAAGTAGCTTTTAATTTAAGACTCTGCTACCTGAAACTGCAGTAGTAGAGTTTGTGTATAGTTAGTGATGTTATTCTTTGGTCATAAGAGTGTACTTGCTTTGAAAAATGTTCTTGGTTGAATTTTATTCGTTCATTAATATACTTCATCAGTTAAATGCAGTTATTATGAGTGTGAACAATACTTATACCAGCATAGCTTTCAGACCTTTCAGACTTAATGGCCCATGTGCAGTTAAACACATAGACACATTTTGTCATGCTAAGGCTTGGTAAGTTTTATGAATCTGTTGTGACAAATGGGGAATTCCTTGTACCACTCCAATTCTTTATTCAGAATGAAGTGGATGTAATTATTTGCTGCTGAATGTGCCCTATTGAAGTCCTGATCCTTAAATTTAAGCTCTGTGCCTATTAAAGGTCACTTTTTCAGGGCTAGAGAGGAGCAGGGGTTTGGAGGAAAACTGGAAAAATTAACCTTAAATTGTATTTCTTCCAGAAGACTCTTACTTGCATGTGTCTCAGGGTCTTCAGTTTTCCTAGGAGTAATTTCAATATCCAAAGTCCAGAGCGCATATGAAAAACTTTGGGGGGGGGGGAATAAAGCCCTTCACTTTTAGTATTTATTGGGTTGAAAATGTGTAGAGGCCCCTGTTCATTATTTTTATGGGGCCTATTGGCCTTTAGATCTCAGCCTATTGCACTTATAATTTTTTTGGTTGTTAAGCTAGCTTTTTCCTTTTCATCTTAATGCTAAATTTCCTGTAAATATTAGCAGATGTTAACGCTTTGAAACAATACTTGCATTCAGAAAAGTCACACAATTTGACAACGCTTAAAAGTCTTAGCAAAATCAGAAAAAAAATGCCATAGGAAACTTGCAAGAACCATTTTCAAATATTTTCCATGTTCATAATTTTAGTGGTGAATATTGTCCGCCCTGTAACTAAGGGAAACTACGCTATGTCTGTCCAGTATAGCAACGTTTGAGGTCATCATCGTTAGAGGTTGCATATTTATTTTCTGCTGTTGTTAAGGCATGACAATTAGCAAGATCCAAGAGCTGACAGACTGTCCGTTGTCTTAAGAGCTTTGACTTCCGTAGCTCAGAATCAAAATTTGTCTGCTATTTTTACCGACACTGTAATGTGTATATATATACTTGTACAGCCTTTTGCTTAACTTTTTAAAGTTGTGCTTTAAACTTTAACCAATAATTCTTGCTGTTAGTTCTTAGAAGCTTTCTATGGCAAAAATAAAAAGTTCTAATTCCAACTGGCAATTGTCTTT
>CM053582.1:15863443-15882697 GCA_028627135.1 Pseudochirops cupreus
TTGTACAATGTGAAAGTATTGGCAGATCCTGTACATGATTGCACGCCACCATGGGGGGGGGGGGGCAAGGGAGGGGAGAAAATCTGAAACTCAAGTGAATGTGGAACTGAATCTTGTAAATTAAAAGTAAGTAAACAAGTCATTTAAAAAAAGATATATTAAAAAATTCAGTCACAAGAAAAAGAAAAATGTCATCTTATTATAAAATTAGGATTAATTTCGCACCTAAAAATCTCTGAGGGGAATACATATGTAGTCATAGATATTTTAGGTGTAGTGGGGAGGCCCTTTCCCCGGGCACACACACCATACACACATGGATTTCAAAGAAAGTTGCCAAACCAGATTGAAAAAGCAGAGTGATCCCTTTTAGAGAACACATTCAGGGACAGGTAGGTTTGTTTTCCTTGATTTGCCTGAACGGCAAAAAAATGCAAAATGAAAATTTCTTCTCCATTTATGTTACTTTTCCGTTTTGGCAGCTGGATGTCAGAGCTAGATTTCTATTGGATTCCTCCCCTCCTTTTTTTTTAACTTTGGACCATACTTATGATTCCATTAACATAGGGAGCTCCCAGTAAGTAAATTCCCTTTACCAATCTACAGCCTGTTCTTAAAGGTTCCTTAGGCACTGATCACACAGCTAGACAAGATTTGGTACACCTCTTAAAAATTCATGAGAAACAATGTAAAGGTGGAAATGAACCACTATGTCCCTAGATAGCTGCAGGTGTGAAGTCCGCCCGAGGATCAGGTAGGCAATTCTGTTGACACTTTTGACAAAACTTCTGATAGGGTTGGCTTATTTTTCCTGTTGGATTGGTTGATCCCATCTTACATGCTTTCTCTAGTCCCTACAGAAAAGTAAAAACTACAGTTTGGGACAAGTTACATTTAAGTTAAAAACATGAGAAAGACAAATTGAATGTTCATACTTTTAATTTTTTTATGGGTGAAAGGAAAGGATAGTTGAATTAATCAGAAACGTCACAAAAGCAATCAATTTCAAACATGGCAGTGATACAGGTTTTAAGCAACACTCCATTTATACAGATTCTGGATTAATAGTTTCTATTTTCATGCCTTTTTTAGCACTTTAATATAGAGTCAGGAATAAGGCATTAAATATTACAAAATGCAATTAAAATACGTATTTTGGAAACATTCCTTCATTACTGCAAACATTTTCCTAAATTACGATAATATTGATATTTCTTAAGATAACATGTACTATATATATGTAGTTCAGTGTAATATAAATACTGATAAAGCTGCTCAAATTAATTTAGTGTTACAAAATCCATAATGCATTATTTTCCAGTTATTTTGGAAAGTAAGAAAGATACATAGAAATGAGATCCTTCTAATCTTAATACTTTGGTGTGCAGAAATGTGATGGTACAGAGTAATTTTATATTTTTTCAAAACTAAATGCTTATACTTATTCATTAAAGCTGAAGGGAAAGTATGAACCGAAAATGCCAATGACGATATATAACAAGTTAATATCATACTTAGAGTAGCAAGGCAAATCATGATATTCTCTATGTAGAGTTCAATGGAATCCCGTTTTCCCCCTCTCGTGCTTAGATTTGCAGAAAAATAAGTAGCAATTTTGTTAAGAATTACTGTTTTTTCAGACCTAAATCTGGATGACAAAACTCATGATGCTAATATTGTTTTTCAAAGAGATGCACTGAGCAAATTGAGTGCATTTTAAAGGCATTAAGGAATCTTGCAGCTAGGTGTCTACAAATATCTGTTTGGATAACCAGCACCTGTCTACTACCTCTAGACCCTAGTCTGCTGTGTTAATATTGATCTTTTGTCAAATTGGGGAAAAAGTGACCTGTTTGCCAAAGGATGCAATTTTTCTTTGGCCCCTCTATTTTATAATACCCAAATGTAGGATTATCAAATTGTTCCTTTAGCACTTTTTTTTCACATACTATTTACTTATCTCTTCATAGGCTGAGTCCCCCAATTAGAATAAAAGCTCCTTGAAGGCTGGGACAGGTTTTCTTTTTTTGCAGTAGTTTAATTGCACTGAAAGTCTGTATTTGGCAGAGGACCAGGTGTTCAATTTCGTAGTGGGAGTCAGCCTCACTCTGGGTGTTAATGAGGGTCAAACACAATAATGTATGTAAAGCTGTAAGCACCATATACATATCTATTATTTGAACTTCACTAGTATGGTTTAAAGCTTGGAATACTTTTTAAAAGCTGCTCAGATGCTTTAAATCTACTATAATACTTAGAAATTGAGCGAGATGACAATGTCGCAGTTTTTACAGAAGTCGGGCAGGAGCCTGACAAGGTGGAATGATTTCGTTGCTGTTTTGCAGAATGTGTGAAGTTTGTTAGAATGCTCAACCAGCCCAGTTTTAGAAGATTAAATAGCCACAGAGATCACAATAAATCACCAACAATCCAAGACAACCTAGTACTAACAAAAACACACAGAATTGTATCTAAGTAAGATGTGTACTTCCAGCAAGTGTATTTTTCATTGAAGCAAAATGTATTAACATCCACAGGGTCCTAGGTCTACTTTTAGGACCCAGTTTTGAAAAACCTCCCTTGTATGTTTGGATGGTATGTGAACAAATCCTGATTTCCCCACTAAAGGAAGGGGAAGAAGAACTATTACACTTTTCCCTTTGAGAGGTACCAATGATGAGATTTGAGCCGAATTTTTGTATCACTCAGGAAAGTGAAATTACTCTGGTGGGGCCCCATCAGCTGGGGACTTCCTCGGGGCTTGAATGGTTGAAGGTAGGGGTGTTTCAACTGAGAGGCCAGTTGGCTGAGAACGATGGCCAACTTGCATAAAATGAAAATGGCAGTTTGGCTGCTGCTGAATGCAGGTGGAATGGGAAGGTGTAGGATGCAGCATGCTAAGTCCTTGCTGTGCAGGATCCCCAGCATGCTTGCAGAGAGAAGGTGAGCTGATTGATCTCAGTTAAATGGAGAGAAGTAGTGGGTTTCACCTGGTCACCCCCTCTTCTGAACTGATAAATAATAAGCATCACCCTTCCCTGCCCTGGCAGGCAAATCATGAAACTGCAAACATGGTGGAAGGATCACACCTTAAACTCAGCCAATGCTACAGTAACAGACATCCATGATCTCAGTGGTGGGCAGGAGTTCTTCATCACGGGCTATAGGGAGGCGGCTTTTCAAAAGGTGAGTAATACGGTGGGGAGTACTGTGGCGGCTCATTGGAGGACCACATGTAGCTTGGAGAAGGCGAATTAGATTGAGGCTCATCAGAAAGTCCTGGTGGGTTGGAGCCTGGAAAGACACTGGTATGCTGTGTGAAGAAAACCAAAGTCAGTTCAAGGCCGAGTTGGTCACTCTTTGAACAAAGGGTTAATGTACTCAACATCATCCGTCAAAATAATTTCTGCTCGTTCATCTTTGATGAACACATTTGATGTTCACATTTTCCTGTCAGGGACAGCTTGGTATAGTGGATAGAGAGTTGCCTAAAAGCTAGGATGATCTGTGTTCAAGTTTTACCTATGACATACTGGCTATGTAACCCTGGACAGGTCACTTAGCTACTTAGTGCCAGTGGTGTCAAATTCAAGTAGAAACTAAACCATACCTAAGAATCCTTGCTGGTACATATTGACCTGGAAAACCACATATTAACATTGTCTTTCTTATTTTCTTTGTTAAACATTTCGCAATTATATATATATATTCCAATTTTATATACACACACACACAGAGTTTTTTTTTTGGAGGGCAATTGGGGTTAAGTGGCTTGTCCAAGGTCACATACATGGCTAGTTTTGTGTAAAGTGTCTGAGGCTGGACTTGAACTCAGTTCTTCCTGACTCCAGGGCCAGTGCTCTATTCACTGCACCACCTAGCCGCCCCTCCAAATTATATTTTTAATCTGGTACCCTTTGTCTTTAACACTTCCACTCTAGACTAACAACTCTAAGCTCTTACATGGCAGAGAAGGTACTAACCCACATCCCTTATATCAATGAAGTCACAGGTCTGGTCCTTAGTCCAATTTCCACGAGTTCATAAATCTTTTTAAAAAAAAATAATCAATTGAGCATTTATTAAACTCCTACTATGTACCAGGTAGAAACCAACTGTGGCAGCTTTATTGTCCTTGATAGCAAAAAATTTGTTATTAAAAAATCTTTGCAGTCCATTTCCATTTTCTAGTTTGTTGTCTTACTTCCATTTTCACCCCTACATGGCCTTGGGAAAACTGCTTAGTTGGGTCTCTTGCCAAGTTGCCTTTAAACTGGTTTTTACCCACCACTGACTCTTTTTTTTTTTTTTTTTTTGCTTTTTGGAGGGGGGAGGGCAGGGCAATTGGGGTTAAATGACTTGCCCAAGGTCCCATGGCTAGTAAGTGTGTCACGTGTCTGAGGCCGGATTTGAACTCAGGTCCTCCTGACTCCAGGGCCGGTGCTCTATTCACTGTGCCACGTAGCTGCCCCTGACTCTCTCTTTTATGAGGAGATACTGCTAGCATCCTTTTTGGTAAAAATTGAGACACACATTTTGAAACGAATTTGTAGTTATCCTTTCCACATTGTGGGGGTTAGGGGCACCCCCATGATCTAGAAAATCCAAGTAAAATTTTTTGGTCCTCTTAAAAAGTTGGATTTTTTTTTTAGTTTTCTTTTATGGGGTATTTACAGTAGCTTATTGTAAAATTTGGGCTAAGTATTTGGTCATAGGCTCTGTGTTGTCTTCTGGCCTTTGGGTGTTGTCTGTGACTTCTACAAAACTCCCCAAAAATTCCCATTTAATTTCTTATGCTGACCCACAATATAGTGAAACCATGATGGAGAAAGTCACAATGTGGAAGATCCAGATAACTGTATATTTTAATCATGTATTGCCATTGGCTGCCATATCTTTCTGCCTGTCACTTGAGTATCTACTGTACACTGTAGCAATTTTTAGAATCCTTTGATTTGCTCATTATGGCAACTGACACTGGTGAAACTTTTGTATGTAGTCGTCTGTTTTGCACTTGTTTTAGTTGTATATTGCATCTTGTCCCTCTTTCCTCTAGCTATGTACCAAGTTTGGTCTTTGATCTGACAAGTCAGTGGTCTGACTGTACAGTAACAGCTGCTTTGGGAATGACTCCCACATAGTAACAAGTCATCTCCTGTCTGTTAAAATATCAGTTTCATTTTTTGGTGATACTATTGGGTACTTGCCATGTCCAGTGTCTTCTGATACTTTAGGGAAGAAAATATTCATGGTATATAGGCATGAAACTTCTGTATAGTTAAAAAGTCTATGAGCCCTCTCATTTCTTATTCCAATCAATATTTTACATCTGTGTTTCTCTATATCCTCACTTGTTACCACATTTCCATTGAGGTCATTGAGTATACAAGTGTATATTGATTTAATTTGAAGGGTCTTATCAAGTTCTTTTTAGAAATACCTTTTCATCATCAGCAACAGGTGTTTGTACATACACTGAAATTCTTTTCATGGCAGACTTTGCCAGTCCTGTAGAATGATGTCATCCAAAATGATGCTTCTTGTTGCTGTTGAGTATGTGATAAAATTGACTTTGCTAACTTCTTTTTTTGTCTCTCCAAGGAGCAGACCCATTGTGCCATTTTGCTAGAACTTCCCTCTTTCTTCTGGTCTCATTTATAACAAGAAGGTTAAGATGGCTATGATTTGGTTCCCACGGTGGGATGTCCAGTGGTTATAGTCATTGGTGACAAAGCATAGATCTCAATTTAGAGCAAACTATGGCTTGAGAACTAAGCTATGGTTTTTGCCGTTTTTAAACACCGTAACAATTTTATTTTAAAATGTCGAAACCATTCTTAGTTTGGGTTGTACAAAAATAGACTGCTGGCTTGCTTAATTTAGAGTATCAATGATCAAGTTAAAAGTTTATAGACAGTCTAAAGACCCTGAGTCTTAGGACCCTCTGCTTCCTTTTGATGGCACTCTGTTTCTATCACCGCAGAAGTGGAAAAAGACTGCAAAGGACTAAAGGCCATTTTGTATATTTCTCTTTCATGGGTTGTCATGGCTGAAGAGTTCATTACTAAATGGTTAGCCTATTGGTGATGACCTTCTCCATACTTAGGTTGGTCCTTGGGAAAGTAGACTTGGTCTGCTTCCAGGGCCAGACTTGAAGCCTTTACGGCATGGTAAGGCTTGTACTCTGCTGTTAATGCCTTTGAGAACCCAGGGTCCCTGCCATACCATGGTTAAGAATTGATGTAGAACACTGGCAATTAACCACAGTTGGGGAATTGGGGATGGGCAAGCTTGACAACTTTGTAGTCATCATCATCAAACATTAACCCTGTACTTATCCCGTATAGGTGGGTTGGGGTGGTGGCACAGATAGGTACAGGACAAGGCTGACTTTGGGGAAAGAGTAAATGTGTACTGGCAAAAACCAAACCAAACCACTCAGTGAACTGAAAAATGCAACCTCCCTTTACTATCAAAAAACCAGCAGGAGTACTGATGATGAGGAGTTTTCAAAGACTCAGCTGCCTATTCAAACATCAAATCTGGTCACACTTATTTGTTCTAGTCTGACTAATAACAGTTAATCGCTATTGTTACGCTACTGTTAGTATGTTGGGGAGGGGATAGAGAGGATGTGTATCAGCAAAGAGAACTGAACTATATCCACAGGGTCTCCAGAATTCATTGAGAAGTACCAACTCCCACTTTTTCCTGCTCACCTAAGTTTGTGTGGGCCCAGAACTCTGCATTCAGTGGCAGGATGGTCCAACAGGCAGAGTGGTGGACCTGGAGTCTGGAAGACCTAGGTTCAAATGTTGCCTAAGACTTTTAGTGGCTGTGTAATCCTGGGAAAGTTACTTAACTTCTGTGTGCCTCAGTTTCCTCATCTGTAAAATGAGGGGATTATACTTGATAGCCTCCAAGGTGCTTCCGGCTCTAAATCTATGAGCCTATGACCATGAACGCAATAAAGCTGTGCCCTCTTTACCACCCCCCCCCCCCAACCAAGTTGTTGGGGAAGGCATGTCTGGCATTTCCTTTGCTTGATGAACTGTGAGCACTCCTATCACATGTCACCAATGAGAAGACATTGCAACTGCCATCTTTTATTGCCCCTGGAAAAAATTTCCAACTGAAGGAATGAGAGAGTCATCGAAACTGGAGACTCTTCCCCAGGTCTTCACTCTGGGGGTTAAGCTGAAGAGAAACTCAGTTCACCTTCCCAATAACTCCAATTTCTTTCTCTTCCCTCTCCAATGAATACCAAGGACTGATTGGGGAGGGGGAGGGGGAACACTAGACATTTTCCTGTATCATTTCTTGTAGTATTGCTTTTTGGTTTTCATACTACTGCTGTCACCACTGATGCAGCTCAGTGGTTAGGCTTGGGGCTGGTGTCTATGACCTGAAAGTAGGGGTAAGAGCAGGCATAGTACAACTAACTATGTGGGAGAAGGATTTGGATATGGAGAGTGTGGGTTTGAACTTTATCCTGACTCAGGGGTGGGGAACCTGTGGCCTCAGGATCACCTGTGGCCCTCTAGGTCCTTGGGTGCATGCAGCCTTTTGACAGAGTCCAAGTTTTACAGAACCAGTCCTTTTATTAAGGGGATTTGTTCTGTGAAGTTGGGATTCAGTGAAAGGGCCACCCTTGAGGACCTAGAGGGCCACATGTGGCCCAAGGCTGCAGGGTTCCCACCTCTGTCCTAACCTGACTGGGTTTGGACTTGATGACTTTAGGATGCATCCTTCACAGCTCTAAATCCGTGCTCTTTGTGCTCCTTCAAGCTGTGGGGGTGGGTTTTACTTGATACTGCCATTCCTATTCCCCCTGAAGGAGTCAGGAGAAGCAGAGGCTGTTCCCAAGCCAAGCTTGGGTTCGCCTTCGCTTAGGTGGTATGCATTACAGGCCTGCTGTTCCCAGGAATGGAGAAGATTGGGGAGCTGGGTTGGGGCCAGGCCAACGATGCCCGCTGTTGGCTTGGGAGCTGCCACCAGGGTCCCTGAAGAGAACAGCTGCTGGGGCGGTACTTTGATAACTTCCACAGGCTGTGGGTGGTGGAACATCCCCAGTGATCTGACTTCGAAGTTTCATATTTTAGGAAATAGTGTGTGAGAAAGGGCTTGGATGCCTTGCTCATCTCTTCCAAATGCTTCCTCCTTTGAGTCCCCAGGGTGAAATTGAGGAAGCCCTGATAAACCAAGGGAGAGAACTGGATTCAGAGTCCACATGCTAGGGAGGGGTATACAAGTATCTGTGTAAGTGTGGGTGTGTATGTGTGAGAATGTATGCATGATCATGTGTATGAGTGTGAGGCTCTGTGTGTGTGAATATGTGTAATTATGTGCACGAGAGAGAACAGATGGATATGTGTGATCATGTGTATGAGTGTATGAGAGGCCGTACATGTGTATAAGTGAGACTGTGAGAGCAGCTGAGTGTTTGAGCATGTATGTGTTGAACACGTGATCACATATGAGAGCATGTATATTTGTGAGAGCATTGTGTGTTTATGAGTGTGTATGTATGAGTGAACATGTGTATGAGGGTGTGTGACAGTATGTATGTGAGCATGTGTGTGAAAGAACGTAAATGTGTGTATATGTAAAAGTGTGTATGTAGATGAGCGTGAGAGCATGTGAGAGAGGGCATATGTGTGTGTGTGAGAAAGCAATGTAAGTGTGACCATAAATGTGAGACAGTATGTGTATGTGAGCAGGTGTGTGTGAATATGTATTGCACATGTATATGAAAGTATGTATATGTGTGAACATGGATTGTGTGAGAGTACTGTGTATATTAGTGTATGTGAAAGGATGAGTGTATAAGTGTGAGCATATGTGTGAGAAAGCATGTCTGCACAAATGTATGAGTGTAAGCATGTGTATATGAGAGTGTGTGCATGTGTGGGTGTGTAAGTGTGAGCACAACTGAGCATAAACATATGAGTGAGTGTGTGTATGAGTGAGCATGTGTCTGGGAGAGTGTGTAAATATGTGTTTGAGAGCGTGTGTGTGTGCATTGTCTGTATGTGTATGTATGTGTGTGTCTGAGTGTATATGTGAGAGAATGTACATATATCAGTGTATATTTGTATGAGTGTATGAATAGTGTGAGCATATCTATGTGTCTGAGTATGTATGTATATGGTCACTAATGTGTGCGTGATCTTAGATTGTGAGACTGTGTTTGTAAGCATGTGTGTGTGTATTTGTGTGTGTTGAGAGCATTAGACTATCATGTCAGGGTGTGTATATGTGTGAGCATATATGTGTGTCAGAGTGTGTGCAGAGATGTGAGGGGGCATGTGTGTGTGTCTGAGTATGTATAAGCACGTGACTGTGAGAGCATGCATATGACCGTATATGTGAGTGTGTGTTACGTGAGTGTGTGTGAGATCATGTTTACGTTACTGGGTCAGGATGTCAGAGTGTGTATGTGTGTACAGATGAGAATGTGAGGATGTTTGTGAGAACATGTGAAAGTATATATGTGCATAGGCATGTGTGTGAATTTGAATGTGTGAGTGTTGTACACATGTGAGAGAGTGTAAGTGTGTGTGCATGAGGGTGCTAGAACATGTATGAGTGTGTATGTGTGACAATGTATATGAAGCATGTGAATATGTGTGTGGAAGTATGAATGTAGGTGTGTGAGCCCGAGTGTGAGCACATGCATATATGTGTGTATATGTCTGAACACAGAATCTCTGAGGGTATGGGGGTATGTCTGTCTATGTGGTGTATAAGGTGTGTATATATGTATGAGCATGAGCATGTTAGTATAAATGTGTAAAGATGAATGTGAGCAGGTCAGTGCAAATACATGAGTGTGAGTTAAATGTATGTACATGAGTGTGTGTATGTGTGTCTGTCATTGCATCTGAGCTGGTGAGTGTGTAGATGAACAAGCATATGCGGATATATGTTGAGAGTATTGTAAGGGTGTATGTATGTGAAAATGTGTGTGTAAGCATGCATGTGTGAGTGTGTGAGCATGTATGTGAGAGCTTGCATGTATGTGTGAGTATATTGTGTGGGAATGTGTGAGAATGTGTGGTTGTATTATGTGCTTCACAAAAGTATGTAAATGTGTATATATTTTTGAGGGCATGTGTACATGAAGCGTGAGAACATGTGTGTGAATGTGTGTCAGCATGTGAGTGTGTATGTATTGTAAGTGTGGGTTTTGGAGTGTGTGGGAGAGTGCGTGAGAGTGCGTATGACTGTGTCCATGTGAGAGTGTGTGTATGTGTGTCAGAGCATCTGTGCATAGGAGTGTGTATGTGCATGCATGTGTCTGGCTGAGGTGATAGAGAAAGGAGAGGCAGGGGTTAAAGATGGGCCCAGGCATTAGCATGTGGCTGCCTAGCAACAGTCAGCACCTTGGAGACCATGTAGCTTTGTTCCAGCTGGAGAGCAGGCCGGTGCATTTTGGTCCCAGCCCGAGTCTGCTCTTATTAATGGGATGGGCAGTTGGAGAGGCCAGGCCTTTGATTTTTCCAAGCGCACCACAGGCCATGAAAGGCCATTGAAATCGCCTACTGCTGGGGCCAGCCAGCCTAGTCCTTCCTGCTCCTCCTCAGTGGCAACCTGAGGGGGCCCCAAATTGTACCACACTGGGAGGAAGCCTAGAGCCCAGCCTCTCCCTCCCTCCCGCCTTCCCTCTCCCTCCCCCACCCGGCCCCCAACCACCCCCACCCCACTCACTACAAGAGCAATTTGGAATCATTACTTGGGCAAAAAAAAAAAACCTAACTCAATTAGGTAGGGCCCTGAAAGCCCAGTGCCAACCACACCACTGCCCTGCTCAGAAACCTTCTGTAGATCCCAATTACCTCTGGAGAGGTGTGGTGGATAGTGCTGGCCCTGGGAGTGCAAACAGAACCTTCAGCACTGTATTAGCCATGTGACTACGGATGAGCCACTGAATGGTTTTTGAGCCTCAGTTTCCTCACCTGCAAAATGGAGCTGCTAATGCTTGAACCACCTGTCTCACAGGGTTGATGAGGCAATTAAATAAGCTAAGGCATGTAAAATTCTCTGCAAATCTTAAAGTACTCTATCAGTTTTGCCTCTTATTTCAGAACTAAGTAAAAATTTAGCCTGGCATTCAAGGCCTTTCAAAATCTGGCCCAACGCTACTTTTCCAATCTTATATCTTACAATTCTCCTGCATGTTCCATATGTTCAACAAACCAAACTATTAGTTGTATCCTGTTCTTACTTCTTAAAGGCTCACACTCTTTCCTCTTTCTGGAATTTCCTGTTCCCCCCTACCCCCTTCAATTCTTGCCTGTTGAAACCTACCCATCTCTGAAGGCTGCTCTCAATACTGCCTTCTTCCCAAAGCCTTCTGTGGTCTTCTCCATGCAGACACAGTGCCTCCCTTGCCACAACCCATGGAGCACTTTGTACCTCTCTTAAGGTATACAAGTTCGGCCTGGCATCAGAGTTATTTGTTTCTGGTCAATTGTAAGCTCCAACTGATTTTTCAAGAAAGCAGTTTTCAAAGGGCTGAGGTAAGATCCCATGAACTAAAACATTCTAATCAGGAAGCCAGATCCGAAGGGTTGGGAAACTCTCACTAAGAATGAAATTCTAGAGACATAAAGAGAAACAATTCCAATGAAGAGGAAAACCAGTAGTTGTCAGAAGAGAAGGAAGATGGAAGAAGGGAGATATGGGATCATGATAAGAACAGAGAGGAGGCTGAGCTGCTTAATTTTTATTTTGCTTCTTTTTTCTCTACCAAGAAGAATGCCCTTTGGATTGGTTGGCTAACATGGAAGAGGGCAGGTAGCCGCCCAGGATAACTTCAAGCCAATGGGCACAAATGACTTACATCCTTGGGTACTGAAAAAGCTGGCAGATCTGGCTGCTGAGTCACTATCAGTGATATTCAAAAGATGGTGGAGAAAGGAAGAGGTACCGGTAAGCAGGATGGGAGAAGGGGAAATATTGCAATTTTTTTAACAAAGAAAGAGAACAGAGTCTGCAAACTAGAGGCCAATGAGCTTGATTTCCACTCCTGGGAAAATCTGAGAACAAGTCATTAAAGGGATGGTTAGTGAACACCTAGAAAAGGAAACAGCAACCACCAAGAGCCAGCAGGGCTTCATTAAGAGCAGCTCATGCCAGACTAACCTCATTTCCATTTTTGTACTGGGTTGCTAAAAAGAGAAGATCAGAGTGCTACAGATAGAGATTATCTAGCTTTTAGCAAAGTCTTTGATAAAGCATCTCACACTGCTCTGGTGAAAAAACCGGAGATTTTGTAGAGAAAAAATGTAGAGCTCACCAGAGTGAATGCCATACTTTTTCGAACATGTACCTTATCAGTGAAACATCATTGAGCTTGTGACCTCAATATATGTATATTAACTTATTTATGACTTATGTGTATTAGTATATTATTCACTGTGTACATTACAAAATATACACAAAAATAGAAAAGGAGGAGATAAAGATGAAATAATATTTGATCCTACAATCAGCAGGGAGTAGATTGAGTGAGGGAGTAACATGATTAGACCTACACTTTAGGAAAATCACTGTTATAGCTGTGTGGTTGATGGATTGGAAAGGGGAGAGACTTGTGACAGAGAGACTGTTAGGAGGCCATGGCAATAGTCCTGGCAAGAGGTGATGAGGGTGGTGGAGATGGGGATATAGATGTTAGAGGCATTAAGGCAGAACTGACAAGATCTGACAAGATGGGTTGTATGGATGTGGGACACGGGAAAGTGAGGCATCCAAGATGATGCCAAGGTCGTGAGAACCTAGACAAGTGGAAGGATGGTAGTCCCCTTGACTGTAACAGAGAAGTTTGGAAGATGGGTGAGATTTGGGCAGGGGAGGCAGTGGGGGGGGAGGAGATAATGTACTAAGATCTGCATTCCAGATTGGAAGCCATCCATTCTGGGTGACTTTCCCAATAAATAAAATGGGAAAGGAGAGGGAGGGGAGACGTCTGGCTCTTACATGTCATTGCCCACCAGTGGCAAAGCCCATCCTCCAAAGGATGCTGCCATAGCCACAAGCTGATTTAGGGGACCAAGATTTTCCCAGTGATACCTGTGAGCTGCTGTGGGTACCAGTTAGTTTAGGTTTTAACTGCCCCAAAGGGCCAAAGGAGGAGATGAAGTAGAGAAGTGTTGGAGATTAAGGGTTATGTTGGTAGAGCAGGTGGAATTCAGCCTGTCTTCCCATTGACTTCCCTTGGGGTCAGGCCATGGTTCCCCTGGATGGATGCCATGGCCCACCAGTGGTCCCTGCTCCCACTTGGTAACCACTGATCCAGATGACAATACAATCAGAAGGATTTGGAACTGGCTGAATAGTTAGATCCAAAGAACAGGCCAGAATGGCAGGTCTCCAGTGGAGTGCCCCAGGGATCTATGCCTGGCTCTATGATGTTTAACATTTTAAGTAACGACTTACATCACAAAAGCCCAGATGGCAGGCTTAGCAAATGTGCAGCTGACATGAAGCTATGAGCAACAGCTCCCGTGTCAGTTATGGCTCTCCTCCCTTTCACAGCCAAATGCCTAGAAGGAGCTGCCTCCACAAACAAGAAGTTCTCTGCAAAGTCCCCAGTGATTTCTTTATTGCCTTTTCTCAGTCTTCATTCTTTTTTGATTTCTGCTACATTTGACCCTGCGAACACCTCTTCCTCAAGGTTCTCTCTCCTCCTAGATTGGCTTCTTCCTACCTGTTAGACTGGTCTTTCTTGGTTCCTTCCACTACTGCCTTCCTCCCCTCCCCACCCCACCCCCCTGTATGGGTATACCCCCGGGCTCTGTCCTTTGTTGCTGGCTCCCCTCCCTCCTGGGATCTCTCTGGGGATGAAGCCATCACCTCCCATGGGCTCAATTATTCTCTCTCTGCAAATGACTCTGAAATCTATATAACCAGCCCAGCAGGCAGCGAAGGTTCACAATGCCTACAGTTTGGCACTTGGGGTTTGAAAGACAGTTTGAAGGCTGTCTCAGACCCCCACTAACTGAGTGACCCTGGGCAAATCCACTCTCTGAAACTCAGTTTCCTCATCTGTAAAATAGGCCTACTTCCCTGAGTTGTTGTGAAGATCAAAAGAAATAATATCTGTAAATATAATACTGCAAATATATTATCTATTTATATCTAATAATATATGGAAATATAATAATGCTGTAAATATAATCTGTAAAATATGAGAATATCTGTAAAAAGACTTTGTGAACCTTAATGCACGATGTAAACACACTATTATTATCAGTCCCTCCTTGAGCTCCAGTTCTGAATCTACAATTGCCTGATAACCCCTGCCACCTGGCATCTCAAGTTCAGTAGGTCTAAAACAGAACTCATCATATTTTGCCCTAAATGACTCCCCTGCCCTATCTTGCCTTCTCCAAACAGCGTTACTGTATTGAGAGCACCACTCTGATTCCAGTAATAATAGCCAATATTTCTTCAGAACTTCAAGGTTTGCAAACCATTTATATAATTTACCATCATCACCATCACCATCACCATCATCATCATCCTCCCTATTTCACAACATCTGCAAAAGTGACAAGCTAACTCACCAATAAAAATGTTGATCAACATAGGACTGATACCAGATCCCTGGAGTATCCCATTAGAGGGTTCCCTCCAAGGGGAAACCACTGAATTGCTAATGGTTACTTTTGGGGTCTCTTCAATCCACCTAACCATACTCAAATCTGCAAAGAAAAAAGGATGAAGTTGGTCTTGAATGACTTACCCTCAAGGAAGTTACTCTGACGCTTTGTAATCACTGCTTCCCTTTCTAAATGCTCACAAATCAACCCTTGGAAATATTCCTCAACTTTCCTCATTGCTTGTGATATATCATCTCCCAACACTGGCTGTCCTCTGTGCCTGGAATTCTCTGCCTCCTTATCTCTGGTCTTCTGGCTTCCTTCAAGCCTCAGCTAAATTCCTATCTTCTAGGAGTCTCTCCTGGTTCCCCTTAATGCTAATGCCTTCCCTCTGAGATTATCTCTGATTTATTCTGTCTATATCCATTTGGACATAGTTGTGTTTCCAGATTAGACTGTAAACTCCTTAATAATCATAGCTAAAATTTCCATAGTATTTACTATGTGCCATGCAAAGTGCTTTACGATTATTATCTCACATGATCTTCAGAACAACCCTGAAAGGCAGGTGCTATTATCATCTCCATTTTACAGATGAGGAAACTGAGGCAAGCAGTGGTCATGTGACTTGGTCAGGGTCATATGGCTAAGGTATCTGAGGCTAGATTAGAACTTCCTGACTCCAGACCCAGCACTCTGTCCATTGTGCCACCTAGCTACCCTTCCTTGAGATCAGGGACTGGGTTTTGACTTTCTTTGTAGCTCTAGTGCCTGGCACAAAGCAGACACTTAATAAATGCTTACTGACTTAACTCCACTTAGAAGACTAATAATATTGTCCAGTATGAGGGGCTATCACCTGGGATTCTGAGAGCTGGTAGAAGAACATAGCATCTCTTTTCCACCCTTCTCTTTCATCCCAACTCTCAGAGGCAAGAGAAAAGTCAATGCTGCCTAACTAAAAGTCACATAAAAGATCTCCTTAGGAGGTAATGACCCATTGGCAGGACACAAGATGAACGTTTAAAAAGATACATCCTTTGACCTGCAGTGGGGCTAGTTTGTAATTGGATGCAGTGGAGCATGGCTGGTAGCAGGGGGGTGGGGTTAGTAGGCGGGCATTTCTGTTGGTTTCACAGACAGACCTAGGATTCTTCTAACAGCGTTTTATTTATCTGGGGATAGAAACAGATCCTCCTCCTGCTCTTTCAGTTTTCTCCGGGTAAAGACTGCTATTTCCTTTAGTAAAACTATACAGGATGGTACCACGTCCATAGTGGGCAATTTTGGCAGTCATAAAGGACTAGAAGGAAAAGCAGAGTGCCCATTGTTTGGGGAACAGCTGAAAAGTTCACAGGATCTGAAATCAAGGGGTAGAAGGGCCCTCAGAAGTCACTTACAAACCTTTTATTTTATAGATGAGGACATTAAAGCCCAGAAAATGACTTGCTCAAGGTCACACCACTGGATCCTAGATCCAGGATTGTGAGGAATCTCAGAGGCCAGCCATCTAGTCCAAATCCTCTCATTTTTCATATGAAGTCTCTTCCAGTTCTTTCTTGTTCATAACTTATCCAGGGTCACATAGATAATAGTAATCAGAGAAAAGATTTGAACTCAAGGCTGCTGACTTCAGATTCTATGCAGTTTTTTTCTTTTCACATATCACACTGCCTGACTTATGAATATAATGACATATTGCTGTATAAGAATTGATAGGTATAAAGAAATTCAGAGGAACTTGGGGAGATTTCTATGAACTGATGGAGAGGGAAGTAAGCAGAACCAGGAGAACTATTTCCATGATGATTATTATAACATAAAGGAAACCAATATTAAAAGGCTCAGAGTTCTGATTAATTCTGGAAGACTTTAGAACTCTGACCAGTGACCAATCTCGACTTCTGAAGACTGGTAGGCAATTGTGTTTCCCATTTCTAGGTATAGAGGCAGTGGGCCATGGGGGTAGAATGAGGTAGACATTTTCAGACATTACCAAGGGGTTGATTTCTTTTGCTTGACTGTACTTGTTACAGTCAAGGGAGGGTTCAATTCAATGATGGGGGCTTCATGGAGTCCCTGGGAAGTGACAATGAATGTAGGAGTGTGGTGTGGTAGGAAGGATGCTGACTCCTTTGGAGTCAGAGAAGCTGGGTTCTAATCCTGGCTCTATCATTTACTAGCTGCGTAGCCTTGGGCAAATCCCCTAACCTCTCTGGACCTCAGTTTCCTCCTCTGTAAAATAAGTGAGTTAAACTAGATGAACTCTGAGGACCCTCCCAGCTCTAGAGCTCAGATCCTATCCTTGGCCAAGTCCTCTCCCTGGGCTTCAGCCTCCTCCTCTATAAAATGAGGGGGTTAGAGTAGATGGCCTGTGTGGTCCCTTCCAGCTTTAGATCTGTGACCCTGCGAAAAAGCATTTACAAAGAGAAATAAAGGATAAAGTAATGTTTGTTTTGCAAACTTTAAAGGTTTTTTAAATGTCAGTTACTATTACAGGGTAAAACTAGACTGAGAACATTGAAAGAAAAGTTGAGCTTGGATACTTATGGGAAATGTTCATCTGAGCTCTTTTCTGTAAAAAATCAACCAACATTTTTACTGATGTCTTTTGTCTTTATACTGCAGGGAATTCTGAAAACACCAACAACTTCTTTTCCAGAGAGAACTCTCCTTTGTCACAAAGAAAAACCAAGCAATCTACCCCAACCAGCACTTCTTAAACTGTGGGTTGTGACTGCATGGGGTCTTGAAATATTTGGCAACAGTAAAAGGTTTCTGAACACACAACGACCAAAAATGAATCCAAAACTAAACGTGTAATGAATCTGAGGTGTTTCTGGCAGTGCTTGCCCATGTTGTATCCTGCAACTTCACTGCAGCCTTAGTTCTTGAACACAAAGCATGTGTACTTTGCACCATGCATGCCATCATGCCACACAATGCCAACTAATACTGCTGAAATGCAAAAAAGGGGTCTAGAGTGGAAAAAGTTTAAGAAGCTCTGAATTAGACCATGCCCACATTTGACAGTGTGCACAATCTTCTGCTCTAATAATCCCATGCCCCTCTGCTTAGAAAAGTGGGAGGGTTCGAGGATTTCAAAATGGAAGGGATCTTAATTTTTATCCCTTAATTTTTATCTGATGAAACTGAAGCTCAGAAAGTCACTAGATATGAAGTCAAGTTTTCAACTTGGGTCCTCTTTATAATTTCCAAATCTAACGTTCTTTCTGGGATACTACCTCTCAGCTGGGAGGAAGAAAGAAGACCTCTTTGCAAAGACTTAGGACCCCCCAAGGGGTAGAGATCTTCCCCAAACAGAAGCTTACAGCTCTCAGCTTCCTGCTGTCCCCTCAGTGAGCACTCCAGAAGAGTAGGCTTGGGCTCTTTGGCTGACTGCCTTCAATATGAGGGCTGGACAGAGCAAGGCCAGCATGGGCAGGGGCTGAATGTGAACCCTGGGCTCCCTGACTGCAAGACCAGTCCTCAATTTGCTATGCCAAATACCTACAACATCTGATCTTCTAACAATAGCTTACGTCTCTCTAGCAGTTTGCAAAGTAATTTACGTGGATTATTTCATTTCATCCTCACAACTCAATGTTCTTATTAACAGTTGACATTTACATAATGTTTACTATGTGCCAGGCACTGTGCTAAGTGCTTTGCAATTCTTATCTCATTTGATAGTCATAATAACCCCGGGAGGTAGGTGCTACTATCCCCATTTTACAGATGAGGACACTGAGGCAAATAAAGGGTTATTTGACTTTGAGGCTAGATTTGAACTCAGGTCTTCCTGACTCCAAATCTGATGCCCTAACCATGGAACCACTCAGCTGCCTATACTTGCTGTCTTATTGTATTGATTGCTACTTCTTTGACCTTATTTAGGAGAAACTAAATGGCATAGTGAATAGAGTCTGGGCCTGGAGTCAGAAAGACCTGAGTTCAAATTCAACCTCAGACCCTTACTAGATGTGTGATCTTGGTGGCCAAATCACTTAACTTCTAATTGCCTTGGATTCCTCATCTGTAAAAATGGGAACAATAGGGGGCAGAGCCAAGATGGCGGCGTAGCAGCAGCAACATATCGCAGCTCTCACATAGCCACCCCAAAATACCCATAAAATAGGACTCTAAACCAATCCTGGAACTCCAAAACGCACACAAAGATACTTCCCACTAAAGTCAGCTCGGCTACGAGGAACCATATCAGCACTGCCAACCGAAACCAGCCTGGCCTGAAGCCACGGCTGTGCCCCGGGGGCGGCTGGATGGGAGGAGCTGAGGAGCCTCTCAGGTGAGCAGATTAGCAGCAGCTGCCAGTGGGAATTGTGAAAGGGGGAGATAAGCAGTATGGCTGGAAGGCCTCCAGAGCGGGAAAAGCAAAAGGCAGAGGTTTTGCACCCCCCTCAGCGTTGCAGCTTCCCGCCCGCAGCCTGCAGGCAGCAGGGGGACTGAGTGATTGTTCTCAGGCCAGGGCTCTCCCGTTGAGCGGCCTGGATCCAGATCGCCGTCTTGGGCCTCGGTCTTGGAGTCCTCGCTATCCAGTCAGCCAGAAGTAAATAGGAGGAGTTCCCAGCCTCTCCCTAAGAGCTACGGCAGCCGGGAGGACCCCAGCAATTTGGGACAGAGCTTT
>CM053582.1:15883197-15902127 GCA_028627135.1 Pseudochirops cupreus
TCTGCCCTACCAAAAAGTGACATAGGAGAGAATAGACTGGGGGAGGGGGGAAACACTGGGATGGCTGTTTTGGGGTGGTGGGCGGGGGAAAGACAAGGAGAAAATATGTAACTCAAAAAAAATTTAATAAATAAAAAAAATGGGAACAATAGCTTCAGTCTTCCTTTCCTGCCTCACCATTGACATCCCACCCCCTAACTATAGGTCTTCCCCAAGGGGCTCTCTTAGACCCCAAGCTCTTCTTTCTATGCTCTCTTGGTGACTTCCTAAGTTCCCATGGGTTTAATAATTATCTCTGTTCAGATCTATATCCAGCCTCAGTTTCCCCTCTGAGATTCAGTCGCACTTCACCAATTCATAATTGGACATTTCAAATTGTATGTACCAGAGCTATCTCATGTTCAGTATGACCAAAACTGAACTCATTATCTTTCCCCTCCACACATACCTCTCTTCCAAACTTTCCTATTTCTATCATGGGCACTACCATCCTTCCAGGTTCCCAACCTCAGGGTCATCCTCACCTCCTCACTCTCACCTCCCTTATCCATCTTGTTTCTGGTTTTTTTTTTATTTTTGGAGGGGGGAGGGCAGGGCAATTGGGGTTAAGTGACTTGCCCAAGGTCACACGTCGAGTAAGTGTTAAGTGTCTGAGGTTGGACTTGAACTCAGGTCCTCCTGACTCCAGGGCCGGTGCTCTGTTCACTGAGCCACCTAGCCGCTCAAAAGACAGGATTGTTTTCTACAATTTTTTAAAGAGATCCTTTATTCTAACCCCCTCATTTTACAGAGGAGGAAACTGAGGTCAAGGACAGGAAGGGACTTAACCAAGGTCACACATAGGATCCTAACTCTAGAGCCTGGAAGGGGCCTCAGAGGCCCTCTAGGCTACCCCCTCCCCCACTTGATGGAAGAGGAAGAAGAGGAAGCTAAGACCAATTTATTCTATTTCAAGCTGAAATAAGGTCCCCAAAGTATTTCTACACTGTTCTCATACAGTGATCCTTTCATGTCCTCTCAACACCCTTCGAAGCTTCTTTATCCAAAGAAACAAACCAATTTGTCCAGAATTTTCATCTCCTTCATCCGTTACAAATTTTGTATTCCTTTCACATCTTTCACTGGTTTTTACAAAAATATGTCAAGGGAAACAATATAAAAGAGGTGATTAATTCTATAGGAGCAGTGTTATAAATGTCACAGGTGGCTACTAAGATCATTGACATTCTAGTGGCATTTTCACAACATCATGCTGGCTTTAATTAGAATATATTTATAATGCTACTGGGAACCAGCTTTGGCCAGGGCAAATCTCTGACCAGGTGGGGGGGGGGTGATGTTATCTGTACATCTCTGTATTGGCTTGAGGCCTGGAACAGTATTGTGAGTTGGTACTCAATACATGTATGTTGAATGAATTAATCTAGAAATAATTATTCAGGGGGCACCCAGTCTGACTTTCTATGAGACTAACCCCACCAAAAGAGCCAATATAGGGAAAGGAAGAATAAGAAGATGAGAACATCTACTGATTCCTTTCCAGTTTGCCTAGATTGCCACAAGAACCTGCTGGTTGGTCTCCCTGCCTTAAATCTCTCCCCTCTCAAGCCCACCTTCCACTTAGCTGCCAAAGTGATCTTCCCAAACCAGGTCACCCTGCCCCTTACTCAATAAATTCCAGTGGTTCTCAGTCATGTCCAAGATCAAACAGAAAATCCTCCATATGTCTTTGAAAGCCCTTCAGAACCTGGTCCCTTCCTGCCTTTCCAATCTTCTTCCACTTTCTACCCCTCCACATACTTCACAATCTGGGGACTCTGGTGTCTCTGCTGTTCCTCAAACCTGCCACTCTGTCTCTGGAATCTAGGCATTTTCACTGGCCGGCCATCCCCCATGAGCTTTCTCCCTCCACACGGACACCTCTTAGATTCCCTTCAGGGGCAGCTAAAATCCCACCTTGTACCAGAAGCCTTGCCTGGCCCCTTCCAATGCTGGTGCTCTCTCTGAGATTACCTGCAATTTACCCACTGGGCTACCTGCGGCTATCTAACCAGGCCTCTCCCTGTACTTGTGGTTTTTTATTTTTTGAACCAAAATGTAAAACTTTCCATTTGCCCCTAGTGAGTTTCATCTTCTTTGGCCCAGTGCGCAGCCTGTCGAGACCTCTTCGGATCCCAACTTGTCATCCAGTGTGTGAGTGGACCCTCCTAGCTTTGTGTTATCTTGCCTTTTGCCAAGTCACTGATAAAAATACTCAACAGCCCAGATTTCCCAGGCAGTACACCACACACCTGCTGGGGGTCAGAGCCAATCATGAACAACTTTTCTTTGAACCCAGCCGTCCCAGCAGCTCCAAAACCATTTACCTGGATTACTGCCTAATCCCCGTGTCTCCATATCTGCTACCAGGACCTCAGGAGAGTCTTTATGAAGCTCTCTGCGAAAGCCCAGGCAAACTGTACTCATTGCGTTCCTTTGAGTTACTATTTAAGCAGCCCTGCCAAAGAAGGAGATGAACTGTTTTGGATGCAGCCGCTCTGACTCTTCATAATCATTGCTTTCTTTGCTAGATGTTCAGTAACCATCTCTTTAAGGATCCATTCTAGGATTTTGCCACAAATAAATGTTAAGCTCACTGACTTGTAACATACCTACTCTGGTCTCTTCTTTTTTTTTGAAAATTGGGACAGTGACTTTCTCCAAGGCCCATGGTATCTCTCCCATCCTCCACAGTCTTAAAAACATCACCTATAGTGGCTTAGCGATCACGTCCTCCCATCCTTTCATCCTTTGGGCCTGCCTGGTGACTTGAACTCATGAAGGGTCAGCTTGGGGTTCTGTTATTTACCCTGGGTATCAATTCCCTCTTATAGCTATTTTCGTTCTGGCATTTCTAGTGCAAGGGTCATTCTCCTTGGCAGAGAAAACAGGGGCAAAGTAAGAACTAACCAGTTTTGTTTCCTCTCTGTTGTCACTTATCACCATCATCCCATCTTCCCCAAGCAGCAGCCACGACCCTTCTCTGAGCCTTTCCTTTCAACCAATATTGCTTGGAAATAGAGTTGCTGTCCTTGGCTTCAGCGTTCCTAACCTTATTTTTACAACCCTTATTCTCATCCTGTGTTTCTCAGACTTGCTTTTATCAGAATTCTGTAAAGATCTCTTTTAAAAACAGTTGGTTAGTGAGTTCCCTAGGCAGCCACATCTGCCTCTTCAGACAAATCCTGTTTTTCCTTCTTGTTGAAATGTTCCCCTTTGTATTATCAGAATTCCCTTTAAGAGTCTCCCAACCTCCCTGGGATGAATTTATCTATAAAATTTCCATGGAATCTTGTGTATGTTTCTTCCAAACCTTTTGAAATTTATCTTCCCCAAATCTAAGGTACTGTTCAGACCATGCCCAGCTTTCCTCTCCCTTCTCTCTCCCCCAGTTTCTGATTACTTCATATAAGTATACCTTAATATGCAATACTTCCTGACCCACTCCCTGATGCCCCCTTCCCTTTTACCTATCTTATTTCTTTGCAATGTCCTGGTTTAGTAACTGAGCATTTTCAAGTGAAAAATAAACTGAGACTGCTGTTTTAGCCTACTACCTTTCTGATTTCCATCTCCACCTGCCAACTGGAGATCTCAAAGTGATGTCCAGCAGACATCACATCAACATGTCTAAAAGAGAACTCATTATCTTTCCCCCTAAACCCTCCCCCTTCCTACCTTCTGCATGACTGTAGAGGGCAACACTATTCTCCTAGTCCTTCAGGTCCATAAGCTAAGAGTCATATTGGATTCCTCACTAGCTCTCACTCCCCATAACCGATCTCATGTCATCTTGACATTTCCACCTTTGTAACATCTCTGGTGTACGCCCCCTTCTCTCCTCTGACACAGGCCCTCATCCCCTCAGCCCTGCGTCATTGCACTCAGCATTGCACTAGCTGCTGGCTGGTCGGTCTCTCTACCTCAAGGCTCTCCCCACTCCAGTCCTTCCTTCTCTCAGCTGTCAAAGTCATCTTCCTAAAGCACAGGACTGACCATGCCGCCCTTCTCCAATCCCCAAATAACTCCAGTGACTCCCTATTACTTCCAATACTGAATATAAAATCATTTGGCATTCAAAGCCCTTCATTATCTGGCCCCTTTCTACATTTCCAGTCTTCTTATACTTTATCCTCCCTTGATGATTCCACCGCCTTGATGTCCCTTGCACATGACACTCCATCTCTGGTCTCTCGGCATTTTTACTGGCTATCCCCCAAGCTCATCATTAGAAACCATTCTAAGGAGGCACAGCTGAATTCCCCAAGCTAGGGGATGCCAACATTAATTCAAGTAGAAGAATATCAATTTCCTGCCATTTTAGTCAGTGATGCAAACTAGGGCAATACGAGGTCCTGAGCTCCTTCTTTATCCACAGAGACGCTGCAGGGTCATGTGAGAAGAACCTTGGTGGCTGGGGACAACTTGTCTATGTCATACTAGCCATTCTGGGGGTCTGGCAAAAAGGGGAACTGATAAGGGTGGGAGCCAGGGGAGAGGAGGGAGGAGGGACCTATTTGGAAATGAAGATCATGTTGAAACCAAAGAGAAAAACACACATTTCTTTTAAGTGATTATTAAGAAAAAGGGTGAACAGGGGAGGGAGTGAGGAAGGAAGGAAGAGAGGGAGGAAGAGAAAGCAAGGAAGGAAGAAAGGAAAGGAGAGGAGAGGAGAAGAAAGGAGAAAGAAAGGAAGGAGGAAGGAAGGAAAGAAGGAAGAAAGGAAGGAAAGAAGGAAGGAAGGAAGGAAGGAAGGAAGGGAGCCATTTCCTAATGAAACATACCTGAAAGTCATAAGCCGAATACGGTGGCAGACGGGGTGTACTATGGTAGTAAGTATTGTACGATGTTATCTGAGGCCGCGAGTAGTAAGAGACCCTTGGATGGGCACTTTCCACCGAACAGTTCATTGCTGGAATCGTAGGAGTCTGTTTAAAAAACATCAAACAAACAATCCATAAATTGTCCTTGTGCAAAGTTGAATGGATTGGGAAATAGTTTTGTTTTCTAAAAACCATGTAGACAAGGGGCACCACGAAGTTATGGAAAGAATACATGCCTGGGAGTTAGGGGACCTGGGTACGAGTTCTGACTCAGCCACTAGCTCGCTGGGTAACCTTGGGTGCCCAGTTTAGTCAAACAGAAAAGGAAGGGGTTGGATTAGATGGTTTGTTGATTCCTTAAAGCCCAGTTATTTTTGAAAAAAAGATAATAAATGCAATGAAATGAATGCTTTGTAGGGGTGAAAAAATCCTATTAATGCATTTTCCTATCTGGGGCTGTCATTTAATACTCTTGGCTATTTCCAATATGAGATTAGCTACTTTCATTTTATACCAGTTGGCTGCCCCCTCTTTGGCTCCCTTCTTAGCAGGGTGAGATTTACTTCTTCAAACAGTATCCTTCTGGCTTAGGTCAAGGTTTTTCTTAACCACAAATTCATCAGTGTTCTTAGCTTTTTCTTATTTTTGGTACAGGGACCAAACTGAGTCAGGTTCTTCTTTAGCGGCCATGACTACCATCTTATATTTTACAATCAGGAAATCATAGCATTTAGAGCTGGAAGCAGAGTTATGCTGAAGTCAGCTCAAACTGACTTTTGAGAGCTGATTGTTAAATTTTCAGTGTGCACATGTATACCTCAGAAATTGGTAAATGCTACAAATCAGGGCTTGATTTATTGTTTTGTTGATTGTCTAGGTCTGAGAAAGTGATAGAGAAAATATTAATAATGTAGATTTAATGTAAAAACATGTCCTGTATACATTTTTCCTACTAGACAGCCAGTTGTTAAACATTTACCAGCACACACCTGGCTGGAAGAGAACTTAATGACCATCTAAAATGAGGAGGTTGGACTAGGTGATCTACAAGGTCTCTCATAGCTCTAAATCCTATGATTGACCAGGTCAACCTCTTTGTTTTACAGAATAGGAAACTGAGGCCCAGGGAAGGTAAGTGACTTGCCCAGGGTCACAGAGCTCTCCTTATCCAGTCACTTGATCTTTGGTTCTGTCTCTGTTGCAGCTTGGTTACTCTTTGCTTTTTTCCTCATTCCCCCCACTCCCTCTTTCCCAGCTCTAGCTACAAAAGTAATATTTGGAAGAAAAAACTCTCTGATGAAATCAATCAAAGATGATAAATTTCTCTCAAGGAGTCCCTCTTTTGCCCTGAATGCCTTTTAGGAAATCTCCTCTACAAATCCTTTCCCCCATAGGTCAAAGGCAAGGAAATGCAGAAGACTGGAGCACAAATGGCATTCAGAGAAGGGCTGTCCATACTCCCATGCTCCTTTGCTGCCAGGGGGTGCTCCCTACTTCCCTTTTTTCACATCCTTCTCTGAAAGTTCTTTAGTGCCCTCTCCTTCCTTCTCGAGGGGTTCACTACTCTCTACTTGTCTTCTGTTGATAGGCTCCTAGATCCAGAGCTGAAAGAGAACTTCAAATCCATCTAGTCTGATTCCATCATTTTACAGAGAAGGAAACTGAGGCCCAAGGAGGGGAGGGGAGTTTCCTTCCCAAGGCCACACAGGTAGTAACTGTCAGAAGTGAGACTGAAACCCACCTCCTGTAATCCCAGAAGCAGGGTTTTCCCCACTGTCCCACAAGGATCCTTCTAACTGAGGTAGGTAGTTTCTTAATCTGTTTCCTGACCTTGTTTTAAAAAGGTCTCTTGATAAGTGTAATTCAATGTAATTGGCCTTGTCTCCCTCTGTATTTTACTTGATGCCTTTAGAACCATGATTCCAAGAAGGGCTTCCCCAGACTGCCCAAGGGGTCCCGGACTCCAAAAAGGTCAAAAATCCCTAAGATATCACAACTTGCTGGGTCCGGCCTCCTGACTACATTTGCCCAAAGGAATGAATATTAAACGTTTGTATTTTTTTCAACACCTGACCCCTTCCCTACCTTGACAGTCCTCATTGAGGGTCAAATGACATATCTGTAAAGCATTCAGCATAGTTCTTGACACCTAAGAGATGTTTAACAAATGCTTATTCACTTTTCTTTCCTTTCTCCACCTTACACTTTCTTCCTCTCCCTAGTCTATGCCCTAGCCACAATGGCCTTTTCCCCCATGCCTGGAATGTTCTTCCTCCTGCTTTTGGCCTCTTGGCTTCCCCTGACCCTTTCAAGAATCCCACCTCCTGTACTTTCTCCAATTCCACCTCCCCCTCCCCACCCCAATGCCTTCCCTTCAACATCACCTTTCACCTACTTGGTATATATCTTGTTATTGTATATTTTATAGAGATCAGTTACTGCTGTTTCGGCTCCCAAAGTAAAATGGAAACTCCTTGAGGACAGGGTCTGTGTTTGTGCTTTTCTTTGTATCCTTCAGACTTAGCACAGTGCCTAGGCAGTAAATACTTAATAAATGCTTGTAGAGTGACATGGAATTACAGGCACCTCAGGCTAAGAGAGATCCCCCTCAATGGAAATACATAGTAATCAAGGAACTTTGGATCCTACCCAGACTCCTCTTTTCTCCCCTCTTTTACTCTCTCCAGGTCTCCTACGGGGAGCCTCAACCCGAGTCAAATTTTTCTAAGAATCCTTCACCTGCATGACCACAGGTGATTAAAATTTCCTCTCTTTTTGCTCCTCTAGAGACAACACAAAGCTATTTCCTCCCAGCATCCTTCTGACTTTCCAGAAAATGAAAGGAGGTATTGGGAGGGAGGGTAGACACAGAACTGGGGGATTTGTCTGCTTTAGAGGCAGCAGCAGGTGGTGGGCGCCCCTCCACTAACACAATCCCACCACTAACATCCTGCCCAAATATCCCTGAGCCTTCAGGGAACAGAGGGCATGTGAGTCAAAGGAAATCTCATTAACTGCCCTACCCCCCACTCCCCACAGTTCACAGAGACCTGCAATTCCTTTCTTAGAGAACTAAGCCCTCTAGCACTTCAGCTGGGAAGTCTGGGAATGTGCAGCTCTGGGGGGGGAGAATCATTCAAAGTCAGGTATAAATCACAGATGAGTAAGGCAGGTTTGTGTGAGGATCAGGGCACCAATGGCCTGGGGTGGGAGAAGGAGGGAGCCATCCAAGATAGAAAAAAGGTCAGGAAAAGGAGGCCCCAGCTGGGCCTGCTATGCATGTTTGCCAAAAGTCTGCCTTTCACTAACAAAAATAGACCTTTCTCTGGACAAACTAGGGGGAAACTCCCAATGGAATCCAAGTGACCAATATTTCCAGTAACTACAGGATTTTGGAAATCAGGCTATTCCATTGGAGAAAAACAGAGATCAGCGTTTATATGACAATTAGTATGCCAGGAGGAGGCAGAAAGGCTACCCCCTCACTTTTTCCTCTAACATTTAGGTCAGGAGACACTGGGTACATTATCATGGGAAATCCACTACAACCTCCTGGCAGAGAAGGTACCAACTTGCATTGGTGGAGGGAATTTTCTCAGCTGGGAAATCAGAGATATCCTTCTCTCTCTCTCTCCTCCCTTTGTCTCCCCCGCCTCCCTCCCTCTGCCACTTAGCATTGTGCCTGGCATATAACAGTTAATAAATGCTCACATCAGGGCTCGATTATCTACTTTTAGTAATATATGTGTGTACATATATATATATATGTACACACACATACACATACACACACACACACACACACACACACACACACACACACACACACACACACATATATATATACACATATAACTTAGATGGCCCTGCAGATGGACAGTCATCTGGGCTCAATAGTATTAAACAGGCAGGAGAACTGTGGGCTGAACTGCATTTGAAAAATGCCCCTACTCCCCAAGACAAAGACCTAACTTTTCAACAGAAATCTTCCTCCCAGGAGTGCTGAATGGTATCAACTCTTGGAATATCACAATCTCACAAGAATCAAAGTTGTATTTGACCCAAAGGGCAATGGAAAGACACATGTGGCAAGCTGTCTGGCGAGAAGGCGGCCAGATGGAGTGAAGAATGAACCAGGTTAGGTGACCAAGGAGAAACAAAATGAATGCCAGGGAAGCCCAATAAGCCCTCAGTTCCTTGTCAGAGACAGAACACTGCAGGGATTGGCCAGTTTAGCTCAGGATGGCAGATCTCAAGGATTTTCATAAACTGGAGCATCTCTGAAAGAAGGAAACCATAAGAGGGCCTCAGATGGCACCTGAGAAGCATGCCATGAATGAATGAACAATTAATAGAATGAATGAATGACAAAGCATTTATTAAATGTTCCTTAAGTACATAGGAAGGAGCTGTGCTAAGTGCTGCAAAGAGAAGTACAAAAAAAGAGAGATAGTCTCTGCCCTCAGGGAGCTTACATTGGAAGAGAGGGAGTCAATATACATTCAACTGAGAGTTATCAATCCTTTTTTATGTCATGGATGTGCCAGGGAAGTCAACCACTCCATTCCCATACCACTATCTCCCCTTCATACTTTCATAGAGACATCCCAGGCAGACTAGTATCCTAACTCTGAGGCCAGGATTCTTTAGATGATACTAGGCTGCACCTCTCCCTCTCTCCCTCCCTCCATTCAGAACATTACCTACCCAAAGTAGATTTACCTGGTTTCCAAACCTTAGGTCTCATTCTCTCCCCTTCCCCCAGGGCACCACAAGCAGGATGTTTTGTGCCCGAAGACTCCCCCTTCTCTCCTTACCATATCTTTAAAGCTTCCAAGGATGGCCGCAGTGATGATTCCCAAGAAGAGTCCCACTATATTCAAGATGGTAGCCGACCACAGCAGGTGGTAGAGATGGATGATATCCTGGCAGCTGCTGACATCAATGTATTCGTAATAGCCTCCAGAGATCTCCACACGGCTAGATGGGGAAAGGAGCAGGACATACATACACACAGACATCAGTTTCCCATGAGTACCTGAGGGTGTCCTATAGGCATGGGGATCAAATGGCCCAATGGATAAAAAGCACAGAGGGATGTCCTGGAAATAAAAGCATTTTGGAAATAAGACACTATATCAATCCAAGGTATAGTTCCTATCATGAGAGGCAGTACGGTGTAGTAGATGGAGAGCTAGCATTAGAGTTCAAGTCCCACTTCTGATCCTTACTAGCAAGGCACCTCCCTTTTTCTCCCTTGATGGTCTCATCTAGCAAATGACTTATAAATGGAAGACATGTTTAACCTGTCCAAAGATCAAGGGCTGGAGTACGCACTCCCTTGAGGTCCTTTCTAGCTCTTGGATCTATGTCTACAAACCCAAGCTGTCAGTCTCTGTCTACCTAGGCAAGGCCATGTTAGCTGAGAGTTAGAGCACGAAAATGAATGATGACATTGGCAGCCCATGGTCCTCTGAATGAAAAGCAGCATGGTGGAGCAGAGAGAGACCCGGCCTGGGAGACTAGAAGACCTGCATTCAAATCCCAACTCAATTACTAGCTGTATGACATTGGGCAAGTCACTTACCCTCTCCAGGCCTCAGTTGCCTCATCTGAAAAATGAAGGGGTTAGAAATGATGATGTCTAAGGGTCCCTTCCAGCTCTAAGCCTATGAACCTATGAACCTAAATGCCACATATTGAGATAATTATTGCTGATAAGTCCTACCTTAAGAAAAACTGAACTCAATAATCCAATCATGTAGGACATGCTTACCCTGTTTACTCAAGGAACCTCATGGTTCCTTTAACTAGTGAGTTTCCCTAGCACATTCCACATGTGCCTCAAGAGACCAAAATGTGCTGTCTGAATATTTTTTCAGTAACATATCTCCTTCATAAACTGAAGGACACTTGTTTATGAGAATCAGATGAAATTCACTCAAGGATGGACCTGAGTGATGAAAGGGGTGAGGGCAAATACACAGGGAGATAGTGGAATCTGAGGGCCTGAATTCAAATCCTGCTTCTGCTACTTACTAGTTGTACAACCTTGGATAAGTCCCTTCTGTTCCCTGTGCCTCAGTTTCCTCCTCTGTAGAATGAGGGAGTTGAGCCATATAACTACTAAGGTCCCTTCCAGCTCTGAATGCTATGATCCTCCTGGTTTTGTTTGTTTATTTTGTGTTAGCATCCTCAGGGCCTAGCACACTGCCTTGAACACAGTAGGTGGTTTAATTAATAATTAACTAATGAATCACTAATAATTAACTAATGACTGAATATTGAGTGAATTCAATGACTCCAGTACTCAAAACAGCAATATCAGTTTCTAAACCCAGTCTTTCTTTATGTGGTAAAGTGTGCCTACTGCCTACTTACTTGAGTGTACTGATACTGGGTACTGCCATGACCATGTTTCCATCCCTAAATGTGGAGTACTTCCAGAGCACAATGGCTCGGTACTACAGGGGGACCAAAGAGGAGGAAGACGAGGCAGTGGCTTCCTCTTTAGAGGAGACATGACTAACACACATACAACAATCAGAAAGCAAGGATTGGTTTCTGGAACCAAATGCCAAGTGGGGTACTACAGAACAGGGTACAGTGGAAAGGATGCTGGATTTAAAGTCATTCATTGGGGGCCTTAGTTTTCCTGTCTGGAAAATGAGGGAGATGGGTTAGATCAGAGTTGTCAATCAAACACTCAGTCTGGGTGTGGGTGGCCCCAGTGCTGCCTAAAGCAGGTTAAAATGTAATTGAGCAATACTGAACAAAAGAAATACAATAAAACATAGATGATGTTAATTTGTGGTTTTCTAAGTTGAGATGTTACTTGCTGGGATCCTTAGAAATGGGGGTTTTGTAGCCCCCATTTCCATTTGAGTTTGATACCACTGAATTGGGGCAGCTATGGGACACTGCAGGGGATAGAGTGCTGGGTCTAGAGTCAGAAAGACTCATCTTCCTGAGTTCAAATGTGGCCTCAAGCACTTACTAGAGGTGTGACCCTGGGCAAGTCACTTTATCTTGTTTGCCTCAGTTTCCTCATCTATTAAATGAGCTGGAGAAGGAAATAGCAAACCACTCCAGTATCTTTGTCAAGAAAACCCCAAAGGGATCACAAACAGTCAGACATGACTGAAAAACAACTAAACTAAAGTCGCAACCACCACTGGACCAGATGGCATGGAAGATATCTTTTTAGCTCTAGACCAGTGGTTCTCAATCTGTGGGTCGCGACCCCTTTGGGGGTTGAACGACCCTTTCACAGGGGTCGCCTAAGACCATTGGAAAACACATATTTCCAGTGGTCTTAGGAACCAAAACACCGCTCCTCTGTCCATCTCGAGGTGGGTCTGCCCACATGCAGATACACCCACATACGAGTATTAAAGGGTCACAGCATTAGGAAGGTTGAGAACAAGTGATATAGACTGATCACTCTATATGTTATTAACATCACAGAAGGTTGGGTATGGGAGAAATCAGTATGGGCCAATGTAGTCCAAACAAGGCTTCCTAAAGGAAGGGGGATGTGAACTGGGCCTTATCAAGGAGTGGTAGAATTTGGAGAGGGGAACAAGAGGACAGGAAAAATGTACTAGGGAACAACGTAAGATAAGGCTAAAGTTGGTTGGGGCCAGACATCAGAAGGCATTGGATACCAGGCAGAAAAATCTGTATTTGATATCCCAGAGAGCCCCAGGAGTTTCTTGAAGAATAGAGAAATGGGATATTGCTTGCAATTAAGCATTTGCCTCCTCTGCAGATTGGCAGAGGGTAGGGATTGAATCACTCCCCTCTTTACCAGGAGTCAAATCATAAATTCTTTGGCTCAAAACTTTGATCCCAGAGGTCAGAATCTGTCCTTCTAGATGCTAGAGCACTGAAGGTTCAGAAAAGTTTGCTCATGACTACGGGGATGTGTTAGTATTTGGGAATTCAGTTCAGAAATTATCTTAATGCTCTGATTTCATAGGGGTAGGGTTAGAGACTAGTTCTGCGGATTTTACTGGAAGAAGGAACTCCCAGGGGAAGAAATACAAGCCAGCACCTGCTCTGTAAATTCCGAGAGACAAAATGATTTGCCCAGTCATGTAGTTGGTACGTGTCAGAAGTGAACCTTGGAGTCCAGGTCTGTCTGGCTTTGAGATGGCCCCCTATCCACTAATGCTGTGGGTTAGTGTTCACTAAAAGGAGTCCAGATTGAGTTTCAAATGGTTTTCTTTTGTTTGTTTACATCTGGAGGGGGAGGTTTGATACTGGAATCAAAATGACTATACAGATTTGGTGTTTTACAAAGGGCGCTTTGTTCTTGTCTGGATTGATTTGCTGATCAATTTTTTAAAAGTAAAATATTCTTTAAAAATGGCAGTTGCATCTGCCCCCTCCTCTCTGCTCCCGTGGGCATCAACCTCATTCAGGCTCTTGTTGCGTAGACTTTTACAATAGCCTCCTGAAACAGTCTCTGCCCCCAGTCTCTCCCTTCTGTAATCCACCCCTGCCTGCACACAGCTGCCACATTAAATGCTCTGATGCACCTGTATTCCTACCTCTGAATATTACCTTCACTGATGGGTACATTCATGCATGGATTCATCTCTCTATGCCTTCTTCATGAATAGAGGATTCGAGGAGGATGACATTATACTATAATGGCTAGGGCACTGGGCCTGAAGACAGAATAGCCTAAGGTTTGAATACTGCCTTGGATACTTCACTTACTAGCTATGTGACTCTGGATAAGTCATTACCCTCCCTGGGCCTCAGTTTCCTCCCCTGAAAAGTGAGGTTGGTCTCAATGGCCTGGGAGGTCCTTCTCAGCTCTCGATCCAGGATCTTCTAAGCCTAAAAGTTGGAGGCCTTCTTGTGGTTCTTTAAGTATACCAGAGTACCAATGAACTCTCTGGCTGTCAACCTGCCACCCCAAATACTTGCCATATGACCAATACACTGCTCTTAGTAGACACAGCTGTCCTCACCAATCTTATTCCACTTCTTGTATGTAAGTCATCATTGGTAAACATGCTTCACATCAACCATGCATTTTACTATTGCTTTTTAATCTTCCTAAAAAACAGTTTTCCCTTACTTAAGAGCCTTCAATGGCTCCCCAGTACCCAAGGGTATTAAAACATTTCCCAACCTGGTTCCAACCCACCTCTCCATCTTTACTTCTGACTCCTCACCAATATGAATTCTGCTCTGGCCAGGCTGGGCTCCTCACCGGCCCCTGGCCACATTATGTGTTCATTTCCAACTCAAAATCTTTGCTCATGTGCTTTCCTTTTCCATCTGCCTGTTCTAGTCCTGTTCTAAGCTAAGCTCTGTCCTCTCCAACAATATAAATTTCCCTGACCACTTCCAGTACAATCTGTACCACTCATCTTGGCCCTGCATATATTGCCTTGTATGTTATTAATGGCCTCATATTTGTATATATTTTCTCAACTAGCTAATGAATTCCTGGAAGCAGAGACTGTGTGTGTGTGTGGGTGTGTGTATGTCTATCTTTTGTGTGCATCTTGTGTCTGGCACATAGTAGGCACTCAGTCACCCTTGGTGAATGAATGGTGTTCAGAGTCGTAGGGTTACAGGATCATAGATGTAGATCTGGAAGGGTCCTGAGATGTTAGAAAGCTCAATTCCCTCAATTTAGAGAGGAAACTGAGGCAGACAGAGGATAAGTGATTTGCCCAAGGTCACACGGCTACTAGGCATCAGAGGCAGGATTCAAACTTGGGTCTTCTATCTGCCATACTACACTGCCAATAACAGATAATATTATGTGACATATTATTAGATGTAGTAATACCTAACATTTGCATAGAACTATCAAATTTATAAAGCACTTTATACATATTTGATTCTGACAATAATTTTGTTAGTCAGGTGCTATTATTATCTCCATTTTAACAGCTGGGGAAATTGAGGCAGACAGAAGTTCAGTGACTTGCCCAGGGTCACACAGCTAGTAAATGGCAGAGGTCAGATATGAACTCAGGCCTTCCTGACTCCAAACCTAGGTGTCCATTCAGTGGGCTACCCAGCTGCTTCTTAAAGCCATAATCAGAATGAGGACCCTGGGTATGTCTCCCCCTTCTTTGCTCTCGACTTGTGTGTCTAAACTTGGGAAAACTAATCAACATTTCTCTCAGTGTCTAGTTTATAAAGGCCCAGAACAGGGATGTATTAACGAGAGCTCTTTGAGCCTTGATTGTCCTATCTGTCAAGTGAAAGGCTTGGACTAGTCCAGGGGTGGGGAACTTGTGGCCTGGAGACCACATGTGGCCCTCTAGGTCCTTAAGTGCGGCCCTCTAACTGAATCCAAACTTCACAGAACAAATCCTCTCAATAAAGGGATTGGTTCGGTCAAACTTGGACTCAGTCCAAAAGCCATACCCGAGGACCTAGAAGGCCATATGTAGCCTCCAGGCCGCAGGGTCCCCACCCCTGTTCTAGACAATTTCTCAAGTCTCTTCCAAGTCTGGGGTTCTATGCTTCTAATGCAGGAGATAATGCCAGCTCTTTCTAAAAGGCATCATAGTACAGCAGATACGGTGCTGGCCTTTGAGTTAGGAAGTCTGGGGCTCAAAGCCTGCCTTTCAAACTTGCTAACTGTGTGTCCTTGTGCAAATGATTCAAATCCTCTCAGTTCCAGTTTCCTCCTGTCTAAAATGAGAGGACTAGACTAGACGGCCTCGGAGGTCCCTTCTGGCTCTATATCCAGGAGCCTAGGTATGACTTAGACAAATGACTTCCCCTCCCTGAATCTCAGTTTTCCCCTCTGTAAAAGAAGAGAGTTGGAGTGGAATGCCTCTAAGGTGCCTCTTGCTTTCCATTTCTCCTCTGATTCTGTGACATTCTGATCACACAGTCCTGTGTCCCACTGACTTCGGTGAATTTCGGCAGGCAGAGAGCGGTGGAAATTGTTTCTGTAGCACCATACAAATGACTACCTGGTCGTTTTTCTCCCGACATTTTTCTTCTTGGCCTTCTTTCCAGGAAAAGTGCTGGGGGAGCTGGCAATTGATTAAAAATAGGTGAGGAAGACATATACGCACGCATTAGGCAAAACCACGGTCCCTCGCCCCTGGGGGCTCATCAGCAGCTATATTTAGTCCTTGTGGTCAGGTTTGAATTTTAGCTGGCCTGAAAAAACCTTGGTACTGGACAGCGGCTGTTCCACAGAGATGTTTTCCTTCTATTATGAGATTACTGCTTCCTGACTCTTAGGCCTTGGATGGACTGCAGACTCCCTGCAGAACAGCTGGGGCTAATCTCTAAGTGACCTTGTCCTTGGAAGGGGCCTCTAAAGCTTTGCAACCAAAAGCCAGCCTCCTACCTTCATGCAAGTGAAGGGCTAGCCATTCAGCACAGACAATCTGTTAATCTCATTATGAAAGTATTCTGAGATTGACAGTGGTCAAACTTTCCAAGCTCCCTGCCCAATATGATATTTCTACAAAGTGGAATCAAAATGGCCCTTGGTATAGTGAGAAGGGTGTCAGTGGACCTGGGTTCAAATCCTACCTCTGACACTTCCTACCTGTGTGACTTTGGCTAAGTACACCTTCCCTCCCTGGATCTCACCTTCCAGTGAGAAGACTGGTGTAGAGGGCATCTGAGGGTCCTTCCTCTTTTAAATCTAGACCTCAAATCTAGAACACTATGACTGTCCTCTTTCTCTTCTTTAGATACTTAAAGACAATGATGCTACACAATGATGCTACCCTTTACTCAAAGCAAAGTTGATGTTACAGAAGCGCTGACTGATTCAAAGGATGATAGAGTCCACATTGAGACAGGGTAGCCTGGTGAATTGACTACTGGACCTGGAGTCATGGAATACCTTCCACCTTAGTGCTGCCTCAGGGATTTACTAGGTGTGTGACCATGGGCAAGTCAATTCCCCTCTCTCAGCCTCAGTTTCCTCATCTATAAAATGGGGAGAATAATCTCCATAACAGTTACATGGTTGTAAAACCCTTTGCAAGTAATAAAACCCTCTGTCAATAGCAGGGCTTTTTTTCAATCACACCTAGGATTTCATTGGTCAAGAAACTCCCACTGAGGTAATTCCCTCCATCAGTGAAGATAGGCACTTATTTTGCAACTTATAGTGTGAAGGCACAGGGAGGTATGATGATTTGCCCAGAGTCAAACAGGCAGTAGGTGTCAAGGGCAGGATTTAAACCCAGGTCTTCCTGACTTGAAGCTACCTATGCCACAAAACAGTGGCTCATAAAGTTGAGAGTCCAGGGATTGATTCAGATGAGGAGGGGGTCTAAGTGTTGGTATGTCAGGAAAAGTCACTGAGTCTTCCCTGGCCCAAGGGGAATCTCTGTCTAGACAGGGTGGTGGGAAGAGCACTGAAGCTAGAGGCAGCCCATTTTCTGCCTAAACCCCCAGTAGTGGGGGGCCCTGGGGGGCAGAAGCCACCTATGTTAGCTGGAGGTAGGGAAAAGCACTACCACTACCCACATGCCCTTAATTCAGACTGCAGAGCATGGCATTGAGGGTGTTGACAGTCAGGTCTGGCCATTCCCAAGTTTGAGATTAGGACTGCAGCTGGGTACATCTGAAGATACCAAGGGTATAGAACTGGCAATGGGCCACTAGCAAAGTGCCAGGGACCAAGCTACTTTATTTTCTATCGCTTTGCTATCAGTTACTTGTGTATATATTGTAGCCACTCTAGAGAATGTAAGTACCTTGAGGGTAGGAATGATTTTGCTTCTGTCTTTGCATCCATGCCCAGGATCTGGCTTAGTACCTTGCTAAGGTAGATGTTTAATAAATGTTGACAGAATTGAAAGCTTTGCATTGGTTACCTACACATGTGTTACATTATGTAGCTGGAATGACCATCTGTATTCAGTCCTCCGCACAGTATCTGGCAAATAGCAGGAGCTTAATAAATGCTTCACCTGTATTCAGCACTCAGCGCGGTGCCTAGAAAATAGCAGGAACTTAATAAATGTTCTTTTTTTTTGCCTTTTTTTGGGAGGGCAATTGGGGTTAAGTGACTTGCCCAAGATCACACGCTAGTTTTGTGTGTGTGTGTGTGTGTGTGTGTGTGTGTGTGTGTGTGTATGTGTGTGTGTGTGTATAAGTGTCTGAGGCCGGATTTGAACTCAGGTCCTCCTGACTCCAGGGCCAGTGCTCTATTCACTAAGCCACTTAGCCGCCCCAATAAATGTTCATTGACTGACCATATTATATCCTAAATTATTATGCTTATGATGTTTGTTTGTAGATGTTTAAATGTACCCAATATGCTTTATAGGGACTGCAAATTTCTTACTAGGAGGGGAATATGGGGAGACCAGCAAGAGGGCATTTTTACTTTTCACTTTATTTGCTTTAATATCTTTTGTTTCCAACTGATGCAGGGGGAAAATGAATTACAAAGTTGGTAAGATGCCACAAAGTCAAATGCATTAGCTGTCAAGAAAACTGTGATGCTATGACCTTCTGAGCAAGAGACATAGGGACCTTTAGCAAAGCCAGGAAGAGTTAGTGAGAAACAATTATATGCATGTAAGAGCAGGAGGGCAAGAAAACCTGAGTGAATAAAAAACAAGGAACGCTTACACATCTGACCAAGAGAAAGCAAAAGGGCCAGCTGTGGTGACTTTAGCACAAAGGAGAAAATAGATGACAATGGCAAAAATACATGGGATGGTCAGTGCCTAATAACATGACAAAAATGAAATTGATTATATTTTAAAAGATAGCAAATGACTGATAAGGATGTGGAAATCATTCCTCAGTCATCTGTACAGAGAGAGCACTGATCAAAATCAATACATATTGAGAGGATGATATCTAAAAAATAAAATTAAGAAGAGCAGAATATATTGGAAGAAGGAGAAAGGGAGAGATAAAATAAGGTAAATTATCTCACATAAAAGAGGCAAGAGAAAGTTATTATAATGGAGGGGAAGAGCAGGGAGGTGAAAGGGAATGAGTCAACCTTATTCTCGTTGGATTTAGCTTAAGGAGGGAATCACATACACACTCAATTGGGTATCTTACCCTACAGGAAAGTAGGGGGGAAGGG
>CM053582.1:15902627-15921257 GCA_028627135.1 Pseudochirops cupreus
GTAGAGGGACAGGGACAGGGTGGAGAGTGGTTGGGGGGGCAGGATAGGACGAAGGGACATGTAATCAGACTCTCACAGTGTGCTCACTGTGGAGAGGTTCTGCATAATGTCATGTGTTCAGCCTGTATTTGATTGCCTGTCCTTCCACTGGGGATGGGTGGTGAGGGAGGAGGAGAAAGAATCTGGAATCTGGAGTTCCATAATCAAATGTTATGAATGTGTATCTATATAAATATATATATATATGCAATTATTATTATTATTATTATTGACTACATCCAACTGGAACTTGAGATACACGGGCACTGTGATTGGGAGATCCATCCTGCCCTACCAAAAAGTGACATAGGAGAGAATAGACTGGGGGAGGGGGGACACACTGGGATGGCTGTTTTGGGGTGGTGGGTAGGGGAAAGAAGGGGAGAAAATATGTAACTCAAAAAAATTAAAAAATAAAATAAAATAAAATAAAAAAGATTAAAAAAAAGTGTGGCATAAGGGAAGACCAGCTAATTCACAGGGGGCATAATCTAAGAAGAGGGCCAACAATCAGACCTGTGGTTACAGATGTCTATATAAAGGGGAACAAAGAATGGGTAGTAAATGGGGTAAACTTGAGATCCTAATGCTCTGAGGGAAATTCATTGAGCCTTGATGGGCTGACTCTTGTTTATGACTAGGTAGGTAGAAGGAGGTATAAGAGTAACATTGTATTTGAAGAATTGATGCTGATATGAGGAATCTAGAAACTGGGGTAAGAAGGCAGTATGATGGGGAACATATGGCTGAGTTAGAAAGAGAAGCAATATTCTATACTACAGACCACCTGGACAGCAGGAGGAATTAGATGAGAGGTTTGGAAAAAGATCACAAATCTGGCATAATAAAGTGATGGCGGAATTTGAATATACTCATAGAGATAGGGATGGGCACCGGGATAGGGACTAGATCTAGGATTTCATTGATATAGGGAACTCCGAGGCAAAGAAACTCCTTCTACTAATGCAGGTTTGTGTCTTCTCTGTAGCTTACAGTCTAAGAGAGTTACCTGGGGTGCTAAGAGATTAAATGTCTAAGGGTCACATGACCAGTATATGTTGGAGATAGAATTTACAGCTTACATTCTCTCTCTGCCAAAAGCAGGGTATCCCATAAATTTGTGACTTGATTAGCGATCATTTGAGCCTTCAAAAAGTAGAAAAAGCAGTAAGGGGGACTGCTCTTCTGAACCTGGTTCTGACCACCAAGGAGGAACTGGTTTCTGATGGAGAAATGCCAAGAACTTTCAGGGCAAGTGACCATGTAGGCCAGGAAAGTAAAGGATAGTCTGACTTGTAACCTAGGTTGGGGAGAGCAGATTTCAAAGGGCTCAGAGAAAGGTTAGCTAGGATTCAATGGTTCAGTATTGTTTAGGGGAAATTACAAAAGGAGAAGCAGCTTGAAGAGACTGAGGTGCACAGGGAACTCATTGATTAACTCAGATTTGTTAATGTCTTGTAGAAAAGACTAAGACAAAGGAAAATCACCAAGGATGAATACAAAAGAGGAATAGTGCTATCACAATAGTGTCAAAAGCTACATCTTATAATGAGCTGAAGTTGTGGGGAAAAAAGCTAAGGATGCCTAAATGGGTTGTTTTTTTTTTCAAAAACAATTTGAGGGGAAAGAGGCAGATAAAAGAAGGGACAGGACCACTGCTTGGGATGGATGGATGGATGGATGGATGGATGGATGGATGGATGAGCTACAAATAACAAACAGTAGTGAGAAGGCACTTAATTCTCATTTTGCTTCTGTTTTCTCTTCTAAGGAGAATGATCTTTGGACTGTGAAATATAAAACCAAACCAATTAGGTCATGGAAATCCAAAATAAATGGAGAGGGTCAGGTCTCACTGCCCTGCTGAATTCAAGACCTTAGATCCAGATGAACTACAAGCTAGCATATTGAAAGAACTTGTCAATGTCATTGCTAAATCACTCTATGTGATCTTTGAAAGGTCTTAGAGAATGGGCAAAGTGGTCCCAATATTAATAAAGGGACAAGGGCAATGCCTGAAAGTAAAAGAATAGAAATGTGGCATCTTTTTTCAGACAAAATCTAGAATACAGTATTATGGGCTATGGTTTATGAATGCTTAAAAAGGGAAATAGTGATCACCAAAAGCTAACATGGTTTCATCAAGGCAGAGTCATGCCAGAGTAATTTCATTTCCTTTTATGGACAGAGTTAAGAGGCTAGTGGAACAGGGGAGTGCCCAAGGCATAATACACTTAGTCTCTCAGGCTTTCCTGTGGACAGGATGGAGAAATGAGAGCTAAATGATAGGAGGTGAATTTAGAACTGTTTGAATGAGGAGACCCCAAGAAAAGTCATTAGGGAATCAATGGCAGCTCACAGTGAAGTCTCTAAATGGAGCACCCCAGGAATCTGTCCTTCACTTCGCCCTGTTCAGCACTTTGATCAGTGATTTGGCTGACAGGATAGATGGCATGCTTGTCAAGTGTGCAGATGACACAGTGCTCATAAGGGTAGCTACACACTAGATGAAAGTCTGTATCTCAAAAGATAACACATATTAAAACTTGCACCTGAAAGAACAAGATAAAATGTGATAGGAAAAATGTAAATTTTGGTACTGGGATGAAAAATCAGTTTCCCAAGCATGGAATAGGACTAGACAATATATCTTATGGAAGCAGTTTGATAATTGTAGTTGATTTCAAGCACTGTATAAACCAATGGCAGCAACTCCCAAAATGTTTAACAATGATCCTGGGCTGCATTTGGAGAGGCCTAGTGGCCAGAATGATGGAGGTGATGGTTGTACTCCACTCAGCCCTGGCCAGACTACTCCTGCAGTATCACATTCGGTTCTGGGTGCCACTTTTAAGGAAAGACAAGCTGGAATGAGCCTAGAAGAGACCGATCAGAATGGGGAAAAAGACTGGAGAAGATAGGGCATAAGTTTTGCTTGAAGGAACTGGAAATGTTTAGCGTCGAGAAGAGAAGACTTAGTGGGGAGCTGTCTTCAGATATTTAAATAGAAGAGGCCTCAGACATGTTCTTCTTGGCTCCTGAGAGCAGAGGCTCAACCACTTGTCCTATCTATCATGCTTTGTTTTTTGGAGGGGGGAGGGCAGGGCAATTGGGGTTAAGTGACTTGCCCAAGGTCACATGGCTAGTAAGTGTTAAGTGTCTGAGGCCGGATTTGAACTCAGGTCCTCCTGACTCTGGGACTAGTGCTCTATCCACTGCAACACCACCTTGTGCCCCATCTAATATATCATGGAAGATATTCCTGATCAGGCTCAGGGCAAACCACTGAGATCCCCTCTAGCTTTAGAGTCTCTGATTCTCCCTCAAAGCTTCTGGGATATTCGGTTCCAAAGAATTTCTCTTCTGTCTCTATGACCCCCTCCCCTTTGTGTTTGTCAGCAAAACCCCCTCCCTTGCCTAGATATTCCCCACTTGACATTTCGCAGTATTTGTTTACTGTTGGTAAACTTTGGACTTTTAAAAGACAGGTACCACCTTGACTCCCTCTGTCATTGCTCTGGGCTGCCTCATATACCCCTCTCCTGGAAGACTATTCATTTAGATTTTCAGTGATGACAACCCTTCAGTCAATAAGTCAGTCAGCAGGTATTTATTAAACACCTGCCATGTGCCAGGCCCTCTGCTGGGTGCTACACAGACAAATACAATCTCTACTTGCCAGGAGTTTGGGATTATTGGGAGAGACAACAAGGACCCAGAGAAGTTTATGCAGAGTGAATATGTGTGTATTACATTAAGTCATTTCACTTCAGTTTTGGGGTGTAATTCATACCCCAAGACATATTTGTCAAATGTTAGGGAAATTTTTCTGTTGAGTTTCCTTTATGTAAGTATATGCATATCAAAATCTGGTTTTACCATACATCCCCTGGCTAATTTTTGTTAACTCCCTTGTAAACCTTAGTGGGTCAAGCAAATTGGGGGATGGTTTTGACACTGCATTCTTTCCCTAATGGTCTGTTTATTTGACTCTCTTCCTTAATGATCAGTACATCAAATGGGTACTTAAAAAACAAAAAAGTCCCTACCCAGCAGTTGGCCTTAATGACAAAAGAGTAAACACAAGCATAATTGATTTACTTAACCATTTCTATTTTGATATATCAATGACCCCTAATGGAGACCAAAGCCATCATTGGTTCGATATAGAAACCATTAGGTTCCAGAACCCAGATACAATTTGCTTTCTTGCTGGTCACTGGTAGGCATTTACCCCCTAGAAGCTAGTGCAAACTTAGGTAATTAACTGTGACATTCACTGAGTGTTTTTTCTAAAGTGATGTTATCTTGTTTTTTTCAGCTTGGTTTTGGATCATTTCTTGGAATCATTGGCTCAAACTTAATTGAAAATAAAAGGCAAATGGTAAGTTTGTTAGCAGTGGCATTAAGAGCCATAGATATAGGGCTTTTATATCTTCCATTGATGTATGGTTATGACATAGGCTTGATGCAAAGATAATTCATATCCTGCTTAGAAACAAATCCAGGGCTCCATGAAACAGAAATGCATTTTAAGAAAACTTTAATGGAAACACACTGAGTTGATGGTAGGAGTAGGCCACATAACACTCATTTCTCTAGAGCTTAAGGATTCACAAAGTGATTTCTTTACCACTCTGTGGGGTAGGTAGTATATAATTGTCACCATTTTATATATGAGGAAACTGAGGCTCAGAAAGGAGGAATGACTTGCCCAGGGCCATACAACTAGTAATACTAGTCAGAGGCAGGATTTGAACCTGGGTCTCCAGATCCCAAGTCCAGAGCTCTTTCTACTGTTGTTGTTCATTCATTCAGTTGTGTCTAGCTCTTCACATCTATACAGTCCATGGGGTTTTCTTGTCAAAGATACTAGGGTAGTTTGCCATTTCCTTCTCCAGTGAATTAAGGCAAACAGGGTGAAGTGACTTGCCCAGGGTCACATAGCTAAGTGTCTGAAGCTAGATTTGAATCCAGGTCTTCCTGACTCCAGGCCCAGGGCTCTATCCACTGCAGCGCCACCTAGCTGCCTCACTTTCTACTATACCACACCGCATTTCTTCTGGTGAAGAGTAGTTTCCTCAGTTAAAAAGGGATGGATCCCCAAGAGCTGCCATATTTGATCATCACCAAGCAAATTATTAGTTTTTTCCTTCCTTTCTCCCTGAATGGCATCAGCCTTTTGTCTTTGGGGATGCCTCTCCTAGTCTGTTTTCTTCATTTTCCAAAGGACAGTGAAAACTAGAACTCAGCCAGAATGAAGTGATTGGGATGGGGAGGGGACTCTAAACTGGCATGTCAGAATCAGATGAAGGGACCAGGGGAGAGACACCTTGGGGAGAACACAGTGGCTGTCTTCAAATATTCGAAGGGCTGTCCTGGGGAAAGAACGCTTAGACATTTGTTATGTGTGGCCTTAGAGAGTTGAACCAAGAACAATGGGGGAAGGAAGTGGAGATTCAGGAAGGCAGATCTCAGCTCAGAATATAGGGAAGACCTTTCTTACTAGTGATGCTGCTGTCAACAGAATGAAGTATGTGTTTAAGGGTAGAATATGATGGAAAGGTGTGTAAGATGGGAGTATGTGAGTGCTTCTCCTAGTGTGTTTTTTTTTACTCTTTTTCAACAACTTGCATAAAGACCTAGATAGCATACTTCTTATGTCTGTAGATGACATGAAGTTGGGAATAGTAGACTTCACCTTGGATGATAGAGTTAGGATTCAAAAAGTTCTTGGCAAGCTAGAACATTGGGACAAATTTATAGAGATAAAATGGATTCGAAAAATCAGTTTCCATTTGGATTCACAAAATTAATTTCACAAGTACAAGATGGTGGAGTTCTGGCTAGACTATAGTTGATGTGAAAAATATCTGAAGATTTTAGTGAGCTCCAGGCTTGTTACATAACACCACTATGGCATGGGGCAGCTGGGTGGCCAAGTGGTAGAATGCTGAGCCTGGAATCAGAAAGACCTGAGTTCAAATCCAGCATCAGACACTTAGTAGCTGTGTGACCCTGGACAGGTCAGTTAACCTCTGACTGCCTTAGTTTCTTCATTGGTAAAATGTGGATAATAATAGCACCTACTTCATAAGGACGCTGTGAGGATCAAATGAGTTAACATATATAAAATGTTGTGCAACATTATATAAATTCTAGCTATCATCATCATTATTATTTTGGGCTATGGGTTGGACTACATGGTGCCTGAGGTCTCTTCCAATCTACAACTCTGTGATTCTTTAATAAGATCTCCAGAGGGATAAGATACATTGGCAGGTGATAGGAGGAGATGGGAGCTTGATGATCCACCAAGACACAGCCCACTTGGCTTGGTGCTGAGGTTACCAGACTCTTGTCATTTCTCTAGGCACACTTGGGTTCTGGCTCCTCAAGCCATCTGAATGAGGGTCAAGTGTCTTATAAAAAAGGCTGGGGTCTCTAGCAGTCTTACTTGACACTGATTAGCAAATACATGGGGCACAGAAGTTTCTAACCCAAAGGTTTGAGGTACTAGTTAGGTAAAGATGTGCTGAGGAAGTGAAAGTTCTCCAGGGTATTTGGCCAAGAGTAACTGGTTATATATTCAGTTTAAAAAAGATGTATTAAGTACTTACTTTGTGGACTGCACTTTTCAAAGCTCTGGGGATGGAAAGACTAAACAGGTTCATCGAAGTCTCTGCCTGCAAGGGCTTTATATGCTGTTAGGGGGCTACCATCCCCCCTTGGCAGATAACTAAATGTAAATCATTTGAGAAGGGAGACAGCACTAAACACTAGGGTTATAAGAAGAGGATTTTCAGAGGAGATGGCACCTGAACCGAGCCTTGAAAGAAACTAAGAGTTCATGGCAAATACCTCTGAGAAGAGTCTGATATCCAAGATATGTAAGGAATTGATGTGAATATATTAGAACAAAAGTAGGTAAAAAGTCAAAGGAAACTATCAACAACCATATGAAAGATTGCTCCAATTCGTAAGTGAAATGGAAATTAAAGGTAGGAAGCAATTCGTCAACAAACATTTACTCAGTGCTTACCATGTGCTAGGCACTGTGCTAAGAACCAGGATACAAAGAAAGGCAAAACATAGTCTCTGCCTTCAAGGAGCTTATATTCTAAAGAGGAGACAACATGCAAACAACTATGTACAGCCAAGAGATATGCAGTATAAATGAGAAGTACTAGAGAAAAGTGGGGGGTGGGGGTAAAGTGGGAGAAGTACAGTATAACAGGAAAGGCAGGATTTTAGCAGGAACCTGAAGAAAGCCACAGAAACCGGGAGGTGGAGGTAAGGAGAGAGAAGATTCCTGGCATGGGAGACAGCCGATGAAAAGACACAGAGAGGGGAGATGGTGTGTGGCTGGAAAGAAGAATAAGGCTGATGCCAAACAGGATTTTATATTTGATCCTGGAGATAACAGGGAACCAGTGTTATTGAATGGTGGCAGTGTCAGAGGAGAGAAGGGGGCATATCCAAGAGATGCAGCAGATTGGATATTGAGGGGAGCAAGAAGAAAAGAGAGTGAATTGCTGGGCCCACTGCAGTGATATTGACTGCCGTCTTCCACCAGTAATAGTGAAGTTTGCAAAAGGAGAAGGTTGGAGATAAAGCTAATGTCTCTGTTTTGGACGTATTGAGTTTAGGATACCTACAGTGCATCCCATTCAGTATGTCCAAAAGGCAGTCATTGATACAGGCCTGGAGGTCAGCAGAGAGGTCAGGGTTGGATCTATAGATCTGAAAATCATCTCAGTAGAGATTGTCATTGGAGCCATGGGAAGCTGATGAGATCACCAGGTAACATAGTATAGAAGGAAATGAGAAGGCCCAAAACAGCCTTGGAAATACCTGCAGTTAGGGGACGTGATGTGGATTGTATAACCAGCAGAGCCAACTGAGAAGAAACAATCAGACAGCTAGACTGAGAAACAGGGAGAGCAGGGTCACAAAAACCTAGAGGAGAGATTGTCTCTTTGGGGAGTGGTCAAAAAAAGATAAGGACTGAGAAACAGCCTTTAGAGTTGGTATTTTAGAGATCATTGATGACTTTGGATAGAGTGGTTTTCTTCAAATGATGATGTCAAAAGACAGATTGTTGTTTTGTCCTTTGTTCTCAAAGAGGACCATGACATCAGGGAGGCGATGCTGTGACATGCAAGTGAATTGGATTTAAGTGAGGGAGGGCTGTGAAAAGTCATCAGCCTCACTTTCTCCTCCAGAGCCATCTGGGTCCAGTGGCCAGATTCACATGAAGACGATGGGAGATGGAACCCTCCCCAAAAAAAGACAGATTAGAAGAGAGCGAAAGGAGAAATTGACTCACTGAGTGTAGAAAGCTTGCTCAAGTTTAGTTAAGAAGGGAAGGCAAGATATAGGATGACAGATAGCAAGACAGTAGCATCAGAGTAAGGGCTTTGTAAGGATGGTGCATTTTTTTAGGCAGCAAGAAAGGAGCCAGTAGGTAAAGAGAGATTGAACACTGGAGAGATAGTAGGGATGATAGAAGGAGTAGTCTATTGGATAAGAAGGGATGCAATGAGATAGGCTCAAGGATGCATGCAAAGGAAATTGCCTTGGCAAGGAGAAGGTCTGCCTTCTCATGAGAGAGGAATAAAAGAGGAGATGGTAGGGGCAGAGTTCTGGGTGATATGAGATGAGGAGGAGGTAGGAAGGGGGAGCTCTTCTTGAATGGCTCAGTAAAATATGAGGAAAGGTCTTGAGCTGAGAGGATGGGGAGAGAGGAGGGATGACAAAGTTTGGAATAGCCACTGGGGTGAGTGAGAGAGCAAATGAAGTAGGGAAATATAGAAGAATTGCCTTGTTGCAGTGAAAGCCCAGTTAAGATTAGGTAACTTAAATCTGTAGTGGACCAAGTCACCAGGTTATTGTGACTGTCTACAGATCCATCCAGCTGCATGTGAACAGGACTGAAGGAAAAGGATGATAGCAGTAATCCAAGTCTGTTGTTATTCAGTCATGGCTGACTCTTCATGACCCCTTTTGGGGTTTTCTTGGCAAAGATACTGGAGTGGTTTTCCAACAACAATAATAGATGAGGAAATTGAGGCAAATAGGACTAAGTGACTTGCCTGGGGTCACACAGCTAGTTAGTGACTGAGGCTGGGTTTGAACTCAGGTCTTCCTGACTCCAGTCCTGGAACTCTATGCACTGCAGCGCCACCTAGCTGTCTGGGTCTTGGCAAAGCATGATTGTACGTACCTAGGACAAAGGGAAAAGAGAGTGAGTGTAGAGGATAGTGCGGAGTTGAACTGATTCATCAGATGATAGAGATAGGGAAGGCAGAAGAGTGTAGCTTATGCAGGGGTGATGGCCTGGGAAAGAACTGAGGGATGGTAGAAGGATTGGAGGTCACAGAGAATGAAGTACAGGATTAGGGGTTATAAAACACAGAGAAAGATGGAGTGCTAGAAGGTTATGGTGAGAAAAAAGAATCTCAGGGTTCATCTCGCACCTGTCAGATTGGCAAAGCCAAAAATGATAAATATTGGAGAGGTAACAAGGAAACAGGCACACTCATGCATTATTTGTGGACTTGTGAATTTATCTAGCCATTCTGGAAAACAATTTGGCATTGGCCTACAGAAGTCACCAGATCGTGCATCCCCTGTCACCCAGAGGTCCTAGTACTAGGCATATACCCCAAGGAGGTCAAAGATAGAAATAAGTCCTCCTTCCACCCTGAGCCCTGGCCTTGCCTTCGTATTGTTTTTGTAATTGTGCCTTCCTATGACTGGAACTACGTTTCGCAGTTCAGAGGGAGTTCTCATTCTCCAGATACTACAGTGACTAGTTAACAAATACCCTGTCTGTTCTGTCTGTCCTCCTCTTCTTTTCTTCCCGCCCCCTTGCAGTTGGTGGCCTCCATTGTCTTCATCAGTTTCGGCGTGATTGCTGCTTTCTGCTGTGCTATTGTGGATGGAGTGTTTGCAGCCCGGCACATTGTGAGTATATTAGACAGAGTCTTGCAGATGTGTACTGAATGCTTGCAGCATGCACTGTGCTAGGCCAAGGGGCTTAGGGAACCCATCAGAAAGGAAAGATAGGGCCTGATTTCTCAGAGAGAGAGCACACCCTTAGGAAACTGGAGCGCAGCTAAGCGTTAAGTAAAGGCAGGTGTTGGCCTTGGCAAGAGACCTAAGATATGTGGGCTCAATTAGCATCCAGGCTGTTGGGGGCATTTCTCCCCTTGAATTCTGTCACATTGCCCCCAGATCAGGGGCAAGGAGAGGAAGTCACAGCTGGCTGCCTTTTTTTTCCTCTGGGGAGGTTGAGGATGATATTCAGGCCCAGGTGTCCCTCCTCACCAGCAGAACAATTGCCTGTAAAAACCCCTAACACCTTTCTAAACTACCCCAGAGACCAAAACCCAGAGCAAACTGAATGCCAAACCAAAGTAGTCATTTTTACCAGCAATCAAAAGGTGTTTTTGTGGTTTTCAAAAACTAGCTTGAACTGAAGCTCTCTACAACACTCCCTGGACTGTGTGTGAGCTAGCTTCTCTCTCCATCTTCCACCCACTACTTTCCCTTTGGTTTCTCCCATTTCCCTATCCCTGTAATAATTCATCACTAGCCAGTGAAGAAAAAACTGTCCCCTTCCCCCTCCCCATGTTCTCTCATTCCTTTCCCTTTTATCCTGTCCCCATCTGTGTCCTAATCCAACCCTGCTCACCCTTTCCCTTTGCCCTCTACACTGCGTAAACTGCCCTTCACCTTAAACCACTGCCCTTCACCTTGAACCTCTTCCTCTCACATTCATTTCAATTCTTAGCCCTCACCAAGACCTGGCTCTGTTCTGGTGACAATGAATCTCTGACTTTCTTCTCTAGTGCTGGCTATACTTTTTTTTTTGCAAGGCAACTGGGGATAAGTGACTTTCCCAGGGTCACATGACTAGTAAGTATCAGGTACTAAGGGTGGATTTGAACTCAGGTCCTCCTGACTCCAGGGCTGGTGTTCTATCCACTGCACCATCTAGCTGCGCCCTAGCTATACCTTCTTTCACACCTTGGGGTATGCTGGGAAATGTTTAACAACTGGCTCCCCCCCCCCCAAAAAAATTGCGTGTGGTACACTTTTAAGTTTAACTTGCATTATTAGCATTTTCACTATCATTTTCTTAAGTCTAGACAATCAACAAAACAATAAATCAGGCCCTAATTTGTAGCACTTATCAATTTCTGAGGTATAAATGTTCACAGCGAAAATTTAACAGCCAGCTCTTGAGAGTAGATTTGAACTGACTCCAGCACACAGCCCCTTTCACACTGGTCCTGGAAGGAGAATTTGAAGACTCCTTGTGCTCCATCCTTCCTTTCAAACTCATCCTCTTTGCCTCCTTCACTCAGAAAACTTTCATCCTTTGAAGTTCACTCAAGTCAAAATTCTCATTTCGATCAAAATTATGGTAGTTATGGTGGTCATTCTTCCTCCTTTGTCAAGGAGTTCAGCATCTTGCTCCTCCTCTTCCTCTTCTTCCCAGCTCCTGCCCTTATGCTAGGGGCTTTGAATATTTCTATAAATACTCACTGAGATTCCCTTCCCTCCCATTTCATTAAGTCCCATGAGCCACTGCTTCAGTCCACTTCATCCACACATTGAGTCACACACTAGATCTGGCCCCTACCCATAAGGATTCTACTTCCCGCTAACTGACTCTAAGTTCCTACTGTTCCATCTCTCCCTATTGCTTCATCTCCAGTCGTTCTGATCTATATCTGGCCACTGGATGACTCTGGAGGAGAGAGTGAGGCTGGTGACTTTACACAACCCTCCCTCACTTAAATTCAGTTTACTTGCAAGTCCTGGCATCACCTTCCTGCTATCATGGTCCTCTTTGAGAAGGAAGGACAAACAACAACAACATTACTTCACCAATCCTAAGCCAATTCACCAACATCAACATTTGTAATTCTTCCACCACTCACCAATGGCCTCACCAGGCCATTACCCCTGCCCTCTCCAACCTTAGGCCGAGCAATAGTTAGCCATTTCAGCTCTGCATCGTCCTCTCTTCTCAAATCTACCCCGCCCCGACCCACTTCCACGCTTCCGTAGCCAAAATTGATCTCTAAATGACTCCCACCATCTCCCTACTCATGGAGGAGCCTTCTTTTGGGGAGCTTTGAGGCCATCCAATCTAGCTCCCTGGTTTTCCAGAGGAGGAAATGGATTCAATTAGATGGTCTCTCAGGTCTCTGCCAGCTCTAGATTGAGGGTCCTCAGATCCCCTAGGAAGGCCAGCCCTGCCTGGTAGCCTTGCTGTACACTTAGCTCCCAGTGACTTTAGAACAAGCTTCATGAGGCGGCTAGGTGGTGCAGGGAACAGAGCACTGGTCCTGGAGTCAGGAGGACCTGAGTTCAAATCTGGCCTCAGATACTTAACACTTACACGCCGTGTGACCTTAGGCAAGTCACTTAACCCCAATTGTCCAGCAAAACAAAAAAAAAAAAAAAGAACAAGCTTCAAGAAGAATAATGGGTAACATTTCCACGGGGCTTTAAGGTTTGCTAAGTGCTTTATGCCTCTGAGATGACTCTCAAATATTATTATATCTAATCAAAAATCAGCCAAGAGAAGAGGCTAAATCCAAGTCATCAGGTCATGTTCAGTGGGCCTTGGGGACGCCCTGGGTAGGAGATAGTTGACTTGGGGCTCTGGGGTCCCCTCAAGTGTCAGGGATGTTTCACCTCTATAAGGAACTTGGTTGATGCTTCCTTCTTATCTGGTCCTCCTCTTCCTGTCTCTCTCAGTGGTATGTATGTGTGTACATCATCCTTATCGCTAAACACAGCTCCTTTGTTTCCTTCCCAAACATCCAACACATTTGCCTTCTGCTTCTCCCAGGATCTCAAACCTCTTTATGCGAATCGCTGTCACTACTACTCCAAGACATCCCAGAAGGAGGCTGAGGAGGTAAGAGTAGGTGACTCCCCAGAGAGGCCATCCTCCCCGCTCCCCAAATCCCCCTACCCCCTTCCTTCCCACAGGACTAGAGCTGGTGTTTTGGGGAGGATCTGCAGCTAGCTGTCAGTGGGCTAAGGAGCCAAGGCCAGGCTTTCTGTCCCCATGTGGCCCGCATAGCTTCACTGTGTTCCAGAGCCAGGCTATGCCCCTGGCCCCAGCCAGTTATGTCCCAGGTATGTGACCCTGGCCACAAGAGGGATGAGGTGAGAGTATGCATGGTTCAGGGCCAAGGCATTTCCTAGCCCTGGAAACCCAACTTCAAGGGCATTGCCTTGGGATGGTGGGCCAGTGGCGCCATCTTGGTTCATGAAAGACAGCATCCGCATGCTGGCAGAATAAAGTATACTGAAGATCCTGGTGGCATGGCATGACAGGGTTGCTTGGCTTCCCTGGGCCTCCCTTGTCTTCCTTATTCCACTCTTTCCTTCCTGTTCTCCCTTGTGAAGGTTACTATCTCAGAGCCTCTCCTCTCTCTCCAAGCATGAGGGGTGGGGTGGGAGAGGGGCGCATGGGTTGCTGTTCAGGCATCTCAGGGAAGGGCACGTGCCAGGAGGCCTTGTAGTTCCCATTTTCCTTGCTAATTCAAGTCCTCACTCCAAGTTTGAGAATGGACATAAACCCAACCATCCAGCAACTAGCCTCTTCCAGCTCCAGTCATAGACATCTAACTCCCTGGCAAGCCCCACACTTTTCATCTCTGGGTTGTTTGCTTGCAAGAAATCCTTACTAATGGCCTCCATCTTCATTAACACTCATTCCAGTCCCAGGCTCCATTCCTCCCTTCATCCTTACCTGAACTAACCCTCCTCCCCTTCAGGTGAACTGCCTCCGAGCAAACCAGGGCTATTGCAAATCCAGGATTAGGGGCAACACCTGCTTCTGCTGTGATCTCTACAACTGTGGCAAGTAAGTAGTAAATCTGGGGCACGGCTGGGAGGGGTAGGAAGGGGTTGTCCCTGGAAGGGGAGAAATGGCCACCCCATTCACCCAGCCCTAGGATGGTCATTGTGCTGGGGGCAGCTATCAAAGAGCTAGAGGATGTGGTCACACTATCAGTCAGTCACTGAGCATTTATTAAGCTCATAAGCACCAATTACATGCCAGGCATAGAATCACTAAATGGGAGAATTGGAAGGGACTCTAGAGGCTATCTAGCGCAACCTACCCATGGCAGGAATCTCCACTGAAACATTCCAGACAAGTAGTCACTGCTTGCAGACTGCCATAGAGAGCACCCACCACCTATTGGCTCAGCCTGCTCCACTTTGGGACACCTTAAATTATTAGAAAGCTTTTCCTGACATCAAGGCTAAATTCAGCCTCGAATTTGGACCCAATGATTTGCAGCCAAGGTGGGGATATAGATTAGAACACATAGCTAGAATATGTCAGGCTGTGTTCACTCAAATAGTGCCAATTGTGTATGGAAAGCCAGAGGGGGCATCCCGTAATCAACAAACATTCATTAAGCCCACTGTCCCAGGTGCTGTCAATATAAAGACAACCGATGAAACACTCCCTATTCTTATGGAGCTTACATTCTAACGGAGGAGACACAATACATAGATAAGTATATTTAGAATAAATCCAAAGTTAATAAATATACAAGTAATTTAATACGAGATGGGTTGGGAGGAAGGAAATGAGCATTTGGGGGGTTGAGTGAAGATCAGAAAAGGCTTTCTATAAAAGGTGATACCTAAACTGAATCTGAAAGGGAGATATGGAAGAAAGAAACCATGAGTGTGGACTGCAAGTTGTTGTAGCAGAGGCTGTGTTTGGACCTTGAAAATCGTATAGTTTAATCTCTGTTCTTAATCTGGCTAATATTTAATCTCCAGGATTCTTCTTGCATTTATTCAGGGAGTTCTGGGATCTTGGGGTCAACTCTTGCCCCTTTCCCTGGACAGTTGCTCATCCAGACCTTGAACTTTGTTATTGTTCATTAGCCCCTCCCCGACTTCAGCCTTCAGGGAGAGACTTACTAGTCAGTGCCTCTACTTTCTTCAAAACAGTTTCTTTCATTAGTTTAGAGATGAGATTTGGGGATTCTTGGGTTTTCTATTACTTACATGCTCCCTGCCCTTTCTGACAAGCTTTGACTAGAAATCTGCTTTATGATTTCTCAAATACTTGAGTTGGACCCATGATCTCCCTAATATGGGTATTCCCTCCAGCAAAGCAGACCTCCAGTCATCCATTCCAGCCCAGAGTGGGAGATTCTTGTCCTTCTCCTCCCTTAAGTCCATGTGGGATACTCCCAGTGTTCTGACAAGAACAGCATCCATCAGTTAGTATGACAAGCCTATCTTCTTTTTCACTCAAATATTTCTTTAATAACTTTGTTTCTTCCATTTCATCACAATTCCTCATCTGTTATAATCTAATATTCACTGTGTGCCTTGGGATTTCATTGCTCTTGGGGAAATGCCCATTTTTAGGTTTAAGATAGTAAGGTTGCATGTCCCACAGCCATACTACAACACTGAAAGAAACTGGCATTCAAAAGACGGGCCTTTGTTTCTGGGAGAAGTTTGGAGCTTTGAAAATTAAGCACAGTCTCCCAAAGGCAATCCTTCTTCTTCCTATTAAATTGTGGGTCCACTTCATTGTTCATTTGCAATGTCTTGAAGATGGCGGTGTAGGAGCAGCAACATATTGCAGCTCTCACATAGCCACCTCAAAGTACCCATAAAATGTGACTCTAAACGAATTCTAGAACTCCAAAATGCACACAAATATACTTTCCACTAAAGGCAGCTCGGCTGGGAGGAACCATCTCAGCCTGGAAGCCGAAACCAGCCAAGCCTGAAACTGGGGCTTTGCCCCAGGGGCAGCTGGACGAGCTGAGCCCCAGCTGGAGCTTTGGGAGAGCGGATCTCCAGCAGCTGTGGCAGTTTCCAGAACTATCAAGCCATAAGAAAAAAAAAGGACTAAGTCATTTGCAATGTCTACCCCAAGGTGTATTTGTGTGTATATATATATATACACATATATACATACATACAAAAATACTTTCATGATTAAATTTCAACAAAAAGAGTACACTGAGGCAGATCTCCACCCAAGATGCATTTATTAGTGAGGGAATGCTACCAGTCAATAAATGGGTCAACGGATTGCTCCATTAATGCCAAAGACTCAAAACAAAGGGCCAGTTCCCCTTCTATAGGTTTTGGGGAGTACAGAACAAAGAGCAGAAGAGGGTATATGACATCATGGAATTAAGAGCAGTAGCAGTATGATTGGTTACAGAGCTGAAGCACAAGGAACAACATGATTGGTTGGAAATTTGGTAATGGGGGCTAACAAAGACCTCCCCCCCTTCTATTCTCATGAGACTAAGAGGTGCTCTTTGTTTGAGTCCAGGTATGAGATAGTAGCTCGGACTTTTGGACAGCAAACCACATATCCTTGAAGGATAGCTTGATGGCGTAAAGATAACAGGCCCAAACTCCCTTTCTGTTCACACACATTTCCCACTGTTAGCAAAATTCCTCGAGGCAAGGATGGATATGTTTTAAAATTTAACCCATTATAGGCCAGCTGAATTCTGAACTAAGTTCAGAGACAAAGAAGCATGACTTGGGCAGTTACAGGACAAAATGAACTGTAAGTGGACTCAATAAGAAAATGATACAGGGGTGGCTAGGTGGCACAGTAAATAGAGCACCAGCCCTGGAGTCAGGAGGACCTGAGTTCAAATCTGGCCTCAGACACTTAACACATACTAGCCATGTGACCTTGGGCGAGTCACTTAACCCCAATTGTCCTATCTTCCCCCCTCCAAAAAAGAAAAAAGAAAAAAAGAAAATGATACAGGCTCAATCTCAGTCTTCTCATGTCCATATTGGAGGTTTGTGTATGTATGCAATGTGTGTGTGTACACACACATCCACACACACACATACACACACACACACACACACACAATGAGGCTCATTAGGTTGTCCTTAAAACTGCCTATCATAGTCTGGATAAGTAGGCAGCCTTCATCCGCTTGGTTTTTCCTGGGTATCTTGTCAGGCCCAACTCTTTTCTGTGCTTCCTATCTCGTGCAGGGCTTGGTAGACTCAACATGTCCTATGCAAATGGGATTGCCTACAGGGCCTCCCTCCCTCTCTCTCTAGGGAACCCCCCTTTATCTTGGATGTTATACTAGATCCCCTGCGTGACAGTGAAGGGTACCTTGGCTGAAGATACAGCTCTCTACTTTCTGCCTCTCTTCTTATTAATGATCAAAGGAGCTGTGATTATATCTTTCCTATTATATGTCATATAATTTTGATGCATAGAAGCTCCTTGTTGGAGGGTCTTTAAGGTCACATTTTCACCATCAAGTCAAATGCTTTTTTTATAGTCCCCAAGCAGTAAGCACAGCAGGATCCTATTTTCTCTGCCTTCCATTGCATGGACTATGAAATATCACTTGCAGAAACCTGCCTTTTCCCTTCTAATGCCCTCATCAAGGATGCTATCCATGTGTGTGACAATGATTCTCATCAAATATTTATATAGATGGGAAAGTAGGCATGTAGGTTGGTCATTATTCATGTTCTCTCACTTACTTTTTTTCGGTAGTAATAAAGCCTCTGATTTTTTCCAGGCTTTTACCATCTCCCTCTCCCTCAGATACCATGAGAACTGATCCCTCACTATGCTCACGATTATCCCACCTCCCAACCTCATACTGACCTCCTCTGGGTATACTTGTTGTGGTCCAGTGGTTTGCCATCTTTGTTCTCTTCGATGCTGTTCCTATCTCCTCTATAGGCCTGTCCAAAAGACTATGAAGTTAAAATATAAGTGTGATGATTCCACTTCTTAATGATGAAGAGAGTGTGTTGAAAAAATAGCTATTTTACAGATCTACATATATGATAAAATATCTCTCTTTTACAGGTCTCTTCCCTTTGTGGTCCTTCATCCAGTTTCCTCCTTAAATGCCTCCCAGGTTGATTTTGCTTAGTTAGGGTCTCTTGGCAAAGATTTCTTTAAATTGCTTCTACTTTTTTTGTTTTATGACGTGATACTGCTCATAATCTTCTCCCCTCCTTTTCCATTAGATTTTATAAATGAGTTTCTATTCTAAACCACCATTACCTTGGCTGCCACATCTCTCTGCTGACTGGAGTGGATTTTAGATTCTTTTGGGTCTCTTGTTCTCACCACTGATTTACACCAGTTGAATTTTCATATGAAATAACAGTGATGAAGCTGATGTCTTTTCATCTGTCCATATCCCATTTTAGCAATAATCACATGTCTAAAGAGGTTAGGTTGGAGTTGTTTTAATTGTGTATCATATCTTTTTTCTCATTTTTACTCTGTCTTCTAGATGTGTATTGATTATTTTTCAGGATTTATTTATTTATTTTTAGTTTTCAACATTCATTTCCACAAGATTGAGTTCCAAATTTTTTCTTCATTTCTCCCCTACCCTCACCCCAAGATGGCAAGCATACTGATTACCCCTTCCCCCAGTCTGCCCTCCCTTCTATCATGCCCCCTTTCCCCCCTTCCCCCTTACTTTCTTAGAGGGCAAGATGGATTGCTATACCCCATTGCCTGTATATCTTATTTCCCAGTTGCATGTA
>CM053582.1:15921757-15942582 GCA_028627135.1 Pseudochirops cupreus
TATTCTTGCTTTGCTTCTTATGCTTATTCTTACTCATGGTTCTTCAGACCATGATTTTTTTTTAAATCTCTGTGGGGCTCTGCTTCCAGAAGGGAAAGCTCTGTCCCAAATCGCTGGGGTCCTCCTGGCTGCCGTAGCTCTCAGGAAGATGCTGGGAGTCTTCCTAAATACTTCTGGCTAACTGGATAATAAAGACTCCAAGACCGAGGCCCAAGACGGCGATCCGGATCCAGGCCACTCAACGTGAGAGCACTGGCCTGAGAACAATCGCTAAGTCCCCCTGCTGTCTGCAGGCCGCGGGCGGGAAGCTACAAAGCAGAGGCGGGCGCAAAACCTCTGCCTTTCGCTTTTCCCCTCTGGAGGCCTTTTGCAGGACTGCTTATCTCCCCCTTTCACAATTCCCACTGGCAGCTGCTGCTAATCTGCTCACCTGACAGGCTCCTCGACTCCTCCCGTCCAGCCGCCCCCGGGGCACAGCTGCGGCTTCAGGGCAGGCTGGTTTCGGTTGGCAGTGCTGATATGGTTCCTCGTAGCCGAGCTGACTTTAGTGGGAAGTATCTTTGTGTGTGTTTTGGAGTTCTAGGATTGGTTTAGAGTCCTGTTTTATGGGTATTTTGGGGTGGCTATGTGAGAGCTGCGATATGTTGCTGCTGCTACGCCGCCATCTTGACTCTGCCCCCCACTTATGCCACACTTCTTTCTGTGTTATACCTGTTCTCTCTGGTGAGGTTTATCAGAACTATATGGTTTTCTCCATTCCACTCCCTTTTCAGAGAATGCCTTCTTGATGGACAGTACTTCAGGAGAAAATGTTTTACTGGCCCTTGTTAGGTGCATTCCATCATTTGTTAAGAGCCCATCATTCTCGTTACCAAGCTGTGGTTCCAAAATCCAAATCCTGTTAACAAACACCATCTTCTTATCTAACTGTTCACTTTCCAAATCTGCCTTTCTCTTTTGAATTTCCTACCTTCAACTGTCAGCAGTGATAAAAACACCACCTGTGCTTCTAAGGTCTTTGGTTTTTGCCTGGGGATTCATAATCCATAGGAATGTTCTCTAACTCCCAGAAGCATGTAGGTTTGCCAGTTCTGGGGTAGGGCTCTTTCATGTTCCTGATCTGTGCCCTGAAATTCTCAGATATAAGTCTATGTGAAATCCTTTCTTATATGTAAGTCTCAGTTACATGTTATATCAAGATTATATCATTCAGAAAATGCCTACTTTGGTACCCCTAGGCAGAATATCACCAACCACTATGACCTGTCTCTTCCTTCGGTTATTGCTGGATGACCTTTTACCTGATGTCACTTTTGGAGCCACATTATCTTATTTTGGAACACAAGGAGCCACTTCTTCCAGTGGTAATCCAGCACCTGCCCTATGGGAAGAATCTTAATACACTGCTCCAGATGTTCAGAAGTCCTTCTTTTCTCCTTTCTCTGTGTCACATTTTATTACACTCCAATCTCCTGACACGGGAGAATTGTCCTTCTTTCACCTCTTTATATAGTTTTTCCATTTTGTTTCTCCTTGAAGCACTTCCATTTTCTCAAGAAACAGAGCATTCTCTCTGATAACCTGGAAGAGGAGAAATGTGTTCCTCTACCTTTCACTTTCCTCTCTAGGATGGGAACTAGTTTGTATTTCGGACACTTATGGATGTTTCTTGCCATTGGCCAAAATACAAACACAGAATACTCTGCAAATCACAGCAAAATTCCCCTTGCCCCCTCTATTTGCTTAAAGTGAATCCACAGTCTTTGTCTCGTTTTATTAGTTTCCTGGACTAACCCTTATGACTAATTACTATGGCAACTACCTACTATAAGTCAGCATGAGACTTGAGATATCAGTATAATGAAATCCACCCACATGCCTTCACCCAGCTGCTGATCTCCAGGTCCTTCATAGACAGTATGCTCTCTGACCCTACTCGGAGAGCAAGGCTTAATTGATTTAGCAGATGGAAGCAGACAAGATAGAAGCAATGAAGACACAAGGTGAAATCAAATTATCTAAAAAGATCTACATAGCTTGTTTCACCCAGTTGCTGCTTTCCCGAACACTTCATTTACATCTAGGCTCCCTGGCCCCATTTGAGGGCCAAGGCTTAATTTATTTAGCAGACAGAAGCACACAATGGTACAAGGACACAGGATGAAACACAATCATCTAATGAAATCTACAAATCTTGTTCACCTTCCCACTACTTTCTAGAGGCTCTCTGAGGTTTCTAAGAGGAGTTAACCCCCATTGATTTGTGATCTGGTGAGGGAGGGAGAGGAGATAAAGAGAAAAAACCCTTCCTGGCAGCAAACCCTGGAAAAGCTAGGACTTTTTCTGCTAACTACTTAGTAGATGGCTGGCCAGCCTTCAGTAACTCACTCTCTGAGCCTCAATGGTTTCTTTCTCTGTAAAACAGAGGACTAAACTAGACGATCTCTGAGGTCCCTTTCAGCTCTGACAACCTATGATCCGAAGACCTTGTAACTCTTCAATGAATGCCTTCCTATCTTTGAATTTCCTCAGCTATGGGGTTACAATGGAAAGAGCGCTAAACTTTGGGGCACAGGATACAAGTTCAAAACCTACCCCCATCACTTCTTAGCTGAGACCTTAGATAAGCCCCTTCCCCTTCCTGGGCCTCAGTTTCCTCTTCTGTAAAATTGGGGGAGGCACTTGATGGCCTCTAAGAACCCTTCCAGCTCCAGAGCTAGGAGCCCATGTGTGACCTTGGGCAAATCTTTTCCCCTCCTGGGCTTGTTTCCTCTTCTGTAAAATGGGGGAAGGTGGACTCAATGGTCTCTGAGGCACCTCCCTGTTCCAGAGCTAGGATCCTATGACCTTCTCACACTGTTTGCCTTTTGACTCAGTATTAGGTAAATGACAAAAAATTACAGTTCAAATGTCCCTTTTTGGAAGAGCTCTTTCTACAGAAGGGCTGTTTGAAGAGAAGGGCAGTCTTGGAGACAGCTGGCATGATAATCAACCCCAGGGAGTACTTTACAAACCAACACACTCCTTAACACCCACATTTTTTTTCCAAGATAGGCCTTTTTTGAAAGCAGCAGGCACTTGTGGTTAGGCCACTGCAATCTGTTAGCATCTATTCACCTCAGCTTCCCTTCCAGACAGAAGGCACTCCCTCACTCAGGGTCGAGTAGAAACAACCAGGTAAATGTTGAAAAGTAATTTCCCTAAGTGGTTGGCATGACAGCCGGTGCCCTCTCGTCCCTGCCATTAGTGGGCTGAGCCTGCCAGGCTGGCTGAGAACAACAGCTGACTGATTGGCCTTGATGGGGCTGTGGAAGACCATGAAAATTAAATTAGGGGAGAAATGGTGAGAATAGGCCAATTAATCTTAACACCAGTTGCAGATGAACAAGCTTTGCCTTGATTTCTATTCACTCAAGAGCTAGGCTTTCACAGGAGAAAATATTTCAATTCTAGGATTGATGGGAAAAAAAATTCCAGCCCAGAAAACGGACAATAAATCCTCAGAAATGTCCTTGGGGGGATATAAGGAGATGAAGGGCCTTCCTCTGGTGGGCCCTCAAAGTAGATAGAATAGCTTATCATTCCACAATTTTTCATCAGCACCTCAGGTTTGGGAAGCCACAGACAAGTCCCTAGTATACCTGTCTATTAGATAATTCAATCCCAATGAGAAAACCTCACAGGCCCCACAGGCCTCCCCAGGAGCCAGTCACAGTATCTCCAATCTCCAACTCCTGCTGACAGATGTTCTCCCTGGGAGTGGGTTATCTCTGTTGCACAGATTCCCCTGGAGGGCAAACAGACATTCTCTAAAGAGGTTGAGCAAATAGAGAGCAGACCTGCTCTGTCTGGCCTTCCAAACTGGGGGTCTGAGCCTGTGGATGCTGCCCCCACTGGCTTGGCCTCCTGGGAATCTGTCCAGCTGGCCTGATGGCAGGGATCCAATCACAATCTTTTCTCTTCAGGTTGGGACATGTGCAATCTGACAAATGACTCAGAAACTTAACTCAAAGGAAGGCCAAATAAGGCAGGGAAATGGAGCATATGCAAGTTTGGAAAAATCCATTGGGGGGGGGGTGGCCAGTGGGTGAGGGTGAAGAGAGAGAGCAAACATGTCCAGAGAGTCTTGTGCATACTAGCCTTCTGACAGACATGCAGGGAAATGAATGAAAAAGTCTCGGGTGTCATACCTGGCAACCCCCTCCCCCCATTCCATTTCCCAAAAGCCAAAGAGGACAGAAGAGACATGGAACTCCTTTATCAGTCTTTACCTAATTTCGTGACAAGATGAACTCTTGAAAATCTCTTCTACCCCTGCCCAAGGAAAAATACCCCTAATGGCACACATCTAAATTTAAAAATATTTAGGCCTAGTTATTTAGTTGGGACTTTTATCCTTATTTCTTTCTTCATTTCCCCTCTTGCCCCCAAATTAAAACTGAGTCTGAGTCCTTGTTGTCCATCTGTGTGACTGTGAGCAGGTAACTTTCCCTCTCTGGGGGGGTTTCCTCTGGGCCTCAGTTTCCCCAGAGGCTTGTTGCTCATAGAACTCAGAGATCATCTAGTTCATCCCCCTCATTTTGTAGAGGAAGAAATTGAGGCCCAAGAAGGGAAAGGGACTTGGCTAAGGTCATACAGGTAGTAAATAACAGGGCTGGCATTTGAAGCCAGTTTCTCAGTAGTCACAGAAGCTTGAAAGGAACCCAGACAAAAGAAAACCACTGGTCCCATGCCAAACATTCTATTTTTTACAAATTATATTGTACTTTTTTTTATTTTTTAATTTTTAAAAGTTTAATAGTATTTTATCTTTTCCCCAGTTACATGTTAAGAAAATTTTTAGCACACGTTTTATAAGATTTTGAGTTCCAAATTTTTTTCTCTCCCTCTCCTCCCCTCTTCTGAAAATGGTAGAGAGTTTGATATAGGTTATACATGTGCTATCATGTAAAAAATATTTTCATGTTAGTCACAGTTGTGAAAGAAGAAACAGATCAAAAGGGAAAAAAACCACAAGAAAGAACAAAGTAAAAAATGCTTCAATCTGCATTCAGAGTCCACTAGTTCTTTATCTGGATAAGGATAGCATTTTCCTTTATTAGCCCTTTGTATGTGTCTTAGATCATTGTGTTGCTGAGAAGAGCTGAGTCATTCATAGTTGATCATCACACAGTGTGGCTGATACTGTGTACAGTGTTTTCCTGGTTCTGCTCATTTCACTTTGCATCAGTATGTAAAAATCTTTCCAGAATTTTCTGAAATCTGCCTGTTCATTTCTTATGCACAATAGTATTCAATTACATCCATGTTGCACAGCTTGTTCAGTCATTCCCCAACTGAAGAGCATCCCCTCAATTTCCAATATTTCCATAACAAAAAGGGCTGCTGTAAAGATTTTTGCACATGTAGGTCCTTTTCCCTTTTTTTAATGATCTCTTTAGGATACAGACCTGTCAGTGGTATTGCTGGATCAAAGGGTATACAGAGTTTGGTTGCCCTTTGGGCACACTTCCAAACTGATCTCCAGAATGGTTGGATCAGTTCACAATTCCACCAACAATACATCAGTGTCTCAATTTTCCCACGTTCTCTCCAATATTTATCATTTACCTTTTCTGTGATATTAGCCAATCTGATAGGTAGGAGGTAGTACCTCAGAGTTGTTTTAATCTGTGCTTCTCTAATTGAAAGTGATTTAGAGCATTTCTTCATAAGCCTATGGACAGCTTTGATTTCTTCATCTGAAAATTGCCTGTTCATACCCTTTGACCATTTATCAGTTGGGAAATGGCTGTGCTTTTCTTTAAAAGAAATGTTGGGTTATAACATTCAAATGTCTCTTGGGATCTTGGGATCCCAGATCAATGGCTGAAAAGAGCTCAGAGGCTCTTTCTGAACAAGAACCCTCTCTTCAGCTTCCCAAATAAGTGGGCATCTTGACTTTGCCTGAAGACCTCGGGGAGGGGGAAACCATCACGTCTCCAAGACATGGCTTCCACCTTGGGATAGCTCTCATGGTATAGAACCTTTTTCTAACATGTAGCCTCAATGTGTTCCAATGCACCTCCCACCCTTTGCCTGCTCCATGTTCTGCCCTCTGGGGCCAAATGAAACAAAATGAATACCTCTCTCACATGGGAGGCCTTTAAATACTTAAATATAACTATTGAGCCCTCTCTTCTCCTTGCTAACCATCCCCAAGTCCTCCCATTAAGCTTCCTATGGCCTGATCTCAAGGCCCTTTCACTACAGTTGCCTTCCTTTGAATGTTGTCTAGCTTGTCAAAATTCTTCCTAAAACCATGCCCAAAGGGCAATCAAGCTGTGCATACCATTTGATATAGCAATACCACTGACAGGTCTGTATCCCAAAGAGATCATAAAAAAAGGAAAAGGATACACATGTGTGAAAATATTTATAGCAGCTCTTTTTGTAATGGCAAAGAATTAGAAATTGAGGGGATGCCCATCAAGTGGGGAATGGCTGAATCAGTTGTGGCATATGCTTGTGATGGAATATTACTGTGCTATAAGAAATGATGAGTAGAGGATTTCAGAAAAATCTGGAAGGACTTAAATGAACTGATGATGAGTGAAATGAGTAGAACCAGGAGAACACTGTACACAGCATCAGCAACACTGTGTGATGATCAACTACTAAGGACTTAGCTCTACTCAGCAATACATGAATCCATGAAAATTCTAATGAATCCCAAAATTCATAATGGAAAATGTTATCCACATTCAGAGAAAGAACTGATGGACTCAATGCAAATCAAAGCATAGTATTTTCACTTTATTTTTTTCATGGCTCTTTTCTTTTGACCTGTTTCTTCTCACACATCATTACTTATATGGACATATGTTTTACATGATTGCACATACATAGCCTATATCAAATTGCTTACCATCTTAGGGAGGGGGTTGATGAGGGAAGGAGGTAATAATTTGGAACTCAAAAATTTTTTTAAATGAGTATTAAAAATTGTCCTTATATGTAATTGGAAAAAAATTCTTCCTTAAAATGTGGCCTGATGAAGAGTTGAACAGTAGGAGAGCTAGGTCTTGGGGGAAGAGGTGGCAGTAATGGAGGAAATGACCCATAGGTGAACTTTATCCTCCCAATAGTAGACAGAGTCAAGGATGGTGAAGGAGCAAAGACTGGAGATAACACTGGGTACTGTCCCCTTTGACAACTGGGCAGGACTGGGAGACCTGGGCTGAGCCTGCCCTATGAAACTTACAGCAATGAGCTCACTGATGTCAAGAAGTGGGAGCCAATGAGAAATGGAGAGCCCAGATAGCCAGGACTGAGGCTGATGAGGAGCTAGAGACAGATCATTAGCTCCCAGGTCCCAAATACCCCAGATGACTTGACTGCGTAATCCTCAAGGAAACCATGAGTGGGAAATCCAATGAGGAATACTGGAAGCCCTGGGGAACTTTACTAAATCTTATGGGTCTAGGCATCTGAACTGTATATGGGAATTTCTAGTTTTGAGGTGTGCCTACAAATTGGTCATGGGCAACCTGGATTTAGAAAAGGTTGTGGCAGCCAAGCTTATGCAGCAGTTAAAAAAATAAATATGCATATGTATATATTATATTTACATATATATGTAACATATAAAAATATAGGTATATATAAATAATACATGAAATAAATATATAAAATCATATATGTGCATATATACCCACAAATATACATATTTCTTAAAACTGTATTCCTTTTACATCCTTGGTCATGAGTAAAGGCTGTCTAAGCAGGCCTGAATGGTTGTCTCCATTATGCAGTGATGATGTGATGAGGGTTCACCAAAATACAGCTGACTAGGAAAACAAGCAGAGTTCTCCTTGGAAGGTAGGGGCATAAGTTAAGATTCAAATTTGATAAATCACACTGACCACCCCACCCTAGACAAGGCAAACTACAGCCTGTGGGTTAAGTCTGGCCTGCTGTCTGTTCTGGTATGGCCTATGGGCTAAGAATTGTTTTTCACATTTTTAAATATAGTATTTATTTCAAATACACGTTGGTTGTAGTTTGCCAGTCTAGACTAACAAGGCGCACAGCAAAGCTATAAAAGGGAGGAGATGAGGCCCAGAAAATAAGAACTCTCAGTTAATGACAAAGACACCAACAGTGTCCTGGTGTCGAGTAGAAGGTACAACCACAGAGTGAAGATGAGATCGCCAATACCTGTGTCTTCCTAAATAAAAAGGAGCAAAAACTGGTAGGCATGTCCCCAGTGGGTGAAATTTATAACAGGTCTGATCTCTAACCTCAAATGGGCTTTTCCTTCTTTGAATCTGAACTTTATTCTGTAATTTCTCTCACTTGAATGTCTAAGAAACACTTAGAAGTGCCTTGTAATGGTAAGTGAATTCCCCATCCTTAGAGTTCTTCCAGTGGAAGCTTGCAGAGGGGATTCAGAATTTGGGTAGATGTCAGACTACACAGAGAACCACAGCATTGTAGACTTATTGCTAAAAGGGACTTTGAGACCAACCCTCACCTTTCATAGGATAGGCCATGGAGACTCAGAAATGTCAAGTGTTTGCCCATGGCCACCTGGGAAACTGAGGCAGAGTTTCTTCAAATTCAGCCCTCTTTCTTCCATACCAGCAGTTCTCAACCTGTGGGTCGCGATCCCTTTGGGGGTCGAACGACCCTTTCACAGGGGTCACAGGGGTCACCTAAGACCATCGGAAAACACATATTTATGATGTTAGGAACCGAGACACTGCTCCTCTTTCCATCTCCAGGTGGGTCTGCCCACATCTGAGTATTAAAGGGTCATGGCATTAGGAAGGTTGAGAACCACTGCTCTATACCATGACCTCTGAGACCCCTTTGAACTATAAGGTTCTGTGATAGGTGCTCTGAGCTGGGGATCAAAGATAGATCTGACACAAGCCTTGCCCTCAAGGTGCTTCCAATCTAATAGAGGGGAAAGACAAGCACACAACTAGAACCAAGGACACACTGTCTAACAAGGCACAGCTTCCTCCCTGCTGCTCACTCTCTCACTAACTTTGCACGTTCTGTACGCTTACTCAGATTCCAAGCCTATTTCTCTGTCCCTAGGGTAGAGCAGAGCTGGATAGAGGAAATGTAGTACAAATCATTAGACAGTTAGAAAATGAGTTCTAACGGGCACCAAAGACAGGCCTGCTTAATCAAATACTGAACAAAAGGAGAGGTAGTCTGGGACGTCTGATAGAAATGAACTGTGCAATCAAGTGTCGGGTAGAAAACCCAAAGTCTAAAATAATCAGATGTCATCTGCACTGCCTTCCTGCCCCGCCCCCCGCCTCCCCACCCCGCCCCCTCTGCCTAACCTAAAAAAAAAAAATTCAAGGAGCAAATCCATTTTTGGATACGGTAAATGAAAAATATCTTCTTCTCATTCATCTGATATTTTGAATCCTGACTTTTGGATTTGGTTTTAAATGATGGCAAGAGGGTTGAATTTGCTATCAAAGACTCATAGAAATCTGGCCTCAGACACTTAACACTTACTCGCCATGTGACCTTGGGCAAGTCACTTAACCCCAATTACCCTGCCTTCCCCCCTCCAAAAAAAAAAAGAAAAAAAAGAAAAAGAAACATTCAGGACAGCTAGGTGGCACAGTGAATAGAGCACTGGCCCTGGAATCAAGAGCACCTGAGTTCAAATGTGACCTCAGACACTTAACACAAAAACTAGCTGTGTCACTTTGGGCAAGTCACTTAACCCCAATTGCCCTGCCTTCCCCCCTCCCCCCTCCCAAAAAGCAAAAACAAAAGTCCCATAGAATTTGAATGCTGGCAGGGTTCTGAGAGACCATGTAGATCAGAAGTTTGTGAGCCTCTTCCTTTGTGGGGAAATCTATGGATCCCTTCTCACAATCATGGTTTTAAAGGCACCAAATATAATGCATAGGGTGGATTACAAAGAAAACCAATTATACTGAAACATATTTGTCAAAACATTTTTTAAAAAGTTCAAAGTCTGGCCCCCAGGTTCAAATCCCCTAAGTTAGTCCAATCCACCCCAGCAAGGGCTCATCTGGCCTCTACCTGAAGACTTTGGGATACCTTGCCTGGTTTCCTGACTCCAAGCTTAAATTGGCTTCTGAAACTTTCACCTTTCTCCTGGTCCTGCCCTCTGGGGCCAGACACAACAGGCCTAATCCCTTCTCTCCAAGACTGTTTTTTTCCTACATATAACCCGGGTTCGAATCCCAGCTCCATCACTTATATCCTGTGTGACCTTGGACAAACCACTTAATGTTTCTGGGCTTCAACTCATCTGTAAAATGGGGGGGTTGGGTCCTTCTAGTTTCAAGGCCAAGAGCCTCTAAATTACAGAATGCCATTGCTGGCAGGATCCAAGGCCTACCTCCCCATTTTCCTAAAGCACAGAGATCTGATTAGAATCCAGGTCACTGGGTTCTCGATTCGGGGACCTTTCTAGTACACATTAGTCAGGAATGTTTTCTTAAACAAAGGTCTCCAGAGCAGACCTGACAAACTGCATTTTTAAGCCACCAAAATACCCATTGGAAATGGATGCTTACTTCAATCTTATTTTGGTTTAAAAATAAAAACTAATTTTGCTGAGGAGTAGAGTTCTTGCCTCACCACAGGAAGAGAACGGCTAAGCATTTACGTCAGGTCTCTAGCAGAGGACACCAGGCAGGTATACACACACGCACACGCGCGCGCGCACACACACACACACACACACACACGCGCGCGCGCGCACACACACACACACACACACACACACACACACACAGAGCTGCCTATTTGGAGGGGGAGGGGGAGCACCGATTGGCAGAAGCACCAGCCAGCTGGAAGGGGGACTACCCCAGTAGTACCAGCCAGCTGTGGCTACAGTAGGACTAGCCTAGGACCTGGGCCAGCAAAGCTTCTCTTGGACCCTGGCTAGACCTGCTGTCTCTAGACAAAAACACCAAAGGCCAGAACAATCATGATGCTTCCTTCCCCAAGGCACGGGCTTTAAAAAAAATCTCCATTTTAATTAAATGCTTTTGTTCGTACATTATCTTCATTTCCAAATATATCCAACCTCTCTCTCCTCCCCAGCCAGCCAGCCCTTGTAACAAAGAATAAAAAATGAAAACCAGTTCAGCAAAACGATTCAACACAATCATCAAATGTATACGCAACATTATATACCCACAGGCCCCCACCTCTGCAAAGAGAGGGAGGTACATCTTCTTGTTTCTTAAAAGCATCGACTGTCTTACTGGAACAAAGGAACATCTTCTAGATTTGGGGTCAGAGGACCTGGTTTCAAGCTCTAATGCTACCAATGTGACTTTGGGCAAGACATATCCCAGGAGCCTGAGTTCCTTCATCTCTAAAAGAAAGAGATTGAATTCTATAGACTGGAGGTCCCTTCCAGCTCTAAGATCCTATGTATGACCTTGGGCAAGTCCCTTTGCCTCCCTGGACCTCAGTTTCCCCCTCTATAAAACAAAGGGGTTGGACTAGATGGTCTCTGTGGGCCTTCCCAGATCCAGAGCTTTACTCTTATGTGTGCCCAGGGTGGGCTTGGCTCCAGCAGGGGAGGAGGGAAACCATTAGAGGATAAATTCATCCTTCTTGGTGCGGAGGAGTTTAATAAGAGTCTGATTACTTCATTCACATCTTATTTATACAGAAACGTGCCAAATTTCAATTGAGTTGGGGAAAGACTATGAGGCAATTAGCAAACAATATAAAGCAACATATAATTAAATACAGAATTGTTTGGTGTAGATTCATGATATAGTGGAAAGAGCCCAAGGTGCTGAGTCACAGGGTTTGGGTTTGAATCCCAGTTCTCCCAGCTGTATGACCTCAAGCAAGTTTCCTCACTCTTCTGGGCCTCAGTTTCCAACCCCAGAAAATAATGAGGGTAGCCAATTGCTAAGATGCCTAAACTACTTGACATGTAAATCTGTGCCCAACTGAAAGCTGTCAGTGTTGGATGTGAAGCACCATAGCCAAGAACAAAGAAGCATTCACTTACTCACTCAAAACTCTGTACTTACGATAACTCCGGGGTAATATCCTCCAACGGTCACATTCTGGGTTCTGGTGGTAGCCGCCAGACCCACGGTCAGGATCAGCACAGACACAATGAGCAGTGTCACCGTGACGTAGAGGGAGTTTCGCTTTCTTCTGTTGAAGGTACCTAAAAAGACACAGAAAAACACTTTGTTTATATCATCCAGGGTTGGTACGGCTCCCAAGACATGGCCAAAGATCCAACACAGGCTTCGTTTTGCCACCTGTCAAAGCAACAGTACAAACTGTAGGCCGAGAATGCACCATCTACATTGTTTTTATTGATACTGCCTTTATTTCTGAAGGTATCACCCCCCCCCCCCATTGTTATCCCTTGTAGGATAAGGAGAGGGACCAGACTCATGATTTCATCAGGAGAGGTAACTCCCTCTTCTGATGCAGGATGGCCCTTTGGCAATGTCTAGTCTCAAAGATGTTAGTGTCAGAGGCAATCCATGCTGCCTCCGATGTAAAAAAGGATTAAAAAAAGAGAAAGAAAAAAGAAAAAAACAGTAAAACTAACCAGTCAATCTGACGGTGTATGCAATGTTCCACACCCAGAGCCCCCTACTTCTACAAAGAAGAGAAGGGCCTCCTTTGGGGCCAAGTTTGTACCAATTATGTTTTTTAAAAAAGCTTTGTACTTTTGGCAACCTAGAAAAGTCATGTCATACCCACTTAGTAAAGTGGTTTTTTGGCCAACTTCTAAGGCACATAAAATATGCTTGTTGGTGGTGGTATTACATGATAATATTTTTGGACCTGGCTCTGGAGCTCAAGATGCTTCAGGATTGCAAAGACCCTATGATTTCATCTCCAAGGGTACTGCCTCTCTCCCAATCAATGCATGTCGAGGGCCCTCCAGGTCTTAATGGACAATCTTGAATTTAGTTTAGGCTAGGTAAGGTGCCCTCTGAAGCTCTTCCCACTTGGAACTGTGGATCTGGCCTTGAAAGGGATCACCTCCACCCCATAAGGACATCTCAAGGGAAGAGTAAGAGATTAGGAACTATCCTCCCTGGTATAAACCAGAAGAGAGGCAGGTTTTCTTTGTTGATAACTGCTTCTGATATGTTTGCTATAAATTCATGGATTCAGACAATGTTAGCAAGGTTCACCAATAAGAACCAAGTGTCTTCTCAGCTCTAAGATTAACAGCCCACCAATGACAAGAGGTGGGGCTTGGGTCTTTCAATCTTATCCCACAACCACATAGAGATGATCAAGAAATAGTTCCGCCTTACAATGCATAGAAGAACAAAGACTCAATCTGATAGTTTTAGAAACTGGCTTGGTAAAGTCAGATTCAAAAAAGAGGAAGTTAAGATGGCTTTTTCAAGTTCATTTTTAAAACAGTACACTGCCACCCCCCTCCTTAAAAGAATCTAGCTTTGACCCTATGATCCTATGTAATGAAGACCACTTGGTGGGCCAAGATATTTGCCTGAATGAACATAGCACAGACAGAGGTGAAGCCCTGCCCTCAAGGTCCATATCAGACTATGAAGGCCCAGCCCTTGTTTGAGGAGGCAGTCATTTTTACTGGGTCTCCTGGCTTCCTGTGGTCTGGGAGGCTCTACTTCATACCCCAAACCCAAAAAGGAATTACTAAAGTTTTACAAAAGAACTGTGACTTCCAAGATGGAAAGCCTGGCTTGGGAACCCTCTTTACTCCCTAGCTACACTACCTCAGGCATCTAACTTTTCTGGGCCTCTGCTGGAAAATAAGGAGGATCCTTAGGAGCTGCTCCTGCATTCTCCACCCCCCCCACCCCCACCCCCTGCTATTGGGAGGAAAGGGCTTTGAGATCCTTGGAGCTGATGAAATGGAAACCAATAAAATTACTCAAGGGCCATGGCATCCTGGGAGACCTTGCTGACAGTAGCTTCAGGAAGCTGCAGCTCCCCTGGGCCCCAAAACTCTAGGGAAACATCAGGGGTCTAGACCTCTTGAAGCCTGGCTTTGTGGCTGTCATAGAAGGGAGGCTGTCTTTTGGACAACTCTTCTCCCTCAGGAACCAGAACTAAGAACAGGTACAAGGTTTTGCTATTGTTACAGCTGCCTTGCTCTCCCCCCTTTTTTAATGAGGGAGGGGAGAAATTCATTGGTCTGAAGAACTCCCAGTGTGAAAATTCTTTTCCCCAATGAGATTTACACTTCTTCTATATTTTATATAGTCTCTAGAGTTGTCAGGGGGTGCCGAAGTTAAATGACTTGCCCAGGAACACACAGCCAGTGTATCAAGAGGCAGGTCTTGAACCTAGATCTTCCTGATATCAATCCCAATTTCCCAACTCTATCCTCTAGGCCAGGCTTGGGGAGCCTGTGGCCTCAAGGCCACATGCGGCCTTCTACATCCTTGGATGCTGCCCTTTGACTGAGTACAAGTTTTACAGAACAAATCCTTCTATTAAGGAGATTTGTTCTGTGAAGTTTGGATTCAGTCAAAGGGCCACCCTTGACGACCTAGAGGGCCACATGTGGCCTTGGGGCTGCAGGTTCCCCAGCCCTATTCTAGGCCAATACTGCCTCACTCACTATCCTATACTGCCCCAATGGAATAAAGCTTCAGAGATGAGCACAGGAAGAGGGAAGTTGGGTTGATAAAGGTAGTGGGGGAGGGTCAAGAAATGATTAAAGACAGCTCACTGGCTTGGAACCAGGCATCAGCAGGGCCTACCCAGGTCACAGAAGCCATCTCTGCTGGAGACTGCCCAATGCAATGTCATTTGTTTGCAACCGGATCCCAATTCAGCCCACTGGTCACACCTGCTAAGCAAGAGTCTGGTGAACCCATCCCCACTTCAAAGTGTCCATTGTCCTGGATGGTGACTCACACTTGAGAATCGGTCTATTGTAATGGAGAGTCAACTGGGTTAAACACAATTACCCCTTCCATGGATCCACAGGGTGTCCTGCAAAGCTGGCTGGCTCCCCAGCCACTCTATCTCATAGCAGCCAAACCTTGGCAGGGAGGCCTGGGATTTTATTAATGTGGGGAGCTCCCAGCATGGAATCTCCCTATATCTCAGGGGTTCTTAATCTGTGTTCTACATCCCCTTGGAAGGCTGGAAAGACCCTCTTTCAGAGTCAGATTTTTAAATGCATAAAATAAAATTTTATTTTATTATATCAAAATACTAAAGAAACAAGTTCATGGGCCCCAGGTTAAAAATCTTGTTTTATCTATAACTCATGGCCTTATCAAGTTGCCCCGGACACTCAGAGGTCAAGGGACTTAGCCAAGGTCATCCAGTTGACATGTATTAAAGACAGAACTTAAATCTTCCCAACTCAGAGGTAGGCTCTCAAAAGAACTATAATATAACAAGCAAGACTTTTAACACATTCTGAACAGAATGCTAATTTACACTGTCGCTTCCTAGTCAAGTGACCTTGGGTCAATCATTTTACTTCAGTCTTGGTTGCTACATTTGTAAAAGGGCCTCAATAACTACCTACCTTTCCCTACTGTATCCTCACATAAATATAAGCATCTGTGACAATTCTGGGTCACATATAGAGAAGGCTCCACATAGGAGAAGGACACACTCTTGACAGTCTCAAAGGGGGAGGGACGGGGAGACAACACTCAGTTTTTGCAACCCAAACTCTGAGTCTCTGTTTCTGTCACTATAAAATGAAGGAGTTGGAGCAGAATCTGAGATGCAGAGCTGAAAGGGACCTGAGGGAGGCCATTCAATCTAACCCTCTTAGGGAGGAGAAGAGACTTGTCCAAAGTCCTTACAGGGAACAGGTCTCAGAACCAGGATTTGAACTCAGGTCCTGTAATTCTTAGTTGGACAGTCTTTGCACTGCTTCCTATTAAGCCAATGAGTAGACCTGGACCTCCTTTTCTTTTTTTTTGTTTTTTGCTTTTTGGAGGGGGGAGGGCAGGGCAATTGGGGTTAAGTGACTTGCCCAAGGTCACACTGCTAGTAAGTGTTAAGTGTCTGAGGCTGGATTTGAACTCAGGTCCTCCTGACTCCAAGGCCAGTCCTCTACTCACTGCACCACAAGCCACCCCAGACCTAGATCTCCTTTGTGCAGGGCTTTGGTTGGTCCACTTATCTGAAATCAGTACCAACCTTACTCAGGGTTCTCCTAACTGAGCAGGGCCCTTATGGACACAGTTACCTATCACACATGGGAATCAAACAAGAGAAATCCTGTGTTGGGCATTGATACCTTCTCCCAACCTGGCCCCTTTCTACCTTTCCAGAAATCTTTTTTTTTCTTTTTTTTGGTGGGGAGAGGCAATCAGGGTTAAGTGACTTGCCCAGGGTCACACGGCTAGTAGGAATCTGAAGTTGTATCTGAACTCAGGTCCTCCTGACTCCAGGGCCAGAGCTCTATCTACTGCACCACATAGCTGGCCCTTTTCCAGCATTTTTAGACATCATTCCCCTCTACAAACTCTGCCAACCAGATATACCAGCATATTTGCTCTTTCACACAAGACCTTCCATCTCCAGTCTCTGACTTTGCGTCCTCCCCTTCCCCCCGTTCCTGGAATGCTCCCCCCGACTCACCTTCTCCTCTTAAAAGTCCCTGGTCTTCTTCAGGCAGCACCTGCTTTCTGAAGCCTTTCCTGATTCTCCCAGGTTTGACTACCCTGCCCCAACCCCAAATACCTTCTATCTAAATTGTTTAACTGTATGTATGTATATATATCACATTTACATACATATACATATTATATATACACATAGACATACACATTGTCTCCACTAGAGAACATAAGCTTCTTGAGGACAGAGACTAGTTCTCGTCTTTGTATCCCTATCACTTAGCATAAGTGCCTAGGTGCTCAATAGGGGCAGCTAGGTGACACAGTAGATAGAGTGATAGTCCTGTAATCAGGAAGACCTGAATTAAAATCTGATTCAGGACACTTACTAGCTGTGTGACCTCAGGCAACCCGTTTGCCAGGTTTGTAGCTTGTAGTTATTATTATGGCAACTAGGTGGCGCTGCACTGGATAGAGTACCCAGCCTGGAGTCAGGAAGACCTGAGTTCAAATTTGACCTCAGGACACTTACTAGCTGTGTGATGATGGGCAAACCACTTAACTGTTTGCCTCAGTGTCCTCCTCTGTAAAATAAGCTGGAGAAGGAAATGGCAAACCATTCCAGTATCTCTGCCAAGAAAGCCCCAAATGGGGTTATGAAGAGCTGGACCCGACTGCACAACAATAATTATCATTATATTAAATGCTCATTGACTGACTGTTGGCTCATTGATTTCCATTTCCTTCTCTACCACAGATGCCACCTCCTCCAAGCTGGTCAAAAATTAGCTTGGGGGAAAACTCAATTGATGGGAATAACTAGGGTATGACAGAATTGTATGGCACTGACATATTTAAATTACAAGAGAGAGATTTAAATCGTGCCCTGAAGCAGAAGATGGGAAATGTGAATGTGCTGCTCCCTCAGTAAGGCCATCTCTTTAAGCTGCCAGTGATTCTAGACTCTTCTCTTAATCAAATGCACACACAGTCTATTCATTCTGCTTGGGCTAGTAGAGAGTTAAGGAGAGGGTCAGCTTTCCCAGCATTCTTGGTCAGCTAGAAGGCCCCTGCTGTGTGGCCTTGGACTTACTTGTGTCCTCTTTTGCCTCCCACAGTTACTGTGGGGATGTGATGATAACCCTACAATATAATTACATTCCTCTGTGAAGCCTTTCTAGACTATTTCCCCCCTAATCATCAGATTTCCAGCCAGCTAAAGTCTTTGCTTCTTTTTCTTTTCTCCCACTTGAGTAGAAGTTCTGGTTCCCCTCTCTATTGATCAGTGGAATAAGTGGGTATTGTGAAAAATAGAATTTACATCCAAGTATTTCCATAGCAACCACCTCAACCCTAACCACTCTCTGATACAGACTATCTTCTTTTAAAAGGCCCGTTTCTAGCTACAAGTGTGTAAGGACACTTTACTGTACTTCCTTGGTGATTTATGGGATTTTCAAAGATAATTGGGTCCATGTGATTCTTTTTTCTCTTACTGTGGCCCCCAAAGCACAGAATCTAAGAGCTGGAAGGAAACTTGAAAACCATTCAGTCCAACCCATCCACAAAAGAAATCCCAGTATGACATAAATGCCTAGTGGTCTTCTCCAAGGAAAGGGAACCTACCATTTCTTGTGACAGTCCATTCCACTTCTGGATAGCTCTGATTGTTAAGTTTTCCTGACATCAAGCCTGTAACATCCACCCACTGCTCTTGGTCCTACCTTCTGAGGCCAAGCAGATCAACACTAATCCCTCCTTCCCAGGACTGGCCTTTCACCTACAAATACTTGAAAACACCTACTATGGCCCCCCAAGTCTATTCTCTAGGCTAAACATGCTCAAGTGATCCTTTTAAGACATGGACAACCTAGTGGTCCTTCACCATCCTGCTTGCCCCCCTCTTAATCCTCTCTAGCTAATCAATGTCCCTCTAAAATCATAGCATTCAGAACTGAACATAATACTTCAGATGAGGGCTGATGAAGGAATAGTAGAGTGGTACTATCACCTCCTTTTTCCTGGAAAAAAAGCCCAAGATGCCATTCACTCTTTTGGCTGCCACATCCCACTGCTGACTCATGTTGAACTTGTAATCCACTAAGACCCCCAGATCTTTTTTCAGAAAAACTGCTATCTGACCATATGTTGCTCCGAATTAGAAATAGGGTTTTTGTACCCAAATTTTACATTTATCACTGTTTAAGTTATATAGCACAGAACCAAGCAGACATATAGGCGCATGCCACCAGAGAGTTCTTGCTATATTATTACTGAGCCATTAACTGGACTCCTTGAGTCTGACCAGGCACCCAGTTCTGAATCCAGCTGATTCTTCCATAGCTTTTATATTTAGAAAGATATACACATATATTTACATATATACATATCCATCTGATTCTTTCTTATATTTTTTAATATATATATACATCTGGTTCATTCATATTCATGTTTTATATATATATATATATATGGAAGGAAAGAGAGAGAGAGAGAGAGAAAGAATGAATATAAGATATAAATCCAATAGCTTCTCTTCAGTCCTCATCCTTTTTGACCTGGCTGCAGCCTTTAACAATGTGAATCACTCTCTCCCCCTGGTTACTCTCTTCTCTCTAGGTTTTTGAGATACCACTCTCTCCTGGTTCTCCTACCTAACTGACTGCTCCTTTTCAATCTCTTTTGTGGATCTTCATCCAAGTCACTTCCATTAACTGGGCATACTCTAAACTCTGTCCTAAGCTCTCTGTTCCTCTCTATATATACTTGTTGAGCTCATCAGTTCCCATAAGTTTGATAATTATCTCTACGTAGATGATTCCCAGATGTATATTCAGCCCTAACCTCTCTCCTGAGCATCAGTACTGCATCACAACCACCTTTTGGACACCTTGATCTATATGTGCCATGGGTCATCTCAAACAATATGTCCAATGAAGAACTCATTATCTTGTGACCCTAACTTCCCCCTCTTCAAAACTTCCTTATTACTTTTTTCAGATTTTTTTTGCCCACAAAGGCACCACTATCCTCCTAGGTACTTGGGTTTAAACTTTGGCATCATCCTCGACTCTTTGTTTCACCCCACATGCTCACTTTGTTGTGAAGTCTTAGCATTTCTACCTTCAAAATTTCTCTCTTATCTACCCCCTTCTCTCCTCTGACACTACCACCCCTCTGGTGCAGGCTGACTACAGCAACAGGCTGTTGGTGGGTCTGCCTGCCTCAGCCTCTCCTGATTCCAGTATATCCTTCACTGAGCTGCCAAAGTGATTTTCATAAAGTGTAGGTCTGACCATGGCCCTCTCTTTCTCAAAAAACTCCTGTGGCTCCTCATTACCTCTGAGATAATTTTTAAAAAAATCTTATTGGCTTTAAATCTCTTCCCAACCTGATCCTTCCTACCTTTCTAGTCTTCTTATACTTTACTCCCCACCACATACTCTATGATCCATCTACACTGGCTTCCTCACTATTCTTCAGACACAACACTCTATCTCCATACTCTAGTATGGTGCCTTTCCACTGGCTGTCTCCATGCGTAGAATGTTCTCTCTCTTCACCTAGACCTCCTGGCTTCCTTCAAGTCTCTGCTTAAATCCCATCCTCTACAGGCCTATCACAATGGTCCCTCTCCCCCTCTATTGCTTCCTTCTCTGAGATTGCCTTCCATTCACACTATATATTACAGCTAAGTGGTACAATGGAAAAAGTGACAGACCTGGAATAAGGAAGACTTGAGTTCAAATCCTGCTGCAGATACTTACTTGTTGTGTGATGCGGGGCAAGTCATATCACCTCTGCCTACCTCAGTTTTGTCATCTGTAAAATGAGGAGAATAGTAACACCCATACTCCCTAGGTTCCTGTGAAGCTCAAATGAGATAATAACTATAAAACATTTACCACAGGGCCAGTCACATTGAAAGTGCTTAATAAATCCTTGTTGACTGGTGGACTGATCAAAAGCTTTGCTAAAACCAAAGTAAACTACATCTACAACATGCCCTTTACCTACTATTTTAGTAATCCTGTCAAAAAAGAAAATGAAGTTAGTATGGCAGAACTGTTCTTTTTTTTGGCAAGGCAATCGAGGTTGAATGACTTGCCCAGGGTCACAGAGCTAGTAAGTGTCAAGTGTCTGAGGCCACATTTGAACTCAGGTCCTGCTCTATCCACTGCAGGACTACCTAGCTGACTCCAGAACCTATTCTTTTTTTTCTTTTAAATGACTTGTTTATTTACTCATTTA
>CM053582.1:15942682-16016865 GCA_028627135.1 Pseudochirops cupreus
TGTACGATGTCTCTGTGATTGTGTACAGGTTTGGCCTGGTCCCAGAACCTATTCTTGATGAAGCCAAGCTTAGTATATTCACTGCTTCCCTTTCTAGACATCCACTAACCATTCTTTTAATGGTCTGTTCTAGAATTTTCTCAGGAGTTAGGCTCATTGGCCTGGTTTGTTGATTCTGTTCTCTCTCTCCCTTCCTGAAAAATGAGCCATTTGCTCTCTCCAAACTTGTGGCAGCTATTTCTTTTCCCCGATCTTTCCAATATCACTGATGGGTAATCTCACCTGCCGGGTCCTTCGGGGTTCTGTGAATGACTTAGCTCTTCTGAGCAATAAAATGATCCAAGACAATTCCAAAGAACCCATGATGAAAAATGCTATCTACCTAACTGATAAAGTCTGAATGCAGATCAAAGAAAACTTAAAAAAATTTTTCTTGTTTATTTTTGGGGGGGTTGTCTTTTCTTTTGGCACATGGCTAATATGGAAATACGTTTTGCATGACTACACATGTATAATATATATCAAAGTGCTTGCTTTCTCAAGGAAGGGGAGAAGAGGAACGGATCTGGAACTCAAATGAATTTGGAATTTGGAACTCAAAAAATAATTAAAAATGAATGTCAAAATTGTTTTACATGTAATTAAGAAAAAATAAAATAAAAACATTAAAAAAAATCTAGGGTAGCTAGGTGGCACAGTGAATAGAGCACCGGCCCTGGAGTCAAGAGGACCTGAGTTCAAATCCAGACTCAGACACTTAACACTTACTAGCCATGTGACCTTTGGCAAGTCACTAAACCCCAGTTGCCCTGCATCCCTCCCCCTCAAAAAAAGCAAAAAAACCCCAAAACCCTGAAAATTGGCTGGTGAGTTCCATATGCATCCACATTGGTCCCTTCAGATAAATCTCACTTTTCTTCCTCATAAGAATTATTTCCCTTTGTGTCTTCAGAATGAAATTCTTGGGCATCTCCCATCCCTCCAGGTCTGACTCCCCATATATCCTTTTATCTTCATGGTATCCTATTTCTTTTCATCCTTTGAACCCTCTGAAACTTGTTTTCTCAAAATCTTGGGTATGTATTAGACTAGGCACATCTTTCTTCTCTGTGAATTCAAACTTCACAGAACAAATCCCCTTAATAAAAGGATGCAAAAAAGTTCTATAAAACTTGGACTCAGTCGAAAAGCTACATCCAAGGACCTAGAAAGCAACATGTGGCCTCGAGGCTACAGGTTCCCCATCCCTGCTCTAGGAGGGAGTGATCTCTTCCTCCAGGGTTCCCAGCAACCTCTCTGTTAGTAAGAATCAAATCCAGAACAGAATTCTCCCTTGTTGGTTCCTCCATATTTTGAAAGATGAAATAATCGCTAAGGCAAGTCAAGAAGTTATTACCTACGCTGCTTTTGGCAGAGCCTAGAGAGCTACAACAGATGCGTAGATAAAGACCTACATCACTACAATACCCTGCCTCAGTTGGATTGAACCTTAATGTAGTGATTTCTTAAAGCAGGATGCACCTGGAGTCTAAAGCAGTTAGGTAATACTGGGAGCCCAGAGATGGAAGCTCATGCTGTCTTACCAGGCCTCTCTTTTTCATGATCTTACTAGGAATCTGCCATCACAGAAAGAGCCTGGAAATCGAGCTGTCTTCTTGAGACAAAGTGTCACAGGATCACAAATTTCAAGCTGGAAGGGAGCTCAGAGGCCCTCTAGTCCAAGAGGAAGAAACTGAGGCCCAGGAAGGAGAAGGGACTTATCCAAGGTCACACATGAAATCCTAGATCTAGAGCTGAAAGATATCAGAGGTCATTGAGTCTTTCTTTCACATTTTACAGTGGAGGCAACCAAGACCCAGGGAGGGGAAGTGATTTGTCCAAGGTCACATGAGTGGTAATTATCAGGGCTGGTATTTGAACCTGGTCCTCCAACTTCCAGAGCCAGTGCCCTCTCCACTGTATTCAGCTGCCCCTCAAGGTATCCTGACACTTAGGGAGCAGATAAAGTATACTCTACTTTCTCCCTGGCCCACAGTAGCCAAAGCAAGATCACAATCACTGATGGCTTGCTTTGATCTCCTTTGAAAATATCTCTATAACTCATGCAAAGGAGTCCTGTCAGAAATGTGAGTCAGCAAACCACATAGTGGTACTTGGAAAGCAATTTTGTTCTTCCTTAGCGTGTGTGTGCGTGTATGTGTGTGTGTGTGTGTGTGTGTGTGTGTGTGTGTGTGTGTGTGTGTGTGTAGGGGGGACATCATACAGTAGAGAAACTCTTGGAGTGATCTCCTAGCCCCATGAGAGCCCCTGCTATGCAGATGTGTCTTTCATCGGGGAAAATTCCCTCAAAGTCTCCCCCATCAATGCGCTACCTGGTTCCTACTGTACAGACCCACAGTCATCTTGTAGGAATGCTTTGTTTTATGTTCTAGAAGCATGGCGGGGGGCAGAAAGGGGAGTAGCCTTTTGCCAGATGGAAAATTACATGAAGTAGACTGACCTGGGAGACATCAAGGTATGGTAGAGGGTAGGAGATTTTGAGTGACAATAACCTGATATCCATGCACTGTCACAAACTAGCTGTGTGACTCCTCCTATTCTGGGTCTCAGTTTCCCTGTCAGTAAAACAGAGCTAATAATACTTATGCTAACTATTACATGGGACGATTGTGTAAAAAACATGATTTATAATAAATGTTTAAACTGCTATAGAAATAGAACAATGGATTTGGAATCGGAGGACTTGCATTCAAATCCTGCTTCTGTAGGACCTTGGACAAATCCCTTCCCCTCCTTGGGCCTTATTTCCTCCTTTGTAAAATGAGGGGATTGGACTCAGTGGTCTTCTAGGACTATTCCAGCTCTAGTTATTGGATCCTTTTGGTGACCTTGAACAAATCCCTTCCCCTCCCTGGGCCTCAGTTTCCTCCTCTGTAAAATTAGGAGGCTAGCCTAGATGGCCTCTGAGGGCCCTCCCTGTTCTGAATCTATGATCCTAAAAATAGAAGTTGTTATTATTCAGACAGATTTGCATATACTGGGTTTGCCAACACATGTGTATAGATGCATGGCCCTAGCACCTCAGCTGGGCTGACCTTCTATGCTGAACTTACATCCATCAGGGTCCCGCAAGATGGGAAGGCATGAGTGGATTTCAACCTGCCTCATTGGTAGGAATGCCCAGATCAGTGGGATCTCAGATCCAACTGAGTACTTGTAGATTTGCTTAGGAGGCAACTAAGGTGGCTCAGTGGATAAAGTGCTGGGCCTGGTGTCAGGAAGGAAAGAGTTCAAATCTGGCCTCAGATACTTAACTAGCTATGTAACCCTGGGCAAGTCATTTTACCCTGTTTGCCTCAGTTTGCTCATCTGTCAAATGGGCTGAAGAAGGAAATGGCAAACCATTCTAATATCTCTGTCAAGAAAACCCCAAATGGGGTCACAACTGAAGAAGTGATTATCCATCCTTTGCCAGAAGACCTCCACTACCTCCTCAAGTAGCCCATTCCATTTTGGAACAGCTCTCATCTGGCCTCTTTGCATCTTCCACCTACTGCAGTTCATTCTTCCCTCTAGGGCTAAACAGAACAACTCGCCACCCTTCCTCCACTATCAGTGTGCCCCCACTAATCATCCCAAGTTCCCTGAATTGATTCTTCTAGGACATGGACTCAAGACCCCCTACCATCCTGGTTAAGCTCAGATCTTTTTCAGAATAAGTGCTATCTAAAGATGCCTCCTATGTCTTGTACGTTATAAAGTTGACTTTTTGCACTCAAATTTGACTTCACATTTACTGAATGTTACATTATTACATTCAACCCATGTTCTAGCTTGTCAAGATCTTTTGGATTTGGACTCTGTCATCCAGTGTGTTAACTATTTTTCCCAGCTAAGATCCCCTGCAAATCTGCACATATCTTCCCTGTCTGCATCCAAGTCAGTGATCAAAAGGATAAAAAGGATAGGACTGAACACCAATAAAAACTGGGAGTATACCACCAGAGCCCTCATCCACTAGTTAGGAATCTTATCAAAAACCAAGACGAGGCTAGCCTAGCATGATCTGTTCTTGAGGAAGCCATCCTGGATCTTTGTAACTACCATTTCCCTTTCATCCTCCTCCTTCTTTCACGGTTCCTTCCAGAATTTTGCCAGAAATCAAAGTCAAGCTCACTAGCCTATGATTTGTACTCTGCTAAGTCCTCTTATTTGGAAATTGGGACATCTGTCCATCTCCACATTTGTGGCACCTCTATCATGTTCCAGGATCTTTCAAATATCCCTGGCAGTGGCTCAGCAATCTCACCCACCCCTTCTCTCGGTACCTGAGGATGTAGTTCATTTGGACCAGGTGTCTTGGATTCATCAAGGGCAGCTCCGAGCTCTCTTACTCTCCCATTACTTACCTTTGAATTAACTCCCTGCTAGTCATTTTTTGTTCTGTCCCTTTCAGGGCAAATGTTGTTCTCCTTGCCAGAGAAATCAGAAACAAAATCATAATTGAACAGCTCTGCCTCCTCTCATGTTATCATCCCATCAACCCCAGGCAAAGGGCCTAACTCCTTCCTCAATTCTCCTTTCTCTTCCTCTTTGTACTCCTCACCTCCCTTGGCAGTTATGTCCTGGTTTTGCTTTCATCTTCTGTAAATTTATTTTTAAAAATCTAAGTTAGTTGGTGAGTTCCATATGCAACCACATTGGTTTCTTCAGATAAATCCCATTTTCCCTTCTCATTGGAATTGTTTGCCTTGGTAGTTTCAGAATTTCATTCTTGGGCATCTTTCATCCCTCCTGGGCTTACTTCCCCTATAGCATTTCACTCCATGGAATGCTATCTTTTTTCTGAACTCTTCAAAATCTGCTTTCCCTACATTTAGGGTACATTTCAGACCCTGCCCAACTATATTCTTCTTCTCTTCTGTGAGGGAATGATTATTTTCTCCCAGGGTTCCCATTTTTTTTTCTTTGCTTTTTAGAGGGGGGAAGGTAGGGCAATTGGGGTTAACTGACTTGCCCAAGGTCACATGCCTAGTTTTTTGTGTTCATTGTCAGAGGCCATATTTGAACTCAGGTCCTCCTGACTCTAGGGCCAATGCTCTATTCACTGTGCCACCTAGCCACCCCCAGTTCCCATCATTTCTACCCCCAGGAACTTCCTTGTTAATGAAAATCAGATCCAGAATAGAATTTTCCCTTGCTGGTTCCTCCCCTGTTGAAGGATGAAATTATCACTAAGGCAGGGCAAGTTATTAGCTACTCTCCTTTCCATAAAGAGCTCCAGCTAATGTCTAGATAATTGAAAACTATTCCCCTCTTCTCCTCCTCTCTCCCCATCATGACTATATTATGACTCTGTGTCAGACTTCTCATCTATTTTCTAAATACCTCATCTATTTCTTCTTTCTGTCCAGGTGGTTTGTAGTATACTCCAATGACAGCATCATTTCTGTTTCTCTCTCCTTTGAGTTTAACCCAATATTTTCTTGTTATGCATGGTTCCATTTATAGTTCTTGGAGGGAGAATCTTCACATAAATATACCTTCTTATTACACAGAAGGTACACAAATACATATGTGTGTGTATATATATATGTGTATATATGTGTGTGTGTGTGTGTGTGTGTGTGTGTGTGTGTGTGTGTGTGTGTGTATATATGCCACCCTATCTCTTTTTACCTCTACCATATCTCTTTTTAATAAAGTATAGGCATTCAGAGTCATGGCACAATAATATTTATGAAGTCAAGTTTACCTCCTTGAGTTAGAACCTCTAGTTTTCCTCGTTTGTTGCCTAAGCTTTGAGCATTTATGATTAGACAACTGGGGCTATGGATCTTACTACTGACTCTTTTCTTACATTTTGTTTCTTGTGAATTTCTGGGAGTCTAAGCTGCTATTCATAAAGTCTTCTCCCTTTCCCATTCTTTTCAGTTTAAATCCCTTTTTATTAGCTATGTAAAGTACCTATGAAAATACATTCTTACCAGCTTCTGTTAAGTATACTTCATCTCTGGTCAGGAACCTAGCATACCTCTGTTATAAGCTATGGTCCAGAAGTCCAACTCACATTCTTAGATACTACCTTCTTAGCCAGATGTGCAGTTTGCAAAATCATTTCTTTCTCTTCTGCATGCCCTTCCTCCAATGGTTAACAGTAAGGAAACTACAAACAGTACTCATATGGTCTTCAGTTTCTCTCCTAAGACTTCATAATTATTGGTAATACATTTTAGTTTCCTTCAGGAAGTATAATTTTCACTCATATGACTCACCCAAAATGGCTGGTTTGTCATCATTTTTGATAAACTTTTGGATGTTTCCTGATATGTCTTGGACACATACCCCAGGAAGAGGACAGACCTCTCTATTCTTGTGATCAGGCCAATAAATAACTGTCTCAGTACTCCTGAGCAAGGAATCATGAGCTACTACTATTTTTCCCTGTGTCCTATGACCTTTACCAGAAGATCTCTCCCCTAACAGCTCCTATTTTTAAGTTAGATGTATAGCTGTCCTTTTCCTTCTTTCTCTCATATTATACTCCCCCATAGAATACTCTATCATCCCAATAAAGGCCAAGTCTCCCCTCCTCTACCTTTTACCACTGAAGCCTTGATTATGTCCTTTAGGAAGGCTTCATTCTTCCTTGCAACTTGGGAGTGTGGACTCTTTGAGCCCCTTCACCTTCTCCTCTAGGAGGGACATCAACCTACATTTGGAACATAAGAGTCTAATGTGAACCAAGTTCCTTTGGGTGCCTCAAGTTGAACCACACTAACCACCACCAGCCACTAAGCAGCCTCACTTGCTGTTCCTAGTAGGGACCTGCTGAGGCACTCTGTTGCTCAGCCCTGGGCACAACTGAAAATCTGCAGGTTGCCAGGAACCCCAAAAGACCCTCCTCTACCTGACTGCTACAGCTCTCTCTCTTTCCTGTGCTTCCTGATCACATGGATTCCTCCCCATCACTCCCAGAGGAACTTGACTGCTTGCTGTCTCTTCCTCCCACCTCACTCCATGCCCAGCCCCAAAGACAACTTGGCTGTACCCACCTTGGTGTCTTGGCACTTGCCACTCATCTGATAGGGAATACATACTTATTCAGAAACCGTGCCCCTTCTTTTCCTTCAAAACTTACCTCTTCCAGGGAGCCTCCCCTGATTGACCCATTCCACTAGGCTCATCCTTTTGTTGTGTCCCCTCAGGTTACATATTCTGTTGATACTTTATTAATTAATCATTCCTAAGAACAGAAAAGAGTTCTCCTCTGGCTCAGCAGAAACAAACACCAAGGGATAAGGAGCAGATATCAGGGACTTGCTTTCTATGTGTTTCATATGCTGCTATGTAAATTTCCCAAATTCTTGTTCACCATGTGACAGCAATTGGGTGATATGGCATGAATTGCCCTGGGCCTGAACTCCAGTTCTGCCACCAACTTATTAGGGCAAGACCCTTCCATCCTCCACCCAGCCTCAATTTCCCCCTCTATCCAATGGGATTGAAGTAGATGATCTCTAAGGTACTTTTCCACTCTGACATTCTTTTGAATCCCTAACCAACCCCTCTCTCCTCCCCTGCAGACCAGGTTGGTAAATGACCCACACGGGTAAGGAAATGGGATTAGTGGAGTTCTTATCTTCAGTCTGTAGTATGGCACCACAAGGTTCTGCTGCCTTCAAATCTCTCTCCCAACTAGGCCCCACTTAATTTTGATCACATTCACTCCAAACAACAGGATCTGAAGAGAATGGGATCCAGGCCACCTTTAAATAAGCTTGGCCTCTCAGGAGAAGACAATCATGCAAGTCTCATTCTCCCCATTTTATAGATAAAGAGACTGAGACCTAATGAGCAGTAGAGCCAGGACTCAAGTGTAGGTCTCCTTACTTCCAGGTACCATGCCACACTGCCTCCCAAGGACAGATGAGATGTCTTAGATGAAATGGGAAGGGGTAAGGATAGGTTCACTGCCCAGGGAGAAAAGCTGGGATTAGGTCCTGACCACTATGGGGGACCCAAGGATTTGCCAAGAGGAGAAAAAAGGGGTATTGAGTACAACCTCAGGCAATAGCCAATTTATCAGGAGGCAGCCTTGGTGCAGGTCTGGGCTATTATCACAATAATCCTAATAGTCACCATTTATAAAGTGCCTTAAGGTTTCCAGAGTTTTATAAGGATATTCTCATTTGACAATGGACCCTGTTAAGTACATGCTATCATTAGCCCCACTTCAAGGATAAGGCTCAGATGAGGCTCAGAGAGAGGTTAAGAGATGTACTCAGGGTCACACAGCTAATTAAGTGTCAGAACCAGTGTCTGTACCCAGGTCTCTACCTACACCTCTCTAATGACCACAGAGGAGAGTGTCTGCAGTAGTGGAGGCCTTGCTTCAGAGTGCTCAGATTTAAGAGGGACTTTTGGTTGGGTTTTTGGCGGGGATGGTTCCCTTCACGTCAAGGGAATCCCTTCAGAACTGCTGAGGCTGGAGGCTGAAACACTAACCGCCCTCCAGGGGAGTAAAGGAGACTTCACCAGAGCCGAGTTCAGCATGAGCCGCTCCTAAGTAGCCCAGAAGCTGATTCAGGCTTGGACTTGGTGGGAACTGAGCCAGGGAACTCCGGGGAGACTCCCCTGCCTGTACAACAGCAGTCTAGGGCTCAGGCTGAACTCAGGGATTGCCCAGTGCCCCCACACACAGATGGCTGGAGTGGAGAAGAGCACGGAAACAGCCAGGTCAAAGGTCAGCACCAGGATTCCCTTCCGTGCTACACTAAGGTTGACTTCAGAAGAATTTTATTCAGGTCCAGCTTTTGGCATCCCCTCAACCCCCATGTTCCTATGCCATGCTCCTGAAACCCTCCCCTCCTCTGCCCCCTCCCTCCCCAAAGTTCCTTCTTCATTTTGCCTTATGCCCCACACACTCTGCAACAAAGCTAAGTGTGACCCTTACTTGACCTTTTAGAGGATGTTCAAAATCCACTGGAGTGTGCCAGGTTCTTCTTGTCCTCTATAGGCTTGTTGGATGAAGGTGACAGGCACATTCTGCAGCTGTGGGACAAAGGCTGCCTTCAAGTCCTTTCCCCAACCAGGCCCCATTGGCTTCTGAACACGTTTACTACAAAGCAGCAGGCCATAACGAAAAGAGTTGGCTTTGCTACCCAAGGACCTAGGATCAAATTCATCCCTCAGGGCCATTTACCAGCAGTGTGACCTTGGGGAAATCACATAACCTCTTCTGGTCTCAGTTTCCTCATCTGTCAAATGAGTGAGGCCAGTTAGACAGAAGGCTGCCTCTAGATCTATGATCCTACTATGTGTGACCTTGGACAAGTCCCTTCCCCTCCCTGGGCCTTGGTTTCCTCCTCTGTAAAATGAGGGGGTTGGACTAGATGGTCTTTTGAGGTCTCTCCCAGCTTTAGATCTATGCTCTAAGGTGTGTGTGACCTTGAACAAGTGACTTCCCCTCCCTGGGCCTCAGTTTCCTCCTCTGTAAAATTAAGAGGTTGGACTTGATGAGTCTCTGAGGTTCCTTCCAGCTCTATACCTAGGATTCTATGTGTGACCTTGGACAAATCAGTTTCTTTATCTGGACGATGAGGTAGCTAGTTGGATTTGATCACTGCAGGTGCCTCTTAGCTCTGATCCTCTGATTTGAAGATAATGGGACCCAGTTCACCACCCTAATAAGCCTACTCTCTTGGGGTTCTGTGTGGGGATAAGACTTTGACCTGATTAGGCCCATGCCCTAACTGGTTGAATAGAGTCAGACCTAAACCCTAGCACTGATGGGATGACCCCATTTAAAGTAGAAATCTCTCTGTTATCCAAAGGATGCTGCTTTCTGGGGCATTTTCAGAAGGAATTCCAGACTCCTTGCCTTTTCAGACAAGGGAAGTCTAAACCAGAGTGAACCCCTCCCAAGCCTGAAACATCTCATTCCAAGATTCTGTCACCAATAATTGGAGGCCATAATTCAGGCCCGTGGGATTCTGCAGCCTGTGAAGTATTTGAAAAAAAAAGACAAAAAAAAGGCAACTCATGTCTGAATACCTCAGGGAAAGAGCTAGGCTAAGCAGCCTTATTATTTTAAATCTTTAAATCCTACTTTATTGGACCCAGAAGGAAATTTTTAGCCCTTAAGAAGAGGGAAGAGAGCTGGTGTAATTGGCCAATGAGTAGGGTTGGGCTTTTTAAACTAAGGGGAGGCAGCTTCAGTCTTCCCCGCCCCCCCAATTGTTGCTTTGAAGTAGCTTTCCCCCGAATTCTGACAAAGATGGGGCACAGGCTACCTGGGCTAGGCAACCTAGAAGGAGGGGGTGCCCCCTCAGAGCCTGAAAGAAGATGGCTCATAGGAGGTATCTGGATAATGGCAGAAAAAGGATGCTGGGGGTCTTGCTGACGCACTCTGGCCCTGCAGAGCTGCTCACTCACCCTGCGGTGAATCCCCCATATTAGGGCCCCAGGGAAACCGCAGAGGCAGGTCCTCCACCCCACCCCACCCCCAAACCACTGGCTGCTGCCAAAGCCCAGCCCTGCAGCCCTGTGCTATTGAGGGGAGGGGCTCTCCAAGCCTTTTGCATTAGGGGTGAGGTGCAATACATGAATATTGTTAGTGGCAAGCAAAGAAAATTGATGAGGATTTGGGCATCTATGGAGACCACTCAGGGAGCAGGCTGCAGGGAACTGCCTGGATCCAGAGGAGACTGGAATACACCCCCAGGCTTCATGCCTGGGCATCCGCAGCCAGGCACACACACTCACACGCGCGCGCACACACTCATACATATTCACAGACACACAGAGAGACACAAGGCAATCAATCAATCAGCATTTATTGAGCAGTTATTACTGTTCAGGACACATACACACACAGGACGGGCACAGACACACAAACCCAGCTACAGACACAATCTACAAACATTTATTAAGTGTCTGCTTAAGAGTCCAGGCAGTAACGCAGAGGAGACGCACAGACATTCACACAGACGCACACAGACAGACACAAGCGCACACACCACACAGACACCGTACAGGACAGATACGCTGACACAGACATACACAAAGATACGAGACACAGACATTTCTAGCCACAGAACAATCAATCAAATACGCAAGAAGCATTTAATAAGGGGCTACTGTGCGCTGGGCACTGTCCTGGGCAGACACACGCCCCCCCACTTCTGCCGACGCATACACAGTCCCAGACTTAAACGCAGACACAGACACACCCACATACATACCCAGGCGCACTGGCTGCCAGAGGGCTGCATAAGCCGCGCGCACTGACGGACACACACGCACATACATGCACACACATGTACATCTCCCCCGGCCCCCCCTCCCGCCAGCGCAGCGCCTCGCAGCTCACCGCAGCTCGGCCCCCGCTCCCCTCCCCTCCCCGCCAGCCCTGTCAGCGCTCGGAGCGCATCGCACCGAGCGCGCACAGCACGGAGCGCTAGCGCTCCGCACCGAGCGCACCCGCACCGAGCGCGCGGCGCAGCGGCAACAGCAGGGGGGGCAAGGGAGGGGGCGGCAGGGACCGGGGGCCCCCGGGCTGCTTCTCCCACTCCCACCCACCAGGGCTAGTGCACTCGCAGGCACGCACGCCAGGGACCCCATTCCAACCTGCCCAGGACAGGCGGCTGGCTAGACGCCGGGCAGGTAGGTGGGAGGGGAGACGGGCGTGTACGCGGCGTCTTTACTTACTTACCCATGGAATCGGCCAGCGAGATTTCGCTGGAGCGCTGCTGAGTCAGGGACTGGTGCATGGTGAGAGGCGCGGCGCTGCAGCGCCCTCCGCCCCAGTTCCTGGGTTCGGGAACCTCCGCCTGCCCCGCCGTGGCCATGGTGTTGGCCGTTCGCTCCCTCCCAGAGCCCCGCTAGGAGAGAGCGCTCGCTCTGAGCTGCAGCCCAGCCGCCGCCGCCGTCGCCGCCGCCGCCGCCGTCGCCGCCGCCGCCGCCTCTCCCTCTCTATTCCCAGGGCGCCCGCGGCATTGGCTGGCTGGCTGGCTGGCTGGCGGTCTGCGCTTGCGCAACCGTCCCCCCCCCCCCAGCACCCCCTCCCCCCCTCGATCCCTACACCCCTCCCCAGCCCCAGCCCGATCTCTCCCCCCCTTACTTCTAGACTGCGCCCATTTAGTACCCCTTTCTGGTTAGGAAAGTGGAGGGGTTGGTTATATTGGGGTGTTGCGGTGGAGAAAAGGGGTAATGCGGAGAAGCCTCCTGATTTAAAGTTGGATTTGGGGGGCCAGGGTCACACACCCAGGCGCTAGCTCGCTCTCACACACTCACACACACAGACACACGGGCTTTGCAGTGTTCTCTGCATTGCCCCAGGGAAGGCACCAGGGAGCTGGCAGAGGAGCGGGCAAAACCATCAAGGGGATTAACCAGGACAGAGATTAACCGGGCCAGGGCCTGGGGACTTGTGGCCCCTTCAATCCAGAGATGAAGGCTGAGAAGGGATGTGATGGGTCTGGCCAGTCATGGAGAGCTAGCTCCAAAGAGTACAGCAGAAAAAGGCCCCGGGGCTGTTTGGCGGGGGGAGCTAGCTTCGAATCCCCGCCCTGTTGCTTTCTACCTTTCTGGGCCTCAGTTTCCCCCTCTGTCGAATGAATGGAAGAGATGGCCTCTGAAATTCCTTCCAGTTCTAGATTTAGGATCCTAGCTGTGTGATCATAATCCTCAGTTTCTTTCTCTGTAATATGAACAGGCGATTTATGGACCAGACCTCATCCAACTCTTAGATCCTACAACTAGACCCAGAAAGGCTGCATGCAGCTTCAGGTGCAGCTCAAGTAATAAGCCTTATCCCGTTTTAGACTTAGAGCAACTCAGTAAGGAACGGGAGGAATTCGTAACCCCATTTTGCACGTGGGAAACTGAGGCAGGGGCAGTGACTTGCCTGAGATCCCTCTGTGAAACAGTGACAGAGTCCCGGTTAGAACCTGGGTCTCCTGACTCCCGGATTGTTGGGGGTTTTTCAGCTCCAATAATTGGAAGGAAAGGTGGCTTCCCCCACTGTAGTCAGTAAGCTTATGCAACACGTTATTCTAGCAGGGGATCGGAGGGGGAAAGAGAGATCATCAGTTCAGAAAGGTGGAGGTGAAGCCTCGCACTGGCAGGTCCATGACGGGTTAATGGAACAGCTGGTTGGTCCCTGCTGCAAAAACCCGACGGTGTCTCCCACACCGCTAATCTCCGTGCAACGCCATATGGCCATAAATCAAGGAACACCAAGAACGCCAAAGAAACACGATTGCGGGTGACCCAAAGATCAACAGAAAGACGCGGCGGGTGGGAAAAGGTGACAACACCTTAGGAGGGGCTCTGCAAGAAAGGGGGAGGGGCAGGCAAAGGCGGGCGTCATCCAGGGCAGGTCAAGGAGTGAGGAGCTGGTAGATGGGCCCCCCCCCCCCCAGCTATGAGGGAGAAAGAGGGAGATCAGGCCACGACTGCTTTGAAACTGGTGCATGAGAAACTGGACAATACACCCAAGTCACCTACCTCTGCAGAGCCTCGAGAGAATGCACGGATTGGTTAGTTTTTTAATTTTGATTGATCTTTTTTTAAAATATCACCTACTTTTCCCGGTGCATCCCTGCCCTCCTCAGAGAGTTACCCCCTTGTATGAAGGAATTTGTAAAAAGAGAAGAAAACAACCGATTCAGCTGAACTACCCAACATGCTGAAAAAGTGTGCCGTACTCAGTGGACCACAGCTGTAGTCCCTCACCCCTGCAATGAAGTGAGGAAGGGCATCCCAGATATTAAAAGCTCCAGGGGGCCTCTAGCATGACAAAGGGGGCTGAAGGAATGACTCCAGAATATGGATGCTACTTGCACAGAATGCAAAGGTATGGCAAGGAGGTGCTCAGCACCAGCAGAAAATCTCGCCCATGCTAGTGACTTCTCAATGCATTTATAGGATCATAGCTCTGGAGCTGGAAGGAGCCCCAAAGACCCCTCACTTTACTGAGGAGGAAACTGAGACCCAGGGAAAAGAAGTGACCAGCCCGGAGTCTCATTTAGGCCCCTAGATGTAGAGCTGGGAGGGACCTGATAGTATGATCCCCTCATTTTACAAAGGGGGAAACTGAGGCCCTGTGAGGGGAAGGGTCTTGCCTAAGGTCACACACAGGTTTTGATCTGGAAGGGGCCTCCTTAGAGGTCTTCCAGTCCAACCCCCTCATTTTACAGAGGAGGAAATCAAGGCCGTGGGCCTTGCCCCAGATCATACAAGTTAGTAATAATGGAATTTGACCCTAAGCCTTTGCACTCCAAAGGCAATGCTTTTTGCACTCTACTACACCCAAGGGACCCTTGTGATCTTTGATGGCAATTGGACCTTCTTGTGTTGGCCCTTTGCTTCCTGAAAAAGCACGTCTTGAGGCCCCCATCAGAGATGGAATCCTAGACTGGTTGGGCAGTGGGACTATTCATACTCCTGGGGGATTGAGTGGGTACATTTCCTACTCTCTGATGTCCTTGTAAATAATGTTGAGTTGGCCAGGGACTCCCAAGAATTATTTTAGACTCCAGAGATAACCTTCATTTGGGTTAGGGCTAGGGTTTCTAGAGTGGAAGGTGGAGGAGGGAAGTTTTCCCCTCACCTTCCAAACCACAAGGTTGCCCTTGTATCCTGGCAGGCTAGGGATGCCATCTGTGCAGCCATACTAATACAGAGGGGAGATTACCATTCCTTTCCTTCCCCTGGCCACTGCCAGAAGCCCATACCCCACCTCCCCACCCTTTACTCCCCAAAAAGGAAAGGCACTCTCTTCTGGATCAGAGAGACCCAAGGCCTCATCTGCATCTGTCTCACTGGCCTTGCTTTCCTTATCTGGGAAATGGGAATCACAACCTCTGCCCTTTCCCAGCTTCCTAGGGAGACAAGGGGCTTCCTGAGGTTAAGAAGAAAACCATCTGTAAACACTTTGGGGGCCCCAGGGGATGGGCTGAAGGAGAAAGAAAAGGCCTGGGCCCCGAGGTCCTAGGACACAGAAAGCAGGCTCTGCTCCCAGCTAGACCACTTCCTTATTAGCTTACTTCCTTCTCAGGAAATCAGGCAGCTCCAAAGGGGGGACCGCGGAGCCCAGCTGAGAGGATGGATGGGAAAGGTCTTCTGAAGCCAGAGCAGCCGAAGATATTAAGAGAAGAAAAGAGATGCTCCTCACCCTCCCTCTCTGCTGAGCCCGGAGCCAGCCACTTTGTTTACGCCTCTCCTGCTCTTACCACGGTCTCTTGTGGGCTTAATCACAGTCCGCCTGGTAGTGTAGTTATCTGTGTGTAAGGCTTGCTGCCTTCCCTTGGAGACTGAGCTCCTGCAGGGGCAGGACCAAGAAGGGGAAAAGGGAGGGAAGAAGGAAGCAGGGAGGAAAGGGAGGAAGGAGGGAGGGAGAGAGGAAGGAAGCAGGGAGGAAAGGGAGGAAGGAGGGAGGGAGAGAGGAAGGAAGCAGGGAGGAAAGAGAGGAAGGAGGGGGTGAAGGAAGGAAGCAGGGAGGGAGGGAAGAAGGAAAGAAGGGAGGGAGGCAGCCTGCCCTCTGCAGAAAGCATCACTCAGGCAGTCATCAGAGCTCTCCTCCCACACAAATGCTTTGCATTTCTTTTTGGGTACCTGCTGTATCCAACCAATGAAAAGTAAGCTCCTTCATCTTTTGGTTTGTAACTCCAGCATCCAGTAAAGTTCCTGGCACATAGAACGCATTCAACAAATGTTTGCTGCAGCTTGGTCCCCAGAAGAGTTGCAAAAATGCATCTATTTAGATCTGAACTCTAGAGCTGGGAGAGATCTCAGGGGCCATGGAGACGATCTCTCTCATTTTACACTGGAGGAAACTGAGGCCCAGGGAGGAGAAGGGACTTGCCCAGGGTCACATACATAGTGTTAGAGAGGATTTAAGCCCGGGTCCCCTGGACTTCCAGGCCAGGGCTTCTCTGCCCTGTGCCACATTTACTACCTTCTGGCTTTACAGAGGTGAAAGATGGTCAAGTGTAGAATATTGCTTGGTTTTGCCAAAATGCTTTCCCCCTATTTTATTGTTCCTCCTCAATAAGGAGGGGAGGACATTTGCAGAAATGAAGATAATGTATAGACAAAAACATCAATCCAATTTTTAAAAATAAATACTCACCAAATTGCCGTTTCTGCTGTCTGGCTTACTGATAGACCAGTGAGGACTGTGGCAGAGAATAGTAGGAGAGCAGGCTGGGGGCAGTCATGAGAGATCAGGGTTCAAGCCCCATCCCTGTTGCCTACTGACTATGTGACTCTGGGTACGTCCCTTTCCCTCTTCAGTGCCCCAGGCACCCCCCTAAGTTGCAGAGCAGGTGAAATCCTACACTGATAGAGTTTCCTATGCCAATTAAATCACAGGGATGTTGGTGGGGTTTTTTAATCATGTAACTGATACAGTGAGTATGTGGGTGTGAGTGTGTGTGTGCCTGTGTGCCCACCTGTCAGCTCCTGACGACAATGTAAAGTTCTCAGATGCAGGGCTCCCAGCCTGGTCTAACCCATAAAAACTCCTAATTTACTTTGCTTACTATGTATATCTTCTTGAACCCAAACCAGGAAGAATGACGATGACAATAATGCTAACAATATCAAAATTATACCCCCTCCCCCAATTCCCACTTCTTCTGCTTTGTGAACTCAAAATGCTTTCCTTAGGACACTCTTGTGAGATAAGTAATTGTTGCAGATAGTGTTCTTCCCATTACACAGATGAAGAAAATGAGGTTCAATATATGTGAACGTGAGTTATTTTCACTAACACAATTAAGTGCCTTGTCCACAGTGATTTTACCTCTTGGATCAGAGGTAAGATCCCAAAATGGGACCAAGGCCCCAGCTAGGGCCTTCTTTCTGTCTCTCTGGAGGCAGGCAGGGTGAAGTGACTTGCCCAGGGTCACACAGCTACAGGTCTGAGGCTGGATTTGAACTCAGAACCTCCTGACTCCAGACCAGTGCTCTATCCATTATACCACCTACCTGCTCCTAGCTTCTTCTTCTAAAGCTGCCTTCCATCTGCCTTGTATGTATCTTGGAAGTCTCTTGGTGTTCACATACTGTCTCCCCCATTAGACTGTGAGCTCCTAGAAAGGAAAGAGTATTTTTGCCTATCTTTGTGTTTTCAGTGCTTAGCACAGTGCCTAGCACACAGTAGGCACATAATAAATGCTGACTGGCAGCTTGAAATGTCTCTTCTCAAAGAAGGTCTTCATACTACACTTACCATGGCGCCTGGCACGTGTCGATTGGCCACCACACCATCTTGTCCCTTAGATGCAAACCCGATCCTCTTTGAAATGAGGCCATAACCAGGAACCTTGTACTGGAGCGAAGTACCCTCAGTTGATGCCTCCCAACTGTGTTCTCCAGAACAACCTGTGTGGTTCTTGTGAGCAGCCCACATCTTGGTACCAGAGGGCCTTCATCTGGCCAATGGGGATTGAGCACCAGAGCCAGGGGTTCCCTTGTGGTTGCTATATCCTCCTGAGAAAGGAGTCTTGAAACATGGGATCTTAATCTAGGGTCTGTGAAACTGCTGGTTGTTTTTAATATCTTGTTGACTGCCTTTCAAAATGAGATTCCTTCATAATCCTCTCAATTTCATTTGATGCATTTAAAAGCAGGATTGTGTGGCTCCACCAATCAGTCTCCCCAGTCTACCTGAGGGGTCAAAGACACAATGAAGACTAAGAACACACCACCTTAACTTGATATAAGAATCCCCAGGCTTCTTAGAGTTGGAAAGGACCCCAGAGACCTAGATACAGTCCAACCTCTTCATTTTACAGAGGAGGAAACAGATCCATCAAAGGGAAGGGACTTACCCAGGTTCACACCTAGGCTCCTAGATCCAGAGATGGAAGGCACCTCAGAGACCTAAATCTAATCTAATCCCTTCGTTCTTCAGTGGAGGAAACTGAAACCTGGCAGGGGAAAGGACTCGCCCAGGGTCACACAGCTGATAGAAGTGTTTGAGGCAGGACTTGACCCCAGATCTTCCAAGTTCAGGGCCCTAATCACTGTGGCACACTGCCTCTCTGTCTAACAGCTCTAATGAGCTGCCTCCCTGGGTCCTCCATGGGGTTCTGAGGATAGACTCTCAGGGAATCCCAGCATGCCTTTGAGGCCTGAGTAGTGACTATACCTGCAGCTGCCCTTAGGCCAGCAGCAAGCCCAGCCTCATCCCCAGAGACTGGGGCATCCACATGGCCAGAAGAGAACTGACCAGTGGGGGAAAGCTGGAAATAGAAACCACCCTATGGCCTTGCTCAGCACATATTCCCCCTTTTCACAAAAGGAACAGAAACTTTCTGTTCTGGAAAGAACTCATTTTCAGAGAGTCAGACAATTTCAAATCAAAGGCAATTTTTCCAAGGCTCCTGGACTGGGTATGAAGCCTTCTGGAAGGTATCCTGCCTGGTAGGTGGTAGAGATCTGAGTTCAAATCCTGACTCTAACATTTACTAGCTGTGTGACCAAGGGTAAGGCATTTCTTTCCTCTGAGCCTGGATTTTCTCATAGGTTAAATGAGGATAATAAAGTCTGAAGTTAGTCTACAAACATTTATTAGAAACTTACTATGTGCCAGCCACCTTGCTAAGTGCTGAGGATACAGATAACAGATAAAAAGGAAAAGAAAGACAGGCCCTGCCCTGAAGGAGCTTACATTCTCATGGGGGATGATATGATACTCCCAGGTCAAAAAGTCTGGGAGGAGGAGAAGGTAGCCAGCATGAGGGCATGATGGAGAAGTCCAGGGAAATCCAGATCAGTGCAGCTGGTGGGAAATGAGAAGAATACTGCCTATTCGCAAGGTTGTTGTGGGGACCAAATTAAACCACCAAAGATATTTTCCTCTACATTTTTCACAGGCCGCCCAAAATCCTTTGGTGGGCTACAAGTTGCACAGGTTTGCCTTTGCACAGGTTTGCCTTACAGCACTACATACATGACACCTTTTTTTAATGTGAAAATCCACATGAATTTTATGTTTCATCAGTTCCTGATAAAGTCCAGAGGCCTGATATGGACAAGTCACTACCCTCCCTGGACCTCAGTTTCCTCCTCTGTCCAATTTAGGCCCTCCCTCCCCCTCCAGCTTCATCTTCCTCTGTTGACAATCAGCAGCTCCCTTGATGAATGGTCCTTCAGGCCAATGGAGGCTGCTGTCAAAAGAATGAAAATGGCTTATAAATCACAGGCTCAGACATCTTGAGCTAGTAGGAACATTGGAAAAGTTTTAGCCCAACCCCCTCATTTTTAAATGAGTTAACTGGGGTCCAGGGAGGTGAGGTTAGGCCCAAGATCACCTATAAGATCCAAAAGCCAGAGCTTGGCAGAACCCAAGAGGCCTAAGTCTAATCCCACTTGTTCATTTTGCAAAGGGGGAAACTGAAGTAGACAGAGGTATCCTGAGATGGTATTTGAACTCAAGTCTTCCTGATTCCAAGTGCTGTGCTCTTTCTTCTCCTTTTCTCCATCACTGGAGAAATAGGAGGGGCTTGCTTAGGACTGACAGTCTTGTTTGAGGGTCACAGTGGCCAAAAGGCTCAATAGCAAGTAGCCAGTCTACTGGTGCTGAGCCTTTTGCACTTGGGGTGGTCTCCAGACAGCAAACACGGTTTGTTTCTAGGCCTTCCCAGGTGGGTCAGACCCTCCTTAGTTCTTGCACCCCGACATAAGATTTAAAAATCTGGCCTCATATCCATGACATATTGAGACATGAGAGGAGGCCTTTTTGTAGTTATATGACTATGCAAACACCATTCTGAACCAAAAACTGCAATGAAAGATACTAGCTTCCTAAACCCCAAACTGACAACTTTTCGCGGTCAGCAAAATCATTCAAATAATAATGAAACCCACAGATTTTGTTTCTCATTACCTAAAAAAGACTATTTACCGAAAATAGACATTGCCTGAGTTTTTCTTCCCAGACAAGACTTGGCCTGTCCTTTGTGGGCCACTGGGGTGTATATTCTCTTTAGACACAAGAGAAACATTTTTCATTCCCCATGAGCCCATGTGGAGCCCTGAGAGTAATGATACTCTTCGCATGTTCTCTGGTTGGGGGAACAAGAGGGAGGGCAGAATAAAGGATACCTTAATCAGATGCATAACAAACTTTGAAAGAGAGAGTGGGAAACAAAAAGAAAGAAAATCTAGGAGAATAGGATGGAGAGAAATACCTAATTTCTTCCCAGAATGCCCATGGAGAGGTTCAACACAAACTCATATTTAAAGAAAGGAACATGGGAAGACTTGTGTGAGGGAGATATTGGAAGGGTATGAGATAGACAAAGGGCCACTAGGTGGCGCTGCAGTGGATACAGTGCTGGGCCTGGGGTCAGGAAGACCTGAATTCAAATGTGACCTCAGACACTTAGTAGCTGTGTGACCCTGGGCAAGTCACATGGCAAGTTTCAGTTTCCTCATCTATAAAATGAACTGGAGAAGGAAATGGCAAATCACTCCAGGATCTCTACCAAGAAAACCCCTTATTGGGGTCACGAAGAGTTGGACACAACTGAAATGACTCAACAGCAACAAGAAGATGAACATAGAAGTCAGAAGGTTCTCTGAAGCTGCATCAAATTCTTTTGCTACTACCAGGAGACCAACCCTCAATCTTGCCATTTCTAATTTTTAGAGTACTGAGACCACGCCATTCAGCTATATTGCAGCGACTTCTCCTTTTGGGATTAAGTCATGTTTTCATTTCTTCTTTCTCACCAGAAAGAAATCTGATTGCCTGTTTAGCCCTCAAGCTATGGCTCCCAAACTCAAATGCTCAGTGCTTCTCACACTCCAGTGCTGAGACTCAATAATCTGCAGATCTGGAAGCTGGGCAAATTGCTAATGCTGTTGGGCCAACAACCAGAGGGCATTTGGGAAGTGTTTGGTTGTTTCTATTGTTGGGCAGAGTTAGGCTGAACACTGCTGTTATGGGAGTCAGATGTACGGGGCATCTTCCCACCAAGGTCCTAACATTCCACCTTCCCCCCAGGAGGGTTGGTGCACTCCAGGGTATCAGGATACCATTGTCTCCTAGGTCCCCTTGGCCAACCCATAATATGGAAGGTTGGGGGTGGTTCAGGTGGGAGGATGGTTGGAGTTTGGAAAGACTGCCAAGGAAGTGACAGGAGAAAGAGGGGCCCTAAGTGTGTACAGGTCTTCCGGCCCCTCACTAAAGGCCATTCATGCCTGTGTGTGTGTGAACTATACAACCTTTATAAGTGAACATGTGTATATACCATATATGTGTGCCTTAATATTTCCTAAGAGCTGTGATTTCTTGACTATGGTTATTCACTGTCCCTCCCATACAAAAAGAGTTTTCCAAACTGTGGAGTATAAGACCCTTGGTGAGTGGTAAGCAGCAGAAAAAATTAAGGGCTATTTTTAAACACCATTCATGCATACATGTATCACTTTTAAACATGAAAGCAAGGTCCAAATCAAATTTGAAAAAAGAAGATGTAGGTGCTGAATTCACTAGGAACTTAAAGTCTCTGGGCAGCCTGCAAGGGCCCTGGGTGCTGGTGACAGGGAGTATGTCCCATAAGCTCCTCACACTTCCCTTTGTGATTCTACCCATGATCCGTCACTCCATCACCATGTAACTCCTCCTCCAGGTCTCAGCCACTGAGGGAAAGCCCTCCTCCCCACTTCTAGGAGGCATCTAATGTGGAGCTGATGCCCTCACAAGCCCATCAGAGGGTGGGGCCAGAGTCTGTGTCACCCAGTGCACATAGGGGCCCATTAGATACTAGAGTACTAATGGTCTCTCTGCTTCTAGTCCACCATGACATAGTTCAGGACTCCCATCTCTGTGCATGAATGATCTATGAAAGATGTTCTAGGTTGGGTCAGAGGTCAAGATGTCCTGGGACACCAGATAGCTATATCTTTACTTAAGCCCAATACTTGAGGATCTGGGCAACAAGTCCATTCCTTTCTCCCACCCCTCCCAGAAGGTACCTAGCAAGTCCCTGAACAGAGGATTAGAGATTGAGGATGCTTCCCACTGCCAGCCATATTCCCTTTCCCTACCCCTTTGAGAGATAGCATGGTGGTTTGGATGTCAGAAGACCTGGGTTCAAATTCTGACTCTGACACTTATTATCTGTGTGACCTCGGGCCTAACCTTGTCTCCCTGGGCCTCAGTTACTACCTCATCTAAAAATGAGGGGGTTGGGTTAAATCCTTCCAATGTTCCTACTAGCTCAAGATGTCTGAGCCTGTGATTTATAAGCCATTTTCGTTCTTTTGACAGCAGCCTCCATTGGCCTGAAGGACCATTCATCAAGGGAGCTACTGATTGTCAAGAGAGGAAGATGAAGCTGGAGGGGGAGGGAGGGCCTAAATTGAACAGAGGAGGAAACTGAGATCCAGGGAGGGCAGTGACTTGTCCATATCAGGCCGTTGGACTTTATCAGGGACCAATTAAACATAAATCATGTAGGTTTTCCTCCAAAAAAAGCTTTCATTTATGTATTGCTGTAAGGTTTAATTTGGTCCCCACAACAACCCTGTGAGGTTGGTTTATTGAAGGCATTGTTCTAGTTGTTTAACTAGTACCTTCTAGCTATGATCCCTTCTGTATGCCCTTGGACCCTTGGGCACACATTTTAACTCTCTATACTTCAACTTCCTCCTCTGAAAAATGAGAGGGCCAGACAAGATGAGCTCTAAAATTCCATCTGGTTCTAGAGCTCGGATGCTATGTTCCTAGGAAAGTGCTGAAGAGGATGCCATTTTTATAACCATCTAGAAACATTATGGTAACTGTTGGTCCTTAGAATATGAGCTCTTTATCCAATAACTGAGGCATTAAAGGAACACTACCTGAAAAAACTGTATCACATCCATGTAGTTCAGGGGTTCCCAGCCCAATGGGGGGTCTCTGGGCAGATTTCAGGGGGTCTGAGAACTTAGATGGGGTAGAAAAAAGTCATCTTGGTTTTCACTGACCTCTAACTGAAATGTAGCATTTCCTCTAATTGCTGAACAACATGTGGTGCTGAGACTGCTTTCCCAGACCACTAAAGGGGTCCCTAATACCTAAAAGCTCAACCTTCCCATGGCCTAGACATTTTCTCCGTAAGTGAAATTCCAAAACCTAAAGGAAGCAGCCATTGAATGGAGGGCTGGCTTCCAGCTTCCCTTGGAGAATCAAACAAAGGACTTAGGATCAATCAATTAATTGCTCTGCATTTATTAAGCACCCACTGTGTGCCACAAACTATATTGTACTCTAGGAATATAAACACAAAGAATGAGACAATACTCCAGGAGGAGGCAACATGAACATGTATACATATATATAGATACATGCACATACATATAAATACACATGTGCACACACAGAAGAAAAAAAATAAATCCAAGGCAGTTAGGCAAATAAGGCACTAAGTAGTTCAGAGGTAAGGAAAGACTTTCTGTAGAAGGTGGTTCTTCTTTGTTGTTGTTGTTTATCCTTCCTTCTTGAAGAGGACCAATGACCTTAGGAGGGTGATGTCTTGACTTGCAAGTGAATTGGATTTAAATGAAGCAGAACTGTACAAAGTCATCAACCTCACTCTCCTCCAGTCATCAGAGTCTAGTGGCAAGACATAGGTCAGGACAACTGGTGATGGCCCAGGATGCAATGGGAGACCTTGGCCTAAAGCTAAGGTCTTTCCCAGGTCTCAGTTTGTCTGAGGCAACACCCATTCAGTAGTTAAAGGCTAGGCAAGAATTGAGGTCAAAGATGTGCTGTGCCTTCACAAAAGACTCAATCAGGGAGGGGAAGACCCTCAGAGTTTCTGGCCAGGGTGGTGCTTGAGCTGCATCTTGAAGGAAAAGAAGGATTACATTAGGTAAAGATGAAGAAGGAGGGCATTCCAAGCATGGGGAAGAGCTAGTACAAAGGCATGAAAATGGGAAATGGAGGAATAGTATGTGAGGAAAAGAAAGAAAGCCAGCTTGACTGGAGCAACCAATAAATGTTAAAAGTGGAGTGATAGGATCTTAGATCTAGAGCTGAGAGGGACCTTAGAGACCAACTAGTCTAACCCTCTTATTTCACAGAGGAAGAAACTGAGGCCCCAGGAGGGGAAGAGACTGTCCCAAGGTCACACAGGTAGTAAGTGGCAGAGCTGGGAACTGAAATCCATGTTCTCTGACTGACAAGCCTATTCTTTTCCCACTGACTGCTAGCTCCCAAATCGGGGGTGGTCTTATCCTATGTCCAGACCAACACTGCTATTTTACTTTGCAGTACCACAATTAACTTGGGCTCAATGGCATTAGAATGAAAAGAATCGAAACCTATGAACCACCATCATTGCCGAGGAACAAGGAAGAAAGAAGAAAGATATTCTACGGCAGAAGTTCAGAAGGGGATAAGACAAGAGTGATAGTTTCAACAGTAACACAGACTTTGAAAAACATTTTTAAAATTTTTTAAAAAGCAAGTTGTACCTAACAGAAATTTGTAGTTTCACATTTAATCCTCTTTTCCATTTTGAAAAAGTTCTTTCTTTGGCTGATCATTAAATTAAAAATGAAAAAAAAATTTTTTTTTAAAAATTCTATTAAAAACTTGACAGTTTTCTAAGCTAGGAGTTTCACACGCATGTCCTGCAACATTCCTGAGTGCAGTCAAATTAGATTAAAGTGTAATTGGGGGGGTGTAACAAAATAAATAAAAACAGAATAAATACATGGTTTTCTAAGTGAATACATGGCCCATGGGTATCCTTATGTATAGTTTAGTGGGCCCTGTTCCTATTTGGCTTTGACACCACTGGGCTAGACTAGGTCAAACATGAAGGAATGAATGAATGAGCATTTCTTAACTACATACTACGAGCCAAGCACTCACTGTACACATAGGTGTGTGTTCATTTATCCTTGGTAATTCCAGTGCAAAGATGGGCAAAGGAAAGAAAAGTGAAAAAGATGGTGGAAAATATTGTTTTGGGATTAAGAGAAGAAAGAGGCAACTGATCCCTACATGACATAAATACATACATTCTTCTGGAAGGGAGTTATAAGGTACTGAATTTGACTGAATCTTAACCAACAGGAAATGAATGGTCAATGATGTTTGAATCATTTCAGACTCGGCTGTCTATGTGCGGTAAGATCAACGAGTAAAAGCAAAGGTCAAAAAGAAATCAGAATAAAGGCTAAAGATGAGACAATGCTGTGTGTACTTATGTTGCTGCCAATCTGGCCTATTCAAACAGCTTGTTGGCTTATCTTCAGATAAGATTAAACCCTTCCGAGAATGATTGATACATATACAGAGAGGACATGGTTGGACAGCAGTTCATCTGAAAAAGATCTGGGAGTTTTCACAGATTAGATTTCATTAGCTTACTAGAGGTCGATAGTGTAACATGACAACCAAGAAAGCTAATGAGAATCTTAGGCTTCATTAAGGGACACCTAGCTGCTAGGAATAAGAAGACGATATTCCCACTGCCCTGGTTAGATCTAATCTGGAGTATTTTGTTCAGTTCTGAGTATCACATTTCAGGAAGGACATCGCTAAGTTGGAGAGAATCCAAAAGATGGCAACTGGGTTGGAGAAGGGCCTTGAATTCATGCCACACAGGGATCAGTTAATGGACCTAGGGGTGTCTAGTCTGGACAAAAAAAACAGATTCAAGAGGACGTGATAACCATCATTAAATATCTGAAAGGCTGTTACATGGAAGAAGGAGTAGATTTATTCTGTTTGGCCCCAGAAGGTCAAACTAGGAACAATGAGTAGAAGGAACAAAAAGGCAAGTTGAGGCACAATAGAAGAGAAAACTTCCTAACAATTAGAGTTTGTCCCAAAGTGGAATGGGCTGCCCCAGGAGGTAGTGGTTTCTGCCTCCCTGGAGGTCTTCAAGCAAAAGTTGGATGACTCCTTGTCAGGTACATTATAGACAGAATTCTTTTCCAAGTATGGCTTAGACTGGTGTTTCTTAAACTGTGGGATCCCAATCCGCAGTTTAAGAAGTGCTGAAGGGGTCATGAATGGAAAAAGTTTAAGAAGCCCTGGTAGACTAATTGGTCATTTGAGATCTTTTCTAAATAAAATAGGGGAACAGGCAGGCTTTTGCAACTATTTCTCAATAGCCAACCACATCTTCATTCACACAGCTGGTTGAGAAGCATAGATAGAGAATTCCATGTTATTGTTTGTTGATTGCAAACATATGTGTATATCTATATATGTACGCATACATACATATGTATGTGTGTATATGCATTTGTGTATATGTGTGTGTGTATATATATACATATATATACATATATATACATATATATATACATATATATATATATATATGTATGTATGTATGTGGTTTAGTAGAGCAAAATGCTGTCTGGAAGACTCTCTTTCAATGAGGGTCTCACATATATATGTTAGGATCATACAAGATTCCTTGATAAATGCAACCACTGAGATCATTCTGTTCAGTCATCCTCTTAATGTAAACATCAAGGGGAACATCAAACAGGGAGTTGAATACTGGCCAAAATTGTTTACAATTGTCATAGCATAGAGTCCAAATAGGAGAGGAATTTCCTACAGATGGTGAAACCCTCCAGATGATCCTGTTTGCAGATGGTGGTGTGGTAATTACACCAATCCTCCTCAAGGGGGTCCATGACAATTAGAAAGAGATTGACCTCAAATTTCATCCAGGTCATGATATCCAGCTGAATGGGCAGTTCACTGAGTGAGTCCATCAGTATGCATATCTGGGATAGCTACTTCGGATGGATGAGGAGCTGGACCCAAAATGAAGAGCAGGACAGTGGGCTGGAATCCACGTATGAGACCCTGCAGTGCTATCAATGCTTCTCCTTGTCATACAAGCCCAATTCTATAATGTCAATATTTTCCCAGTGCTTTTGTATGGCTAGGAATCATAATCATGGAAGAACATGACTTCAGAAGGATTAAAATGCTGGTGATTAAAGGAACTTTATGGCCTTGCACAAGTCTTTTCTCCTCCCTGGGCCTCGGTTTCCTCATATGTAAAACGAGACGTTTGAACTAGATGGTCTCTAAAGTCCCTTCCAACTCTAGATCTAGGGTCCTATGTATGATCTTGGGCAGGTCACTTCCCCTCCGTTGGACCTCAGTTTCCCTAAATGCAAAATGAGAATTTTAGACTAGATGTCTTCTGAGATCCTTTCCATTTCTACGGCTATGATCCCATGACAAAATGCAAGCAATTTTAGGGAGTAATATATTCCTTTAATGGCAACAGATCCTGTCTCTCTTGTGCTTTGTGTAGTTACAACAGCCCTATTAGTCAGGCAGTGGGAGTCTTATTGTCTACTTTTACAGGAGAGCAAATTGAAGCAATTGTGACTTGTCCAGGGTCACACAGCTACTAAGTAGCTAACCCAGGTCTTCCTAACTCCAAGAAGATGAAAGTACTCCATCCACTATACCACACTGCCTCTCTTGGGGAAAAGATAAAGAGAACCTGGAGGCTGTAGTGCTCGTGCCTGGAGGGACAAGGTATTAGGGCCATTTTCTCTCTCCTTTGTTGTAATTATAAAGGCTTCTGGGAAGAGGCAAGTTTTACGGTTGGTGACCCCTCAGCTTGAGTCTGTATGGCTTTCTCAGTAAGAAAGGAAACATGGACATCCTGGACAACAGGACTATTAGACAACCTTCCTGGCCAGGAACCAAGAATTCTGCTCTCTGTGTCACTAAGCTGATGCTAGGCTGTCCATGGAGGGCTCAGTCATTTTCTGGGGTCCCCTGGCATCATCGAGAAACCTAAGTGGGCTGTTTCTTAGCTCTCTGTTCCCAGATCTCTGTGCTCAGTAGCTTAATCCAGACACTCTCCCTCCCCCAGTGGTAAACCCCCTCATGGAGTCCAGGACCCTGTGAAAACCCTGGATGAGAGTGGATGACCTTCCAGACCCAGCACAAAGCTAATGGCAAGGATCCCTGCTTTGTCTTTGTTTTGCTAACTCCTGGCCACAGGCGTGGGTTTGCACAGATGGTTAAATGACCTCCCTGAGGGCAGAGGCATTTTTATCTTTGTAGCCCCAGGGCCTGGCACGGGCTGGCCACTTAATAAATGCCTTTTGATTGATTGATTGTGGGCTTTTTACAAATCATTCTCTTTGATTCACACTCCCACCCAGGGCTTCAGAACTTGGCTTGTTTTGCCCACAACCAGGGTTTTCCCAGGGAGCCTTAGAACCCAGAAACGGTAGAATCATACACATAGAGCTGGAAGGGACCTCAGAAGGGCATCTAGGCCAACCCCTTCACTTTACAGACAAGGCAACTGAGACCTAGAGATGCTAAGTGACTTGCCCAAACGGAATACATTTGGAAAGGACCCTCAGCTCCTACGAAAGCATCTGGGATAACAATGCACCAAATACAGAGCAGGCTTTATTTCACTTGACCCTCCCTCCCCCCAAAAGAAAAAGATAACACAAAATGCTAATAATTGACATTTATATAGTACCTTATATACAATGATCTTATTTGCTTCTCACAATGATCCTGTAAGGTATTAATACAGGCATTGTTGTGATTTAGCAGCTAGAGAGACTGAGGCTAAGGAGATTGAGGCTCAGAGTTAAATGGATTGTCCAGGGTTACACAGATAGTAAGTGTCCAAGGCAGGATTCAAATCCAGGTCTTCCTGACCTCAAGTCCAGCACTCTATTCACTATTCAAGCTACCTCTCAGGATAGAAAGAACCTGAACAGGTAAAACAATCAAAATAAACAAAACAACTTTCTCCCTCTCCAGTGGGCCTCTGTGTGTGTGTGTGTGTGTGTGTGTGTGTGTGTGTGTGTGTGAAAGAGAGAGAGAGACAGAAACAGAGACAGAAAGACAGAAATAGACAGAGAAAAAGAGAGACAGAAATACAGAGACAGAGGGACAGAAAGATAGAAACAGAGAGACAGAAAGATAGAAACAGAGACAGAGAGACAGAAAGACAGAGACAGAGAGAGCTGAGTGCAGTTGTCAGGTGGAGCTGGGGAAGGGGAGCTGCCAGGTGGCTGCTGCCTTTCCTTCCAAGTCCCTGCCCCTGTGGAGGGCCCCCTGAGTTAGGCTCCATTCCTAACCCAGCAACCAAATCCCCATTGGAGAGGATCATTTCCCCAGCCCCCACCCCAGCAGCTGTCTATAGCTGTCATGTTTCCTTCTGGAAACCATGGATGTGCCCTGAAGGGGTTATGGTTAACAATGGCGGGGCCAAATGTGCTCTAATACTGAGTGGCCACGACCTTACAGTGTGCAGACTAGAGATCATGGACCTAAGGAGGGCAGGCCTCATGTAAAGCCCAAGAATCCAGGGAATAAATCAGGTGCTCTCCTAAACAAGCTGGCCAGGGATGAGCTGAGGCTGAGTTACAGAGAAAATCATTTAACCCAAGGGCCAAAACTTTGGTGTGGTTTCCAAGATTGTCCAGATCAGGAAGGGCCCTTCAAGGTCACACATTTAGAGGACTGTTTATTGGCATTTTTGCTTGTGAACTAGCTGGGTGCAGGACCAGCCAGACTTACCTGAGCCCACCACACACCTTTGTGTTGTCATCTGCAGGCCTCTGGACAAAATCTTGAGAGCCAGTTAGTTTGCTCCCTTCATTCTAGGGCCCTAGGATTGCAGTCAGTGCAGTTCAGTTGGGCATAGAAACCTAGACTTAAAATCAGGAAGAGCTGGATTTGAAACCCTCTTCTGACACTTATTATGTGACTCTGGGCAAGTCACCTCCACTCCCTGGGCCTCAGTTTCCTCCTCTGTAACATCAAGGGGTTGAATTTGATGACTTCTGAGGTCCTTTCCAATTTTACATCTAGGATCCTATATGTGACCTTGGGCAAGTCACCTCCCTTCCCTTGACCTCAGTTTCCTTATATGTAAAATGAGACAATGGACTCAATGACCTCTGAGGTCCCTTGTAACCCTAGGTCTACTACAACACCCTTGTTCTATGCATGTCATTTTCCCTTTGACTTCAGTTTCCTCTTCTTGTGCTGGCGAGGGTCTAAGGTTCTTTCTATAGTCCTATGAACAGGTGAGGGTGATCTGGGACTAGAACTCAGTTCTTCTCTGCCCCACCCCACCCCCGGGGCTGGTTCCATTATATCACACAAATATGGTACCTGGGAAGGGATAACACATCAAGTCAAGTCAAGTCAAATCCCTACTATGCGCCAGACACTGCATTAAGTGTGGGGGGTATACAAAGACACTGGTCAACCAATGGAACAGCAGATCAAAGGGTTCCCCTGATCCCCCCCATTACTCAAGTATATTTATTTTTATCAACAGAGATCTGAATCTAAGATAATGAGACTTGCTGGGACAAGCAAGTTGTGATGAAAGTGAATGGGAGAAATTCAGAGCAGGAGAAGGCCCAGGCGGAAAGAGCTTGGCCAGTCAAAGGCTCCAATGAAGATGCTGAACTTGTCAAAGGTAAAGACAAACTTTGTTTCCCTCAATCAGTCAGTCAGTATTCATTTATTAAGTACCTACTATGTGCCAGACACAATGCTAAGCACTAGAGATGCAAAGAAAAATAAGAAACAGTCTCTGCCCTCAAGGAGTTTAAAGTCTAATGGCCCCTCTGCCACCTTCAATTCCACAATTAGAAATGCTCCTTTGGGTTAAGCCATTATCCCCATGAAGTTCCAGTTGAAACAAGAATAACAACAGTGATAATAATTCAGGGGCAGGTAGGTGGCGCTACAGTGGATATAGTTCTGGGCCTGAAGCCAAGAATGCTTCTCTTACTCAGTTCAAATTTAACTTCAGACACTTCTAGCTCTGTGACCCTGGGCAAGTCACTTACCCAGTTTACCTCAGTTTTCTCATCTGTAAAATAAGCTGGAGAAGGAAATGGTAAACCACTCCAGTATCTTTGCCAAGAAAAACCCAAATGGGGTCACAAAGAGTTGGACATGACTGAAACGACTGGACAACGATAATAATTCATATTTATATAGCCCTTCCCATCCATCATCTAATTTGATCCTCCCAACAGCCCTGGGAGGTAGGCAGGACAGGGCACCTGACCTTCATTTTACAGATGAGAAAATGGAGTCTCAGAAAGGTGGCTCAGCAAGGTCCAGTAATTGTTTTCTCTCTGGCTGTCCCTTCCTGTCCATCAGAGTTTGTGTGGAGATGGATGGCTCCAATCCTGGCTGGAAGAGACCAGCATACAGATTGTGTTCTTGTGGTCTGTGGCCCCCTGGCTGGCCTCGTCTGCTCTGAGACACAGAGTCCCAGGCTTTACCCAGGATTACACCAGCACACTGTACCACCATAAATAATGTAAGATGATGCCCTCTCCTTAGAGCCTAATGCAATTGAGAATGCTGTGTATAGTGGACTACCACTTAATTGGAAAGATGTACTGGGCCATTGGGGATGCTACAGTACATTTAGTACATTCATTCTAACTCTTTCCCAGAGCCCAGGAAATGCATTGCAAAGATGGAGGTGAAGCCCAGCAGATAGAAGAATTTTTTCCCCTGGGCTCTGAAGGAGAATTTGACACTTAGTTTGTTATTTGGGCTCTTCAATCAAGGCCTGGCAAAGGGGGTGGAAGTTGAAGGTGCATTGACTTAATAGGAGTATACTGGAAGGTTTCAATTTAATCAGTGTGGGTGCTCCCTCTGACAATACAGACCCCCATTGTACATGTGAGGAAACTGAGGCTCAGAGAAGTGAACCAACTTGCTCATAGAATAGAGGAGCCTTTGATCCTAGCTCTAAAGCTGAAAGAGACCTGAAAGGACACTAAATCCAACCTCCCCTCATTTTACAGATGAGGAAACTGAGGCCTAGAGAGAGAAATGACTTAGTTAAGGTCACATAGCTAGTAAATTCTAGAGCTGGGAGCTGAACCCTGGTCCCCTGGTTTCCAATATGGTTTTTAGAACCATTGTCAGGAGAAATAGTAAAGGTGGGAATGGTGTACTTAGTCAGTGCTATGGCAAGGGAGAATACAGAGTCAATATCAACCAATCAATCGATAAGAATTTATTAAATGGGGGGAGGCTAGGTGGCACAGTGAATAGAGCACTGACCCTGGAGTCAGGAGGAACTAAGTTCAAATCCTGCCTCAGACGTAATACTTACTAGCCGTGTGACCTTGGGTAAGTCACTTAACCCCAATTGCCCTGCCTTCCCCCTCCAAAAAGCAAAAAAAAAAGAATTTATTAAATGCCTACTATGTGCCAGGCACTGTGCTAAGAACTAGGAGTTGCCATGGACTGCCGCTGTAGGCATACCAGGGCAGTGTGTGGTGGGAGGAGGGGAATCAGGGAAGGGATTAATGAAGAGGAAGAGGAGAAACTGTTGGTTTGCTAGGTTGATAAGTATTAGATAACCTTGAAGCAGATTCAACTGTATAGAAATCAATCTCGCAGGGTAAAATGCTAGGATGCACCCCCCCAGATGCTAAGCCCTAGAAAGCTGGGGTCCATGAGGCCCCTGTGTATTTCTATTTCCCCTCCCTCACCTGTCTGGGGACCATGGCTGTGCTTAGCATCTGATGGGGTTGGGTTTGCATTGCAGGTCTACCTATAATGCATGATCAGTTCTTCTGGAGCCAGACCACCTAATCTGCAATGCAGAGACAGCTAGTCTGTAACTCTGCCCCCTCACCCTAGGGTTTATTGAATGTACCAGGCCTAGAGCAGAGGATCTTTTCCATTTTGGGTGGCCTGGACCCTCTTTGGGTTATCATACCATATCATAGTTATCATAATCTCTAACTATCATCACTATCATGTACTATTACATTCACAAACCATCATTTGTTCAGCTGAGCTTTAATTGATGGCCTAGCACAGATCGAGGCCTAGGTCTTCTGACCATGAGTCTCTAGCTCTTTCCTTTAGTCTCTAATGCTTTCCTCCTGGGGACTGGCCAGGCCCAGTTAGCCCAAGAATGAACCAGCTTCTTGCCTGTGACTGCCTCTGGGTTCCAGGGAAAAATGCTTTTATTTGTTTTAAAATACAGTTTTACTTATATCTTTCATTTTTATATCATAGTCATTTCTGGATATATTCTCCCCTCAAAGAGCCTTCCCTTGTAACAACACATAGTTAAGCAAAACCAGTCTACATAATAACCCCATCTGATTATGAATGTTGTATTCTACAACCATAGTCCCCCACCTTTCTAAGAAATGAGGGACAAAGATTTTAGGAGAAAATCCAATTTCAACACTATAGCACCTCCTGGGAAGACTGGGCTAATAAAGCAATAATAACGACCTAGTAGACATTATTGTCCACTATATGACCATGGGCAGCTAGGTGGCGCTGCAGTGGATAGAGCTCTGGGCCTGGAGTCAAGAAGACTCATCTTACTGAGTTCAAATCTGACCTCAGACACTTACTAGCTGTGTGACCTTGGGCAAGTCACTTAACACTGGTTCCCTCAGTTTCCTCATCTATTAAATGAACTGGAAAAGGAAATGGCAAACCAAGCCAGTATCTTTGTCAAGAAAAACCCAAAATGGGGTCATGAAAAGTTGGACTTGACTGAAAAATGACTGAATAGCAAAGTGGAAAGAAATTGGAGAAGGGATCCAAGTGAGCCTTACTTCTCTTATTCCCCTTCTAGCAAAGGTGTCAAAGAGTCTCTTCACCCAGTTTGTGATGGCCCCAACCTAGGGATTCCCTCACCTTATTCTTTCCCTGGCCCCCTTGCCTCTGTGCCCTAAACAGAAAGGGAATTGTCTAAATTTCTTCAGGGCTGAACATACAACTACCTGTAGGCCAGTGGTTCTCAACCTTCCTAATGCTCTGACTCTTTAATATTCATATGTGGGCGTATCTGCATGTGGGCGGACCCACCTGGAGACTGATAGAGGAGCCGTGTCTCAGTTCCTAAGACCATCAGAAATATATGTTTTCTGATGGTCTTAGGTGACCCCTGTGAAAGGGTCCTTAGGACCCCAAAGGGGGCGTGACCCACAGGTTGAGAACCGCTGCTCTAGGCTATGTTGTCTTAGACAAGATCAGAGAAGGCAGAGAGAAAATTTTTTTTTAAGTTTGCAAGGTTTGGGGCTGTAAGTGGGAAAAGGGGGTGGGGGTAGGGTTTGAACAGGAAGGAAACCAGCCCTGGAGGAATTCTGAGCATTGAACAGGAAATCTTTAAAAAGGATCATAGAGTCAAAGCTGGAAGGGGCCTCAGAGGTCACTGAATCTAATCACCTGAATTTATAGATGAGGAAACTGAGGTTTGATGAAGCAAAGTCTTCTAGAAATGTCTGGAAAATGTCACAAGTGGCATCTGAACTGAAGTCTTCTTAACTCCAGGCCCAGTACTCAAGCCACTACACTGGCTAACGTGATCCTAGAGAATTTGGGACTCACTGGCTATCTGACCAAAGGCACTGATGCCAGGCCCCTAACAGACAGGGGGAAGGCCACTGTCAGCTTGTTTGGCCTCTTCTCCTTATGGAACCCTGAAGGAGCAAGGGTCTTCCTGGGTAGGCTGGGGATCATACAGAAATCTCATGAAGGGCTTCCCACTGCAAGGATACAGCAGTCTGGATGCCAGCCCAATGGTGAGAGAATCTAGCTTCCACAGTTGCTGGGTAGAGGTAGAATGAGGTCCTCTGCTGCAGACCTCCTCTGATGCCCTTGGAGCAAAAGCCCTGCCTGCTCCGGCCAAGTTGGAAAGGCTTCAGATGGACTCAGTAACCTGCTATTGTCTGGGGCTCAGCCTGGCTTAAGTGCATAACGGTCACTGTCGGAAGGTGGGCCACAGGCTGTTAAAGTGCAGAGGGGCTGCACACTCTGTCAGTGGAGGGGATGCCCATGCTGTCAAAAGCAATCAACTAGCATTCATTGTCTGCTATGGGGCCTGGATTTTGGGGAGTACAGTTCTAGAGGCTGGAAGAGATATCAGAGGCCATCAAGTCCAACCCTCACATTTTACAGAGGAGGAAACTGAGGCCCAGGGAAGTGCAGTGACTTGTCCAAAGCCACACATAGGATCCTAGATCTTGAACTGTTAGGGGCTTTAGAAGCCATCTAGTCCAACCTCCTCATATTACAAAGAGGCTCAGGGAACCCCTCCACCTTTTCTCCGTCTCCTTCCCCTTTCCTCCCCTCCCCTCTCCTTTCTTCTCTTCTTTCTCTTCTCTCCTTCTTCTCTCCATCCTTCTCTCTTGTCTCTTCTCTGGATCTAACTCCCAAGAGTGGGTTTTCTAGAGTTTACCCAAAGGCAAGAGTAGTCACAGAAACATGAAGAATCATCAGGCTGCAAGAAAAGAAAAGCAGGTCTTAGAGAATTCCATCTGACCCAACAGGGTGACATCCAAGCTAGCTGGTTCCTCCAAACCCTTCCATTTTCCCCTGGCTGACTAGAAGGCCAATATCATTCCTTCTGTAGCCTGGAGACTGGCATTAAATGAGCAAAATACAAGCAATGACTAGGACTCGAAGTCTAGCACAAAGAAGTCTTACCTGGACTTCTTTTTCCTTTCCCTTCAAAGACATGCCACATTAGCCCTACAGTACGCTGAACCAGCCTAGAACAAACAACAGGCCAGGTATCCTGGCTCTCCTTCCTTTGACCTGCAGCATCCTGGAAGATGGGCCCCCTTCTTGAGGGTCAACACTGGCAGTAGCCTCCCTGCTTCCACAGCTTAGCTGCCCGGCCTCCCTTCTCCTCCAGGACCACCCAAGTCAAGGATCTCCTGCTTGTTTCTGGGAGGTCTTCCTTCCTTGATGCCCTCAGCCCCAAGTAATCTGCATCCTTTCATGTCTCTTTTGGCATGTGAGCTGAGGAAAGGGGACCTGGCTTCAAGTTCCAGCTTGGATTCTGGGGATGTGCCTGCCAATTAATTACCTCTCTGGGCCTCAGTTTCTGTTTCTGTAATGAGGAGGTTGAACTAAAACTGTGGGATTCCTTCCAGCTCTTATTTTGAGTTACTTCATGTCCTGGGGCCCACTTTTCTTCTCTGTGAAAGGAAGGGGTTGGACTAGATCAGGGGTGGAGAATCCTTGGCTTTGAGGCCGTATGTGGCCCTTTAGGTCCTCGAGTGTGGCCCTTTGGCTGAATCCAAACTCCACAGATTTTCTCTTCCACTCACACAGATGCTACCTTGGTGCAGGCTCTCCTCACCTCACCCCTGGACTACTGCCACAACATTCTGCTTACTTTCCCTGCCTCACTCCCCACCCCAATCCAGAATCAACTCAGCTGCCAAGGTGCTTTTCATAAATTGAAGGCCTGACCCTGTTACCTTCCTCCTCAATAACTTCTGCTGGCTCCCTATTACCTCTAGGATCAAATTGAAAATCCTCCATTTGGTTTTACAAACCCTCCATAACCTGACTTCCTCCTACCTTTCCAGTCTCCTTACTTCTTATTCCCCTCCACGTATCCCCCTCACCTTCTTTTGCCATTCCTCACACACAGCACCCTACTTTGATACTCTGAGAATTTATGCAGACTATCTCCCAGGCCTAGAATTCCCTCCTTCATTTTCACCTCCTGCCTTCCCTGACCTCTTCTAAAAGTCAGCTGAAATTCTACCTTCCATAAAAATCCCTCCCTAGTCCTGTCCACTGCCAGCCTCTTCCCTTAGAGATTACCCCGTGTATAGTAGTAGTTTCAAGCTGTCTCCCTCAGAATATGAATTTCTGGAGAGCAGGGACTGGGTTTTCACCTTTCTTCTTATCCCCGGGGCTTAGCACAGTGTCTGGCAGACAGCAAGGGCTTAACAAATACTTGCTGACTGGCCTGGCTGACAGAGGCCTTTCTTCCTTTCTCCTGACATTTCCAGAATACCAATGGAGTACTTGGACCCTCTACTTCCCATCCACCACTGGCTGTCTCCACACAATCAGACATTCCTCTGATAGCATCCTTCCCTCCAGTCCTTCTTTGAAGCTCCTTATTTATAATGTGCTGCTCACAGGCACCCTGGGCCTCTCCATTGCCCTCCAAGTGATGCTCATTTTCATTTCTTTGGAGGCTATTCCTTCCCATCTCTTATAACCATATAACAACACTGGTAGAATACTGATATTCAAGAGATGGGTCTTCATTTCTGGGGGAAGCTTGGGGTCATTAAAGGAAGATTGCCGGTCTTTTCTGCTCTGCTTTGGCTCTAGGCCCAACCCTGGGTCCACTGTGCTGGGCCCTCTCCTAATCAGTGAGTGATTATATATGTACATAATATATAGCTACACTTATATACATATCCGTGTGTGCGTGCATTCACTATAGCAGCTCATCGTTACTACTCAGCCCTCTTCTCAACAGCTTCCCCTCTTCTGACTCCCCCCCAATCCCTCCCACCATACTTTCTCTAGTTCTGAACATGGGGAAGGCCTGGGCCTTTGGTTTCATCAGCATAGTGAATTCTCTATCAATACAGATCAGCACCTTCTCAAGAAATTTTGAGTCTTAGAGGATTGCCCAGACCAAAAATAGAAATGAGGATTATTAATCCGTAAGGACTTAGAAAATCACATATTAACATTACCTATGACCTCAGATACTCACTAGCTGTGTGACCCTGGGCAAGTCACTTAACCTTTTTTTGTTTCAATTTCCCCATCTATAAAATGAGCTGGAGAAGGAAATGGCAAACCACTCCAGTGTCTCTGCCAAGAAAACCCAAATGGGGTCACAAACAGTTGGACACAACTGAAATGATTGAACAACAAATGTTCTGTTTTATTTTTATTTATTTCATTAAATATTCCCCAATTACATTTTCATTGGTCTAGCTGTACTCAAGTGTTATGGGCTCACATCAGGTCTGTGAGCTGCATTTTTGACACCTCTGGCCTAGACCATAAGAAGGGAAGCAACTTGTCTGGGGTCACATAGCCAGCAGGTGTCAGAGAATGAGTCTTCTTGCCACCTTGAGGCTGACTTTCTATCCAATCCACAATGCTGTCTCTTCAGAGTTATGGTTACCTCAATATCACCATTGCTACTCAGAAAAACATGTCAGTCCGCTTCCCCCATGAGTCTTCTCACCATCTCTGTAACTTTTCAAACCCAAATACCCTTCCATGGCCACCACTCCCCCATATGTTGTCTCTGCCATTAGAATGTAAGCTACTAGAGAGCAGAGACTGTCTTTGTTTTTATATCCCTAGCTTAGCTTGGTAATAATAATAGCTCACAATTATGTAGCACCTACTATATAGACCCTGTGCTAAGAACGTTACAAATATTATCCATGATAATAAGAATTATTACTATTATTATCCCGAAGGGAGCAGGTACAAGAGACTTTATGGTTGTTGTTGTCCACCCTTCATTCTTGAGGAGTACTGATGACATCAGGAGGGTGGTGTCTTGACTTGTAAGTGAATTGGATTGAAGTAAAGCAGGGCTGTGCAGTCACCAGCCTCACTCTCTCCTACAGAGTCAGAGGAGGCCAGCGGCAAGACATGTCAAGGCAACTGGCGATGGCCCAGCGATGTTATCGTTAGAGCTGACACACATTGGTAACTGATTGGATATGGAGACCCAAAAAAAAGGAAGAGGAAGAGTGCAACATCATGGAAAAGTTCGAAAGGTGGGAGACTGAGTGGATGCTGAAGCCCCCACTCCAATTCATCCTCCATTCAGCCCCCAAAGTGATTTTCCTAAAGTGTCGGTTTGACCACGTCACCTCTCAATAAACTCCAGTGGCTCCCTATCATCCCCAAGATCAAATATAAAATGCTCTGTTTGGCCTTCGAAGCCCTCCATAACCCAATCTAGCCCCCTCCTGCCTTTCCAATATTCTTACATCTTACTCCTCATCCACTGACACTGACCTACTGGCTAGTCCATCACCAAGACACTCCGTCTCTCTGCTCCATCTCCATCTCTCCATCTCCATTTTCTTTGGCTCTCCCCCAGGCCTGGAACACTCTCTCCTCCACTCTGTTTACTGACTTTCCTGGCTTCCTTTAAATCTCAAAATCCTTTTTGAGTTCTTCCATGGCCTGTGACCAATTCATATTTTTCTTGGAGACTTTTGATGTAGGAGCTTTGACTTTGTTGTCTTCTGGTTGTATGTTTTGTCACCAAAGTAAGATTCTATAGTATGACTCTTTTCCGCTATTTATTCACCTTCCCAGCCAAATATTTGACTTTCTAACTCCCTGTCAAGGCTTCTGCTTCCAGTGGGCGTGGGGGTAGTAGTGGGTGTATTGTCCCAGGCTTCTGGGGTTTTCTATCAGCCGCTGGATCTCCCACAGTCCGTGGGCCCAGAGCAGCGGAAGCAGCCGTCACTGCTGCTGCTACTGCCAATGCCTCCAAAAGCCACCTCTGCAGCCACCTTGGCCACCTCCTCTGCAGACACCTCCTCAGCCACCTCCACCAATGCCTCTGTCCTCTGTACCACCTCCGCTACCTTGGTGCTGGGGCTGGACCATGTGCTCCTCTCTCACCCAGGTCCCACAGAGTTCCCCCACTGACCTTCCACTCTGTTCTCAGCGTTTGTTGGTTGAGAAGTCTGGAAATCACCAGTTCAGTCCCCTGAGGCCTGCTCCCACCTTGGCAGAGTTGCACCCAGGGCGGCCCAGGCCGGACTGGCTCCCACTCCCAGCCGGTGAGATAGCCCCTTCCTGTCAGCCTTCCCAGATGTTGGACTGCAGATGAATTTCACTCCATCATTTTGTGGGTTCTGCAGCTCCAGAATTTGTTTAGAGTCACTTTTTTACAGGTATTGGAGGTGATTGGGAGAGAGCTCAAGCAAGTTCCTGCTTTTACTCTGCCATCTTGGCTCTGCCCTGCTTCCTTTAAATCTCAACTAAAATTCCATCACCTAAGGTATGTTTCTCCAACCCCTCTTAATTCTAGTGCCCTCCCTCTCTTAATTATTTCTTATTTATCCTGTATTTAGCTTGTTTTGTATGTGTTTGTTTTCATATTGTCTCTCCCATTAGATTGTAAGCTCTTTGGGAGCAGAGATTGCCTTTTGCCTCCTTTTGTATTCTTAGCACAGTGCTTAGCACATAGTAGGTACCTAATAAATGTTTGTCAATTGACTGATGGATTTCTCAGAATGAGAGATTCAGAGGGAAGAGATGGTTGCTTCTGCCTCAGTGAACAGCATCTCAGGACTATAACTGGATCTTTTCTCATTAAAGGTCTTGCAGGGTCTTGGGGGAATCCCATGTAGACTGGCACTCCAGGCCAGTGTAAAGAATACTGCATTGGCAGTCCGGAGTCCTTCACTGGAGTTCTGGCTCTGATATGTCCTAACTGTGTGCCTGTGAGCAATTCAGTGCCACCTCTGAACAGTAGTTTTCTTCTCTCTCAAAGGGGGATAACATTACCCCCCAGCAATATGCATTGCTAACTGCCTGACTGGGTTATTTTGAGGAAAGTGCTTTGTAGATTTTAAATCTATATGGAAATGAGAGCTTTTATTATTTTCATCATCTGTGACCACTGCCTGGGGCTGGAAATGGAGATCGAGATAGAGATAGAGGTATATGAAAGTGAGACAAATATAGCCTTGGCCAGGCTGGCCCTTGGGATTTATTTCCTTTTGGAATCAGTCACTGACATGAGTAGAAGAATGGGATTTACTTCAATTTCTCAGGACTCAAATTCATTGAAACCTGGGAGAATTTTAGTTAATTGAGAGCTGAGATTATCTGGATTTTATCTGACCATGAGGTAAATCTGGATTCAATTGGATTGAATGCCTGGATTCAAATCCTGCCTCTCACATGATCTGAATGATCTTGGGCAATCCCCTTTCCTTAGTTTCCCTCCTCTGTAAAATTAATTCCCCTCCCTGGGCCTCAGTTTCCCTCCTCTGTAAAAGGAAAGGACCTCTGACCTCCCTTTCAGTTCTAGACTTATGATCCTATATGTGACCTTGAGCAAATTAATTCCCCTCCCTGGGCCTCAGTTTCCCTCCTCTGTAAAAGGAAGGGGCTGTGCCAGCCTCTGTGCTCCCTTCCAGCTCTAGATTTTGAAGCCTCTGTGTGACCTTGAGCAAGCTAAGAGCCCCCTCTGGGCCTCTGTCAAATGAGGGGGTTGGATTTGGTGGTCTCTGGTGGTCTCTGAGCTCCCTTCCAGCTCTCAAGCTTCTATGGGGGGCTGTTCTCATTTGAACATCCTGGATCAGGTTCATAGCAGACAAATCAAGCTAAGCAACTAGACTGTTCCTCTTCAGCCCTAACGTGACTGGAATCCCAGTTTGCAAGGCATTTGCAACCACCTGGCAACAGGGTCACGTGCTGTGCTCACCACAGACCTCCGGGTAAATGGGTCCCCAGCGGGCCAGCAACACTGTCTGATGTTCTTGGCCCTTTCTCCCGATTTTTCTCTTGCTGGATCCCACACAGGCTTGGGGAGATATATATGTCTGGGAAAGTGATACCGAAGTCCCAGCTTGCTAAGGCGATAAATATAGACTGCAGCGGCTTTGGAGATTTGGCCAGGATTCCGGGGGTGGGGGGCAGAGGAGGGGGAGGGGGTGACTGATGGGGACAGGCTGACACGAAGCCCCTGGGCTCCTTCTTATTTATCCTACAAATATTCTTCTGCAGCCATTCATTCATTCAGCACCTTCTGGTGGGTTACGTGGGGAGGGGGCCTCAAATCCCCATTAGAAGGGGGCTGTGGTTGTCACAGAGATGCGACATTAAAGCTGAGCACAGCACTTGCTTGAGGGCCAAAGATAAGCTATCCTGATAGATGATATCAGCCTTATGAGCAAAGCAAGTTATTCTTGGCCATCCCCCCCACCCCACCCCCACCCCACTCCCAACATTTACCCCAGCTCTTAACCCTCCCCCTATTAATATCCAACTCTTTCTCAAGATATGCAAACTCTAAGGATTCCCATTGGATCCACTAGATTCCCGGAGGCAGGAATTGGGGGAGGGGGGCTCCTCTCATTCTTGCAGCCTGGATTTCCCTGCCTCTTTATAAGTGATGAGCTTGCTTTTCTCCTAAGGGCTTTCCCTCAAGCAGAGAGGGGGCCAATCAGTCAGGTAGCAAGGGAAATGTCAGCTTATTTCTGGGGAGGACTCTTGCCAAGAGGGCTCAGTGCCATGGGGTGCCCAGTGTCTGCAGCAGTCAGTGCTGCCAGTCACCACCTCGCCTTCTGTCGGCTCACCCTCCAGGCCATTCCCACTTTTCCCCACCAAGCCATGGAAAGGAACTCCAAGTCTGCAGGGGCTGAGGACTTTTCCCTGAATCTGTCCAGCAAGCCAGTGAGTCCCAGGGAGAGGTGGGATCTATGTCATGGTCAAACTGGTAGGAAGTGGGATCTTTAGGGCTGGGGTGGTGGGAATCTGATTTCATGATCAGTAGAGACCAAGCTAGGGCTTTTGGCCCTCTCACCAGTCTAAAAATGATTGCCCAGGGGCCTTGCCCCTAATCTTGAGGTTGGGTGGGGTTAGGGCTTAGTTCCTTCCTAGGCTGGGGAGAAGCTAAACTGAAGGATAATCAGATCACCTGAATTACAGGCTACAGGAAGAAATGGGTGAGCAAACTCTGTAATTGCCTGGGGCCTGCTCCAGGAGGGACCCCCTTTTCCCACCTGCTGCTCTCCTTATTTCAAAACTAACAATGAAAAAAAGTGGCAGAGGAGGTCAATGTATATGTTCAGCTCCATGGGAAGTGCTCCCTCGTGACAAAGGTCCACACTCTGTAATTTCATCAAATGGATTGGAGGGGCTCAGTCAATCAGAGAATCCCTTAATATCCTTACCATACTCTCCCCCCAGTTAAAATACTTGCTATCCCAGAAAATCAAACTGGTGTGTGCTGGACACATTTGTCCACATTCCCAATTCTGCATAGTTCTCTGTAGATCTGGAGAGGTTCAAGTGGCACTTCTGATGTTTTTACTTGAGGTTCTAAAACCAAAATGGATGCTCCTATAGCTGAGGGCGGGCTCTCCATTCAGATTGTAAAAGATTTGGGGGCAGAGGAAGAAGAGAACGAAACAAAGTGGCCTCTTGGGTCAGCTTTGACATTCTATGAGCCCATGAGTCAGTTGACCTAGGAATGGTTAGATAATACAGATCCTGGGCTGTTGAACATTTTTTTAATCAATCACTTTTTCAAATGATGAAAAGTTAGGAGAGATAATTACTTTTAGGAGAGATAATTACCACTGTCTGGACAACAGTGTCAGTATCCACCAAAATCTTCACTGCCTGGAATGTTGAGACCAGTCTAGTAAGATGAAATGCACTGGAGATAAATGTAAAGTTTTAAATTTGGGTTTAAAAAACAACTTCCCAAGTACAAGATGAGGGTGGTATGGCTGAAAAGTTGTTCATCTGAAAACAATCTGGGAGATCTTAGTGGACTGCAAACTCCATATGAGACAAAAGTATGATGTGACAGTCAGGAAAACGAATGTAATCTTAGGTTGCATTAAGAGGCATTGTATTGGGTACAGAGGAGGTGTACTTTTGCACTTTGCCTGGTAAGATTCCATCTGAAGAGTTGTATTTAGTTCTGGGCATAGATGTTTAAGAAGGACATTTTTCTTTGATAAGTTAGTCAGTAAATATTTAAGTGCCTACTATGTTCCAGGCACTACGTTAAGCACTCAGGATACAAAAAGAGGCAAAAGACAGTCCAGTTACTGTTCTCAAAAAACTCACCATCTAATAGGATGAAAATGATTATGTACCAACATATATACAGAATAAACGGGAGATAATTGACAGAGGGAAGGCAATGGAATTAAGAGGAGATGGGAAAGACTTCCTATAGAAGGTGGGATTTTAGCTGGCATTTGAAGGAAGTCATGAGAGCCAGGAGATGAGGTGGAAGAATGTTCCAGGCAAGGAAGACAGGCAATGAAAATGCCTGGAGTCAGGAGGCAGAGTGGCTTTTTCAATCTACTCTGGCCTGAGGATTAAAGAGAAATTTAGCAACAACATCTAATCAGGGCAATCCCTGGAACAGTGAAAAGAGACCCCAATTCCTTAATCTCCATGTATAATCTGTGAAAGATTTCCCATCCAAGGAATTCACTCTTCCCACCTAACCCCCTCCCACCTCACGCTCACAAATTGTAGAGCACAGCACTATGCAAAACATGAACATGTGCCTCAGTTTATACATCCTGCTTGTTCAGAAAAGTCAGGCTAAGAATTGAATACTCTTTCACAGGCACTGGGGAATTTGCTCTTTAAAGGAACCCTGTGGAAAATGGTTCTATTAAACAAAATATTCTTCTATAAAGTATGTAAATGCTCCCTAGTTCATCCTTAGCAGCCCATTGACAAGTATTTCTGGGCCTTCTCAATGCCCAGGACTAACTTAGCATTTGGGGAAATCAGTATTTTTGTAGGCTAGGTTTGCTTAAGCCTGGGCCCTTCTAGATGTGAAGTGGACTCTTATCTTCCAGACACTACAGGCAAGGATTGTAGGTAAGACTACTCCCATGACATTCACTTCAATTCAGCCAAAGACTCACAAGTCCATTAGCGTGGGGCCTCCTTCTAGTAGCACCGAAGGTCAAGCCTTCCTTCATCAGGCCTTACTAGACAGTTTTGTAGGAAAGCAGAAGAAAGTTTCCAGCTCTTCTCAAGTAAGTGATTGTATCAATCAGCCAATCAAAAACCTACTTATTTATTTTTTATGAAGTGCCTACTATGTTCCAGGCCCTGTGCTACATGAAGATTTTTGAACAGGATCATTTGCCTGATAACTCCAACCAGCATTCTCTCGACTAGCCTTCACTCTCATATATGTTGTTTTCTCCTATTAGAATGCATGCTTTTTGAGGGTCAGAACTGCCTTATTTACTTGTATTTCTAACCCCAGTGCTTAGCATAATGCATACACATATACATAATAAGTGCTTAACAAAGGCTTTTTCATTTATTCATCCATTCACAACAGTCTCACAATTCTTTACCAGGTTCCCTTCAAGGTTGGCAGAACCCCCCACTGATGGCTCTAACAGAGCCTGTAAGAACCCAGGGGCCCCTTCATGTCCCAAGGAATCATTGGACACCTCCCATTCCAGTCCCATAGACACGTGGGACACAGTTCACTCCATTGTCAATGACAGAGCTACTTACCCAGAGATTTCTGAGTTTTCAAGCAGCTTCTCTTATAAATATGAAACAGTCTGACCTTTCAGGTGAGGTTCCCCTCTACCTGCAAGCTAGAGAGATCCCAATGGGATTGCTACCCCATTAACATTTGGGTCATGCTTTCCATTCATTCTTGTAGTCTCCTGAGGTGGGCAGTGTAGGTATCATAGAGCCATTTGGCAGATGAAAAAACTGAGGCTCCCAAAAGGGATTTGTCTAAGGTCACATGGCTGACAAGTAGCAGAATCTAGCCTTGAATCCACCTGACCCTTAAATCCATCCAGTACCCTCCTGACAGGATTGCATCTACTGGAATCTGTATTCATTGGGAACAGGCTAATACATGTGACCTCTAGTGAAACTAACTCTGAGAGTCACTGGGCTGCTCACCATTGGGAATTGGATTGCTCCCTCTACCTCCACCCCCCACACCCAGCTCCCAATCTGAAGAGAAGATGGGTGCGGAGTAAGGGGATAACCAAGGAAAAAGTAGGGGAGAATGGAGGGAGCCATAGTGGTCAAGGACCAGAGAAAAAGAAGCTGGCCTGTAAATAAAGGGGCCTGTGAAAAGCCCCCGTCTAGGATTAGGGGAGGCTGTAAGACCAGGCCTTGTATACTTTCCAATAATCCAAAAGAATCCTAAATTCATCAGTGTGGGTGCTCCTGTCATCAGAGCAGCTGTCCTTGGACACAGGAGGTGCTCAGTAAACGTTTCTGAAGGAAGGGAGGAAAGAAGTAAGGGAGGGAGGGAAGGAGAGGAAGAAAAGGAGAAAGAAGGGAGTGGGAGAGGGAAGAAGGAAAGAATGGAGGGAAGGAAGGAAAGGAAGGCAGGGAAAAGAAGAAAGGATGGAAGGGAGATATGGAGGAAGAAAAGAAGGGAGGGAGAAAGGAAGAGAGGGAGGGAGAGAGGGAAGAAGTGAGGAAGGAAGGGAAGGAGGAAAAGAGTGAAGGAGAGAGGGAGGAAGCTGTAAGAGAAGAAAGGAAGGAAAGGGGTGGGAAGGAGGAAAATGTATCTATGTAAACTTGTCAGAGGTCTAAACCAGTCTAGTATCTCAAAGGTGGTAGGGGGCCCATCACTGCAGTGGCCCCTCTGAGGCCTCCCTGACTTTCTACTTTTTGGTCATTGGAGCCATGGATCCTCCAAGGCCCCTCCAGCTCCTTAGAGTCAGATTTTAGAGCTGAGCTCCCATCCCCCCCCATGCCCTCCTTACACTCCCTCTACACCTCCTGGCCAGAAGGTCCTCTTGACCTGAAAGGCCTTGCTGTTGGCTCAGGATTCCTCTGTTCCTTCAGGTACTGTGGCAGGGCCAGTGGCTGACCAGGGCAGCAATGCAGTTGCTGTTGAGACTCAGCCAGCAGGAGGGAGAACGGAGCCCAACCTTATCTGCTGTTTGAAGCAAGGAGTCTTGGCAGCCCCCCAGGGAGCCATATGGGCCTGAGAAAGGACCTAATGCCACTGGGCCTGGTGGCTGGGTTATTATCATTTTCATTACTATCAGCACTGCTAGTGTCTCAGTGAGTAGGAGAACTATATTCCTTCAATCAAGGAGAATAATTGAGCTCTTCTATGTGCCAGACCTGTGGGAGAGACAGAGCCGCAGACAGACACCATCTCAGCCAAGCTCTGCCCTCTCTTTGCTTGCAGTCTAGCTGGGGAGATGAGCCAATTACACGCACGCACGCACACACGCACACACACACACATGCACACACACGCACATGCACACGCACACGTGTGTGCACACATGCGTGTATACACGCACATGCACACACACGCACATGCACATACACACACATACAAACATACATTACATTGAGGATGTTCTGAATGGTGCATGTGCCCATCCCACAGTGCAAAGGGATGGGGCAGAGGAGATCAGGATAGACTTAGGTGGTTCCGTGGGAGGCCAGGGCAGCTAGAAGGCTTAGTGGAAGAGGTAGGTCTTGGGTCACACAGGGAAGGTTTTCTGAGTGGAGAGCATGTGATCAAACCTGTGTCTTTGGAAGATTGATTTGGCAGCTTGGTATGGGAAGGACTGGAGAGGAGAGACAGAGGCAGGGAGGCCAGTTAGGAACTTACTACAATACTCTAGGCAAGAGGCAGTGTGGTCCTGGACCAGGGTGGCGCTTTTAGTGGAGAGAAGGGGACAGATACAGGAAATAACATGGAATGTACAGGACTTGGCAACTGTTGGATATGGGGGAGAGTTTCCATTAAACACTCCATTGAAAAGGCCTTGGTAGTGAGAAGGGTCAAGCTGAAGTCTGAGATGGAGCCTGGGTGGCCTGGGAGGCTAGTAGGGGCAGGAGCTAATCAGAAAGAGGAAGGAGAGCCATTTTAGGGGTAAGGAAGAAGAGTTTGCTGTAAACACGCTGAGTTGGAGACTGTTTTAGTCATCTGACTCTGACCTCTTTAGGTAGGCCAAGGAACCAGGCTGGGTTTTCCTTTATTGCTTTAGTCAGCAGGGTCAGCTCTTGCTTAACTGCCCTGGTAGGAATCCAGAACAGTGGTCTGGATAACTCCAAACAGTGGATTATCCAAAAAAACCATTTCAGCTTGGCTTTGGGAAACCTATACAGAGTGTACTCATCTTTCCAGGCCTGACTCGAGACCCCTCCCCCCACCTCTTCCCCTCTACAAAGTCTATCTTAACTGTTCCATTCTCTGAAATGTTGCAAAAATCAACAATCTAAAACTGAAAATGTCTCTGAGCATACCCCTTTACCTCTTTGGGACTCAGTTTCCTCAGCTCATTCCTCATTTTATAATGAATGGGTTAGACTACATGATTCCTTAGATCCCTTCCACTTCTATCTGTATCAATGATTTTATGTAACTGTGTGACTGTGGCCAGGTCCCTTCTCCTCCCTGAACCTCAGTTTCTCCCTTTGTAAGATGAGAAAATGAGGGAGACTGGCATCTGAGGACCTTTTTTTTTGCTTTTAGGAGGGGGAAGGTAGGACAATTGGGGCTAAGTGACTTGCCTAAGGTCACATGGCTAGTTTTGAGTTAAATGTCTGAGGTCAGATTTGAACTCAGTTCCTCCTGACTCCAGGGCCGGTGTGAGGCCCTTTTAAAGCTCTAGATCTGGGATCCCAATTATTTCATGACCATTTTCAGACAAGGGAAGTCTAGAACAGGGAATCATAGAATTCTAGAGGTAGAAGCAATGAACTCCAGAGACAAATTCTCCTGCAAGAAGGTAGAGGGAATTCTCTGAAGCCCATGAAGGTAAAGGGATTCACCAAATGCTCTGTAGCAGATTAGAGGCAGAATTGAGACTCAAACTCAGTTTTCCCACCTCCCAGTTAGTGCAACAGGCCATACTGTCTCTTGTGGTCAGCATTATCTCTTAGGAGCTGATTGAAAAGCCTAAGGAAAGCTTACTGTCATTGTTATCCTTCCAATAGCAATTGGTTTACTGTTGTTGTTCAGTCCTGTCTGACTCTTTGCGATCCTTTTGGAATTTTCTTGGCAGAGACACTGGAGTATTTTTCCCATTCCCTTCTCTGGCTCATTTTACAGATGAGGAAACTGAGGCAAACAGGATGAAGTGACTTGCCCAGGGTCACACAGCCAGTAAGTCTCTGAGGACAAATTTGAACTCAGGACTTCCTGACTGCAGGCCCAGTATTCTATCTACTGTGCCACATCTTACTGACTTCAAATCTGACCTCAGACACTTACCAGCTGTGTGACCCTGGGCAAGTCGCTTCATCCTGTTTGCCTTAGTTTCTTCATCTGTAAAATGAGCTGGAGAAGGAAATGGCAAAAATACTCCAGTGTCTCTGCCAAGAAAACCCCAAATGGGGTCACCAAAAGTGAGACATATCTGAAAAACAACTGAACAACAAAGGCTTCCTTATAGACTCCCAAAGGAATGAACCTCTAACAATGAAACTTCAGGCAGCAAAAATGTGGCCCAATGAGACGTGCCCCAGTGATAGCACTATTAGGCATATATCCCAAAGAGATCAAAGAAAGAAGAAAAGGACCAATATGTACAAAAATATTTGTAGCAGTTCTTTTTTTGTGGCAAAACTGGAAACTAAAGGGGTGCCCAATTTGTGGAATGACTGAATAAATCATGGTATGTAAATGTAATGGAAAACTTGTGCTGTTACAAATTACAAAAGGAATTGCTTCAGAGAATCCCAGGAAGCCTTGAATGAATTGATGCAGAGTGAAATAAACAGAACCACGTGAACAATTTCTACAATAACGATATTGGAAAGACAATCAACTTTGAAAGACTTCAGAACACTGATCATCACAATGACCAGCCGCAATCCCAGAAGGTCCAGGATGAAACATGTTACCCATTTCCTGAGAGTGCAGTGATGGGCACAGGGTGCAGAATGGCCATTGTGGCAATTTGTCTTGCTTGATTATACATATTTATAATAGAACTTTTGCTTTTATTTTCTTTTTCCAGTGGGGGTAGGATAAGTGGGAGGGAAGGAAAATAAATTTTTGGTCATTGAAAACATTTTAATTAAAAAAGTATTTCAAGTACACTAAAAATGAGGGAAATTGAAGGGGGGGGTATACTTCATCAATTTATAGGGTATACTGAAAAGACTATGTGGTTCTCAGTTCTTCCTCTGACAGAACCCCATCGTACCTTGAAAATCTTCCCCTTTCAAGGCCTGCCTGGGGCTGGCAAATTCTCTAGTCTAATCCTTGAGACCCGAGCACTCGGTTACGTAGAACCAAGGATGGCAGGAATGAATGTTGAAGTAAGCAGACATGGGAGTAGGGTAGAAATTGATGAGATTGAGAACAGAGCTGGTCCCTCAATGAAAAGATTCCTGAATTTAAGTCAGAAGGGGTAGTATCTGACACCCCTCCTCCAAAAAAAAAAACAAACAAAATACAAAACCCATAAAGAGAGAAATCCTGCCTCTGGTAACAAAGGGTTGGATTATGGGAAAATGGAACCTTGAAATGCAGCCAACTCTTGAGTGGTTTTCCATTTATTTTTGGCCAGTGGGATGGACTGTTGGAAAGCTTTTTTTTCTTTTTCCAAAAAAGGGTCTTGTGTTTTGTCTTGGTTCCAGGAGAATGAGAATGAAGGGAACCAGCTTCACTCAGAGGACCGGGACGAGGACGAGGCCCAGGCCACTGAGCAACGGAGTCTGGCAGCCAGAATGCAGCAAGTGAAAAATTACATGTGGGACCCTGAGAAGAGGGAGTTTTTAGGCCGGTCAGGCCAGAGCTGGAGTAAGTGGGAATTCTCTGCTTTGCTTTGTGTCTTTGTACCACCCCCACCCCCCACCCCGCCGATTCGTGACCCCAGGATAGATGACTTTGGATGCCTCTCACAGCAGGACTTGGGAGCACCCCTGGAAAGGGCCTTGGGGCCAAGGCCACCCCACTGAAGTTCTTCCAAGGAAATAGCGGTGCAAATGACGGGGCTGTCAGTCTGTCAGCTGGGGCCGGGAAAGCTTTTGGTCTTGAAGAAATTTACGATGACCAGGGAGTATAATCAGAGTCTTGGTAGCTAAAGTTGGAAGGGACCTGCAAGGTTGTTTAGTTCAGTCACTCCATTTAAGAGAAGAGGAAAAAGGCCCAGAAAGGAGAAGAGAGTTGATAGCATTAGCTCTGGAGTATGGAAGGGGCTTTTGAGGCTATTCAGGCCAACCCTAGGAGGAAACTGTGGCCCAGGGAGAGGCAGTGACTTGTCCAAGGTCATATATAGGATCCTAGGTCTGGAGCTGGAGGGCCCTCAGAAATCAGCTAGCTCAATCTTCTCATTTACAGAAGAGGAAACTGAGGCCCAGGGAGGGGAAGGGACTTGCCAGAAGTGGTAAGTGGCTGAGCCAGGATTTGAATCTTTGACTCCAAATTCAGTACTCTTTTCATTGTACCACACTGGTCACACAGCTAGTCAGTAACAGAACCTGAATCCAAACCCAGGTCATAGGATCATGTGTGAAGAACTTGACGGACCTGACGGACCTTTCAAGGTCATTCAGCCCAACCCTCTCATTTTACAAGGGAGGAAAGTAAGGCTAAGAAGTAATTTGCCTAAGGTCACATAGAGAGTAAATGGGAGAGATGGTAGGTCTTCTAGCTTCAAATTATTTTGTTCTCCCATATCCTCTAATATATGTTAACCCCATGGTACACCTGGGCTTCTTTCTTGAAGAAAATCTGAATTCTTGGAAGAGATTCAAAGCAGATTCTTCACTTTTCAGTTGAATTAGATCCAGTTCAAGCCCCTCCTATGCAGAAGGCACTGTGTTAGGCCACTGGAGAGGCAAAGACAAAAAGCAAAATGTTTGCTACCTGTAAGGGATTTACACTCTTCTGGGGTACACAAGTACAAAGCTAAGTACAGGCAAGGAGATACAAGGAGGGCTGGGGTGGGGGAGCTAACAGGTAAGGCTTTGGGTAGGAGGTGGCATAGGGGCTGAATCTTAAACAAAGGTCAAGTTCCAGACCAGTGGAGTTCAGCAGGGACTAAGTTCTATGTCGGGGGGGGGGGGGGGGATGGGGGGGGATGTGCATAACTGAGTTCAGGGAACACCTGGGCCAGTTGGCCAGAAGGTAGAGTGTGTGAAGGGGAAGGATACATGTAATAAGGCTGGAAACGGGGGGGCTGGCAGCCAGATTGGGGAGGGCCTCACAGGCCACACTGAGTTCCTATTTTATCCTATAGGGAACAAAGGAGCCTGAGGGAAGGTTCTTGAATGTGGTCTTCCCAAGCTGCTTCTGCTAGCTGCATGAGGGCTATACTAGAAAGGAGACTCAGATGGCAGTCTTCACTTCAGAAAAGGATTCCCCACTGGGTTCCTTTAAAGCACCAGCCCCCCCTAGGGCAGCAAAGTGTTTGTTTGCAGATGATTGACTTTCTGACAATCAGGCTGGGGGAAGAAAGTGAGAAAACGACAGTTAGCAGGGCAAAGAAGGCCCAGCTAGCTGAAGAGCCCTCAGAAGAGGAAGATAAATTAAGCATCCTGGGGAAAAACAACACTGTTTCTGAGACAATGGCAAGATAGGATTGAAGTTTACAAAAACCTGATTTCCATACATTTGTGCAAAGTGTGACTCAACTTTCAAACTGCAGGAGACAGAATTGTATTTTGTGGCTAGTTATCTCTTTTCTGTAGGAGCTAGCCAAGAGAGCAAGAACCCATGGGCTCTGTATGGGCAAGGTTGCTCATTCATACTGGTGACCGATTAGCAAATATTGCATGTTTATCAAAACTGGAAGATAGTTTTGGCAAATGTGAGTAATGGCCAGAAAGCTGACTTCTTGGGGACAAAGGTCTGGGCTCCAGTCCCATCTCTGACCCATACTGGCTGTATGGCCATGGACAAGTCGGTTAGCCTCTTAGTACACCTCCCTGCCCCCCCCACCCCCGCAATTGTCTAAAACTAGTTGTACAGGGGTGCTGACCTGTGTGAGTAAAGGGAATTTCCTCATCTAGGAGTTCCTCACACCAATGAATTAACCAAAATTGAGCCCCGTTGTTTTGTTTTTAATGCAGACATCTTAACTGTTAAGATTTGGATGGGAGAGGGAAGGGAGGTATTAGCCAAAGAGGTTGTGTTGATCCTGGTGGCTTCGTGAACAGCTCCTACCTTCTAATTCCACTCTGAGCCCCCACCTCCAAAGGTTTGATAAAGGTGATGAAGAAGTGTGAACAATGGTTCACCAATAGGTCACCCTTTCCCTCTAGGGATTAGAGCTTCCTGCTTCTTCACCACTTGTAGAAAAGTGTCCAGCAGCCTGTGGTTTGTTTTGTTGCTCTGCACACAACACCCAAGGGTACAGCTTATGAACATTTTCCCTAGAAGAGTCAGACTGTCTCTGGGCCTTCTGGTAGCTCCTCACCTCCAAGACAGTGACTTTAGGACCTAAGCAGAGACAGGCAGAGAGAGGCATCACACCATCCCAACTTGCAGAGGAGCTGGTCTTGAACCTTCTAGGTATGGGTGAAGCAGAGGCCCAGGTAGTGAGAAGGGAAAAGATCAGGCACTCTGGAGATGAGGCAGGATCTCGACCCAGTTCCCCCAGACCCAGAGCCTTCGGTTTGCTGGTAAACTTCACCTTGTACGTCAGAGGAGAAGTCACCCTGCTAAGAAGAAAAAGCCAGGAAGTGTGTGGCTAGTGTCGATCAGGGCCCCGCAGAGGGTGTGGCCAATGTGGACTCTGCCACAGGTTCCATGGGGACAGAAGGAGAGTGCAGGTGTCACAGGCTCCAGTGTCTATACGTTGCTGCCTGGGTTATCAGTGGATTAGTTAAGGCAGACAGATTCACTCCTCATGGCCAAGCAGTTACCAAGGCCGGTGGATTCTACCTGTCGATCTCTCGAATCTGTTTTCTCTTCTTGCTTTTGTAGCCCTGTCCCTAGTTCAGGACCTCATGCCCTCTCACCTGGGAGATCCTTCTGCCTCCACTCTCTCTCCTTCCAAATTAACCTTCTCAGCTTAAATCTGATTGCCCCTGTCCTGTTCAAACCCTGCAGTGACCCCCTTGCCTCTATGGTCCCTACTCTTTTATCAGGCTTTCTGGGCTGGCTTCAGCCAACTTCTCCAGTTGACAGCCAAACGGAGCTCCTCATGGTTCCCTATGAATACCTCACTCTCCTGCCCCTTTTGCCCCCCTTGAATTCCTACCCATTTAAATTCCTACTTTTTAAAGTCCAAGCCAGCTGCCTCCCCCACCCCCCTACTCCATACCTCCCCAGTAATGCCGTTCCCTCCCCCCTAGGACCTTACATAGCCCTTTGCATCATTCTTATGCTTTACTCTGTAATAATGGATAATGTCTGTGTTCAAATCATTCAAAATTAGGGGTGGCTGGGTGGCCAGTGAATAGAGCACCTGCCCTGGAGTCGGGAGGACCTGAGTTCAAATCTGGCCTCAGACACTTAACACTTACTCCAAGGCACTTAACCCCAATTGCCCTCCAAAAAGCAAATCATTCAGAATTCATTTATTTAATAAGCACTTATTAAGCACTTAGTGTATGCTAGGCACAGGAGGTAGGAAGACAAAAGCAAAACATTTGTTGTTCAAGGAGTTTACATTCTGTTGTAGGAAGAAGCATTGAAGCTGAGCCTCAGAGATAAAGGTGAAGGTGGGAGGGCATTCTAGGTATAGGAGATAGCCTGTGCAAATGCATAGAGGTGGATAATGGAGTATCCTATGCCAAGAATAATGACAAGGCCAATTTTGCTAGACCACAGAGTCCATGAAAGGGAGTAATGTGCAGTGAGCCTGAGAAAGTAGGTTGTGGGTGGATTGTGAAGGGTTAAAGCCAAATAAATTACAGAGGAGTTTGTAGTTGATTCTAGAGGCCATAGGGAGCCCCAGAAGCTTCTTGGGAAGGGGAGTGACGTGGTCAGACCACAATTTGGTGGCTAGGTAGAGAATAAAATGGAGTGGGGAGAGACAAGCCATGGAGATCCTTTAGGAGGCTGCTGTGATAGTCTGGGTGAGAGGGGGAGGAGAGCCTGAGTTGGCATGGTGGCTGTATAAGTGCACAGATGGAGACGGCATGAAAAGGTGGAAAGGAGAAGTGGCCAGATTTGGCACCTTGCTAGATGGGGGAGTTCGGGGAAGGGGAGGAGGTGGAACTCTCTCTACTTCCATGTGACTCATGGAAACTCTGGTTCTGCACATAGTAGGCACATAAGAAATCTTTGGAAGTTGAAGGGATGCTCACACTGTGGCCTGAGTCAGAGAACAGTGCAAGCCCATAATTGAACAAGAAGACATCCCTTTCTCATTCTGGGCCTACCTGGCAATGCAGATCCTTTGCCAGGAGATGGGCAGTGGGTACAATGGGGGGGCACAGTGCAGCATGGAAACACAGATGCCTTTGCCAGGATATGGGCAATGGGTAGGATGGAGGGGACAGCACGGCATTCTGTCCCTGCCAGATTGATTTGTCCTGAGCCACTGTCTTCTGGGAAGACTGCCTGAGCTGAGCTGAGGCCTCCCCTCACCCCAGGAGAGAAGGAGGCTGACCCAGAGGAATGATCTAAACAGTGACTCACCCTGCTTCACTTCATCCCTAAGAGCCCAGCCTTTCAAGTCTTTCCCAGAAGGACTGCAGATAGGGAGAGGAAGGCTGGGCCAGGGTTGGGAAGGGCCAACATCTCAGCTCCCCCTCCCCGACCCCCACCTCCATCCCTCAGACTGGTCCTCCACCACCTCAGCCTTCCTACTGGCCTGCTCCAGATGTCGTCAGCTGCGCTTCCATTACCTCTCCCTGCTCTCTGCCCTGGGATCAGACTAACATTGGATGGGTAACCCTCAGGCTAGGAGCATTTTACCAATCCAGGGAAATATTATCAGGCCAGGATATCTTTAAAGAATTCAGCTATTGTCCACCATTAGCACTGGAGCTTAACCCCTAGAGGAAGGCATTCTTGGCTATGGGGCAAAGGAGCAAAAGAACAGGAAATCTGGATGAGGGGGAGAGTCCAGATGAGCCCCTGTCATTGGGCAGCCCTGAACAGCCAAAGGGAGGATGCCCTGGGATAGTGGGAGTCAGAGGACCTGATGCAAATACCGCCTCTGACACTTAATACCTAAGTGACCTTGGACAAGTTACTTTGCTATTCATGGACTGACTGACTTCCCCTCCCTGTGCCTCAATTTCCTTCTCTGGAAAATGAGGGTGTTGGATTAGGTGGCCTCTGAGATCCCTTCTAGCTTTAGATCTAGGATACTACAAATGACCTTAGGCAAGTCACTTCCCTCCCTGGGCCTCAATTTCTTTCTTTATAAAGCAAAGAGCTTAGGGGGGCAGCTAGGTGGCACAGTGAATAGAGCAGTGGTCCTGGAGTCAAGAAGACCTGAGTTCAAATCCGGCCTCAGATACTTGACACGTACTGCCTGTGTGACCTTGTGCAAGTCACTTAACCCCAATTGCCCTACCTTCCCCCCTCCAAAAAAAGCAAAAAAGTGAAAAAAAATAAAACAAAGAGGTTGGCCTAGCTGGCCTCTGAAGCTCCTTCCAGTTTGTGATCTAGAATCATCTCTGATCCTTCAGGAGAGTGAAGGAGTAGAAAAAACCAGCCTCCCCTAGCTTACTCCTGTACTGAGGCTTGGCTCTGGTTTTCAAGGGTTTGGGAAGAGGGTCTTGGGCCTTGTCCCAGGCTCAGTAATCTTTCTCCTCCAGGTAGCTGGAGAGAGCCTCTGGAGGGCCTAGGATTAGAGGACCATTGAGCAACAAGCATTTATTGAGTGCCCACCATGTATCGGAATATAGAGGCAATTCCTACCTCAGAGGCCCTTTGAGAGTGAGGGAAGAAGAGTTCTCCAGAAAACCCAGAGTTTCCCATCATTTCTACCACCCCTGAGCACAGCCTATTTCTTCAGAGTCCCTCAGGATGGAGCTCCTCAGCATTTAGCTGTCCCCAATCTTCCCTAGGGGCAGACCGAGTCCAGGAGCCAGCTGGCTCTCCCTTTTCATCAGGGATTCACCTGAATGGAATCCCAATCCAAGCATTTCTTTTATTTCTGCCTTAGTCCCCCTTTCCTTCTCCCTCTATCTCACTTGGTGACTTCATCAGCTCCCATGGGTTCAATTATCATCTCTATGCAAATGATTCCCAGCATAATTTATCCAGCCTAGACTGTCTCCTGAGCTCCAGGCCCCCCTTACCAGCTGCCTATTAGACAGTTCCAACTGGATGGCCCATAGACATCTACAATTCAACATGTCCAAAACAGAACTCATTATCTTTTCTCCCAAATCCTCCCCTTTCCTAAGCTTCTCCCCCTCCTGCTTTTTTTGAAGATGCCGCCATCTTCCCATACCCTCGAGCTTGAAATTTTGGATTCATCCCTAACCCTTCCCAGGCCCTTGGCCCATGTGTTCAATCTCTTGCTAGGTCTTATGGATTTGGCTTCTACCATATATGTAGCATCTGTCTTTCCCTTCATTCACAGAGCTACCACTGAGTTCAAGCCCTCAACTCCTCTTGCCTTGGACTCTTGCCATAGTGTCCTAGCTCTGATCCTACGAAGCCACCATTTTCTCTCCTCTCCAATCTGTCCCATACATAGGTGCTCAACTGATATTCCTAAAGCCCAGTCTGTCCCTGACACTCCCCTACTCAAAAACCTTTGTTGTCTTCCTATTCCCTCCAAGATTAAACACAAACTCTTCTGGATTTAAAGCTCTTCACAGCAGACTAGAGGCAGCCTCATGCAGTGGGCAGAGCACTGGACATGAGTCAGGAACACCTGAATTCAAATCCAACCTCAGATACTTACTAGGTGTATGGCCTGGAACAAGTCACTTAACCCTCCTGGGTCTCAGTTATCTTATCTGTAAAATGAGGGAGTGGGGCTCAGTGATCTCTAAGTTTCCTTCAACCTCTAGATCTTGAATTCTATGGTCCTACTTTTCTGGGTTTGTTGCCCATCATTCCTCTTCATGCACACTATGGTCCAGCCATGCTGGTTTCCTTACTGTCCCTGTATATGACAGTCCCTCTCCCATCTGCATGCCTTTGCTGGGCTGTCCCAAATGCTTGGAATGCCCTCCATCTTCACCTCCAGAGCAATCCCTACTCTAGGAAGCCTGCCCCGACTTTACCCTGCTTATGACACCCAGCTCTGTCACTTTCATCCTTAGGGCTGTAGGCAATTCTCCAAGCCAGGATGCTTCAGAGAAGGTGCCCATTTGAGTGGGGCAAAGAAAATCCCCACCTGGGGCTCCCTAGTCAAGTGAAATCCCCATCTTATTCCTCTCTGCTTTCTTGAGTATGTCTCTACTTGAGTTCATCCTGTTTGCCCTTGAAATCAGGGGCTACTTCATTTGTATCCTCAGTGCTTAGCACAGTGCCTGGCAGGGAATATGCACTTCCAAAATGTGTTTTGATTGAGTCATTGACTGACTGCTGAGGGAAAATACAAAGGTGACCTTCAGGTAGGGCCCTGTTCCCAAAGATCACAGATTACAAATGAATGAGATCAGCCAGAATGAGAATTTAGCAGCCACTGGTAGAGCAGAGGGCTGGGGAGTGGGACTATGGATGCGATAGTCCCACGGTCCTAAGAGGACAAGGGAGTGTGGGCTCTTCTTACGTCAGAGCTGCTGGGCCGAGGAGGTGGAGATTTGTGGGGGGGGAACCCTGACCTGCTTTTCTTTTGGCTTCTACTATAGGTCTGATTTTACTCTTCTACCTTATCTTCTATGCCTTCCTGGCCGGGATGTTCTCCCTGTGTATGTATATCATGTTGCTGACCATCAGCCCTTATGTCCCAATCTACAGGGATCGAGTGAGTCCCCCTGGTAAGTGAATCCCCAAGACCAGTGCCAAGGCCATCCTGCACCACTGTCTCAAGGCTGTCTGCACTGCTTGGCTAGCCTCTGCTCACTACCAGCTCTTCCCAGCAATGACTTAAGGATGCAATTATTAAGAGGGAATGTAAAATGGAACTTGGCAAATGGTGGTCCATTTCATTTTGATTGCCTGGGGTGGGGCAGGAAATGGTTTCATGGGAATAGAGATTCATCTTTAAAGGGCTTGGGACCAAGCCTGGGTTAATCTAACCAAGGTCCATTTCCCTTGCCAGGAGTTATGATCAGGCCCTACACATCCAGCTTTGCCTTCAACTTCAATGTGTCTGAACGTAGCACGTGGGTTTCTTATGTGGACAGTTTACATCACTTCCTTCAAGGTAAGGCCATCATCCAGATGAGGAAGATGGGAGGATTAAAGTATTTCTGAAAGTGGGCTCCTTGTGGAGCCGCCCAAGCAGGTAGAAGGTTGTTACTCTCTGACGTCCCTTCCAGCTTGGGCTGAGGCTCGTTAGAAGGGACAGGACTAAGAATAATGCCCATTGGGATTTTATCTGAGTGTCACAGCAATCTAATGAGATGGGAATGCTCTCAAGTGTTCCAGTGCCCCAATGGGCCTGGAATCTCATCTCTGCTAATATTCCCTGCAATACTTTCCGTTATGACCCAACCCTGCCTGACCTTACTATGCCATGTTCTCCCAGAAGTTCAGCCATCACATTAGGTCACCCAAAGTGTCAGAGGCCTTCCTCTATGTCTCCTGACATCCTGAGGATACCAGTGGGACACCTGAGCCATGAACCGGTCATTTCTCACCATGTGACCTGAATATCTTCATTTTTGTTCATACATTTCCTTGACAATATCCTTCACTCCCGTCTTTTTTTCCAAAGTAGTACAATGAGAACACTGGCAGTGGAGGCAGAGGACTATCCCTCTTCTGACGCTTACTGTCTGTAAGACCTTGGGCAAATCCCCTTCCTTCTTTGGATCTCAGTTTCCTTATCTGGAAAACGAAGAAATTGGCCTAAATGGTATCCATTTTTTTTTATCTTTTCGAACTCTGGATCCATGCACCTATGATCCTGAGTGACCTTGGGAAAGTCATCTCCCTGGGCCTCAGTTTCCTTATCTGGAAAATGAGGAGATTGGATTACTTCTAACATCCCTTCTAGCTCTAGGTCTATGACCTGATGCTATGTGTGACCTTGGATGAGTCCTCAGTTTCCTTACCTGGAAAATGAGGGGGCTGGACTAGATAGCCTCTGAGGTTCCCACCAACTGTATACCCTTCTGCCTCTCCATCACTCTCTGCATGATACTCATTTTTAATTTCTTTGGGACCATTGTTTCATGTTTCACAGACATATAACACCCAATAGGAAAGTAGGATGAAAAAATGGGCCTTTGTTTCCGGGTGGTATTACAGGCATTATTATTCCCATTTTAAAGATAAGGACACTGAGGCCTGAGAGGTAAAGTGAGATACTCATGATCATACAGCTAGTAAGTATCAAAGGGGGAATTTGAATCCAACACTCTCCTGAGCAGTGTTTTTTTGACACTGACACATTTTGGAAGGAAAAGAGATCACTTCTCAGGGCTAGAGACTTTCCACAGAGAGAGCTAGTGTCTGTACTTCTTGGTGCCAGAGACCCTAATTTACCCCCAAATATGCCAGCTGAAATTAGGGTTAGAATCCTTGGTTCTATCTGTCTGGGCTCTCTAGACTGTAGAGGATCAACCACCACTAGTTCAGTCAGCAAATACAGTGGCTATATTTACTGAGCCATCTCTTTTCTTAATAAAGGGAGCTGGGTGGCGAAATGGATAGATCACAGAGCCTGCAGTCAGGAAGGTCTGAGTTCAAATCCTGCCCCAGACACTACTGACTGTGTGACCCTGTCTCCATTTCCTCGTCTGTAAAAATAGGGCTAATAATAACAGTCATCTCCTAGAATTGTGAGGCTCGAATGAGATGTTTGGCAAGTGCTTAACACAGTGCCCGACACATAATAGGTGCTTGATAAATGCTTGTGTCCTTCCTTCCTAACAAAGAGTTCCAAGAATGGTAGATCTTCAGAACAGGAGAGGCCCTTAGAGCCCAAATGGCCAGGGCTGGGAGGGCCCTGGGGGATGTTCCAGTGACAGAAGAAGATGTTGAGTTGTTCCAGGGGCAGCTGCACAGACTTCGTCCTTGCCATAATCCCTGTTGGTTAATTTCAGCCACTGGCCAATCAGATAATGAACCTGAGAGTGGAAATCAGAGGAGAAAGTCAGTCAAATGAGTGTAACTGTCTTAAGGTGACTGGAGAGGGGCACTGTGATACAAAAGGCCCTGCACAGGGCTGAGCTAGGTTTGAGACCCAGCTTTGCATGACCTTTGTATGACCAAGGTCATAGTATGCCCTTGAGCAAGTTTCTGGGACTGATTTTCTGTTTATACAATGAGAAGCTCAGAGTAGAGGCAGCATAGAACAGTGGAAATATACTGGCTTTGTAGTCAGAGGGCTTGGGTTCAAATCCCATGACTTATTACTTATACAAGTCCCTCCACTCCTTTCCTCAACTATAAGAAGACAAGGGTGGACTAGATGGCCTCTGTTGTCCCTTCCAGCTTGAGATGTGTGTGTCACATATAATAATTCAACTACTGGATATTGAGTCAAAAGGATATGGGTTCAGATCCTGTCTCTAATACTCTATAGCTATGGACAAGGCACTTTTCTCTGCCTTGGTTTCCTCGGCTGTAAAAAGAAGAGGTTTGACTAAATGGCTTCTGAAGCTGTTCCAGCTCGAAATTCATGATCCTGTGTTCCTGGGCCTCAGTTTCCTTCTCTGTGAAATGAGAGGGCTGGACTAGATGGTCTTTAAGGCCCCTCCCAGCTCTAGAGCTCAGATGGGCTCTTAAAGTTCTTTCCAGCTCTAATATTTTATGAATTTCTTTGAACAACTGTAAGCAACAGGACAACTGTTTAGGAGAGGGGACTGCCAAAAGGAGCAGGTCTCAGAAACAGAAATATCTTGTAAGCAGAGGATCAGTTTCATTCCCGTGAGGCTCTGGGGTTTTGCAATAAGGGTCAGGCCCATGTCATATTATTTTTAGTGGAAATACCTCAAGAGGAACAATAAGTATGTGACTTCAGCTTCTATTTCAAAAATTATTTATGTGAACATATTTTTTTTTCTAAAAAAGACCAGGAAAAAAACACCCTTGAACTGAATGTAGCTTTGTTTTAAAAAAAAAAATTGTGTAGCTATAAACAGAAGCCAATTTCCATTTTCTAAGGGGGCCCTGTTAATATCAAATCCAATGAACAAATGATCTAGCCCCGGCATCAGGGCAGCCAGTTGTTAGCGTTAGTTCTGACCTGCCATAAACGTGAAGCCTGGCCAGAACAAAGCATGAAGAGACTGACCCTAAGATGCAAGTGGTGAGCTGGGTCTGGGTGATACCCAACATCTGGAGCACTAATACCGAAAAAGGTGCCAGGGATGTTCAAATGATCCGGCTGAGGGGCAGCTTGCACCCCAGGCAACCCAGACCAAGGGAAAGGAAAAGGAAACCTTAAGAGTCTCAGGGTTCCTATCTTTAAAATGAGGGGTGGGGTCTCGGTAGCACTAGCTGCCTTGCAAAGATATTATGAAGATGAAATGAAAAAGTGGGGATTAAAGCATTAGGGTTAATTGTAAAATGCTCAATACATATGAGACATAGCAAGTGATAGGAGAGAGAAAGCAGCCTTGGCATAAGAAAGACCCGGTTCAAGTCCCATCTCAGAAGCGTACTGGCTGTGAGACGGTGGGCCAACCCCTTGACTCTCAGCACCCCAGGCATATCTCTAAGATGATAATTTAAAGAGAAGATGTCAGTCTGCTCTGTTAAAGGGAGTTTCCTCATCGGAAGTCCCTATACCAATGACATCACAGGTCTGGTTCCATCTTATTATTACTATTATTGCTGGTTTTTTATTATTATCACCCTGGCACAGTAGATAGCCAACCTCAAAATTAAGACCTGAATTCATTCTCACTTCTGACATATCCTAGCTTTGTCACCCTGGGCAAATAAATCATTCAACCCTTACCGCACCAGGCAACTCTGTCCGATTAGAAATTTAAGAGAAGTTGTCTATCTGTATTACTGCAGGGGTTTCTTCACCTGGGAGCTCCTCTCAGCAATAAAATCAAAAATCCAGTCCAAACAAACTCATACAGATCAGCTGTGGGTGGGGGGATTGGGGTGGGAATAGGTTCCCTTTTAAAGCCAGAATTCTATTTATTATAATATATTACATACCATTATATATTGGATACCTTATTATTGCAATGCCTCCTCACCTGCCTAGCCATGATTAATTTCTCTTTTCAAAAACCATTGATTGAATGTCTGCTATGTGATTCCCCCCCCCCCCCCCCCCCAGGCAGGGCTACACCAACTCTGTGGTCCTGGGGGAACGTCAAAGAAAAGCTACCAGGACTATAGGCCTCTGGATCTTGAGTTGGAAGGAAATGCGGAGGCCAGCTAGTCTAACCCCGACAGGATCACAGATGGGATGGGATCCCAAGACTTGTCATTTCAGAGCTAGCCTTTGTACCACGTGGTACTACGTGTTATTTGATTGACTGATTGGGGGCAGGGGTGGGAGTGAGGAGAGGGAGTTGGTGGAGAGCATTGAATGCCTGACTGCTGCTCCCAGAGCCCAAGATGGAAGGCTGCTTGAAAGGAGCCTGGAGGGAGGCCTGCCCATGGCGCCAGCCTCAATTTATCCTCCCTCTGACTACAGCATACAATGACAGCATTCAAGATGAAAAGAATATGAACTGCACTCCCGGGGAGTATTTCATCCAGGAGGGAGCAGAGGACAAAGAGAAGAAAGCTTGTCAGTTCAAGCGCTCATTTCTGGGGAACTGTTCTGGCCTCCACGATCCAACGTTCGGTTATTCCACTGGGCAACCTTGCGTGCTTTTGAAGATGAACCGGGTAAGGGCCGCCGATGGCATGGTTCTTGCTGTTCTCAGAGAAGCCTGCTCCAGAGTCATCAGAGGAAAGAGAGGGAGGGAGCTTCAGGGCTCTGGTGCCCTAAACCTCTGTCTACACCAGGGGTGGGGAACCTTAGGCCTCAAGGCTACACGTGGCCCTCTAGGTCTTCAAGGGCTACCCTTTGACTGAATCCAAACTTCACAGGACAAATCCTTTTATTAAGAGGTGGAATTTGAATCCAGGACTCTTCTTTTATTAAGGGGATTTGTTATATGAAGTTTGGATGCAGTCAAAAGGCCACACTTGAGGACCTAGAGAGCAACCTGTGGTCTCAAGGCTACAGGTTCCCCACATCTGGTCTACACACTCAATAGGCATGACCATTTCTTCTGAAGGCAACAGCCTGCTCAGTCAAAGCAAATTTTGTTTTTGTACCCACACATTCCACTCTTGGCACCCATCATATGTTCTCCTTTCTCTCAAAAATTTTTCCATGATAAATTTTATTTGAACACCTAATGCAATACTTCAGCATATTTTCAATTGCATACCGCATAATGTAATACAATCCCTGAAAACAGTTAAGTAAAGCAATATAAAAGAATGATTAAGATTGATCACACATGATGATAAGGTTGTGAAGTGCTATTATCTCCACCTTAAAAGTTAGCTAGTGGAACAGTGGATAGACTGTTGGACTTGAAGTATAAAAGACCTGAGTTCAAATTCTGCCTTAGACACTTACTATGTAATGCTGGGCAAGTCATTTAACCTGACTATCTCAGTTTCCTCATCTATAAAATGAAGATAATAAACATTGTCCTCTCAGGGTACTTTATGGATAAAATGAGATATTTGTACTTAATAAAGTACTTACCAAACCTTAAAATGCTATATAAATGCTAGCTATTATTACCACTTTGTTTATAAAAGGAGGGTACAGATAGCATGGTAGGATGCTTAGAAAACCCCAGGGAATCCTGAAAGAAATTAATCATAATGAAGAACAGTTTCAGCCAAGTAGTAGGATACAAAATAAAGTCACAAAAATGAATAGCATTTCTATATAGTATTAACAAAGACTGGAAAGAAATGAGAAATTCCACTCAAAACAACCACAAAATGCATTAAATATCTGGGAGCTAACCTATCAAGACACTTGCAAGATTTATACAGGGGTTCTCAAAAGTCTTAGTGCTGTTTTAGTCTATTAAGAGTTCTAATAGTTTTAATGCCTTAAAATTAAACTGCACTAAGACTTTTGAAACCTCTTATATAAAACTACAAAACATTCTTTATAGAAATAAAGACAAATAATTGAGGAAAGATAGTGTCCATGCTAATTAATATAAGAAAGATGATGAAATTACCCAGAGTAATTTACAGATTTGGCACTCTGACAATAAAGTCACTGAAGGGATGCTTTAAAGAACTATACATAGGGGCAGCTAGGTGGCACGGTGAATAGAGCACCAGCCCTGGAGTCAGGAGGACCTGAGTTCAAGTCTGGCCTCAGACACTTAACACTTACTAGCCATGTGACCTTGGGCAAGTCACTTAACCCCAATTGCCCTACCTTCCCCCCTCCAAAAAAAAAAAGCAAAAAAAAACTATACATAAAAAAGAGCTATACATGATAACATGAATTTGGAGGAATAAAAGACTAGAATTTTAAGTGAAAATGAAAAAAAAAGAAGGAATAAAGGAAGTACTAGTTCAAAAATAGAAAAAATAGATCAATGGAACAGACTGGATAAGCAAGAGCTTATGGAAATGGTAGTATCCAGTTTGATAAACCCAAGAATAGAAATTACTCATTCCTTGAGAAGAATTGTTGGGGAAACTGGAAAGCAGTCTGGCAGCAATTGGGTTTATTTATTTGCTAATTAGTCTGAATTTGGTGATAATAGACAAACCTGAGCATTTCCATAAACACAGAAAAGAGAGGGCTAACCATAAAACTGTGAATCCATATTAACATACAACTTACATTTAAAAAAATAATATAATAAACTCAACACATTAGTTTCAAAGTTAACCTGCTTGTCTACATCTCCCTCAGAATCTCCTTCTATTCTCTTCTGTGCTAGAACTTTAAAAACTTTAAATACTACAATGACCCCTTTTCTTTCTTGTTTAGTTAAAAACTCTCTCTGATCTCCTCCAAATGAAAAAAAAACCCAACTCATTAGTAATGAATAGGCTTAGTCAAAACACGTTCTCACATTGGTCATGTTCGAAAAGAGTTCCAAAATTTTACGTTTGTCATTGGGTAACATATTTCATCACTGATCCTCAGAAGTAGTGGGGGTTTTTTCAGTCATTTTGCAGTCACATCTGACTCTTCATGACCTCTTTTGGGGGACTTTCTTGGTATAGATACTGGAGTGGTTTGTCATTTTCTTCTCTACCTCATTTTACAGATGAAGAAATGAGGTTAGCAGGGCTAGGTAACTTGCTCAGGGTCACACAGCTAGTAAGTATCTGAGGCCAGATTTGAACTCAGGGAGATGAGTCTTCCTGACTCTAGGTCCAGCACTCTATACACTGTGCTACCTAGCTACCCCTAGCAGTAGTGGTTGGTCAGCAGCAATTAGGTTTAGACCAACATCTTACACCATATACAATAAACTTCATATAAATATAGAACTGATTACAAAAGCAACCCTATCCAAAATTAGAGGAGAATGAAAGGGAGTGCCTTTCATAATTATGACTAGGAGGAAATTTCTTAACCAGATAAGGGATAGAGATGACTATAAAATACACATTTGAAAACTTTGATTATACACACACACACACACATAGTCTTTTATATGAACAAATCAATGTAGCTAGAATAAGAAAAGAAACTGTTAAGGGTAGGGGAACTTTTCATCAAATATCACTGATAAAAATATATCTGAACTACATAGAAAATTTACACAAATATATTATACCAAAGACCATTCCCTAATAAAAGTATTCAAAGGCTATAAACAAATAATTCTCAAAAGAACCACAAATTATCAACAACCTTACGAAAACAGGCTCCTAATTATTAATAATAGGAGAAATACAAATCAAGATGGCCTTGAAGGTTCATCTCATACCTTGCAAATTGGTAAAAAACAGGAACAATCTATGTTGGAGGGACTGTGGGGAGGCGAGCATGCTAATAAATTGTGATAGAGCTGAGCTTTGGTCAAACTCTTCTGGATAATAACGAAATAAGGAATTAAACTGTCCATACCCTTCGACCCAGCAATCCCCCTACTGAGTAAATTCCCCAAGGAGGTCAAAGACATAAAGAAAGGTACCATATGTACATCAAAATATTCGTAGCAGACTTCTTGTGGCAACAAAGACCTGGAAATAAAAGAGGTGGCCAGCCATTGAGCAAAGAACTAAATGAACTGTTGTATCTGAATGGAGTGGAACATTATTTTTGAGCAAGAATATTTAAATTGATGCAGAAATAGAGGAACAATTTACAAAATGACTGCGATTGATGCAGATGAAAAGGTCACTCAAAGGAAGCTCCAGTCATCAGAAAGGTACAATGGAAGATTCCTGGAAGGGAATGTTATAATGCCGTTGTCAGGCATAATTACTCAGTGGGGCAGTTTTGTCTACCTCTTTTTCTTTGTCAAGAGGGTTCAATTCCAGGGGGTGGGAAAAGGAGGGAAGGGATGAATTTCCAGAAATGACTGTAATGTAAAAAGGGAAGACACCAATAGTTGCTTTAAAAGGACAGGTGTGTGCTTTATAAATCACTGCCAATGTTGTCCTTTAAAAAAAAAAGCAAGTTTTGTTGCTGCTTAAAATGATCTTCATTCAAATAGTTGTAGTCATTGTATACAGGGTGTCCCAAAAGTCTCAGTGCAGCTTTAAGCTTTTTTTAAATTGTAAAATTGCACTGAGACTTTTGGGACATTCTACATACATAGTGTTCTTTGGGTTCTCCTTTGTCCACCTTGTAATGTTTCACATAGTTCTATTTGTTGATCCTTCTACTAAAATCAGTCTATGATCTTATCAATCTAATTGAATTCATCTCCAAAGAGACAGATTACAATGCAACCCTCCCTTCCTGTCCTGTGCCACTCTTGTTGATGTCCTCCCAAAAGTATACAAACATTCCCCCCAACATATATTTGATTACATTCATAGAGGAGGTACATGGTACACTGAAAGGAACATTGACCCTGAAGCCAATAAGACATCTGATCCCATCTGATTCTTACTTACTCATGTGATCTTGGGCAAGTCCTTTTTTCTCCCTAGGCCTCCATTTCCTCATCTGCAAAATGAAAGAGTTGTAGTAGACAGTGTCTGAGAGCCCTTCTAGCTCTAGATCTATAATCCTATATCTACAACCTCCAATATATATGAATCAGAATTTCTTCGGCCACTCCCTAATCACTGGACACAGTTTGCTTCTTTTTTGCTCAAGGAGGTTACTGATTGCAAAAAACAACCAATCTGTGCTATAAATATTTTTGCACCAAGAAGTTGTTCCATTAGTCAGTCAACAAACATTTATTAAGTTCTTACTATGTACCAGGCACTGTGCTAAGTGCTGGAGATACAAAGAAAGGCAAAAGACAGTACCTGCTCTCAAGGAACTCCCAGTCTAATAGAAGAGACAATATGCAAACCACTATGTCCATACAAGACATAGACCAGATAAATTGGAGATCTCTCAGAGGGAGGGCACTCCCATTGAGGGGAACTAGGAAAGGCTTCTTGTAAAAGGTATAATGTTAGCTTCAAGTTGATCTCTCTTCCTTTGTCTTTCTCTTCCTCCCTCCCTTCTTCCTTCCTTTCTTTTTCTTCCTTTCTTTGCCTTTCTTCCTCCTCTTTTTTCCTTCCTTTACTTTCTTTTTTCTCTCCCTTCCTTTTGCTTTCTTCCTTTGTGTTTTTCTCTTTATTTCTCTCTTTCCTTTCTCTTTCCCCCTTTTTCCTCTCTCTCTTCCTTTCTTTCTTTCCTTCCTTTCTTCATCTTTCTTCCTTTCTCTTCCTCCCTCCCTTCTTCCTTCCTTTCTTTTTCTCCTTCTTTGCCTACCTTCCTCTCTTTTCCCTTCCTTTCCTTTCCTTTTTCTCTCCTTTCCTTCCTTTCTTTTTCTTGCATTGTGTTTTTTCTTTCTTTCTTTTCTTCTTTCATTTTCCCTCTCTGCTGTCCTTTCTGTCCTTTCTCCCTTCCTCCCTCCTTCCTTTCCTTCTTTACCTTAGGATACACTTTGGGTGGGGGAATCTCTCTTCTGAACTTAGCATGTTCTGTGTATATATAGTTAACTATGTGTATGTCTTGAGACTTAAAACTCCTTGAGGACAGGGACTACAGTTTATTTAATCTTCACCTCTCCCCCAACAGCAGATATAGGACCCTACATATAATAGGTGCTCAATGACTGTCTATGAAATTGAAGTTCATTAAATTAAAGCTGGTTGTTACTGTTTTTCCTTTAAATAGATTGTAGGTTTTCATCCTGGCAATGGAGAACCTGTGAAGGTCAACTGCCATGTTCAGGTAATGTTGTTGTTGACCCAACTTTGGTCCCAGAAAACTTGGTGGTGGAAGTTGCCACCATATATTACTAAAGGCCTTAATCATGGTACATTTGGGTAGAGTAATGTGTAGCAGTCCCCAAACTCATCTGGGCCCAGATCACTTTAGGGCTTAAAATATAGCAGTGAACTCATGGGTGCTGGTCTGGGGATGGGGATGGAAAATACCACTGAGACAAATGAAGACTTCAGTCACTTTGGAGCAAAATGAAGGCAATTAAATCTGTTTTATTCTGATTAGTCACTGGCCATATTAAGCATTTGGAGTATACCATCATTTCATAGTTAATATCTTAGAAAGAGAGACAAGAGCATGGTACAGTGGATAGAGAGCTGGCTTTGCAGTCAGGAACCCTAGGTTCAAATCCTGCCACGGACACACACTGGTTGTATGATCCTGGGCAAATCACTTAACCTTCTCAATACCCCAGGCAGCTAAGATCGAAAAGCTACTGAAAAAGCCTATCTGCATTGGTAAAATGAGTTTCCTTACCAGGAACTCACTATATCTATGGTTCTCAAACTTTTTGCGCCCTTGAAAATGATTGAGGACCTCTCCTCAGAGCTTGGTTTCTGTGTGTTCTAGTTATCAGTATCTATGGTATTCAAAATTAAAATGCCTTAGTATTATTATGAAAATGGTTTTGAGATTATAAACCTCATGAAGGGATCTCAGAGATCCCCAGAGTTCCCTGGACCATGCTTGAAGGACTGCTCCACTCCGCTGTGTTGAAAGGGGCTCACATGTTGCAAAGATTTGTAAATGGAGGGGATGCCCAGTAACTAGAGAATGGCTGAACAAATTCTGTGAAATTATTGTGATGGAATACCATTGTGCTGTAAGAAATATTGAAATGGGGGCAGCTAGGTGGCATAGTGAATAGAGCACCGGCCCTGGAGTCAGGAGGACCTGAGTTCAAATGTGATCTCAGACCCTTAACACAAAAAACTAGCCATGTGACCTTGGGCAAGTCACTTAACCCCAACTGCCCTGCCTTTCCCCTCCAAAAAGCAAAACAAAATGTTGAAATGTTGAAGGGGGTGGTTTCAGAGAATCCTGAAAAGATTTATATGGACCGATGCAAAGTGAAGTGAGTAGAACCAGAAGAACAATTTATATAATAATAGCATTATTGTCATGACCAACAACTTTGAAAGACTTGAGAACTCAGAGTAAAACAAAGCCCCAACACAACTCCAAAGGACTCATAATGTACGATGCTATCCACCTCCAGAAAGAGAACTGATGACTTGGAGTGAAGATTGAAGTATAGTGGTTTTTTTCTTCTATATTTCTTGCTTTTTTTGGAACATGACTGATATAGACATGTTTTGCATGACTTCATACATATAATGGGTATCATATTTCTTGCCTTCTCAATGGGGAAGGGAAGAATGAATGGAGGAAGAGAATTTGGTACTAAAAATAAAAAATAAAAATTTTTGGGAAAAAGAAGGTGGTTCACAGAACAAAAACACATTGAGAGAAGCTGGTGTGATGGATAGGGCACTAGACCTGGAACAAAGAACAACTGGGTTTAAGTCCTGCCTAGAAGCATTTATTTCCTGTGACCCCTGAGCAAGTGACTTCACGTCCTTGTACCTCTAGTTCCTCATCTGAGGTCCCTTCTAGCTCCATAGAGATTTAGGATCCTTTGTGGGAAATTGGGCAAATAGATTCCCCTCCCCATGACTCAGTTTCCTCAGCTATAAAATGAAGGTGTCAGACTAGAAGTCCCTTCCAGCTTTAGAGCTGGGAGCCTGTGATCCACCATTCGTAAGCTAGTACCCTTTTTGTTTTCTCCTCTTCAGAAAGGCAACAAGAGTGATCTCAAATCTGTGGGCTTCTATCCCGAGGCTGGCACATTTGACCTGAGGTACTATCCATACTATGGCAAGCTCACTCATGTAAGTACCAATCTCAGTCCTGTCTCCCCCACTCACCCCTGAAATGCTAAACTACCAGAAGACCTGGACCCTGATCACTGATGTCTGTGAGGGAAATAGAAGGGCCTCATAGCCTAGGGACAACCGCTGAGGGCTTTTCTCCTTATTTCTCTTTTATCTCATCTCCCTTCTCCTTCTTCTGTCCTACTTCCTTCCCTCCTTCCTTCCCTTTCATTTTACCCACTTTGGTTCTACAAACTTGACCTCAAAAAGCTTACATGCTATTGAGGGAAGACAATACATCCACATATCTGTAAATACAAAAAAATATGTAATATGTAATCCTTGGAATTTAAGGAGAGGAAAAGCACTATCACCTGGGAGAATGAAGAAAGGCCTTGTTTGGAGAGTAGCACTTGAGCTGAGACTAGAAGGGAGCTCAAGGTTCTAAAAAGTGGGGGTGAGGAGTGAGAGTATACTAGGCAAGAGGCACAGCTTGTGCAAAGGAAGGATGGCAGGAAATAGAATGTTGTGTGCAGGGAACAGCAAGCTGGTCTGTTTGTTTGGCTAGAACATATCATTCCTGAAGAGGAGTTGTGAAATCGATCTACAGAGATAGGTTGGAGCCAGGATGTGAAGGGTTTTATAATGGCTAACAGATGAGTTTGTATTTGATCTAAGTGGCTTCTTCAGCAGGATAGTGACAGAGAACTATGCTTTAAGAAAATCTCTTTGGCAGCTGTGTAAAGGATGGGTTGGAAAGGGGAGAGACTTGAGGCATGGAAAGAAAATTTCAAGGTCATTGCAATAATTCAAGTGGGAGATGGTTGTTGTCCTTCGTTGCTGAAAGAGGACCAAAATGACATCACTACATTGGGGTTAATGTGCAGTGTATCTGACTGTGGCTGAGCAGACCAATACGGACTCAGAAGGCTTGACCACAGGTTGAGCACAAACAGTCCATGTGAACATTTGGAGTGGAGATGGTTCTAAATTTGTACATCTCGTGTTTTTGTTTTAAGCTACCGCAATTCTGCTTTGCTCATAGAACACTAGGGTGTTTGTGGTATGAGTGGAGAGGGGACACAAGAGTATGTTGTGGGGTCAGTGCTCCAAGACTTAACAACTGATGGGCTATGTGGGGAGAGGGAGAGGGAGAGGGAGGAGCCAATGATGAAGCCTCTCTTGTGAATCTGGGTGACTGGAAGGATGGGAGTGCCCTTGCCAGAAATAGTGAAGTTCAAAAGAGGACCAGATTTGTGGGGAAAGATGAATTCTGTTATGGACGTGTTGATTTTGAGATGCCTGTCCATATAAAGACAATGTGAAATGGTCACTCAGGGAATTGCCCTCAGAGCAGGGAGGCGCATTCAAGTCCTGATTCTGTGTGACTGGTCAAGTCACTTAACCTCAGAGCCCTAGGAAATTCTGGAAGATTCTGAGGTGCAGAGCTGGTGCCAACATACTTTGGTATAGGAAAGTCCTCTCTGGGTGCTTTCTACAACAGTGAAATCAAGATCCAGTTCCTATCCCCCTATTATGGGGCAGCTAGGTGACTCAGTGCTAGACTTGGAGTTAAGAAGACCTGAATTCAAATCCTGCTTCAGACACCAAGACCCTGGACAAGTCACTTAACCTCTGTCTGTTTCAGTTTCCTCAATTAGAAAATAAGGGATAACCTACCTTGTAGGGTTGTTGTGAGAAAATATTTGTAAAGCACTTTGTACAGTGCCTGGTACAGTGAGTGCTTAATAAATGCTTATCTCATTGTCCTGTCCCCCAGCCTAGTGGGACACTCAGTTCAAATTATGCAAGAGGCAGTTTGGTGATGTGGAACTGGAAGCCAGTAGGACCCTCCGGACTGGATATATTGATCCAACTCTAGAGTCATCTCATAGAGATAGGAAGTCAATAGTAGTTGGTGAGGTCTCTGAGAAAGCACATAGAGGAGGAGATTGCCCAGGAGAGAGCCTTGGGGAACGCCCACAGTTAAGGGCAGGATATGAATGATAATTCAGCAAAGGAGCTGTCAGACAAGGAGAAAGAAGACTAAGAGAAAGTGATGTCATGAAGATGTTGAAATGAAGTGAATAGGAGCGGCTAGGTGGCACAGTGAATAGAGCACCGGCCCTGGAGTCAGGAAGACCTGAGTTCAAATTAGGCCTCAGATACTTCATCCTTACTAGCCATGTGACCTTGAGTAAGTCACTTAACCCCAATTGCCCTACCTCCTCCACCCCCTCCAAAAAGCAAAACAAACAAATGAACGAAAAAAAAAGAAATGAAGTGAATATCTATTTGGAAAAAGTGGTCCACAATTTCAGTGCTGTGGACATCTCAAGAAGGACGAAGATTAAGAAAAAGCTGTCAGGTTTTCAGATAAAGACATCACTGGTAACTTTGGAGAGGGCATTTTCAGTAGTGTGAAGATGTTGGAAACCAGAGGGTTCCAAAGAGTTAAGTTGTGAAAGGAGATAAAGGGGAGGAACCTAGGATAGACAGATTCCTCAAGAAGTTTGGCACTGAAAGGGATAAAGGACATAGGATGATAGCTTGAGGGAACGGTAGGATCTAGTGAGGGTTTTTTTAGGAACTGGGAGATCCTTTGACCCAGTGCTACCAATATTAGGTCTATACCTCAAAAAAAGATCAAAGAAAGTGGAAATTTTCTATACAAAAATATTTATAGCACCTCCTTTTTTGGTGGCAAAGAATTGGAGTGCCCATCAATTGGAGAATGATTGAACAAGTTGTGGTATGTGATTATGATGGAATACTATTGTGCTATATAAGTAATGACTAAGGGAGTAGTTTTAGAGAAACCTGAGAAGACTTGTATGAACTGATTCAAAGGGAAGTAAGCAGAACCAGGTTAGAACAGTTATACAATAATAAGCATCATTGAAATAACAAACAAGTTTGGGAGACTTAAGAATTCTGAGCAGCACAGTGATAAACCATGATTCCAGAGGACTCATGATGGAAAATGCTGATAGAAAAGTGACAGACTGAGGGTGCAAATTTAAACACATTTTAAAAAAAAAAAATAAGGCCAATGGAAGAATTTGTTTTGCTTGACTCTGTGTTTGTAATGGGGTTTTTGTTTTTCTTTTTTTCTTAATTTGGGGGAGGGTAGAGATTGGAGGGTAAGAAAGTGGATTTTCATTGATTGAAAAATAATTTCAATTTAATTTTTAAAAAAAGTATGGAGGGGGGGCGGAGCCAAGATGGTGGCATAGGAGCACCAACATATTTTTTTTTCCTTATATTGAAAATTTTCTTTTTTTTTAAATTTTTTTTATTTACTCATTTACTTTTAATTTACAAGATTCAGTTCCACAATCACTTGAGTTTCAGATTTTCTCCCCTCCCTTCCCCCCACCCCCCATGGTGGCGTGCAATCATGTATAGGAT
>CM053582.1:16017365-16082284 GCA_028627135.1 Pseudochirops cupreus
TGGGTGACGAGGTAGGAAGAGAAAGAATCTAGAATCTAAAGTTCTATAATCAAATGTTAAAAATATATATGTGTGTATATATATATATATATACATATATATATACACACAATTATTATTATTATTAACTACATCCAACTGGAACTTGAGATACACAGGCACTGTGGTTGGGAGATGCATCCTGCCCTACCGGAAAGTCAGAGGGGTGAGGGGGGAAGACATAGGAGAGAATAGATTGGGGGAGAGGGGATACACTGGGATGGCTGTTTAGGGGCAGTGGGTAGGGGAAAGATGGGGAGAAAATTTGTAACTCAAAATTTCATGGAATGAATGATGTAAACTAAAATAAAATAAAAAATTTAATTAAAAAAGTATGGAGGAGACCAGGGCATATTTGTTGGCAAGAACAGAAGATATAGTAGATAGGAAGAAAATGAAGATTAGAGACGAGTCCTTAGTAACACAGCAAGACTGTGCAGTACCTTCTCAGGCAGAAAAGAATTGAGGTCCTAAAGGAATGGGGCATGAACATGTTTTGATAACTGGGAAATTAATCAAGTCAATGAGCATCTATTAAATATTTACTCTGTGCTAGGCATTTGCAAAAAGAAAAAAGAAGAGCTTATATTCTGTCAGGGAGATGGCGTGTACATATATAAATATATCATGACCAAGTACATGCCAAATACATACCAAGTAATGGCAATTAGGTAGTTAAAGGTGGTTTAGGGGAGGAAGGCAATAGCAGTTGGGGGGAGGAGAGGGATCAGAAGGAGCTTTATAGAAGGTGGTGTTTAAGCCTTTGGGCCATGGAAGCACCACCAGGGAGAGTAGACTGGGGTAAATGTTACATCAAGCAATTAATCAAATTTTTTAATGCCTACTATGTGCTAGAGAGGAGTGGCTGGATGGCAGTGGATGGAGTACTGGGCTATAAATCTTCCTGAGTTCAAATCTAGCCTCAGACACTTACTAGCTGTGTGACCCTGGGGAAGTCACTTCACCCTGTTTGCCTCAGTTTCCTCATCTGTAAAATGAGCTGGAGAAGGAAATGGCAAACCTCTTCAGTATCTCTGCCAAGAAAAACCCAAATGGGGTCATGAGGAGTCGAACATGACTGAATAACAACTGAACACGTTCCAGGCACTGTGCTACACAGGAGGATGGTAGGGAGCTGGGGACAGAGAGAGGACCATGGTGGAGCAGAATGAGGTCCTTGGGTCCCCAGAAGTACAGGACAGAGGGAACAGGAGCCAGGACTGGGAGGTGCTGTCAGGCTCAGTTGTACCAAGGCCCGGTGTGGAATCCACTAGAAGACTTGTGATGCCATGCTTATGTTCCTCAGGTTTGACTTAGAAGAAAGACAATGACAGAAAATCTCTGGGAAGGGGATGGAATAGGAGAGAAAAGGACTCTTCTGCCTGATTCTGATCACATTGCTGGAAAAACCCTCTTTACTGGAACATGGGGTCCCACACAATAATCACACAGTGCTCTGGAAATGAAACAAAGCATTCCTCACACAGAATACTTAGAGAACAAGAGATTCTTGAAAGAATGTCCAGCTATGTGTAGGTTAAGCCTGAAGCTCCTCTTGCTTCTCTCCCTTCTTATTAGAAATCTTTCTATAAAATGCCTGAATCTATGGGAGGTAGTGTGGCATATTGTCTAGGAGTCAATAAGCCCTGAGTTCAAATTCTGCTTCTAGATGGCTTTGGAAGTCCCTTCTAGATCTACAGCTAACATGCTGTGGTCCAACTATGATTTTGGGACAGATGCTCCATCACAGATTCTTCCTCTATAAAATAAGTGGCTGATGCTAAATAGCCTCTGAGGCCTTCTTCTGAGACCTTGGACAACTCCCTTAACCACTCTGGACCTCAGTTTCCTCCTTTGTAAAATGAGAGCTGGACTAGACGGCCTCTAAGGTCCCTTCAAATTTTCCATCTAGGATGGATGCTATGACATTATTTCCCTGCCTCAGTAAGTAGAGTCTTTAGATTATTATCTATAGATCTTGTAGGACCTTTTCCCCATCCTTCTGGCCATCACCGATCCCTGCCCAGGCCTAATGATGTAGATGGGTGGGTGCCAGGGACTGAACTGAACACACACTCAGCCTGTTGCTCCCCCTTCCTTCTAATTCACTTTTGAACTCTCCTCCTGCCTGCAGGTCAACTATACATCCCCGCTGGTGGCTGTGCACTTCACAGAAGTGAAGAAGAATCGTGTCGTGGTTGTGGAGTGTCAACTGAAGGGCAAAAACATTCAAAACAACATCACCAATGACCGGTTCGTGGGCCGAGTGCTCTTCACGCTGAATATAGGTGGATAGCTGCTTTGGTTTGGATCCCCCCCCACCCCGGCCCCCTGAGGGTTCTCTCATATGCCACTGATAGTCACCAACCTGCCCCTCTTCCCCCAAAGAACACAGTCACAGATCATTTAGGACAGAAAGTACTCTCCTTTGCCTTGGGTTTTGAAAGGTCACCCCGGTGACCCACAAATGGACTTCTATTTCCTTTTCTTCCACTTAATAAAGCAAGAACCACTTGTTCTGTTAGCTATCATATCATAACATCAATATGGGCAAACCCAGGGTAACCTTGAAGAAGGCTCTCTCAAAAAGCCCTGAGGGAGTAACCTGGGGAAGTGGGAAGCAGGTCGGATCTGTAATCTGAGGCCTTGAGTTTGAGTCTGCTTCCATCACTCAGAACCCCATGGAGGACCCAGGGAGGCAGCTCATTGGAGCTGCTAGACAGAGAGGCAGTGTGCCACAGTGATTAGGGCTCTGAACTTCGAAGATCTGGGGTCAAATCCTGCCTCAAACACTTCTGTCAGCTGTGTGACCCTGGGCAAATCCTTTCTCCTGCCAGGCTTCAGTTTCCTCTGCTGTAAAATGAAGAGATTAGATTAGATTTGGGTCTCTGAGGTGCCTTCCATCTCTGGATCTAGGAGCCTAGGTGTGACCCTGGGTAAGTCCCTTCGCTTTGATGGGCCTGTTTCCTCCTCTGTAAAATGGATTGTATCTAGGCCTCTGGGGTCCCTTCCAGCTCTGGTTATATGATCTTATGTGTGACCTGGGACAGATCCCTTCTCCTCCCTGGGCCTCAGCTTCCTCCTCTGTTAAAATGAGGTGGTTGAACTAGCTGGCCTCTGAGCTCCTTTCTAGCTCTAGAATCTAAGGTTCCCATGATCTCTGAGGGTCAATCCAGCTCTGACAAGTTCTAGGGTTCTTTGTTTTTGGAGGAGAAGCCTGGAACACGAGTTTAAAGCAGATGCTGGCTGACAGCTGGCTCTCAAATTTCTGTGCTCATGGGATTTAGACCTTCAAGCTCATTGGTCAGTTGGGCATCTTGATTAGGCAGAATACGAATGCCTGAGATGCAGCACAAAGCTCTGTAATCAGAAGCTGCTAATAATGACTGACCAGCCAGCTGACTGATTTCTGCCTCTGCCCACATCCAAGGGGCTTCCAAACTTTCCCCATTTGGCTCCCAGCATCCTGATTCAGAGACTGGTGTGGGGTATGGTACTCAGAGTGCCATTGGAAGGGGAACCTTATAGCTGGGCAGATGTGGATGGTAGTGCCATCCAGAAACCATTTGGGTCTGGAAGTTGAGCCCTCAATCAGGACTTCTGTAGGAAGGGCTCCCTCAGCCAACAGCCCCAGAGCTAGCTGGAGGGGGTGGACCAGGGGGGTGGTCTGGTGGGCCTTGTTATCTCCCAGCGCCCTCCCATCCCAGGAACTGAAATCAGGACATAACAGCTGGCCTATGGCTCTGGCCAACTCACGCTGATCCCAAGGCCCATTCTCCAGCTTGAGGATTATCTAGGCAGATCGTGGCTGCTTTCCCCCTTTCCTTCTACCACCTGCCATTTCAGTGCCTTTGGCTGCCCCCACCAGGTGGTGGGCTGAGCCAAGGAACAGCAGTCATAGCCCCTGACAGTCACAGTAGATACTATGGAGCAGCTGGGCTGGGAGAAAGAACAAAGCCTTGGGATCCTATGTGGATTGGAATTAGCCACGCTGCTATAAGTCCTGTTGCCCCCTAGCATGAAAGTATTGATAAGCAAAAGGAAGTAGAGGAGAGGGAGGAGCTTGGGAAATGGGGGAGGGGAGGGCAAAGTGGGTTCCTGCCTCAAAGTTCCATCTCTAATATCATCTTCATTAGCATTAACATTCGCAGTGATAGCTCCAATTCCTAATACCCTTTAGGAAAAATTGTAATAGCCCTGTGAGCTAAGCAGAACCGAAAGGATCGTTCCTTTCAAACTAGGCCTTCTGAGTACACTTCTTCCCGTCCCGCCATTTTGGGAATGGGGTAGGCAGCAAGGCCCATCCATACATTCACATGGTTCCTTTCTCCCACAGTTAAGGTCTGAGCTTGCACCCGAAAGGGCTGGGACTGCCAATAAGGATCTCCCCACACATACACTTGAGGAGATGGAATAACGTGAATTCACAGTGGCTGCCGTCACACCAGGACCCTCCCCATTCCCCACTCTCCTGTTTAAAAAGCATCGACCCTTCAGAATCATACAGTACAGTAACCCAATAACCTGCCTCCACATAGACTAAAATGTAGAATTCAAGAGTGACACAACCAGTGCAACAAACATTTATTAAGAGCCTACTGCTAAATGCTGGGAAACACAAAGCCCCTGCCCTCAGGGACCTTACATTCTATTGGAGGGAGATCATACAACTGAGTAAATATAAATTTTACACAAAGCATTTCCAAGAGGGAGAGAAGACTGATAATGGGGCAGGGGCGGGAGGGAGGAAATCAGGAAAGGCCTCACGGAGGAGGTGACGTCTGATGCATACTGAGATCACACAGTCACCGAACCTAGGAGTCAGAAGGGCCTGAGAGGCCAGCAAGGACAACCTATCTGTCCAGTTCCGGAAGCAGACCTCAACAACACGCCCCCAACAAGTGGTCACCCAGCTTCTCTTGAACCCCTCCAAACGTGAGGCCCAATTCACTGACTCTTCCTTCCAGAGCAAGTCCTTAGAGCGGGCAATTCTAATTATTATCAAATCGAAATCAGCCTTTACACCTCCCACCCATTGCTTCTGATCCTGCCCTCTGGGGCCAAGCAGAGCAAGGCTCCTTTGTCTTTTGCATGATAGTTGAGACTCATTTCTCCTGGTTCCAGGTTCAAGGTCCTAATATACCACACAGTTCATTCATTGTGAGTCTCTAAAATACGTACAGATATACATGAGACATGGTTTGCATGGAAAAAAGGGCAAGTAAGAAATGTGTCCACACATGGAGAACTGAGCTTGCATTTCAGGAGACAGAAGAAAACCCAGCTGAGCCGAGTGTCATCCTCTCTTCCCCATGTTCCTTTCAGATGTTAGAGACACCCATGTTCTGATGAAGAATTCTGTGTAACCCAAAGATGGAGGTGGCTAGGTAGCTCAGTGGATACAGTGCTGGGCCTGGAGTCAAGAAGACCGGAGTTCAAATCTGGCCTCAGAAACTTACTAACTGTGTGACCCTGAGCAAATCACTTAACCCTGTTTACCATAATCCACCCGAGGAATGGCAAACCACTCCAGTACCTTCTCCAAGAAAACTCCATGGACAGTAGAATCCATGGGACCATGAAGAATCAGAAACAACTGCCAAAGATTCCTAACAACTGTGCCATGGCTCCCTTTCTTCAAGCATCATTCATTATGGGTAAAACCTTTTTTGAAAGGAAAAAGGATGCCGGGGCAGCTAGGTGGCACAATGAATAGGGCACCAACCCTGGAGTCAGGAGGACCTGAGTTCAAATCCAGACTCAGACACTTAACACTAGCTGTGTGACCTTGGGCAAGTCATTTAACCCCAATTGCCCAGCCTCCCCCCTCCAAAAAAAAAAGGATGCCTCCTCCTGCGTAGGGACCTTTTCATTTCTGCCTTTGTATCCCCTAGAAACTGGTACATAGTAGGCATAAGACTTAGAGGTAGAAGCCATCTTAAAGGTTGGGGAAGGTACTCATCCAAGGTCATATATAGGATCATAAATTTAGAGCTAGAAGGTATCTCTGAGGCCAAGGACAACTCCTTCCTTTTCCAGATAGGGAAACTGAGGCCAGGGGAGGGGAAGTGACCTGCTTGTCTGAAGTCATAAAGGGAACATCAGAGTTTGGCTTGAGCCCAAGTTCTCTGACTCCAGAGACATTGCTTTTTTCCACTGTACTAAGAGGGGCTTAGTCAATGCTTTCTGATTGACTGGTTTTTAAAAAAAATTCCATCCATAAAGCTAACACTCAGTAGGAAAACACCAGCAAATGGGAGAGGAGACAGGAAATGTCTCCCTGACTGCTTTGCCCTCCCGTTGGAACTCTATTTGAGAGTAATTTGAGATATCCTTAATGATAAGTCTGTGGTCAGCTCAGTGTGGAAATCAACCCTGCCCTGCTTGTCAAGTGTTGGCTTAGTGAAATCACACACTATGTCTAAACTGAAACCAAGCCAAGGAGAGACTTGCCGAATAACATTCATTTAAGGTCTATGTTCCCTAAGAAGACCTTAGATCTCTCCTTTGGGCTAACCATAATCAGGAAGAAATAGTAAAAAAAAAAAAACAAAAAACCTTTCCAGCCTCTCTCCCTCCCCCAATCACCTCCATAACGTCTGAGGAACTAATTAACGTCGAAGAGACAAGGTGGTACAGTAGGCAGAGCAGTGTGCTGGCCTGGGAGTCAGGAGACCTGGATTCCAGTCCAAGCTATCATTCATTAGCCAGGTGACCTTGGACAAGTTTTCCCCATTCTATGACTTATAAATGAATTTTTGAGAGGACTTAAAAGTTCAAATCTGTGCTCTGCCACTTATTGCTTGTGTGATTTGGGACAAGTCCCTGGAGTTCTCTGGGATTTTGTTTCCCCATCTGCAAAATGAAAGGGCTGGACGAGGTCAGCAGTTCTCAGACTTTTGGGGCTCAAAGTTCCTTTACACTCTTGAGAAGACCTACAGAAGAGCTTTTGTTTGTGTGGATTATATCTGCCCATATGACCATATTAGAAATGAAAACATTTTAATATCAAAATAGTTTTGACTTCAAGGGTCAACTGGAAGGATTCTCAGACCACCCTTTGAGAACCACTAGCCTAGATGATGTCTGAGGCCCCTTCCAGCTCGAAACCTGGGATCCTTTGATTACTTACATGCATGCATTACTTATGCTTGGAAACTATGGTCCAGGCTTTCCCCAAACTCTGAACTTGACAGTTTCCACATGTATAAAATGGGTAGAAGGATGTTGTTGTACTAGATGACCTCTGAGGTCCCTTCCAGCTCTAGATCTAGGGATCCTAGGTGTGACCTTGGACCAATCACCTCAGCTCTCTGGGCCTCAGTTACTTATTGTCTGTAAAAGAATGGGGCTAGACTGATGAGCTCTAAGGAACGTTCCAGCTCTAGATCAAATGAGAGAATATTTGTAAAGCTCCTAGCACAGTGCATGGCACAGAGTAGGCACTTAATAAGGGCTTCTTCCCATCCTCCTCCCCTTACTGTCTGATAGACTCCTAGCTTTAGAGCTGGAAGGGCCCTCAGAAGGCCTCTAGACCCCCACCCTCATTTTACAGAGAAGAAAACTGAGGCCCAGGGAGGAGAAGGAACTTGTCCAAAGTCACACAGATAGTGAGTATTAGAAGCAGGATTTGAATCTCAGGCTTTTGACTTCAGTGATGTGGAACTGGAAGGGACCCTTTAAGTCCATCTAGTTCAATCTACCCAATTTACAGGTGGGGAAACTGAGGACTAGAGATTTGATGTGACTTGCCCAAGATAATAGGTGTTTGGGGAAGGGGGGTTGTCTCCCAATTAGGACCTGACAACATTATGTTCAGCATGCCTTCCCTGCGCCACACCTGTACCACACCTGCGCCACATCTTCACCAAACAGCCTTGTAGACTTGTTATTCCAGTGAAATCTTTTGTCTTGGCTATACCAGATGCAGGGTTAGTAAGTGCTGGAGCCCATGGGGTACAGCCAAGGCAGCTGCTTGTCCACATGGTGTCAGAACAGTTGCTTTAGAAACAGGATTCTGCCCTTTCCATGACCATCCCAGTCCAACCATTGGAAAGGCCCTTGGGAGTTCTCAGAGAGCAGGATGGACTTTGAGTTAGATAGTATTACTTGAGTGCCAGAGGACCCCCCCCCATGTGGACCCCCTTGGCCTTGGGGTCTAACTGATCCTCCCAGCCTAGCTCCAGAAATCCCTGAAGATGGTCCCCCCATTCTTGTCCAGGCCTGGACCTTCTTGTGGCTTAGAGCCTGGCCTCCAGCTCACTGTCCCTGGGGCCAGGGCATAACGTAGGGACTGGCCCATAGACTCCAAGCTTAGGAAACTGGTTTTCTATTATGGGTCTTAGGAAGTTGTTGACCACAATAAATGGAAATGAAGATGACCCAGACAACTTCCTCCTTCTCAGCCTTATTAGTCACTGAACTCCAGGGTGGGCTTTTGTGTGGAAAACCTGAGGAAGGGAAAGGGAGGTCTGGTGGTTAGCACTGCAGTAAGTGTCTTGGGGGGAAGGGGGAGGCGTGTTACTGGGCTTAGGCAGGGGCTGGCGAAAGTGAAAGTGATTTCACTGCGGAGAACTTCCTCTCTGGGCCTTCTTAGTGCTGCTAGCAGGCCGAGGCTGCTAGCCCAAGCCTTCTCCTGGCGATTTTCTTTCTGGAGGAGAGTGATTGGTGCTAAAGAGGTGTTTTTTTGTAAAACCAAACACAATCTGGGCAGATTGCGCCCCCCTCCTTCTCCACCCAAACCAAACCAAATCAAACCAAGGTAATAGGCATGGCCAGGGGTGGGCCCAGCTGGCCTAGGCCTTGGGCCCCCATCCTTGTCCTGCCCTGCCCCCTCCTGGCGGAGTCTTTGCTTCTGCCTCTGGGGCCTCCTGCAGGCCTGGCCTTCCCTTTGCATCTCAGCAGCTGGCTCTCCCTCCATCCCTCCATCCCTCCCTCCCTCCCATCCAGCCTGTCTGCCTGCGAGGCCCAGCTCCTTCATCCTGGAAGCCCTCTCCCTGCTCTTCCCATTCTTCCTGGCCTAGACCTCTCTCTACTTTGTAGTAGGATGGCTTGTTTTCATGGCAGTCTCCCCTCTCCCTAGCCCCCACCTCCCTTAGGCTTAGGAATGGGGCCTGGACCAGTGGTTTCAGTGATGCGGAGAACTCCCAGAAGAGAAAACTCCTTCTGCTAAGGCAGAGCAACACCTTCTCTGCAATTTCTATGCAAAATGGAGGTAAAGTAAGTACCTCAGAATTGTTGCAAAGATCAAGATAACATAGCAACGGTAAAGTGCAATATAACGTGGCAGACTAATATTAATTATATAAGACACCAGTGATGGCAATGACACAAATGATGACGATGTCATAGCCCGGGATGCTTAACCTGGATCCTTGGACCCCTCAGGGCTCTGTGAACCAGGATAAGGAAACACTGTGCCTTTCTTTTCACTTACCTTTGGTTTCTTTTATCATCTTGGGTATTTTATCTTATTCATTTACAAATACAACCCCAAAAAGGGGTCCCTAGGCTTTACTAGACAGCCAGAGGGCTCTAGGACATAGACAGGGCTAAGACCACCCTCCTCCCTCTTGGACCAGAACACAGTTATTGAGGGTGAGGCCTTGTCCTTGTCCACAGTGGAAGGGTATTGGCGCAGCCCCTCTTTAACGGCCCCTGGTGCCTCTCCTGCTGCTGCCCCTTATGAAAGCCAGAGGGGAGACTCCAGCTACTCCCCAAGTCACAAGGGAGGGAGGGAACGGCTCTGCACACATAGAGGACAGCAGCTGCATTAATGACCTTGACTGGCTCCAGTCCCAAACAGGATTGACTTTATTAGCTTGCTTTTTTTAAGCTTTTCTTTAATTTCATTTCCATTAATGAGGCATTTACTTTCTCTCCCTCCCACCTCTCTGAATAAGAACAATCACTAACTTTAGGGAGCACCTACTATGGGCCAGGCACTGTGCTAAGCACTTTTTACAAATATTATCTCATTTGATCCTCACAACAACCCTGAGAGGTAGGTGCTGTTAATATTCCCATTCTGAAAATGAGGAAACTGAGGCAAACAGAGGTTAAGAGACTTAGCTCTAGGTCATATGAAGTTACATTTGAAGTTGGGTCTTCCTAATTCCAGGTCCAGGGGCAGCTAGGTGGCTCAGTGAATAGAGCACCAGCCTGGAGTCAAAAGGAGCTGAGTTCAAAGCCAGCCTCAGACACTAAAAGCTTACTAGCTGTGTAACCTTGAGCAAGTCACTTAACCCCAAATTGCCCTGCCTTTCCCCCTCCAAAAAAAAAAAAAAGATAACTCATTCTAGGTCCAGCTCTCAATCCACTGCGCCACCTAGAGGCCTCCCTGATTGAGGAGAAAAAATAAAGGGAAAAAACCTTGTAAAAAGGATATCTAGTCATACAAAATAAATCTTCACACTGGCCACATCCCAGAATGCTGCTCTCATTCTGCATCTTGAGTCTAACCTCTGCCAGGAGGAACTAACTCAGTTTTCCCTTTGATGTGGGAGACACCAACTGCACGGCTTAAGTTGTACTTTTCAATTTAGGTTTGGATTTCCTAGGAGCAGTCTACCCTAGCACCTAGCCCCTCCCTCTGCAGAGATAAACCAGGTGGGTGCATTTCCTTTATATCCTGTTTTGCCGCCCACTTAGAAATATCTTGCAAGTAATAACAACAACAACTTTTGGTTTATATATGTATTTTATTTTCCCCCCAAATAATGTTAAAACAATTTTTTAAACATTTTAAAAAAAAGTCTTGAGTTCTTTGGGGCGGCTAGGTGGTGCCCAGAAGCCCTGGAGTCAGGAAGACCTGAGTTCAAAATGTGACCTCAGACACTTAACATTTACTAGCCATGTGACCTTGGGCAAGTCACTTAACCCCAATTGCCTTGCCCTCCCCCCTCCAAAAAAAAAGTTTTGAGTTCCAAATTCTATTCTTCCTTCCCCACCCCTCCCTGAGATGGTAAGTAATCTGACTTAGTTTATACATGAGCAATCATGTAAAACATTTCCATATTAGTCATTTTGTGCAAGAAGACAAAAGAAAGAAAAAAAGGAAGAAAGAGAGAGAAAGGAAGGAAGGAGGGAAAGAAAAAAAGAAAGAAAGAAAGAAAGAAAGAAAGGGAGAGAAAGAGGAAGGAAGGAAGGAAAGAAGGAAGGAAGAAAGGAAGGAAGGAGAGAAGGAGAGAAAGAAAGAAAGAGAAAGAAAAAAGAAAGGGAGAGAGAGAGAGAAGGAAGGAAGGAAGGAAAGAAGAAAGGAAGGAAGGAGAGAAGGAGAGAGAGAAAGGAAGGAAGGAAGAAGGAAAGAAAGAAAGAGAAGGAAGAAAGAAATAAGAAAAAAAGTAAAAATAACATGCTTCAGTCTAAATTCCCACAGTATCAATTCTTTCTCTGGAGGCGTATAGCATGCTTCATCATGAGTCATTTGGGATTGTCTTGGATCATTGTATCGCTGAGAATAGTTAAGTCATTCGTGGTCCTTCATCATACAACATTGCTGTTACAATGTAAAATGTTCTCATGGTTCTGCTTACTTCACCCTGTATCAGTTCATGTAAGACTTCCCAGATCCTTCTGGGATCATCCTGCTCTTCATTTCTTACAGCACAATGTTCCATCATCATATACCACAGCTTGTTTAGCCATTCCCCAATTGATGGGCATCCTCTCAAGTTCCAGTTCTTAGCCACCACAAAAAGAGCTACTACAAATATATCTGAGAGAGAGATGGGGGAGGAGAGAAAAAGAGAAAGGGAAAGAGAGAGAGGGATAGAAACAGGAGAGAGAGTGACAGAATAAGGATGGACAGGGAAGGGGGAAGAGAGAGGCAGAAACAGAGACAGATGAGGCAGAGAGAGAATGAGAGCACCTAAGAACCAACAAGACCTACTTTTGATAGAAATCACATCATCTTTCTTCCAGAAGACTCAGATTCCCACTTTTTCCCAGTGACCCTCCTCTCATTTCCATCATTGGATTTATTGTGAATTCTGTTCTTTTACTCTGTAACAGTTCACGCAAGTGTTCCCATTTCTCTCTGAATTCTGCCTTTTGTTCCATTCCTTGTGATGCAATAATAGTTCACTGTATTTGCATCCCACAGTTTTGTTTTTCTTTTCCCCAGTCATTCTCAATTGATGGGCATCATGTGGTTCTTTCTATTAAGCCTGTCTCTCTTATTATTCTATCTTCCTTTATGATAACATGATTACTAAGTGCTATTATAATAAAGTGAGTAGTTAGTGCTATTAAAAGGCCCAATCCATGCAAGAAATGAAAGGACAGTAATGAGAAACTCAGTGGAGAAAATTGCTGCTTATAACAAGGCCCCACCCCCTCGCTGGCCATAGTGAGGCTAAGGAGATACCAATGAAACTCCAAAGCAAGCTTCCAGCCCCTTGAGCTGTAGAGGAGAGAGCCAGGTTAGCCCTTGGAGCCCCACAGCCCTCTCCTTCTTCTACTGTTATGCTTCTCTGCTTTTCCCTCTACTGTCCGACTTCATGATGAATCAATTCTTGCTCCTTTCGTTTCCCACCACCAAGTCACTCCTTGGTGCCTTTGGCTTCTAGCACTATTATTCCACTGAAATGGCTCAGAGGATTTTCTTTTAGTATTCTGTTTTTCTTTTTCCCCAGTTACATGTAAAAACAATTTTTAACATTCATCTTCAAAACTCTTAAATTCCAAATTCTCGTCCTTCCTCCGTGCCCACCCCCCCTCATTGAGAAGGCAACCAATTCAATCTAGGTTGTATGCGTGTAGTCATGCAAAACATAGTCATGTTGGGAAAGAAAACATAAACCAAAAAAACCTCAAGAAAAATAAAAAGTTAAAAAAAAAAGAGAATGCTTCAATCTGTATTCAGACACCATCAGTTCTTTCTCTGGGGATGGACACCATTTTTCATCATAAGTCCTTCAAAGCTGTCTTGGATCATTGTGCTGCTGAGAACAGCTAAGTCAGGGTGAGCAACCTGTGGCTTTGAGGACTTCTGGGCCCTTGGGTGTGGCCTTTTGACTGAGTCCAAGTTTTGCAGAATAAATCCTTTTATTAAGGAGATTTGTTCTATGAACTTTGGATTCAGTCAAAGGGCCACCCTTGAGGACCTAGAGGACCACATGTGACCTCAAGGCCACGGGTTCCCCACCCCTGAGCCAAGTCATTCCCAAGTGACCATCTTACAATATTGCTGTTACTTTGTACACAGTATATTTCACTTTGTATCAGCCCATGCAAGTCTTTCCAGATTTTTCTGAGAGCATCCTTCCTGCTCATCATGAAATGGCTCAGAGGATTTAAAGAAAAAAACACCCCTTAGTCCCCCAATCCAATGGTGGGCACTTCTCCCTTGGGCAAAGTCTCCTCTATGGCTTGGGTGACACCGACTCAATCTCCTCCTCCCCCACAGTGATCTTTTCAGGTTTGTCCCTAGCTCTCTCCTTTGGTGAGGCCACCAACTTTTATCATGATATCTACAGTGACCTCTCTGGAAAGTTCAAATCCAGCTTTTCTTAATGCCTCTTCAAACCATCATTATTTCTCTTTTCTCTCTCCCCTGTAACCCATCCAGATTAATATCATAAAAATACAGGCCTGATTAATTCCTTACTCTGATTTAAAAAAAAAAGCTTCATGAGTGCCCCAGTGTATACCATGTTAGGTTCAAACTTTTAAACCAGGTGATTCAGAGCTCTCCAAGCTCTAGCTGACTCCATCCTAGCCAAACTTGACTACTTTTGATTTCTGAACCGAATTCTGTGCAATCCCACCTCTTCCTCTTTGTTTATGTTATTTACTCTGCCTGGATTGCCCTCCTCTGGCCTGTAGAAATATCAAAGGTCATCTCATGAAATGACTGACCTCCTTCCCAAACAGATGTGATCTCTCCCTCCTCTGGATCCCCGTGACTCTTTGTAGCTGTCTCTTTGGTACTTATAAATATCAGATTACAAAGCACTTTAAAAGTCCTATAATTAGACATAGAGGTTTAGTCTTGTACAAGCAGAACAGCTTGAGGATTTATGGATGGTTCTAAAGGTGTGGACACTGTGACCTCAGGGACTTCAAAAGTGTTGGTGAATATTTACTGAGAACACTTTAAAAGTGCCCCAGACCTTGGAGCGAGGCTCAGGACTGTGTATCTGGGGCACTGAGTCCTACAGCTATGCTTCACTTAAAGACAGGAAGGAGATCAGTCTAGGCCTAAGGAGGAGACCATTTAGTTTCTTAAAGCACCAACACTAGATGCTCAACAACTATCCTGGGAAGACTTGTACGAACTGATGCAGAGTGCAGTCAGCAGAACCAGGAAAACAACTTCTACAATAACAACACTGCAAAGAAAAACAATTTGTAAAGACTTAAGAAGGCTGTTCAATGTGATGATCAAGTACCACTTTCAGAGAACAAACAATGAAACACACCTCTTGATAGAGAGATATATGATGGACTCAAGAGACAGAGCAAAGCAGAGATTTTCAGCCCCGGCCAATATGGAGATTTGTTCTGTTTAACCACACATATTTGCTACAAGGGTTTGGTTTTTTTCCCCCAATGGAAAGGCCGAGATGGGAAAGAGAGGAACTAGTAGCAGGATTGCCAAAAGAAAGAAAAGGGGATCATTTAGGCATTTAAAAAAATACACAGAAAAGAAAATTCAGAAGGATACAAACAAGCATGACAGCTTTGAAAGTTCTATGTTGAATTGATGATATATTTTAAAAGAAAAGCACACGGTAAAATCTGTTCTTCTATATGAAAATTCTCAGTTTATTTGGTGTTTGATAAGTTTAATAGAATTTTTCTTAAAAGATCCTGGTAAAATAAAAAATTGTCTTGGGTTCAGAGTAGTCTGGAGTGACACAATGATCCTGGTTTAGGATCTGAAGGCTATGACAAGCTTGTTTAAAAGGTGACTTGCTAAAAAGGACATTAATTATAGCTCAAATAACCCTTACCTATAAGAAAACCACGTCGTCTGTATGGAGCATAGTTTATAGAGATATGGAGACCACATATGAGCAAGAGTCATTATGGTATAGTGGAGAGAGTGCTAGAGGCAGGAAGCCATGGGTTCCAATCCTGCCTCTGACACTAGCTGTGTGAACCTGAACAAGTCACTTAACCTCAATCAGTCTGAGGTTCCTTATCTTTAAAATGAGAGGTTTGGACTTCATGGCTTCTATGGTTCCTTCTGGCTCTAAATCTATGCTCCTACTACCAATGAGTATAGAACTGCATCGTTTTAATTCGGGGAACTGGGTATTTATAAATAGAGGTCTCTCCTTAGAAGTTTTTCTTTTGAGGAGGGGAAATATTTTTATACCACTGTCACTTTCCAATGACTTCCCTGCCCTGCCCCCAATGGAACCCTTCTCTTCTTTGTAACAAAGCAGTACAATGAAGCAAAACAATTCAACATCTGTCATGTCCAACAATGTATGCCTCATTCAGTACCTATAGTCCACCACCCCTCTTCCAAAAGGCAGAAGAGAAGCAGTGTCCACAGAATATTCCTTTTTCAAGATATCTCTCACCACAAATACAATGCATGCTAAGATTTCTTCCATTCCTTTCACACACTTGAAACAAGGATGCTCAAAATTAAGTCAACCATTCTTACACACATGCACACACATACACACACACACACAGTGGCAGCAGACAAAAACAGAAAAAATCTGTCCCCAGATTTTTTTAAATTTTCTTTTAAATTTTTATTGATATCTTTTGTTTCTGAACATACCCTTCTCCCCTCCTCTGCCTAGCAAGCCAGTCCTTATAATAAAGCATCAAAAAATTCAGGGAAAAGCAACATTAAGCAGCACACAATATACTATTCTACACCCATTGCCCTCCCCCCATTTTAATGGAGTACTCAATTTTTAAAAATTCTTTCCATTGACATCATTATAATCATTGAGAATGTGGTTTTCCAGGTTCTGCTCATTTTCTTTTGCTTCAGTTATATAGGTTTTCCCATGCTTCTCTGAATTCTTCATGGTCATCATTACTCATGGTGCCATTATATTCCATTACATTCATGTTAGTCAACAAGCATTTGCTAAGCACTTACTATGTGCCAAGCAGTACTACAATTTCTTTACTCATTCCCTAATTAAAGGACACCTTTGTTTTTTGTTTTTTGGGTTTTTTTTGCTTTTTGGAGGGCAATTGGGGTTAAGTGACTTACCCAAAGTCACACGGCTAGTAAGTGTGTAAAGTGTCTGAGGCCAGATTTGAACTCAGGTCCTCCTGACTCCAGGGCCGGGGCTCTATTCACTGCACCACTTAGCTGCCCCAAAGGACATCTTTGTTTCCAGGTGTTTGCTACCACAAAAAAAAGTGGTACTATGAATATGTTGGAACATACAGGCCCTTTCTGTCTTCGACCTCCTTGGTGTACCAGTGGCATCTCTGGGTCAAATGCAAAGGTGGGGAACTGGCAATCTTGAGGCCACATGTGGCCTTCTAGGTCGTTGGGTGTAACCTTTTGAGTGAATCCAAGTCCAAGTTTGACTGAGTCCATGGGGATTTGTTCTGTGAAGTTTAGATTCAGTCAAAGGGTTGCACTTGAGGACCTAGAAGGCCACATGTGGCCTCAAGGCCATAGGTTCCCCACCCCTGGTAGATACTGTTGTCACTCTTTTGTTTAGCACGATTCCAATTTGCTTTCTTGGAACCATCTGACCACTTCACAACTCCACCACCAATGTATGTATGTCTTCCAGCAGCCCCTCCAACACTGACTATTTCCATTGTCTGTCATCTTTGCCAGTTTTCAGGGTGAGGTGGGATCTCAGTTGTTTTTATTTGCATTTCTTTTATTATTAGTGATATGGGGTAATTTTTCATATGACTGTTAATAGTTTACAATTCTTCCTTTGAGAACTTTTGATTCATATCCTTTGACTACTTACTGGGTGCCTCCAGATTTCTAAGTACAGAAACTTAAAAATAATCTCAACACTTAAAACACTAAGACAACACTAAGAAAATGCCAAACATCAAAGTAAACTTATTAAAAAAGGAAAAACACATACGCCATCATTAGCCAATGATTATAAAGAAATATAACCTTTTTCCAAGTCAGAGGACCATATTTATAATCACCCCATGCTACAGTAACCTTAAAATGCTTGTTTGATGTTGGCTTCTTAAGCAGCCCCCACCCTCACCTTGAAAAGTGTCCTCTGGACTTTAAAGAAGTCAGACAGGAACTTCAAGTCAGGTGGGAGCAGGACCATGTGGAGGATGGGTTTTGTAGTGTGGTATGGAGGTGACTAAAGGCCAGGGCAATAAAAGCTCCACTAAATCCCAGTTGGGTACAATGGGTATTCCCTTTCTTTTCTTGTCTAAAAACTGTTTAAGTCTCTTACAATTTCATGTAGGTTCCTAGAATGAAAGGTTGTCATTCTACATGAATATGAACTCTTTCACCTTTAATGAGACTCCAAAATATAAAAACCATGAATGGACTTCCAATTGAAATTTCCTTTTCTCCCCGCACGTAAATGATTGGTGATTTGGACAACCTTGTTACTTGATGTAATATGTGTGCGTTTGTATATAAACATTTTGTGGTAAGGAGATTATAGTCATGATAAAATGAAGCCTTCCCCCCCCCCCCCCCGCCCAGGTCCCCCAACCTTTCTCTGAACAGAATGAATTGAAACAATGACATTCAAGAGCATCCAGGAAGACTTTTATTACCTGAAACCACACTGGTCGAGACGAGTTGACGTGAGTCAGGTCTCAGTTTGTGTTTCTATTTCTAGACTTCATGCCTGGTATTTCCATGGCAATGTGGGCCTCTTGGTCTGGACTAAGGTTCTGAAAGGTCTCTCTTTAAAGATAAACCATGGGTCAGGCCAGTTAAGGGAGACTCCATGAATCCACTTGACTTAGATTAGACTAAGATCAGCACGTGGAACAAACAAAATTACCCAACATGATGAACCCAACGGCTGCTCAAGAAAAACATGGAGCTTGTATCCTTTGTTCTAGAGCCACAGAGCCAATCAAAGTACCTGACTATGGTATACTTTGGCTAAATTTAGCAGATATACACATCTATCCAAACATTTCAGTAGCAGCAGAGGCCATCTGTCCCTCTACCTAAGTCTGGCTGCAAAACCAACTAGATATTAAAGATCCATCTATATCAGTGGTTCTCAACCTTCCTAATGCTGTGACCATTTAATACTCATATATGGACGTATTTGCATGTGGGCAGACCCTCCTGGAGATAACGGATAGAGGAGTGCTGTCTCGATTCCTAAGACCATCAGAAAATATGTGTTTTCATTCGACCCCCAAAGGGGTCGTGACCCACACATTGAGAACCGCTGATCTATATCCTTCTGATTCAGTATTATGCCATTGGCATAAAAATGAACCAGGTGAACAGAGCTGAACACTTCGAACCTCCCGACCTGGAGGTGGGTGCAGGGGTAGGAAAGGCCTCAAGTCTCTATGCTGTTCTGGCTCAGTCCTTTTCAGTGAGTTATGATTTAAAGAGAAAGCTATACTATCTGCTAGTTTCTATCTAAGATGAAGCCAAAATACATGACAGAGAACTCCTGTTCTGAAGTCTCTTAAAAGATCGCAATTTCTAAATAAAATTCAATATTTGGAGATGTATCTGTGATAATTTCCTGAGTATGACTTTTTCTTTTTTAAAGAAAATAGGCTTTAATTATCAAGGTAAAATCTTGGCCCAAGAGAAGCAATGAGGAAATGTACTTCCCTTGTTTCATTGGAGAAGTGGTGGGTTATGGGTGCAGTGTGTTGCATACTCTGTTAGAACTTGATCACTGTATATCAATTGATTTTACTTAACTGTTTTTCTTTATTACAAGGGAAGGCTCACTGCATGGGTCTGGAGGTGGGAGGGCTGGTGGGTAATATATCCAAAAATGACTGTGATGTAAAAACAAAAGGCATCATTTCCATCCTTTCATTGGTGAACCGGAGAACTCTGAGTTTGGAACTGACATATAATATCAAATACAAGAGACTCCGGATTTGGGTGGGGGAAGGAGGAAGGGGGTCTATCTAGAAATCACTGTGGTATTAAAAAAACAAGGCATTGATAAAACTTTTTAAAGCATCAATACTTTTTTAAAATTTAATATTCATTTTTAAAATTTTGAGTTCCAAATTCTCTCCCTCCCTTCAGTCCCTCCCCCTCCCACTGAAAAGGCAAACAATAGGATACCCACCATCCAAATACATTTTTAAAGTCTTATCAATGTCAACGTATGATTTAATTAATCTTATTTCTAGGGCACCTGTGTCATATATATTTTCTGAAACAGTGCTATCATGTTGATCAAAACTGGCATCTTTCACTTGGGAACATTCTCAAAAGGAGGCCTCTAAGGGAATAATTCTTTATATCCATGCACTGGCAAGACAGATGCTGAAATCAGTAAGCCATAGCTAGACTGCTCTAAAGGAGATATAATTAAACGAGCTAATGTTCTGTCCTAAATTGGGAAGTAGGCCTTTAAAGGGTATAAGCCAAGCAAAGTAACAGAGAAAGATGCCTGAGAAACTCTGGGGTTTTTTAGCGGGGGAAGAAACCATTTCCAATATGTGAAGGAGTTGACAAATGTCTTTAAAACTGATTAATGGTGGAAACAAAAGGGTGACTGTATGCATCCTGCTGAGAGGTAGGCAGCTTTGGACTTAAATAAAAGGGAAAGTTCAATTCAGTCTAAACCGGGAGAAGGCCCAGTGGAATCATCTTTGGGCCTTTTTTTGGTCCTCTATTACCCACAGAGGTATCTTGGTAAAACACCCTCCTTGTGCTACTGATAGACATGTAGAATGGTCCTGCTAGCATTAGTTTAGACCTGAAAGGGCCCTTGAAGGTCATGCCAACGCTATCATTTTACAGAATGGGAAACTGAGGCCCAGAGAGATGAAACAACCCAATGTGGTGCAATTCAATTCAACATTTATTAAGTACCTACAAGTGTGCCAGGTATTGTTCTAAGCACTGGGGATACAAAGACAAAAAAACCAAATAGTCCCTGCCCCCAAGGAGCGTACATTCTACTGGGAGGAGATAACATGGATACAGATAAATACGAAGTATACACAAAGTAATTTTAGGAAGGGGAGAGTGCTAACAACTGGGGGCATCAGGAAAGGCCTCAGGAGGCACCTGAGCTGTGCTTAGAAGGAAGCTTGGGATTCCAAGAGGTGAAGGTGAGGAGGGAGTGCATTCTAGACATGGGGGACAGCGGATGCAAAGCCTTGGAGGTGGGAAATGAAACCTTGCGCCAGTGTCACTAGAATGGAAAGTACATTTAAAAAAGCATCCAAAGCTCTACAAATTTGCATGTGGTTGGGGATTTATGGGGGGATATAGACAAAAGCTGCACAGTCCAAGAAGATGTGAAAGGGGTGTGTTCTATACAACAGCAGGAGTGAGATCACAGGCCCATTGTGATGATAAGGCAAGGGAAACTTACAGGGATAAGGTAATAATCCATCAGTAAAGCAAATATGGGGCTGAGAGCACCTTATCCCCCAAACTGGAGCCTAATGGGGTTGCTGCAGGGATATCTATCAAGTGAAACAAATTCCCAGGACAGCCGGACCCCGAACAAGGGATGCCTGGAACTGGCACTAGCTGCTCAGAGAAAAGAAACCAAGACACACGCCAAAAAAGGGCCCTGAATGAAACAACTATTCAGATATAGAGAATGATATATACATGAACCACTGTATAAATTGAGAGAAGGGGACTCAGCTTTCTGAGTAAGGTGGTGTTCCAGTTCCTAAAAAATTGACAAAAGTCATTCTTTATTCATTGTTCTGCCTAAGGGTCAAGTGTGAGATAATTGATTTATTCCATATTCAATAGGGCACAATTTTCCTTGTTAGAGAATATAATAATAAATCAATATATTCATTTAAAATAATAATAATAAATAGCTAACAGACCATAGTAAGAAAGAAAATAACCAGGCTTTTGCTATCAATCATAATATAGTGGCCAATGTTCCATTAATGGAAAAGTAGCAATGACCTTCTTGCGGGTGGGGAGGGAATCATTGTCATGAACCAAATTTAAAGTCCAACACCAATGAAACTGACAAGATTCCATTTCTTCCTGCAGTAACTTAATTCTATAACAGCATTCCTGCTCATTGTGGGAGGGGAGTGTCAAAGAGTGTTGGGAAAAGTAGCAAGACTTAAGTAGAACTGTGAAAGGTTCACTTTAAGGGATCATCAGATATAGCCTCTTCATTTTACACATAGGGAAACTGAGGCTTAGAAAAGTGAAAGGATTTGGTCCAAGTACTCATGGCTACTAAGTGTCTGAGGTGGGATTTGAACACCTTCCCTAACTCCAAATCTAGTCCTCTTTATACCATCCCACACTGGCTCATTTCCTCTCTGTGGGCTTAAGAATCCTCATCAGTAAGATGAAAAAGTTGACTCAAGGACCTTGAAGGTCCCTTCCACCCTTGACTCTAGAATCCATTAGACTATGAGTTTCTTGAGGTCAGGGACTGGTTTGTTTGCCTTTCTTTGCATCACTAGCCTAGCACCATTGCCTGGCACGTAGTAAGCACTTAATAAAATGCTTGTTGAGAAACTGACGTAAGACCTTAAATCTGCATTTAAGCCCCTGGATCAAATTTGGGAAATTGTGCCAGCTTTCAACGACTCCAAGCTTCTCCCTAAAATGAAACCCCATCTTCGTAATACCGATGCGCTCTGATAGTAAAGCACATAATCAATCAATCTCCAAGGAATCAAAATTGACGGTCAATCAAAGGGGAATGGAGAGACAGACACAGAATGGGTATAAATGGGCCATAGCACATTGTGAGCAATGAATTACATGCACGAAGCTGTGTAAAAGATGAAATGAAAGAGATGTAGGATTGGAAAAGGAGGTGGGCTGAGTATCCAGCAATAACCAGGGATAAGTGATGGGGTTGCCTAATGTGGAGAGCCAGAAGGCCACGATCTCGTTGGGTGGACCCCCTTTAGATTGGCTGAGGCACCCGGACAAGTCATGCATTTGGGCTCTGCGATACTGGAGAATACATCCATCCACAAGATCCATAAGAGACAATATTGTAAGGAGTAAATCTTTCCTTCTGTAATTACATTCTGGCTTGGACAAAAAGAACCCATCTGTTTTTGGACAAGGCTCACTCATCCTAAAGCTGGCTAGTAGCTTTAGTAGGGAAGAAATTTTGACTGAAAAACAACAACTACCACAACTGAACCATGTAGCAAGCACATTACTTTGGTTGGTTAGAAATGAAAGCCAATGAAGGATGAAGTGATTACACAGACTGATAGCCAGTGTGGCTTTTCCTTCTTCCAATTAAATAGGAGATAAAGACAAGAATTATAAGGAAGCCAAGGGCCACACCCACTGCGATTGGAATAAGAAAGTTCAGGTCAGAGTCAGCAAAGCATTCTTGGGCTGTTGAAAAAGAACAAACAGAAAGCAGGGAAAGGATATTAGTAAAGAACCTAAGCATTTGAGCAATTAAGCCAGGAGCAAATACGCTGAGATTAATCTTTAACGACCTTGCAGCCTTTCCCTTTTTCTCAAATGGGGTCATTCATTTGCTCCTGTTCATCTGCCCATCACACACACACACAAATCTTATCTTCATCCTGGTGGGGCCTGTCCCATTCCCCACCTCCTGCATCCATCCCTCGCTGCCTCCCTTTCCAAAAACCAACCAAACCAAATCAAAAAACACACAACCCAACAAGTTCCACTAAAGCCAAGTCTCCACTAGGTGGAAAGGATGATTTCAAGTGAACATGCATACAAAACTTTGCTTAGCTCACACTGGCCAGAGCCCTGTTTCCGACGACAGACACTGGAGAAGACTCATCACCTACACTCCATTTCCTTCCCCACCATGGCCCCCAACAAAATACAACACAGGGACAACACGAGGGAGGGTTCAGAATAAGAGCTCCGAGCTATAAGAGAGAAACTTGGAAAAGACAAGATAGGTTTATTTATGCAAGGATTGCCATTCTGACCGATTTTGCCCAGGTGGCTACTGGGTGAATGAATCCAGCCGCGTTGGATTGTTAACTTGGTTGATTTCACACTTCTCAAGGGGGCACTGAAGGCCCTCCACAATCCGACACAACTTTGTCTTCCAGGACTTATTTTATGCTACTTTCTCTCTTGTATTTTATGTTTTAGTCAAATTCGGCAGTGTGATATAACAGAGATGGCACAGACTTGGAGTCAGGAAGACTGGAGTTTAAATCCTGCTTCAATTACTAGTTGTGTGATCCCGAGTAAGTCACTTAACCAGCTTCTCTGTGCCTCAGTTTCCTCATCTGTCAGTGTTGGACTCAGCCTCTAGGTCCTTTAATACTAGATCTAAGATCCTATGACACCCAGCCATTTCTAGAATTTTTCCTGTCCTATCTCATATCCCTGCATTGTACCTTCTCCCCATCTCCAGATTCTGATATCTACTTTTCTTCAAGGCCTAGCCTAGGGGATATCTCCTCTGTGAAGTCTGCTCTATCAGCTAAAATTGAAATCTTCCTTGTTTTCTTCCTTTCTTATAAAGCACTTTGGTACAGGGGGCAGTGTGCTAGACATGGAATCAGGAAGATCTGAGTTCTAAAACCTGCCTCAGAAATTTAAAACCTGTGTGACCTTGGGCAAATTACTTAACCTCCCTGTGCCTCAGTTTCCTCATTTGTAAAAGAGGGATAATAAAAGTACTTTCCTCACAGTGTTGTGAGGATAATGTATGTAACGCAATTTGTAAACCTTAAAAAGTGATCGTTATTATAATGCAACGATTTTGAGTTTAAATCCTTGAGGGGGCCGTGTTGCTTTTCATCTTTGTACAGTCAATACAGGGCACAGATTATACATGTAGTAACCACTCGATAAATGTCATAGGATACATAGATCCTTTCATGCCGTATGGCCTTCTTGAACCCCAGCCAAAAAGTACCTAAATGGCATTGTCAGAAGGTAATGTCCTATGAGAGATGAGGCCAGTGTTCCAACTAGGGCCCAGTATGCTACTATTATACAAAGCCACCAGATGCTGCAGCGTTTTGTAGTGACTATTGTAACAGCAGGAAGGGTAACATGCCCAATTCCGCTTTTATCATGTAAAAGCTTAAACTAATGGATCATCTTTCTTCAGTGATTCTTAACCTTAACTACCCCCGACCAAACAGGACAAGTCGGGAAGCTCTCCAGAGAGCTGTGCCTAACCACTCTCTAAGCAGCCCATTCCGTTTTTGGACAGCCTCAACTGTGAAGTTTGTCTGATACAAACCCTCAGTGGGCCTCTTTGCAGCAACCCTTCCCCGCTCCAGCTTCTGAACTTCGGGGATTTTTAACAGGGCCTAGCACTGGGGAGACTAATTGCTTGTCGAGGACCATTCCAGTCCTAAATTGTCATGTCACAGAAAATGTAAGGCGGTTCCGGAGGGGGTTGAATAACCTCCTTGCTCCATCTCATTCATCACAGGGCTGGACCAGATGGCCCCTGAGGTCCCTGGCAGGGATCTAGGCCCTAGACCAGGGGTCATTAACACGGCAGCAGTGAACTCGGGTTTTTTTTAAATTGACGACCATATTTCAATGTAATAGATTTCCTTTGCTAAATTTTTTTTAAAAAAATATAAATCTTTGTTGAATTGAACTGAATTTCACCCAAACACTAATAATGTAACTAAGAAAAATCCAGGGACACATAAAGTGGTTTATACTCGGGCAATAAACTTGTCATTTCCCACCGGCTCTTTGCTTTTTTCAACTCTCAGCCTCCTCTTGCATTTTAATTAGAAAAGCAGATGCTAAAGGCCTCTGTCTGGGTTTACAGTGTGAATCTCAATAAATTATTCAAAGGAATTATAGCACCTCCTGCTCTTCACTAAGGAAGACCCAATGAGATGCTGAACCAATAATCTGTCAGTAAAATGATAAACAATTCTTTACTGCTAATGTCTTAAATCAAAAAATAAACAAAAAAAGGTCAAAATATCTACAATTTTTGGCAAACAGGTATCTTTCCACTTATTAAAAGAAATATTAATAAAATGATAAACCAAGTCAATTTGTGTCTCTTCCCAACTCCACACCCTGCTGCTTGTCAAACACATGCATCTACTTTCTTTGAAAGAGAAAATTCATATATTCCAAGCCCCGCCCCCTTCTTTTTATAGAGAAGGAAGTCCAGTCCCTGAGGAGGAAGATACTTGTCCAAGGTCATGCTATATAGTGGGCCAAATTTCCAGGCCGCTTCCTAATTCAATGGTCTGCCTATCACATTGTGTTGCTTCTCCAAGTCAGCGAAGATACTTAGTGAGCTCAGAAGGGGCCATTTTCAAGCCCATTTTAGCATCAGGAGCTTGTAGCTACACCCTGCCTATATCTCACACCTTTAAGCGGCTAGAGTATGGCTGCTAGGTTTGGGGATGGTGGGGAGAGGCTCTCCCTCCAGAAAGCTGCTTGGCACCCAAGGAAAACCAGCAACCTTGAACAAATTTTAATCTGCTAGAGATCACCCAAGTAAATGGAAAGAAATACTTTTCTCACAGAATACCAGGGCTAGAAGAGACCTCCACAGCCATCTCAGGCAATCTTTCCAACTAACTACCTGATAAATGTAGTTGTCTTCCTACCTCACAGGAAGACCTTCAGAGGCTTGACCCCACTACATCCCCACCCCCACCCAAAGACAACTCTTTCCACTTTTGGACAGCCCTGGTAGGAAGTTTTCCCTGACACAAAGCCTAATTTTTACTCTTTGCAGCTTCCCCTCCCTACTCCTGATTCTTCTGATCCCTGGAGCCAAGTAGCAAATCTATCTTTCTTGTTGGTGATGGCCTTTCAAATTCTCAGACAGCTCTCATTACATCTGCAGATTAAATCTTCCCAATTCCTTCACCTGATCCATATATAACATGGACTCAAGGCCTTCCACCATCCTCCAGCCCAGACTCCATGCGGTTATGACCCATAGTTTAATTAGTGCAGAAGGGGCGGGTCTCAAGCAGAAGCCCTGGTTTAAACAGTGCATGTTAGGCCCTATTGCCTACCTTAAGGCTGCCTACCAACACTGACCAGGCAAAGGCAAAACTCCAAGGAAGAAACCCACTATTGGTAAAAGGTGTTTGTACTTTTCCAATTTACAGTACTAAAAAAGGGTGAATGAGGGTATTCTAGAGAAACAAGCTCATTAAGAAAGGCAGGGTTCTCGCTTTGCTCGGCCTCCTGGGTGGGATTTTGCCCGGGCAAGATGATATGGCTATAGCTTCATCCTCACTAGGGTACCTTCTCGTTAATCTAGAATAATCTCAGCTGACATATCTTGAGCATCCTGAGGTTTCCAAAACCTTGACATTTCAAGTGAGGCAGAGAGTGATTATTCAACTTCCCTTATCTTAGAGGGGAAAAGAGAGGCTCAAAGGAGTTAAGAGACTTTCCTAGCTCACACAACTAATAAAAAGCAGGATCCCAAGTCCAAGACTGGTATTCCCAGCCACCCCCACTTTCCCCACAGCTGTCTCTGTTAAACAAAGACAGCTAGCATAATGGTCCTGTATTCCTCTGAATGCCAGCTGGTCTCAGGACCACCATCTCTTATTTACTCAATGGAAAACCGAAGGTTGATCATATCTGATGGGCACTTGGGCCACATCATCAATATTTATCGCAATGAACAGTATACAGAAGGCATGACAATGAAGCTTTAATCACAAGAACTCAGACATCAATACATGAAAATACTGGCAGGGAAATAAGTCCATCATTTCATTTATACACAAGTACATATTTTATTCAAATGGTGCCCATGTTCATAATAGTTTAAGGCACTTGAACTTCTGATCAAAACTTGGCTAAGACTGCAGAACCGTCCACTGAATGTGGACGAATTGTGGAACCCAAGCTCCTATCTAAGAGCCAGTGAAAGCACAATTCTGATTTGCAGTTTTATAAATAGTACAGCTTTCATTAGAAATGTTCCCTTTTAAAATATTGGGTCTGGTTTTTTCTCTCTAAAAATAGCTTGAACTAACAATCACTTAAGAAACCACTTTCTTTTGATTATGTGGCAAACATGCTGCTAAATTGGGACAGGGTCAATCCAGGTGCTAAAATTGCTCATATTCAGCACTCTGGTGTCTTTGACCAATAACATAAGCCAACAGCACCAGTATAACTAATCCTCCCAATGACGCTCCCACTGCTATGGGTACAACGAAGCGGTCATCGTCTGCACGGCAATCTTCAGCTAGATGTGGAAAAAGGGCAAATTGGAGAGAAAAAAATAACTGAAAACCAATCAAAATGAAGACTGAATGAAAAGCTGTCAAATCACATCAGAATACTCAATTTCTTTTTAACTTTAATTTTAAAAATAGGCTTTATTGATGACTTTTGGTTTGTGGGGTTTTTTGTGCTTTTCCCCTCTTCTTTTAAACAGCAGTTTAAATACAGGATCCTACTCTGCCCCCACTTTTTTTGGAAAGCAACACAAACACAACCACTATGTTGGCCACTTGTCCAACATGCCGTAGTCTTAGTTCTTCTCCCTTCCTTTCTCTTGAGAAGGGGGAAGTGTTGTATCATCTCTTCTTGGGCTTGTTTTCTACATCCACTACACCTCATTTACCTGACTTCATTATGGAATAAATTGTTTCAATATAAGTGAATTTTCCCAGATAACTAAGGGAACCACAGCCCTATAAGCAACACATCTTTAAAAAAAATCTATATTGCATTGAAAACTTTCTATAATACATGTATACTCTTCCCTGCCTTATTAAAGGGAAAACTGATGGTAACTGAACTTTTTTGGGAGGTGGTCTTTTATCGTGAACACTGAGTATTGTCCTCAATTGTAACACAACAATGCCCATAGGGGGCACTGAGATCTGCAGGCCTGTTTTGTCCTTATACCAAATGGCACCTGCCTCCTTCTACATTAGTTTGTCAGTTTTCCCTGCCTTTAGTTCATTTCTAACAACCTTTTCACCCACTTCTAATGTGCTCTCATCTTGGAAACCAAATAACAAAGTTTGTTAGAATTATGACTAAAACTAGAGGCTAAGTGAAGGCATCGTCTTCTTCATTTCTAGAAATCAAGTGCATGACCTTGAAGACTGCCTTCCTTCTCATCTATGTCCAGATAAATGAAGGGTGCCAGATCAGTGAATTGCTATTGAGCTCCTTATCTTCTCCACTCCTTCCCTTACCCAAATTCTCACTCAGCAGCTTGCCACCATCTACCTATATACATTATTCTCCTGTCATAAAGCACCAGACTTGAGTTGTGACACAATCTGAATTCTTTTGCTTTGTTGACAAAATGAGGTGCCAAACTGGAGTCTGGCTCATACTAGTTTTCCTCCCAAAATAGATATTTTATTCATAATGACACCTAATTTAACAAATGTTACCAATTTAGTTTTCATCAAAAGCCATAAATGAGTAAAGTGGATCAAAAAGGCAATTCAGGCAACAAAGCATCAAGAAAGAACTTTATCGCCTACTTCAAATGTACTTCAAAATGTTCTCTACTAGAAGAAAAAACTAAGTTCAAGTAGTTCTTGACTTAGGGGAAAATACTTCATTAGAATCCATTATTTTATTGAACATAATTCAAATTTACTTTTGCAGTTCTATAAGCAGTGGAAAGGCCATGATTTTAACAAGATGGCAATCTAAAGCAAAGTTAATTTCATTCTGAAAGTCTCTTGATGACCTGCCACCTGGTGAGGGCTTAACACCACCTAGTGCTGAAAAGACAAAAAAAATTTATTTTGGGATTAATTTTAAAATCACAAAAGCAGAACAGATTTCTCTATTTCCAAAAAGCAAAGTTATATGGCAAAGGTGAATAGAATGTTATTAGAAAAGGCCCAACAGAGTAAGTGGGCAAGGCAGAAGCACTTTGCAGCAGGACAAGTTTTAACTAGATTCTTTAAACTATTACTCTTAAAATGCTAGACAACTAAAGAAAGCTTCAAATCAAGTTTCAACATGATTGTTGTGATGCAAACCTATACTTGGAATATGCCTGTTACTCAACTAGAAGAAGGGACCATTCTGTTCTGAATGTTAAGCCCCAAATCTCCTCAAACCAATTATATGCCCATCTCTGATACCAAGCTCTTCTTGAGAAACTAGCATTAAGAATTACATCTTAGTGTGATAGCTTCAATTCACAACACTATCAGCCTGTTCTCAGGACATCTGTCCTATCACTTACACTGGGAAAAAATAATCTGATACCAGCTCAGTTCTATCTCGGTACCTCAAAAGAAAACTGTATTTTATTGATGGATGCAGACAATTCATGATAAAGAAAGCAAGGGGGCTGAAATGACCTTCTTAGAGAAAGATGAGAAGATGAAAAATTGGAATAATCAATCTGTAAAACAATAAAAGATTGAAGATGCTACCTTTTCCTGTTGCATCATGTTAGAAAACAAAGGGTGAGTCACTATATAGCTTAGCCTAGTTAGAGTTCAGGATGCTCAAGTGTTCAGCTGGTTCATAGTTATTCAATTGTTGAGATCACATCTGACTCTTCATGACCCCATTTGGGGTTTTCCTGCCAAAGATACTGGAGTGGTTTGCCATTTCCTTCTCCAGCTCCACCTTAGATGAGGAAACTAAGGCAAACAGAGTTAAATGACTTGCCCAGAGTCACACAGCTAGTAAATGTCTGAGGCCAGATTTGAACTCAGATGATGTTCTCCACTGTGTCGCCTAGCTGCCCTGTGGGTGGTTCATACTTCAATGACAATTAAGCATCCCAAAAAGTCAAAGGAAAATCAAAGATTCAGAGATGGGAGGGTAAGTAGAGAACATTTATCTATACCAGTCTCTCATTTTGCAGAAGGGGAAACTGAGGACTCAAGGGGGTAAGTGATTTATCCAAAGGCAAACAGCTGATTGGTACAGAGTCAGGAGTCACGATGATCAAGTCTTCATACAAGGCTTGCTTATAGCAAAATGGAGAAAATGAAATCAAGTTATTGAGAAAATGTCTCCAGTGATCAAATGATCTATTGAGATAACGTTCTTATCTCAAAATTAGAGGGTTCCATTATTTTAAAAAGAACTGAGAAGTGAATTACAAGTGAATACAGAAATGAATACTACTTAAGGAGAACATCCATGGTGCCGACCTGCCCTGGGCTTCTGAACAAGCAGTTCTTCCCTGACATTAAAGACCCATAATCAACCTTAGAATTCAGAAGAGAGGCTAGGTAAACTCAGAAGAGCTACCTTTGGTCTAAGGTGTATTCAAACTCTAGATACTGGAAGAGAAACAGAGTTTGTGGTCTGTCCAGTTGTCAACCAGTACAACTAACCTTTGAAAGAGCCTTTGTCTTTTGATAAACCTAAGTGGTGGGACAGAGAACGCAGAACAGTACCAGTATCCCTTGGGTTTTGGAAAGGTTCACAAGATGATAGACTCGGAGATTTGAGATCACGGATTTAGAGCCGGAAGGAACCTCAGAGTTACCTAGTCCAGCTGAGGCCTGGCTAGAAAGTAGCACAGATAAGATTTGAACCTGGCTCCTTTGACTCTAAATAAAACAGTGCTGCCCCCTCTGAACTTCCAAAGGAAAAAATTCAATGCCAAGAAGCCTGGTGACTCTCAGGGTTCCCCACACCCAAACCTCCCCTCCTTCATCCCACATACACACCTTGCCACCAACAAATTCTCCCTGCTCTGTAACTCTACCCATTGGTACAAGGAACGTAGAAACTCCCTTCACCTGGAAACTCACCAATAACATGATGAAAGCATGAATGGGGAAGGGGGAGAGGAAGAAGGAAGTGAGAGCCAGAGAGAAAATAATTTGATCTCACTTCTACCAACAGAGTGTCCAAGTTTCTCCTTTAGAAAGAAAATTACACAGTGTGAGACATCTTGGCTTGAACAATTTAAACAAAATGTGACCAAGTTTCCTTAAGAAAGAAAAAAAAAGCTTTATTTTGCAAAGCAATAGGTGGGTTAAACTGACAGTGGGTCAAACAATTTTAAGCAGAAACACATGAGCAAATATTTACATAGACCAGTTTTTACACTTGTAAACTCTCTTTTAACTACTGCTAAGGTACCATGAAGGTATTCACTATCCTCATATTTGGCATTCAGTTCAATCTTGTGGTGTGAATGAGTTACACAGAAGGTGCAAAGGACACACAGGTACACAAAATAACAGCTGAAACAGCTGTGTATAAACCAATTCATGTAAAAGAAGGGCGTCAATGAAATTGTGAGTCAGCCCTTCTACAAAACAGTGGTAATTAGAGGTATTTTTAAAATACAAGGCAGGTAGATAATCTGGAGATCGAAATCTCGGGTCAACTGCGTTGAGCCCCATGCCTCACTCCTATGTTTCCCATTTATGAGAACTTCAGTTTAGAATTGAAGGCCCAAAGCCTTTCGTGCATTATCTTTCCTTATTGTGCCACCAATATTAAAAGCTGAGATTAAGAACTCTCGACATTCTTTCCAGATTTCTTTTCATACTCGACAAATGACAAAAGTAGTCATCTACAGTCTTTGCTACCAATTTATAATTCATCTTTAGGAAGCATTTGAATACCACAGTGTTACGGGGCTCCGTATAGCCCTCAACTAAGTACCAAGCCATCTGAGTAAAAGCGCCAACTAACCAAAGGCCAAGAGTGGGTGAAAAGATAGCCATCACTGCAACAGGCTTGTTAGAGCTAGACCGAGCATGCATGGGCTACTATCATGTAGGTGTCTGGGGAAATCTCTCAATCTCTATTTCTTTCTCACTCTCTGTCTCTGTCTCCCAATCCTCCTCTCTCAATCTGTTTGTCAATCTCAAACTCTCAAATCTCTTAGTCTCTCCCTACTCCCTCTCCATAGACAGAAGGTCCCAAAAGTCGGTGCTGTTTTCAGCTACTTAAAACTGCATAGACTTTTGGGATACCCTGTATATATATATAGTGCAATCAAGATTTGTGGCATGTAAGTGCCCACCCATATCATTTACAATGGTTGGATTGCAAAAATCAAAATCAAAACTTCCATTTTAATAGTAGTTTATCAGCATCATCAGAATGTCTCCCTCCTTCTTCCCCCCCAAAAAAACAAGGAAAAAGGATGCTCTATTTTGACCACCAACTTATGTGCTCTCTGCCACCCACCAAGCCCCAATGTTTTTCTCTACACCAAAGCATTTGTTCCACCCAAATCATTCTTCATAAACATTAGGTGTTGCCCACGAAAGGATAATGGGCACATCTCACCACAAGGCACACAAGGGAGCACAAAACAGACCAACAGACCCTGCCATCAGCAACAACCACAACACAAATTCTAATTAGCACAGAACCATTTCAATGGGGGAAAGGAGGAGCAGTAAAAAAAAAAAGTCAGACAGCAAGTCATGCTGGCTTAAAAACAGAGATGAGAACATCTTCTGGGATAACTATTGCTCCAAAAAGATAGTGACTTTTGGGCCCTGCACAGGACACTATACACACAGACAAAAGGGAAGTGCACTTCATCATCAAGATGTCAAGCTAATTAATCAACTGGGCTTTCCCTTTTTCAACCCAATACCAGCAAGGATGCTATAAGAGCCAAAAAGAAACTTCTGCTAGTTTCATGACTGCAGATACAAGAAGTCGGTCTACAGAGAGTACACTAATGAGCACCATGACAAACAGCCTGTAAGCTAAAGGACTTAGAAATGCGACTGAAAGAACTCAGTTGGGATTCTGTGCTTTCAACACTATCTAGTAGTTTGTTTGTTTAAAACCAGAGAGAAGCCACAGTAATAAAGGGAGAACTGGGAAGGGAGGAAGGGGAAGTGGGAAGAAGAGAAAAGGAAATCCTTCTGTAACCCTGGGTTTTACAGCTACAGCAAACAAACACATTTAAAATGCTTTAAAGGGAGCATCCAGTACTAAGAATGAGATATCACTTGGCACTGGCCAAATCCATTTGCAAGTATTTCCAAGATGGAGATGTACAGAATTAGTAAATGTTGGGTTAAGTTCATCTTCCAAACAGGACACCGTAAAAACACAGAAGAAGCAAGTACAAATTTCAGTAAAAAGGGGAAGGGGACAGGGGACAAAAATGCCCCAGTTTGCCATATGCAGGTAATTCCTTTTACTAGTAAACATTTTCCTTATCTTTAGTCATCAGAGTATAAAACTCAAATGCTGAAACAGTGAAAAGAGCAGAAAAATGGGATCTTGAATCCATTTGGTTATAAATATCTGTGTGTCTCTCTCTCTTTTTTTAGGGGGAAAGGGGGTTGAAGAATGGAGACTCAATGAGTTTACTTCTTAGCTGGGAAAGTAAAGCCACATGACGGTGCATTTTATTTTGTTGTTTTTTATTATTGTTTCTTTTGTCGGTGTATCTGTTTCGATTCCCACGCCCCCACACCCCCTGGGTTCTAGGTCACAGCTAAGGGTATTTGTATAGAGTGGTGTCTAATTTGGGAACTTGCACTTGCTTCATCATACTGTAAACAGTGATTCAGTTTACAAGGTCTGATATCCAGCATAGCTCTTCCTTCTGCCAATTATGTAAGCAATCACTATAATGAGAATCAAGCCTGCAAGCCCGGCACCAACTATAACTGGAATTAGAATGCTGTCATCATCCAGTGAGCACTCCTGGGCTGTAGACAGAAAAAGTGTGTGACAAAGAGTAAATACAAGCAAAATCCTTGATTCATCTGTATACTTATGCTGAGCTTAAAAAAAATTTTTTTTTGCTTAGTTTTCAAAAGGCAAGTTGTTTTAAGCAACCAACTTTTGGAACCAGATCAAAGCCCCAGAGAATTGGAGATGACCCCAAGCAGGGAGTTGGTAAACACAGGCCCAAGATCCACCCCTCAAGGCCGTCTGCTCCTGCTTAAAGAGCTGGTGCCTTACAGGAAATGAATGGGGACCAGAGACCAGGAAAGGAAGCTTAGCGGGAGGGTGAATGTCTACCAGTTGGAGTCATTTTTCCTTGGGGACTCCAGAAGAGGTGAGACTCCCAAACAACTCACAGATGCAGCCACATCCCTCATCAGTTTACTTGGGATGGGGCTGGAAATTGCTAGAAATGTTGGACAAGAGCAGCTTAGGCGGCAAGGTCTCATCTTCCCTACAGAAATAAACAACTGAGGGTTAGACCACAAATACCCAGGAGTCCAAAAGATGGGCTGTTTCTTCCTACTCCTGGAGTCACAGAGAAAAGTTCTGGCTCCAGAGGCTCCTAGATCAAGAGCTACATAGAACTTAAGGAGCCATTTTAGTTCAATCCTCTCATGTTACAGGTGAAGAAAATGAGGTCCATAGAAAAGAAGTGACTTGCCCAAGGTCACAACATAGGAACACAAAAATATAGCGGGAAGGGACCTCACAGGGCAGCTAGTCCAACTACCTCATTTTGTAGTGGAGGAAGCTGAGGCCCAGGGGAAGAGAAGTAATTTGCTGAAGATATCACAGGCAATAATGAACAGATCGGAGGTTCACACTCAGATCTTTTGCCTCCAAATCTAGGACTCTGTTCTACCATATATCACACTGCTCCTTCTTCTGCGACCAATGTACATTCCCTGTTTTCCACCCCCATTCCTCCATCTTGCCCTACTTAGTCAAGCATACCTGATGTGATTTTAGGCACCTGTGGACTAATCTATTTTCATGAATGGATTAATATATCATGGGAGCAAAGTTTACCAGGTTGTATGTTTTGGATGGGTATTATTAAACCTTTGTACATGTAAGGCCAGAGTTCCAAATGAGAAGAAAACATAGCTCATTTGTACTACAAATAACTGAGGAATAAATATATTTAAATAGACTCATCAACCCTCAATGGAAATCTGAGACCAAAAGCAAGATTAATAACACTGGAGGTCAGAAAAAGATACCCAAAATAAAATTCTCAAAGAATCTAAGTCATGGAAGGATTGATAAGGGGAAAAAAATTAATTTCAGAAGTAAACATTTGGGTTGTAGTGATGTGATAAAGCTTAGTTTTCACAGAATGAAATCAAATTTGAAATTCAACCCCATTACAAAATCAGTGAGATGCTTCATAGCACCTCAGTGCAAAACATGGCTAGCTTTATTTACGATATACTCTAAGGCTTATGGGTTTATTTAACTATGAGAATTCTGTATGCAGAAGATGGGAAAACTGATATGGTCTATTTATCCTGGATTGCAAAACAAAATCAAATAGAGAGAAAGGGCATTTTAGTGAAAGAAACATGTACATGACTTAGAATTTGCAATAGTGAATAATCCTGCAATGCTATTAATGTCACTTTTTTTAAACATCTAAAAAGCTGGCATTGCTTTTAGGATAAGTGTATGTAAGACTGTGCTGTTTCCCACTGGGGACACTTCCCAAAGCCCATCTGCGCACAGGCACAAATCATTTCAAACTCTGTGCTTTGTCGAGTTGGTCAAGATAATGGAAATTTACCATATTTTTCAAAGACCTACAGTTAGCTGGTCACTTGAGGTTTGAAAAATAAAACCAGAAACTGGATTTCCTAACAGCACAAATAACATGGGAATGAAGGGAGATTTAAGTTAGTCCTCTCTGCTGACCTTAGTTATCATATTCCGATCATGTACTAAAGCTTGTCCTCAAAAAAGGGTAGGGGGTGGTCTAACCCAGGGGTCAGCAAACCAGGGACTACGGCCAAATCTGGCCTATTGCCTGTTTAGTTTTTACATTTTTAAATATTACTTTAAAATGTAAAAACCATTCTTAGTTCACAGGTCATACAAAAACAGACCTGTGTAGTTTGCCAAACAGTGGTCTATTCCATTAGCTAAGTTTGCTAAAGCTGCTCTCATTTTTTTCATACATTTTCATTTTTGTGTCTGGTTCTTCTTGACAGTTGGAGCAACTGATTCTGAGCAACGTAAGTACAAATTCCAGGCCCATCTGCCGTTCGGCTTAGGCCTCAGAGCCAGAAAAGTGCGTCCTTTCTCTCTTGGGCAGTTGGGTTCGTGGCTTCTGTGGTCATGTGTCTACATAAGAAAGTTTTACTAAAATCTGGTTTAGTCTTACCTGTAGAATACTTTCCTTCCATCACACTGAAAGGCTGCACCCTTAGATCAAAAGTATTTATCTGAAAGGTGTCCGAAACTGCGATAACATCTTCTTTGTTGCACATGTAAGAGCTCCCTATTGGGGCATCCCAACAGTTAAGGTTGTTATTCACGGCAACGAAATCTTTAAAGAAAGATAAAGATGAATTATTTCTTGAAATATCGCCTTAGAGCTTATGGACGGTCTTAAGATTCTCAGTGAAATGTGCTAGCTTGGGAACTCATAGAACTGCTTTTCATAATTTACTATTTGTAACAGTTATTGGATTTACTAAATGTCTTGAATATTCTCCTTAGAATCACAGACTTGGAGCTAGAAGGGACCCTGAAGGCCATTTTTTCCAACCCCTGCATTTTACAGAGGAGGAAACTGAGGCCCAGGGAAGGGATTTGCCCAAGATCAGACGTGGAATCACAGAGCTAGAAGTGGAAGGAATCTCAGGGACTGTCCAGTTGGATCCTCTGATTTTACTGAAGGGGAAACTGAGACCCAGAAAAGTGAAATGCTTTGCCCGAGGCAGGTTCTCTCACTCAAAGTCTGATGACCTTGTCACTCCACCAATCTTAGCCTTTAGCCAATATGTCTGATCCTTTCGAGCCCTATTGTGAGATAATATTTGTAAAAAGCTCTTAGCACAATGCCTGGCACATAGTAGGTATCATAGAAATGCTTATTCCCTTGCTCTTCCCCTTGCCTACTTTGAAAGGACTAAATACTCTGCTTATCTTTAATTAAATTTTATTGAAGAGTAATATTTAAAAATGTAAATTTTAGAGGTGATTTCATTTCCAACAATAAACTAGCATTTTGTCTCAAAGAGAACCTTAGAGGAACTTGAAATAGTTAAGTATTTGCTAAATATCGTTAATCCAGGGTCAAGTGGCAGGTTTCTAGTAACCCTCGGTCATCCTCTCCCCCGGTGCCCCCTCCCCTCCTGAGGTGGGGAGGACCCGGCTTGGCTTACCAGAACCATTTACAAAAGTCAAGCTGACATTCACCCCTTTCAGATAGAACCGGTTGCCGTTTTTCTGTTTGAAGAAAGCTTTCAGTTAAACAACACATAGGATCATCTCACAACTGTCTACAGAGAACATTAAACATCCAGAGGGAAAAAGACAGGCCAAGGCCCAAGATAACGGAGCAGATGAAAGCCAGGCACAGATCAATGTCGTTGAAGAAAAACAAAAACTGGACATGGGTGGAAATGTGTGATGAGGTAGGCAACTACTGCAATACAGTGAGGCACCTGCACCCCCACCCCCACCATGAGATCCTGAATATATGGGAGCAAATGGATTTAGGGAGGGGGAGGTGAAGGTGTGTCTGGGATTTTGTTGGCCTGAGAAACTTCCAGCTGAAGAAACACCTTCTACCAGCATAGGTGGGAACCCTCTCTGCAATTTCTAGTCTTCCAGAGTTAAACTAGGGGCATTGAGGAGGTTAGGTGACTTGTCCAGGGTCACACAACTGGTGTGTTATCAGAGGCAAAACTTGAACCTGGGTCTTCTGGGCTCTCTATCTATTACATGAGAAGACCACAAAAGAAATACCAAAGCCTTTTCATCAATGTTTTCCTTCTCCTTCCTCACCACAGTTTTGATCACATGACCCTTGGCCACTCAGGGTTCCCAAGATAATTCTAATGAGCATTATGGGGTAAATAAACAGGATTAAAAACCCAACTAGGACAACAACAAGAGACAGCATTCTTTCTTTTATGGAGCTAAATGAGTCAAGCCTGAAGGTGGTATAGACCACAATTAGGTCTTAGGGTGCCAATAGAACAGTGAGGTTTTTATTCAAAGGGTTTCATTTAATAATTTTAAATTAAATTAAATATTTAATTAAATTAAAATATAAAATTTAAATATATTAAATTAAATATTTAATTAAATAAAATAATTTAAGCATCAAATTATTTGGGAGTATTTTTAAAAATTTTTTTATACCAAAATGGTTTTAAACTTCATTTTCCTAGGGCAGACAGTTTTGATTGCTGTAGGAAGCCATCCGTACTTTAAACATGATAACACTGGACAAATCCAGGAAAATTCACTCAGAAAACTCTTTACAATAAAGCCCTACACTGTCTGTCCTGTTATCAGACCCAAAAAAAACACTTTCACGTCTGGCCCATCAGAGCTTCATTCTATGTGTGTCTAAAAAAAGCAAAACTAAACATCATAGGAGAAAAATATTTTAAAAATATTTGATCTATATATGCACTATGATATATAGTATACATGAAAATGAATCTAGAGCTAGCCTACAGAACTTAAATTAGTCAACATGGCCAGGGCCACCCATGATAAACTTCATGAGTAATTTTGAATACAATTCAAATATACTTAATATAGTCAAAGACAGGCCAAATAAGTGGGACAAATTTCAACAAAGGGAGAAAAGGTATATTTCTATCCAAAGGATTCCTATCTAACTTAATAGTTAATCTATGATGGGTCCTCAGACTAGTTTATAAATTACCATCATTCTATTGGGGGGAAGAAGAAGGCTATAGATTAGAGCAAAACCCAACAAATGTGTTCCAACAAGAACCAATTTTGGGGGGAGGCCTTGGTCAGGATCTGTGACAGCTTCTGGAACTCCTTGTGTGTGCTTTAGCAAGTCTTAGAGAGTTGCCTAGGTCAGCAACCTAGTTGCTGATTTTTCTGAGCGAATTTTTGCTTGATTTGTCCAATGTTATCATGTTTAAACTCTATCCCCAGCACCTAGTACAATGTGTAGCAATAACCTCTGTTAAGGGACTTGCCCACAGTCATGCTGGTATGTGTCAGAGACAGGACTAGAACATACTTCTTCCTGACTCTGAGCCCAGCACTATGCTACGTTAGCTCTACAAAAGTGGAAATAGTGGTCTTAAAAATAACCCCTAATTTGAAAACTGTTCTTCTATATGCATGGTTTTCAAATCCAGAAAGGTACAAGATTCTCAAAGACTACTGATTCCCACTTACCACAAAACTGCTGAAATTCATGGGAATTCTAGACCTTAAAGGCCATCAAGTCCAACTCCCTCATTTTCCAGATGAGGAAACCGAGGCACAGAGAGGTTAAGTCATGTAAATTGACACTAAGACTTTGAGAATACCCTGCAGATACAGTCAACACCCAAGCAAAAGTAAAGAGCAGGGCGGCCAGCCTACAGCCTTCCGAACTGTGTGTGTGGCCCATGAAGTTAGCGCATAGCCACTGTGGGCAGTATTGAGGTTAGGATCAAAAGTGAGAGTGTTCTTTGAAAGGCCTAAAGAACCTAGAGGGCCATAATGGGGTTCTAACTAGCAACATTGAAAACACGTGCGCTTAACAAAAGCTTTTAGAAAAGAGCCATCTGGAGTATTTTGGGGGTTCCTGGCTCTTCCCCTTTGCCTACCATAAGTATTCATACAAGAGACCAGCTCAGAGACTCCTTAAAAGATCCCCACAGGCCACATTTTGGGGAGGAGCTGGAATAGAAGGGTCCCCTTAAAGGCCTCCTCCTCTGATGCTTCCTTGTTGTGGCGTGTGGGACATCCTGGGTTCTTGATGCCTGTGCCAGTGGGATACAAACAAACTCTGAGGACATCATACTAAGCTGGATAGACTCGGGATGAGGCTATTTACCTGTTATTCCAGGATAAGCAGCTCAGAGCAACTCATCACCAGAGTGGCTACAAGGGGACAAATCCTTTGGCCACAGCAGTTCTCAAACATGGTCTACTAAGAAGCAATCTGTACCAGTGGAGGGAAAACCCACACTGACAGACAGAGGTCCTTGCACAGACATAGCACTGGGGCTATCAGATAAAGGTCAAAGCCAGAACACTGAAAGGGAAAGCTGATACTTGGTCCAACCTAAGTCTCCAGGAGAAATGAATTACATTTTGATAGAATATAAGTTCCTTGAGGGCAGGGACTGTTTTGTTTTTGTCTCTATCCCCAGCACCTAGTACAACATCTAGCACACAGTAAGTACTAACTACAAGTTTGTTGATGTTCTTCTCCTCCCCTACCCAACCCCCCAGGAGAACGTAAACTTCCTGAGGACAGAGACTCTTTTGGTTTTAGCTCTGTATCCCCAGAAGCTAACAAAGTGTCCAGCACATAGTAGGCACTTATCAAACAATTAGGAACCGGGAAATTAATGCAAAACTGTTACTTACCGTAGCAAAGAGAAATTCAAGATACTCATTTTTATCATTCAACCAAAGCACGGCTGATTCCTTAAAACACTCGCCATCATGATTCGTAGTATTGGGGTTAATGTTCAAAAGTGAAGTAACCTTTTGGGAAAGGAAGAAGGTACTAAGGCCTTATACAATCTTTGAGGTTGAACAAAATAACATTTGCCTAGATTCTGCCAATTTCTTTAAAAAATGGATCATTATATTTCAAAATATTTGGCTTCTTTTGTAATCCTAAAGTATTTTACTTTTTTCATTGAAAAACTTTATTCTGAGAAGAGGTTCACCGGCCTCACCAGACTATCCAAAGACTCCAGGCCAAAAGGACCCCAAACAAATGGATCAGAACCCCTGTTCTAATTAAACCGAGATTTTTTATTTTTTGCTTTTTGGAGGGGGGAAGTCAGGGCAATTGGGATTAAGTGACTTGCCCAAGGTCACATGGCTAGTAAGTGTTAAGTGTCTGAGGCAGGATTTGAACTCAGGTCCTCCTGACTCCAGGGCTGGTGCTCTATTCACTGCACCACGTAGCTGCCCCAAACCTAGATTTTTTTAAGGCTGTTCTAGGCCTGTGAAACACAATTCAGAAATCTACTTTTATATCATAGCAAAAGAAGAAAGTGTTTCCCAGTAAAAAAAAAAAAGTTTCTTCAATTAAAAAGCTAAGGGAGTATGGCCCTTTTTTTTCTGGAGTACAAGAGCTCCATCCATCTGGCTTGCTTTCCACACAGAGCTCTGGGATTTATTAGCCAGTAGTCCTGAAACACTGGACACTGATGCATTGCAGCAGAGTTCACCAATCTATGCCTGTTACTCTATATGTCAACCCCCCGCTAATCTAGAGATCAATGCTCTGGATGAAAATCTAAGATTAGACATTAGCTGCCTGGAAATAAGGACCAACTATTTATACTCCCAGTGGGTGATGCAGAATCGCAGCAACTAAGCCATTTGTAAAACTAAGAAGGATTCCTACTACTCAAGAGATGAGAGCGTGTTGGGCGTTGTGTTTTTCCAAGTTACGTTAACCCTTCTTCATGCCAAATGGGAAGTGATCCAAATAAATGCTAAAAGACAAATGCCAGGGAGTCCACATGATTCCAGGGCCAATTTGTCAGAAGTTGAAAGTAAAATGACCCATAAAGAAGAACAGAGGCGTGGCTAGGTGGTACAGTGAATAGAGCATTGGCTCTGGAGTCAGGAGGACCTGAGTTCAAATCCTGCCTCAAACACTTAACACATACTAGCCATGTGACCTTGGGCAAGTCACTTAACCCCAACTGCCCTGCCCTCCCCCCTCCAAAAAGAAAAAAAAGAAAAGAAGAACAGAGATTGGGGACAAGAGGAGACAACCGTACATTATTTTTGGTGATGTTCAGCTGCAGCCCCATGGTAGCCAAGAGACAAACAGCAGCACTCCCATTTTTGACAGAATAGGTACCAGGATGGGGTCTTTCTTCTGGGACAGGTTTTGAAGTAGGAACAGGCACAGTAGTAAGGGTGGTCTTTGATATAGTAGACACATCTTCATCACAGACAAACTCTGAAGGGTGAAAAAAAGATGACTTTACCTTGGTGTTTTCTTAATTTTGAAGGCTAGGAAAAAAGAAAAGGCTTCTTCCCAAAGGAGCCCAAGTGACTTCTAGGATCGTAGATGTGGAGCAGAGATCATCAACCCCCTTATTTTACAGATGAGGAAAATGAGGCCTAGGGAGGAGTGAAGTTACTAGTCCAAGGTCACATATTATTCAAGATCTAGAGCTGGAAGGGACCTCAAAGATCATCTAATTTTACAAAGGAGGAAATTGAGGCCCAGGGAAGAGAACGGACTTGCCCAAGGTCATACAAGGTATCGAGTGGCAGAGCCAGAATTGAAATCTGGGAGTTATCCACAAGTAAATGAGCAAGTTACTTAACCCCAACTGCCCTGCCTTCCCCCCTCCAAAAAGAAAAAAAAAAAAAAAAAAGAAAAAGAAAGTCAAGATCAAGGAAACCTTGGAGTGTGTGAAGGGCCAATGGCACCACTGCAGCATCTGCCACAGTTCTTGGCTTTTTAGGGTCATGAGCATCATGATAATGAGTACTGATGGAAACACTTTCCGCATTTAAGATAACAGGGTAAGGCTAAGGACTGGGAATACAGAATTCCATGATGAGAAACTCCCTCTAGCAAGGTAGGGCAGTGCCTTCTCTCCAACTTCTAGTCGAGGAAAGATGCTTGGGCCACTGAGAGATTGACTGGCACACCCACAGTCACCCAGGCTGTACTTGTCAGAAGCGGGACATGAAGTCAGTTCTCCACCTACTATGCATCCACCTCTAGCATAAGAAGCCTTAAGAAACGCTTTCAAACAATGAATCCAATGAAAGTCTTAAGTTTCAAAGCACCCTATGATGTGCTTTTGGCATGTTACCTTTGGTGCTGATTGTGTTGTTCTGGATAAAAGCTTGTACAAGGATATCCCAATAGTTGTGAGTGACGTTTTCTTCTGTTAACGTCATTACGCTACTGCATCTGAAGAGTGTGTCCAATGGAATCTCACATGTATTGACCTCAAAAGTAGTGCTAACTTTTCCTACAAAAGAAGACGGATTGGTCTGAACATTGGTTTTCTACCATGTCAAAAAGACAATATATTGCCAGAATTCTGAAGTAGCATATGCCTACAAGTTATAGAAGACCTCCATTTTATTAGCATGCCTTCAAAATCTATTATGTACAACAACTAACCAAGTGACTCCCCAACTGCTGGTGTCCTCTAGCCCTGTCTGATCTCCATTTTGTATTTAACTATCTGGAATTCATTTTATATTTATTCTCTTTATATGTATTCTGTAAATACTTATTTATTAAGCACTTGCAAGCTCCTTGAGGGCAAGGGCTCTTTTCATTCTCTTGTCTTTGTATCCCAATGAATGAATGAATGAAAATACCTGTATTAAGTACTTAATATGTACAATCCAATAAATGCTTATTGAGTGACTTACCTTCTCTTCTCCATTCCTCCTACCCCATTTCCAAGCCCTTGGTCCTCTGGCCCTTGGCAGGTATCCCTGCTTCCAGTGCTCCCACCTATGAACTCATCCTACTCAACTCCTTTGCTTAGGAACCCACTATGGCTCCCTACTACTTACATACAACAAACCTAAACTACTCTGTCTAGCAACAAAAGCAACAGTGATAATAATAACAGCTAACATTTACTATGTGCTGAGCTCTGTGCTAAACCCTTTACAAATACAATCTCATTTGATCCTCACAACAACCCTGGGAGGTAGGTGCTGTCCCATTTTATAGATGAGGAAACTGAGGCAAATTGGGGTTAAGTGAGTTGCTCAGGACTACCCAGTTAGTAAGTGTCAGTGGCTAGATTTGAACTCGAGCTTTCCTGACTCCAGGCCCAACACTCTATCCACTCTATCTATCCAACACACATCCTTCAACTACAACCTTCAAACTTCACTTCATCCTTCAACTAGTCAAGTAAACCTCTTGTACATACCATGCTCATGGCTGCCTTCCTCGGGCTGCTCTCCCCCTGTGTGGGCCTCCTTCTCCCTAGCCAAGCCCTACCTCCTCCATGAAGGACCAACCCACACTGACCTTCCATTTTCTGCCATCTTATCATCTTTTTAGGGAGTACCATTGGTTTTCTCCATAAATTACACACCGATTTTATCTAGCCATTCCTAGCTAAGCTACTTGAAAACAAAGACAAGTGTCTCAGGAGTTTTCCCCTGCCACCCAGAGCACTTGCTAGGCACACAGGAAATGCTGAAAAATTATCTGCCACTTTAGGGGTCTAAAAACTCTGGCTTAATAAAGAACATTCAGAATGAGGAGGTAAGAGGGAGCTGAGCAAAGAGATTTTCAGTGTCCAGATTGTCATCCCCTTCAGACCTTTACGCTCAGATCATTCATTTCTAGATCTCAGGAAGTACAACTCTGTAGACTAGAAGCAATTATGAATTATTCATTAGCAAGTCTAAATAAAAAGACTGCTTCCAGATGGCCGTTATGGCGAACAAAATGAAACGTTTGCTATGTCTGAGAAAAACAAAAATATTGCCCCCAAAACATTTAAGAGCAAATCATGAGATCTGAGCTCTAGAGCCAGAAACCTCATAGGCCATCAATTTACAGAGGCAGAAACTGAGGCCCAGGGAAATGAAGGGACTTGTCCAAGGTCATACAAGTCATAAGGATGAGAAGTAGGATTTATACCCAGTTCTACTGACTCTTAATAGCAGTAAGGGTTTTTTTTCCCCATTTGTACCATAGTGACTCAGGGGCAGCTAGGTGGCACTGCAGTGGACAGAGTGCCAGGCCTGGAGTCAAGAAGGCTCATTTTCCCGAATTAGAATCTGATCTATCACTTCCTAGCTATGTGACCCTGGGCAAGTCACTTCCCCCTGTTTGCCTCAGTTCCTCATCTGTAAAATGAGCTGAAAAAGGACATGGTGAACCACTCCAGTATCTCTGCTAAGAAAACCCCAAATGAAGGTGACAAAGAGCTAGACATGACTGAAAAACAACTAAACAACAACAGCGACAGGGCCTCACTCCCTTTCAGTCCATGTATAAACTATTTGTATTAATTCTATCATTACATCCTGCATACAAATCTGGCTGAAATGTGGCCACAGCTGAAGTTTCAAACAGTCACAGCTTTAAAACATCAGGAACTCCTTTTAGTTCTAGGGATTAAATCACTCCACATTGGACAGCTCCTTTAACAAGCCACAAATGCTACACCCACTACAAGTCTTTCCCAGTTAATTTTGGCTCAACAGGGCTTCCAACAGCAAAAAGGAGGTGGGGTAGGGGCTGAGCATCTGATCAATCTGATCATTCAGTGCCTAAAGTTTTGGCAAAAATACTATTGGAATGGCCCAGGAGGTCAAACAGCACTCCACCCAACCTACTAGAGTCTTCTCAAAACAGCAACACCCTAAATGCCCCATTACCTTTCAATTTGGCATCAGGAAAAGTGTCATTATCGCTGGTGTCATAGGAAAAGGAGACGATGTCAATGAAATAAGCAGAATTATGTCTGGTAAAGTTCACATTCCAAAAGAAACCCGATCCAAACTGGACTTCAATTTGGGAAACATTGTCATCAGTACCACAATCACTTCCACTGTACGATACATTGCTGGGGACCTGAATTGTTACATTTTTCTAAAATAAAAAGTGGAAAGGGATGGGGGGGGAGAAATATAATATACAATAAATACATAATATAAAATAAAATATAAAAAATTTAAAATATAACATAAAAGCATTTCTCCAAGTTTTGGACTCTCATGCCCTCTGTATGTGTTTACCTTTCCCTAGCCTGTTATGTTTAAAAAAAAAAAGGGGGTGGGGGTGGGGCTCAGGTGCTTTCATATTTTTTACTCCTCTTGGGAAATCACAGAACTGATTATGGGTCAAGATCAGCAAATGTTGTTTAGCAGACAGATCTGTCTTTGTCCTCCCCTTTCCCTGCCCCTCCCCCAGGCTGCATGTTGGTAGAGAGACATAAAGAGGCAGGCAGGGCACAGTGAATAAAGAGCTGGCCTCAGGTTGAGGTTCAAGGGCTACTCTGGACACCCACTGGCTGAGTGATTCTCCGTACATCAGCAGCACCTCCCCCCTCCCGCACACACGTCTCTAATGCTGGAAATCGGAGAGCAGGTGTTAATCTGTACTGGCGAATTACAATGAAAGCATAGGTCTAATCCAAAAATAAATATGGGAAGAGGAACATGGGGAAAGGGTGAAGGAAAGGAAGAAAAATAAGCCTTAACCAACAAGTAAGGAAATAAGAGAGACCAAGAATGGAGGGTGAAAATAAGATAAGGATAAACATGTAAATGAAGAGTGTTCATCAAAGTACTAAGTAATTAGAAATGAGTAGCTTACTCTTCATCACTTTCCCTTAATCGATTCTGAGAAACTTAAACAATTCATGAGCTCAGAGAAGTAAAAATTCATAAAACCACAAAAATGAAATGTTTCCAAGTACATAGAAAAAACCCAGACAGACTCAATCAACTTCTGAGACTTTTTAGGAGAGGTGGGGCTAACACAAGCACAAAATCGGCAAAGATGATGGCAACAGAGGTTCCCAGTAGTTTGCTGAACATTTACTTACAAGGCCACAGTTTATAGTCTCATATTCTATTGTGAAATTCATCTGCCATTGGGCATGCAGGCAAGTGGCATTGTGAGAGTTGTTCAAAGTGAGACTCAAAGCATCAATCTCAAGAGTTCCTAGAGTTAAAAAAAATTTACAAAATGAGATCAAAACGACAAAAGGAATATCCGTGAATACAAATCTCAGGTGATGCTTGGGACTCATGCTCAAGCCCTTGGTGACCATACAATGGTGTCCCTCCAGCAATGGTGTTCCTCTGACTCTGCTGTCCTATCTATTTGAAGGAAGGCTGCAATAAGCATAGAAACATGACATTTTCGAGCAAGCTGGACATTCAGAGCCCATCCAACCCAAATTATTTCGGAGTCACTGAAACCATCCAGGAGGTCTGGTAGAGAGAGCCAGCCTTGAAGTCAGGAGAAACGAGACACAAGGCCTCCCTCAGACTCAATCTAGCTGTGTGACTCTGAACAAATCACTTAACCTGTTAGTGTTCTAGTCTAGGCAACTCTCAGACTATATAAATTGAAGAAAAGCTGCTGAGCTGCATTGAAAGAGAGAATTTCCTCACTCGGATATTCCCTATACCAGTGAAATCCCAAATCCAGTCCCTATTCTCTGCCCCCTAAATTATTACAAAGCCTTCTTAGCTAATTTCTCTCCCAGCATCTCCCTACTCCAAGTCATCCTGGCAGATTTCTCTTCCTTAAACTACTTTTTTTCAAATTATTTCCTTTCTTAAAAACTTCCAATGGCTCCATGTCCCTCTGTTGGTCCTTAATGGCCCTCCTAAATCTGCCCTCACCTTTCATATCCCTCCAAGTACCAACTTGTCTTCTAATCAGGCTGGCCTCCTCACTGTCCCCTGACCACATGATGCCCATTTCTCACTAGGGGGGGAATGGTCGTGCTTCTATGGAAATTCTCTCCATCCTTCAAGGCTCATCTCAAGTTTCAGCTTGTCCCAGAAGCCTTTACTGAGTAAGTTGTACTTAGACTCATTATAGGCCATAATATTTTGCCACAATAGGACAGCATTATTTCATAGGGTCACCAATTTGGAACCACTGAATCCTTCATTTTGGGAATGTAAGTGACTTGTTTAGAGTCACCTACGTAAGCATCCGAGGTGGGATGTGAACTCAGGTCTTCCTGCCACCAAGGCTGAGGCCCTCATTTGTCTCAATCTAGTTTCCACAAAGAGACTATCAACTGTTCATGTACCAAAGTCCTATCTCTCACTAATGTTGTAGCCTCTGAGTAGAGCATTAGCACAGAATTAAGCAAGAAATAGGCCCTAGAGTATCTCTTCATTGATTTTATCACAGTAACAATAAAGTTGATCCCTATCTTGATCTGAAACCAGCAAATTAAGTGGACAGTTAGTTCTATACTTCAGTCAAGTCTCTAATGGGATGATTCTCAATGTATCACTGCTCTCCAAAAAGATAATATGTACACACACATTTTTAAATCAATATCTTCTGCCTTTATTTCACCTCCATTTGCCAATGTATCCCTCCCAGAGAGCCATCCCTTACAATAAAAGATGAGGGAAAACAAAAACAATTCAGCAAAAAACAGCCAAAAAAAGGTCTTATGATACTATATATGCAGTATTCCATACCCATTGTACCCCACCTCTGCAAAGAAGCCAAGGAAGGTGCCTCCTCACAGTCCTTCTTTGGGGCCAATTTGGGTCATTATCATTTCACTATACTGTACATTTCAAAATTATGGACATAGGGGCAGCTAGATGGTGCAGTGGATAGAGCACAGCCCCTGGAGTCAGGAGGACCTGAGTTCAAATATGGCCTCAGACACTTAACACTTACTAACCGTGTGGCCTTGGGCAAGTCATTTAATCCTGAATGCCCCACAAAAAACAAAAACAAAATTATGGACATACCCTGGGAGAACAACAAAGCCAAAAGCTCCCAACAGTAGCTCTAAGGGATCCAAAGGAAGCATGCTTTCAAATCAGGGGTTTTCAAACTTATTTCCACTTCAAACCCCAGTATTTGAAAAGGCTTTTGCAAAGTAAATCAGCATACGCCATTTTGAGTATCACTAACTCTAGGCTCCCCACTTCCATCCCCATTAAGATTACCATTCCTAAATCCGATTTTTCCATCTCCATACTCTCTGGAATAGCAAACTAACCCATATGATGATTCCAACCTTGCCCTTATTGGCATAATTTCCTAATTAGAAAAAAAAGAGGAATGAACAAAGGTGAAGAAACAGCAAAGAAGATACAGAAAAGAGTTTTTTAAAAAACATTTAAAAATCAAATTATAATATGAATTTCTCAAGCGATATCTTTCAAAAATCTAAGTCCTTCATAGTTTCTAGAGCAGGAGTGGGGAACCTGCAGTCTTGAGGCCACATGTGGCTCTCTAGGTCCTCAAGTGAAGGCACAGGTTCCCCACCCCTGCTCTAGAGCCTATAGAAAAACTAGAAATAGAGGCAGAAGAAAATCCTCCGTAGCAAATCTCTACTGGGTTATTCTGATTGACTCCATGGCACCAACTCCTGAAAGGCAACTTTGCTGCTAACAATTACTCTCTTTGAACAAAATCTAGGATTCTCACCCCAAGTCGACATTAACTTGGATTTATGATGAGAAATCATAAAGGGTTGTCTTTGACTCTACTGACATGTGGTTCCCCATATAATTAATCTTTTCCAATCAAAAGAGAGAAAGTTTCCCCATGAGAGAAATAACTAGTAGCCTTTCAATAACTGTCAGGACTGGACCCACATCCCAGAGACGGACACATTTGGTAGGTATTTAAAATGCCTGAAGCTTAAACAGCAATATGATTAAAAACCGCAGAGTTAAAACTTTTTTGCAATCAAATGTTTGTTCATTCTGAGAAACAGCGAAAGAAAGAAACACACTATCATGGGAAGAGTCGTTCATTTGGCCAACCTCCAGGGCCATCTCCCTCAAGACAGCCTTGGCTCCAAGCAAATCATTTCAAATCAGAACAATTTGTAATCACTTGAATGTAAGATTATGAAAGGAAGGCTTTGCCCATTTAAAAGGCTCCAGGAACCAAGATCTAGAAATAGAATCTATTGTAATATTGCAAAGTTGATCCGTGGGAGGTGGAGGAAGGGGGGGGGGAGGATAGCTATATTATAAGGGATTCACGGGGGGGGGGGGATTTAGCACAAATAAAAGAATGCTTACATCTGAAGGCATAATCTTGACAAAAGTTTAGTTATACTGGGATGATTTACAGTTACTTTATTCCACTTGCTGAAATTAAAATGATTCATTAATAAAAAAAACCTTATAAAAATTTTTTTTAACCTCACAAACATACAAGATGTGAGGATCGAATGCTTACTTAACTAAATAATAAACAAGTCGTTTCAAATGCCTATATTCTAAACGGATTTCAAGCAAATTCTTGGAAAAGAAATTTAGTTTATGAGGACCATAAAGTCCTCACTCATGCCCAAGGTCTTTCTAGAAAGTTCATCATGGCAATCCTTAGCTATTATCACACCTAAGAATGTATATGAGGACCTATCATATCAGTGCCTACATAGTCATTAATCCCTCTAACTGCTTGTCCTAAGGAAACATCTATGACTACCTCAGTATTCAACTACATGGGCGCATATCTCAACAAGCTGGCTTTACAGAGATCTTTGTCATTTAGCATTTCCATACAAGTTCTCAATTCAAAGCCCTTGGAACTGCATGTCTGTCTAAAATACTTTAAATGTCACAGAATTTGGGTGCCCCATCCTAAGGCTTACAGGAGAGTTTAGAAAGTGGGGGGAATGAAGAAATTGGGACCTTTTGGGGGCAAATGGGGAGAGAGATTAGCAGATTGGGTGACAAGATTAATTCTTCTACCAGCAAAATACATGGGGGTTATTTACAATCCACTGGCAAGTTTTTTTTTTCCTCTAACCCTCATTTAAAAACCAGCCTACACCCTCCTCTATATGAAGCTGAGTGTCTGAGCTAAGTCAGTTCTAGAACTCTGGAATGCTTTCCTCATAAAGCATCCCTGGGAGGTAATAATAGAATGAGGGGGAAGGGGAAAAGACTGAAAAGGGACAGATAGACTGAGGAGCCAGGTAACATATAAGGACCCTTAAACTCAGCTCAAGCTAGTGGAAGCCACCTCAACTGAGTTCAGGGTGGGGTGGCTCCTTTCCTAGCCACTCAAGGAAAGAGATGTGACTGGGGGGAGCATCCCCCAAATGAAAAAATTCCCTTCACACTAATACCTCCTCAGTTTCAGGATCTGGTTCAAACTGGTCCTAGTGTTGTGGCCTCCATACCATTTTCCCACCAGGCCCAGGTACCCCTTGAGTTAACATCTCACTTATTCCCTGCCATTACACCTAGATCACTTCCTCAGTCCCTGACATATGCCATTTCCATTTTGGTCACTGCTCCCCCACCACCCTTTCCCGTCGGTTAGTCCAAAGCCCCCAGCCCCATCTCCCTCCTAGATTATCACTCAACTGCACACCTACCGCCCCCGATCCCACTTTGTTCATTTCTCTTCCCCTGCTAGCCTCCCCTCCTCTCCCATCTAGGTCACTCCTACGGTTGCAGCCCCCCCTCACCCTGGTCACTCTTTGGGCCCCCCAAGAGCCTCCCATCCCATGTAGGTCACTCCTTACCCACCCCACCATCGAGGTTAGTCTCTTACGACAGCCCCTCCCCTCAACTCTCACCTTAGTTACTCGTCCCCCACGAACCCCCCCCCCCATTCTCATCTTGTTCACTCTTCAGTCGCCCGCCCTCCCTCATCCCACAAGCTCCTCTTCTCCCCTGTTTCAAGGGGCCAGGCCGCTCTGCCCCCTCGGGTTCCCTCCGGTCCCGGCCCCGGCCTCGGTCCCCCCTTCCCGTGCACTGTCATTGCTGCCGTGCAACGGGCGCCCCGACCTCGGAGCCAGTACGAGCTGGGCCCGGTCCCCCCAACTCCCCCGCCCGCCGGCCCCCACTCACCCAGTAAGAGGCAGAGCAAAGCAAAGGCCGAGCCCCGGGTGAGGAGGGAGGGAGGAAGACGGCAGCTGCGCGACATGGTCCTAGCCCAGGGGAGACGACAGCGGCAATCAAACTCCCGGTAGGGTCAGATGGTCGAGACCCAGGAGGCTAGGGACCCGGCAGCAAGGCAATTAGACAGAGACGCTCCGACCCCTGGTCTTATGATGAAGTAGGGCGGGGCTCCACCATCGGCCAATCAGAAATCAGGAGAGCGGTGATGGGTGGGGCTTAGGCGGGGCTGCGGCTAAGGGGCGGGGCTCAGGCTGTGAGTGGGCTGGGCTATTGAGGGGAGGGGGAGGGATAACCGAGGGGAGGGGCGGGGCTGCGAAGGGGGGGCGGGGCCGACCATTAGAGCGCCCTCCAGCGTCTAGACGCCGCACCGGCAGTTGGGCTGCGGGTCTGCTGCGCCAGTGTAAACGGCGGGGAAGGGGTGAAGTTGGGGGGGGGCGCGAGGAAGAGGGAGGGACGGGTACCCGGAGCGGGGAGGGAAAATGCTCGAAGGATTAATTTACCACCACCTCCCCTTTGTGTCCCGCTCCTAGTCCGGGGCCTAGTACCTGGAAACTGCTTAATAACTGCATATGGTGAATGATTAACTAGGGGGGGCCAAGAGGAAGACCGTAGCCTTAGTGTAGTCCGTTGCATAAACCCAGCCCTAGTGGTAATCATTTCCAGGTCTTATCTCTCTGTTTCCTCTATTGCTCCACAGTCAAATCAGAGAGCGCTTACCTTCAAACGGTCTCCATTAATGCCTCTTTACAATGGAGTGGGAAGAGCAGCGGACTTTAGAGGCAGAAGACCTGTGTTCAAATTTGAGCCCTTCTAATTGCTAGCTGTTAGACCTTGGGCAAGTCCTTTTCCCCTCCCTGGGCCTCAGTTTCCTATGGCCTTTGAGATCCCTTCCAGCTCTAAATCTAGGGATCCTAGGTGTGACCTTGGACCAATCACTTCAGCTCTCCAGGGCTCAGTTACTCATAGTCTGTAAAAGACTGGGGCTAGACCCATGAGCTCTAAGGAACATTCCAGCTCTAGATCAAATGAGAGAATATTTGTAAAGCTACTAGCACAGTGCATGGCACAGAGTAGGCACTTAAGGGCTTCTTCCCATTCTCCTCCCCTTACTGTCTGATAGGCCTGGCCAGTTCCCACATCTTTTTTTTTTTTTTAATTGATGGGTTGGTAGGTTTTTTCTTTATATCCCAGTCATTTTCCCACATATTTCTCCTCCCTACCCTGCATCAAACCCTCCCTTGCAACAAAGAAAAGCAGTTAAACAGAACTCACAAAGCAACCACAAACTTGTGCAATGTCCCACACCCTCTCTGGAGGAGAGAAGTGTCTTTCATCTTCTTTTCTCTTGAACCAAGATTGTTGATTGCAGTTACTCATATAGGAATCAAAGATTTAGAGCTAGAAAGACCTCAGGGAGCATCTAGTCCAGTCTCCTTATTTTACAAATGAGGCCACTGAGGCCAGGAGAAAAGTGACTTACCTCAGTTTACACAAATAATAAGTAATCCGAGGAGAGATTTGAACCCAGGTTCTCTGACTCAAAAGCCAATGCTCTTTCCAGTTCATCAATGTCTTTTCTATGAAACCTTCTCTGATTTACAGATGTGCCCAGCTTGCCCCAGCCTGCCATCCCACAGCGCAGATGTGCTCAATGTGCCCCAGCTTGCTGTCTCATAGCTCTTTGTTCCTCTGCTCCTGTGCAATGACTATACTATTAGTATAGTTATCTGGGTTCATATTTGAGCACCACTAATGAACTGTGAACCCACAGGGAAAGGATCATGTCATTTATCTCTATATCCCCTTCAGTGCCTGGTAGCATGCCCTATACTTGATACAATCTCAATAAATGTTTGCTGACTGAGGGAATCAATCAATAAAATCCACTGGTAGGAGCTTAATACATAAAAAAAATCATCGGAGCTTTCTCCATGTTTAATTATTAACTATGCCTTAGTCAAGTCAAGAAGTGTTTATTAAGCACCTACTATGTGCCAACCCTTGTGCTAAGTACTGGAGAATACAAAGAAATGGAAAAGGCAGCTCCTGCTCTCAAAAAGCTCAAAGTCTAATGGGGGAGAGAATGTGCAAACAGCTAAGTACAAACAAGCTACAGATAGTGACCCCAATCAGACATAATGCCAAAGTAGCAGCTAGGTGGTGCTGCAGTGGATGAATGGGAGAGAGGCTGGGAACCAGAGTCAGGAAGAACCTGAGTTCAAATCCTACCCCAGACACTAGCTGTATGACTCTGCACAAGTCACTTACCTCTGCCTTAGTTTCCTCAACTGTAAGATGGGGATAATAATAAACCTCCTAAGGTTGTTGTGAGGATCAAAAGAGCTAAGAATTATGAAGTGCTTAGTACCATACCTGGCACATAGTAGGTGCTATATACATGTTAGTTATTAGTATTAACCTTCTGATCTCAGAAGAATGAAGGATTCCTGTAGAAGGTGGGATTTTAGTTGGGACTTGAAGGAAGCCAGGAGGCAGAGGTGAGGAGGGAGAATGGTTTAGGCATACAGGACAACCAGATAGAATGGACAGAATCAAGAAATTGAGTGTCATATTCAAGAAACAACAAGGAGGCCAGTGTCACTGGTCATGGGGTAAGTAAAATTAAGAAGACTTGGAGGGGGAAGGCAGGAACAGGTTATGAAGAGCCTTGTAAATCAAACAGAGGATTTTATATTTGAACCTAGAGGTTATAGGGAATCACTGGAGTTTTCTGAATGGGGGGAGGTGAGACCTCCAAATTAAATTGTCAGCTGAGATGGACCTGAGTCAGGGAGACCGATCAATATGCTATTGAAGTAGTCCAAGCGTGAGGTGATGAGTAGTATTGTTGTTGTTTTAAGGCGTTAAGTCATTTTTCAGTCGTGTCTGACTCTTCATGACCCCATCGGGGGTTTTCTTGGCAAAGATCCTGGAGTGGTTTGCCATTTCCTTCTCCAGCTCATTTTACAGATGAGGAAACTGAGGCAAAGAAGGCTAAGTGACTTACTCAGGGTCACACAGCTAGGAAGTATTTAAGGCCAGATTTGAACTCAGGAAGATGAGTCTTTCTGACTTGAGGCCCAGTGCTCTGTGTACTGCAGTGCCACCTAGCTGAGTATTAATTTACTATTAATTCTAGCCAAGGAATGGAATGGATTTTAGAGACCATTGGTCCCCAACCCCCCCGTTTTATGAAAGAGGCAACTGATGGCCAACCTAAAAAAATTGTACCCAACCTAACTGAGTGCTGCTTAGGCAGTGCAATGAATGGCTAGAGCAGGGAGTTTAGAATCAAAAAGAGCTGAGTTCAGATGCTACTGAAGACACTTGCTAGTTGTGTAACCTTAGGCAAGTCATTATACTCCAGGTTCTTCAGCTGTGAAATGAGGAGGTTAGACTCAGTCAATTCATACAAATCTCTCCATGTTTCTCTTGAGTTCTTCATATTTGTCTTCATATCTGGGGTATAGGCCAGTAGTGAGATCTGAGAGTCAAAGGTATGGGCCAGGGGTGGGGAACCTGAAGCCTTGAGGCCACATGTGACCTTCTAGGTCCTTGGATGCCGCCTTTTGACTGAGCCCAAGTTAGACAGAACAAATCTTTTTATTAAGGGGATTTATTCTGTGAAGTTGGGATTCAGTCAGAGGGCTGCCCTTGAGGACCTAGAGGACCACATGTGGCCTTGAGGCTGCAGGTTCCCCACCCCTAGATGGGCATTTTTAGTAACTTTCCTTAAATAATTTCAAATTGAAATTCAAGTTCTCAGCTCCACCAAGAATGTCTGGATGGCTCTGTCTTCCCACTGTCGCTGCAATATTGATTGTTTCCACTGTCCAACGTCTTTGCCAATCTTCCCAGGCAAGGTGAAATCTCAGAGTTGGTGGAATGTTTTTGTGTCATCATTTAGAATTTACAATTCTTTTCTGAAAGTCCCTTTATTTTATTCCTTGACCACTACACCAAATATGTATGTGCTCTCTCTCTCTCTCTTTCTCTCTCTCTCTCTCTCTCTCTCACACACACACACACACACACACACACACACGACATGGCAGGTGAGAAATTAGATAAATATAACGCATGAAACTGACATGCACATATAATTTACAAAATCGTATGACTATTTCTAATGTTGTTTTATTAGCAAATATTGGCTATTTAGTTAATATAGCATTTAGGGTCCTCCTTGTGGTCAAAATGCATCACATTAATGACCTTACTTTATAATAAGTGTCCTGAGTAAAGAAGATCTAAGAGAGAAAGTGTCAGTGTTTGGAAACCTGGATTCTGGAAGGCGTGGGTTCAAGTGCTACTGACCTATCCTGACTACGGCACTGGGCAAGTCATTTGATCTCACAGCAAATGTCTCAGGGTCTAAACTGCTTAGAAGGTACCAAACTGCATTGGTGGAGGGAATTTCCTCACCTGGGAGTTCTCTGTACCAATGAAATCACAAGTGAGGTAAAAAGAAATAGAAACGTCTGAGAAAACATTGTGATGTGAAACCAGGGATATTTGACCAGTGAAAACTATTTTGTTTTTTATCTGATTGATTTTTGTAAAGTGAGAAGAGGGAGGGAATAAGCATTAAAATAGTGCCTATGTGCCAGGTACTTTACAAATATTTTCTCATTTGATCCTCACAACTACTCTGGAAGGTAGGTATTATTATTAGCCCCATTTTACAGCTGAAAAAACTGAAGCAAGCAGAGGTTAAATGACTTACCCAGGGTCACACAGCTACTGAGTGTCTGAGGTCACATTTGAATTTGGGTCTTCCTAACTCCAGGCCCAACACTCTATTCACTGGGAAATATACATGTTTCCAGCTGGAAAATTGAGATATCTTTACTGTTTACTAACTGTGTGAGCTGAGGCAAGTTACTTCACCTCTCTGACACTCATTTTCCTCCTCTGCACTATGAGGGAGTTGGACTATATAGGCAGCTCAGTGGTGCATTTGAGAGAGCTCTGGGCTTGGCATCAGGAAATTATTATTCAGTTGTATCTGACTCTTCATGACCCCATTTGGGTTCTCTTGGTAAAGATACTGGAGTGGTTTGCCATTTCCTTCTCCAGCTCATCTTACAGCTGAAGAAACTGAGGCAAGCAGAGATTAAGTGACTTGCCCAGGGTCACACAGCTACTAAATGTCTGAGGCCGCATTTGAATTCGGATCTTCCTGACTCCAGGCCCTAGCACTCTATTCATTGCAGTGCTACCTGGTTGCCCCGAAGTCAGGAAGACCTGAGTTCCAATCTCATCTCAGAAACTTCCTAGCTGTGTGACCCTGGGCAAGTTACTTAACCTCTGCTTGCCTCAGTTTCCTGCATCTGGAAAATGGGGATAGTGACCTACCTCCCATCATTGTTGCTGTTGTTACATAACCATGGTTCTTTGCATTCTAATTCCTGTGATATTATCATAAGGACTAAAATATACTATAAGGTGCCACCTTTAGCAATTGAAAGCAAATTTACTGACCTATATAGGGCACATTATATTTTTGTTAGTATGATATCCCCCAAAAGATGATTAGCTCTTCTAGAACAGGGACCAGATTTGGGCCTTGTTGTATATCCCTTCAGAACCCCTACTCCAAAAATACTTAGTAATTGATGAGAATACAGAATGGTGCCTTGAAAATAGCACCAGGGGGTGACTAGGTGGTACAGTGAGTAGAGCACCCGCCCTGGAGTCCGGAGGAACTGAGTTCAAATCCAGCCTCAGACACTTAACACTTACTAGTCGTGTGACCTTGGGCAAGTCACTTAACCCCAAGTGCCCTGCCTTCCCCCTCCAAAAAGCAAAAAGAAGGAAAGGAAGGAAGGAAGGAAGAGAGAGAGAGAGAGAGAGAGAAAGAGAGAGAATAGTACCAGACTGAGAATGGGGTAGCCTGAGTTCTAGTCCTGGTATTACCATAAATATGCCATGTCACCTTGGGTAAGTTCCTTTCCTTCTCTGGACTTCCTTAGTTTCCCCATCTTTCAAAAAAAGAGGGGGGGGGAGAGAGCGGATTAGATGATATCTAAGGATTCTTCCAGCTCCAAATCTATGACCTTATGATCTCTAGGCTGCCTTCAAACTTAAAAGTTCTGTGATTCCTTGGGTGCTATGGTAACTTTGCTAGAGCTGTCCAGCAAAAGGACTTCAGAAGCCTCAGAAGAAGGGAACGGGAAGAAGCATTTAAGCACCTACTGTGTGCTAAGTGCTGTGCTAAGCATTTTAGAAATATCCCGTTTTATTCTTACAGTAGCCATGTGAGGTGGCTCGCTGTCATGATCCCCATTTTACAGATGAAAAAAACAAGGGAGACTGAGGTTAACTGACTTGCCTGGGGTCACATAGCTAATAAGTGTTTGAGTCAGCGTCAGGCACTTAGGTCTTCCTGACTCTAGGCCTAGTCCTCTGTCCACTGTGCCCCCTAGAGGCCTCTAGAATAAAGACATCCGAGTCTCTTGATTGTTACCATCATTTCCCTGGTCTGGAATTGGGCCCAGAGTAGTTTCATGTGTGATTTGTCTCCTGAATGAGGAGGCAGAACTGCTCCCCTATTATTTTGTTTCCCTTTTGTCTGGCAGGGATCTTTGTATCAGAAAGGGCAGAACAATAAAAAAAGACCAGTGTTGTTGCTGTGTACCTAGCTACTCTAGATGAATGTAAGTCTCCAGACACAGATGAACCACATCCTTGGGCCCTGAAACAAATGGCCCACTGGCAGAGGCATTTGAAATATTGTGAAAAAGAGAAAGATTGTGGAACACGAGGGAGGCCCTACTGAAGAAAAGCAGAGTTGTTCCAGTTTTTAAAAAAGAAAGTGGAGTCTGCAAACCAGAGGCCGATGGGCTTGATTTTAATTCCTGACAAAAGTCTACGATATATTGTCAAAGAGATAGTTAGTAAGCTTCTAAAAGAAGAAGCAGTGATCATAGAGAGCCATGCCACATTTCAAACTTGTGATGAAATACATGTGTCTCCCCTTGGCACTGAGACTGGGGGACTACAGGAGCTGCATTGTGTGAACTCAGGAGGATAATTGCAGGTTTTGACTAAGCAAGTTGAGCTTATGTCTTGATTTCTATTCAAAGAATCACAGAATTTGAGAGTTGAGAGGGACCTCAGTGTCCAACCCATTCATTAAAGTAACCTCGACCACGTTGTGGCCTAGGCTCTGCAGGTGGTCCATCCCATTCATGGACTCCCTGTTAAGAGACATCTAGCCTCCATTGACCTCCCTATAACTTCTGCCCATTGCTCCTGGGTCTGGCCTCTGGGACCAAAGGGAACAAGGCATGATGATATGATAGCTCTTCAGATACTTGAAGACAGCTCTCCTGTCCTCCTTCAGTGCTCTCTTCTCTAGGTTAAGTGGCCCCAGTTCCTTCAACCAATCATACCAGGACAGCATTTCAGGCACCCTCCTTGGGACAACCCTCCAGTTTATCATGTCCTTCTTAAACTGTAGTGCCCAGAACTGAACACAAAACTCCATATGTGGTCTGACCAAGGTAGAATGAAATAGGAATTATACTTCCTGATTGCAGCAGGAGCAGATTACTGGCTCTCCATTACTTTTCATCATGTGAAAGTATTGATGACATTAAATATGGGCAGGGCAGTATAGTGGAAAGAGCATGGCTCTAGGGTCAAAGGAACTGGTTCTGTCACTTAATGCTTGTGTGACCTTGGGCAAGTCCCTCCCCCTCCCTGGGCCTCAGTTTCCCTTTCTGTAAAATGAGAAGACTGAACTAGATGGCTCCCAAGGTCCCTTCTAGTTCATGATCTAAAATCCTAAAGGATTTGGGCAAATTTCTTCCCCTTTTTGGGCCTCAGTTTCCTTCTCTGTAAAATGAATGGGATGGACTAGATCTTGCCTTCTGAGATATCTTCCAGCTCTAGATCTAGGGTCTTATGTATGACTTTGGACAAGTCTCTCCTCCTCCTGGGCCTCAGTTTCCATTTCTGTAAAATGAGGGGGTTGAATGCGAGGGTCTGTGATCTTCTGGTCCCTCCAAAATCCTCAAAATGGTAGCTACCCAAAGTACTCTAGGCCTTCCACTGGGTCTTTCGGTATTTCATGGATATTGGTGCTTGCACTTGGGCTCTTATCCCATCCTCATATTTCCATTATACATGTCCTTGAGCTTATCTTTTGTGTCACTTCTCATGAGCCCACTCTTTATCCCCTCCCCATTTGGGTCTCTCCATGGTTCTTTGTGCTATTGGTGTTTAGAATTCTCCTGAGATCATGGTGTTCCATGATTTATAGCTACATAGCCTCCTATAGAAAGAGCTGGTATTGTTGAAGAGATGGCTCTTCTAGTCATGGAGAAGTTTGGGATCACTAGAGATGTTGTGCAGTTTCCCCAGTGTGATCTGGCCATCTGCAGCTTTGTTCTGGGCCCGGCTCGTTGTCACATTGCTTTGCAGTACTTCAGGGTTCAAGGCAATTAATGACATGAATAAAGAAGCAAACACCTGAGATGAACATGTTTTATACCTATTCAAACCTGCTCTTGATGTCAATTTTCAGTGGAATATTGAACTGTTATCTCTACATTCATATCTATTGTGGAGAATAATTTTGACATGTACACTTTGGGGAGACGCTTTAAGTTCGACCAAATCTAATACTTAAAAAAACTCAAAAGTAATAAACACAGCTGAAGCTTCCATTTCCCATATCCTTGGGCATTCATGTGACCATGAAGTTGGAGTCTTCTGCAGAAATTAGGCTGCAAAACCTTACCTGTTCCCTTCTCATGTTCTTATAAAGAATACCCTCAATAACTCTTCTCTTAAAGTTGTTCAAGGGTGAGAAAGCAAGCATATGGGTCAGTAATTGCTAATGTCTTCTCAGTCATCCAGAAACCACCTCAGCCAGCAAACATTTAATCTCCTTGCCAAACAGAGACACATGGCAGCCAAGGACAACTCCAGTTTAGAGTAACAGCTGATTGTCAAAATATTATAGGGGAAGATGCTAGATTATGACAAGCATACTTCAAGAACCTGTTGTGGAAGAGAGTGTTTTGTAACCCTTAAACTGCTATCAAAATGTGAGTTAGTATGGCTCTTTCTAATCATCCATTTAGCTATCTAATTCCTACCATTCCTTCAAGGCTAACTCCTCCATAGTGCCGTACATGATGTGCACTCCTCAGTGCAGTAATCCCTCCCTCCTCCAACTTCTGATAACGTTATCTTTGGGCTTCTTTTATAATGTGCTTTCACATTTTGCCTCGTGTTATAGTTATGTGCATATGCATCTTCTCTCCCCTGCTAGATGGTGAACTCCTAGAGGGCAGGGACCATAATCATTATCATCTTTTTAGCCCCTAAAATACCTACCCCAGGGGCTTCAGCACAGTGTAGTTCAGTTATCTCAGTCACATCTGACTCTTTGTAACCCCATTTGGGGTTTTCTTGGCAGAGATACTGGAGTGGTTTGCCATTTCCTTCTCCAGCCCATTTTACAGATGAGGAAACTGAGGCAAGCAGAGTTAAGTGACTTGCCCAGGATCACACAGCTAGCAAGTGTCAGAGGCCAGATTTGAACTCAGGAAGATGAGTCTTCCTGACACCAGGCCCAGTGATCTATTCACTACAGTGTTACCTAGCTGCCTTAGTAGATGCTCAGTAAATGCCTATTGAATGGTTCATGCTTTTTTCTGTCCCAGCCTAGAAAATATTTCCTAATCCCTTCACCCAGATCCATGAAAGCAATATGCTAAATTATCTGAAGGCCTATAAGCCTTCCACAGAATTCCCTGAAAAACAGGCAGGATAAAGAGAATGAAGTAAATCAACAAGATTAACTAAAGCAAAGTGTGCTCCTTCTTGTCACGTTGCATGGCCCGTGCATGGACACTGAGGCGTCATTAGCATACATATTCTATTCCTAACACACAGTCAATGTTCCATAAATTCTCTTTAACTAAGTCACTCTGTTCTCAGTACTTTGTTGTGTAGTACTGCATCATGGAGAAAAAAAAACTATTCTATAAATGAGCTACTCTCAGTAACTCAGTAACTAAACTCTATGGATATTGTCCAAGATGGGCTTATCCATACTGAAATATGTTCCATGATGAATAATTGATACAGAGGATACTTTTTAAAAATAACAGTAACAACTCAAATTATCATTCCATCCTTACCAACTCTCTTGTGCAGTGGAATGGGAAGAGTGGTGGAGATGAAATGTACAACTGGATTTGGAGTTGGGGAACCTGGGTTTGAAACCTTAGATCTGCTGCTTACTCGTTCTGTGTCCCTGGGCAAGTCACAGTATCATAGACTCTCTGTAAGGGTCCTCAGAGGCTATCCAAGCTACATTTGAACAAGCATCCTTCCCCAGTGAGTGATCATCTGGCCTCTGGCTGTCTGGCCTGGCTTTTATGCCCTTATCTGACGTCTTTCAAGGTCTACCCCAAAAGCTATACCTAGCAAGCCTCTCCCAATTAGTTCAGACCTTATCAGTTTCCAACTTCTCTCCACACAATTCAGAGTTTGATTATAGATGGCTATAAATATTTGTTTAGGTTTTATCTCCCCAACTGAATTATAAACTCCTGGAGGACAAGGAATGTCAATGTCTTTAAAGGATTTAAAGTATTTGGGAGGTCGTAGGATTTAGACCAGGAAGTCTAACCCCCTCATTTAATGGATAAGGAAACTGAAGCCCAGAGAGGTTATGAAACTTATCCAAAGTCACATAGCCAGTAATTGGCAGACTTAGATTTGAAATCAGCTCCTCAGACTCAAAATTCAATGTTCTTTTTCAAACTGGGTTTGTGATTTCATCAGTGTAGGAAACTTCTGCTGGAGAATGTCTTCTGCCAGCATAGACCAGCACTTGCTCCATAACTGCTAGTATTAGAGTAGATGTTATAACCTTTCTTTGTGTCATGGACATCTTTAGCAATCTGATGAAACCCAGGGAACTCTCAAAATAATGTAATTGAGGGAAATGCTAAATTGCAATTAGTGCTTAGTGGGGAAGGGAAGGGAACCATCTTTTATTAAGTACCTACTAAGTGCCAGGAGGCAGTTTGATGGCTCAGTGGATGGAGTGCTGGTTCTGGAGTCAGAAAGACCTGAGTTCAAATCCTGCCTCAGACACTCACTAGCTGTGTGCCCCTGGGCAAGTCACTTAGCCTCTATTTGCCTTGACCCCCTGGAGAAGGAGATGGTAAACCACTCTAATATCTTTGCCAAGAAAGTGCCATACAGGATTGTGAAGAGTCCACATGATCGAACAACAAAAAACAACAAAAATATGCCAGCCACTGTGCTAAGTGCTTTACAATGATCTCATCTGATCCTCACAACAACTCTGGGAAGTAGGTACTGTTATCCTAATTTTACAGATGAGAAAACTGTGGCAGACAGAGATTAAGTGACTTGCCCAGGGTCATACAACTAGTAAGCATCTGAGACTGCATTCGAATTCAGGTCCCCCTGATTCCAGGCCCAGCCCTCTAACCTAGATGCCCCTAGTTAGTGGAAACAAAGTTATAGGGGTTTTTCCCATCCAAGTTAATAGACCCCTTCGAAATCTAACCATGGACCCCTTAGCGCCTAAAGTTAAGGACTCTTGTCTTAGTGAGTTACTTAGAACAATGAGAGGTTAAGTGACTTGCCCAGAGTCACACAGCTAGGCAATGTCTCTCTCCAATGCTGTTGTTGTTGTTATTTTATTGTATCACGCTCTCTAATATAGTTTTATGGGGACCTACAAATACCAAAGACTTACAAGCCAAGGCTGAAAAGGGTCTTAGAGAGCTTCGACTTTATCCTTTTTTTTAACAGGGAAGGAATTGGAAGCCCCCAAAGACCACTTGACTTGCCCAGGGACCCAGCTAGGAAGAAGCAGAGACAGCATTCCAACCCAGGCTCTACTTCCTTTCCAACCTCCAGAACTCTTCCTGGTTAGGAAATCCAAAGGACACAGGTGCCAACAAAGGTATATGCTTCTCTGCATCAATTTTTCAATGTTTTCACCCAGCACTTTACCCAGAGTTTTCCTTGAGTTGATTCCTTAGTTTGTCATCTTGGATTTTCTCTGAAAATTCCAGGACCTAGAGTGTCTGTCTCTTTTGATCATTGCCACTGGAATTTCTCAACTGCTTCCCTTTCAAGAAGAAATAAACAAAATTATGGTAAATTCATTCAACCAACCAGCTTTGTGGCATTCTTTTTGAAGATCATGAAATGCTCAATGAGCAGATGAAGTCATTTCCTTTCCCCAATTCCCCCCCCCCCCCCAAGAGGCTGGATCTTTAAGCCTCCTTAGATGCAGCCATGTTCAATCTCCCCTTGCCTCCCTCTGTCCCCTCCATTAGCACCACATAAAATTCCACATTTTCTCCAAAGGCTAACCTGCTGGTAGCCATAGCCCTGTATGGCCCCATACCCATATCATGTACCTGGAAAGTGACCAGATTTTGCATAAGTGTAGATACCAGCTGTCTGGGTGAAAATCCCTTTACAAAACAGCTAAATTTCGAAAAGTTGTGTGGGCATTGGAGTTTTGTAAGTCATGCCCCTTTTTGAAATAGACCTGCCTGCTCAAAGAAGGCCATGGGGGAATGCCTTCCCTGAAATGAAGGGGGCTTTTGCCAAGTAATTGTTCATTCCATAATGGATCAATAGCATTAGTGAGGATGGCAAATGGACAGCCCCAATGCTGCCCTAGCTCTTACAAAGTGGCACAAGACCTAGAGGAGGGCTTCCTCCTCAATGGAAGACATAGAGAAGAATCCCACAGCATGAGCAAGCATGGATGGGTGGCAATCTGCACTACTAGGGGAGGTCCCATCAAGGAGACCATAGATCCCCTGAAGCATTGAAGGGCTTAAGGTAAGACATGCCTGAGTTAATTCTTTGAAGGCTAGTAGGAGCCAAGGTTAAAGCTTCCCATCTACATTTGTGTAAAAACAAACAACAACAACTACCACAACATCTCCTGGAAAATTTGCTTTCCCTACTGTAATGGGAAGGGGAATTTGAAGATCTTCCCTGCCCCTGAATAGACCTAGAGGGGAGTTTGAAGACCTGCCCTGCTTTGAAAGTAAACTCTGCCCCCTGATAGGCTGAATGTAGTCACATGGAGCCTGTGGTGGGAGGAGTTTGCTGAAGATAAGCAGAGCCCACAGGAAGCTGGTCAGAGCTAGCCAGACAGGGGTGGGGGAGAGAGGACACTCAGGCAAGGAGTCATATAGGCTCATGAGTAGATATTGATCTTGTACTGGTTTGTGGTAAGGCTGAAGGATGCTGTGGCTCTCATTGTTATTATGGCTTCTGAATATCTTTGGTACTATGATGGAATCAGCTTACTGGTTTTGGGATTCATTTTTCTGGTGTCTAAATAAATGCTTCAGTTCTA
>CM053582.1:16082784-16099998 GCA_028627135.1 Pseudochirops cupreus
TACACCTACCCAGGCTCAGAGAAACAGAGTTTTAGAGACACAAAGGACCTCAGAAGCCAATTAGTCCAATTCCTAGTTGAAAGGTATCCCTACTGACAAGTGGCTCTCCAGTCTCAGCTTGAAGACCTCCCATGATGGGGAGATCACTCCCTCCCCAGCCCATTCCACTTTAGGACACCTCAGAGTTAGAACAGACAGCCTAGATGCTCCTCTTTATAATTCCTCCCCCCCACCATCTCTTCAAGCCCTCCCCTGCCCCCCCCCATTTCTCTCAGTTCTGCCTTCTTTGGCCAAACAGAACAAAGAATTGAACACAGTTCTCATGTCCCCAGGTTAAACATCCCCAATTTCTTCGACCACTCCTCATATGAGTGGGACTCAAGGCCCTTTACCATCCATGTTGCTCCTTCTGGATGCTGTCTACCTTAGCAATGATTGACCCTTTTTAAGGTGTGGTCCCACCATGGCTGAGAGACTATTGTCCTTATTCCAGGAAGTTTGTTGTTCTTGTTGTTCAGTTGTTTCTGATTCTTCATGACCCACTTGGGGCTTTCTTGACAAGGATACTGCAGTAATTCGCCATTTCCTTCTCCAGCTCATTTCACAGATGAGGAAACTAAGGTAACAAGGTAAAGTGACTTGGCCAGGGTCACACAGCTAGTAAGTATCTGAGGCAGGATTTGAACTCCAGCTGTCCTGATACTCTGCCCAGCATTCCACCCACTGAGCTGCTTCTGGGAAGCTACACCTCCCTTAATGCAGCCCAAGCTCACATGAGCTCTCCTCTGTCTGTCACAAAACACTTGTAAGTGTGATAATCCTTTCTCAGACAAACTGCTGGCTGATTAGACTTCCCCCATTCCACACTTGTGAAGTTGATCATTTGAATTCAAGTGTCAGACTTTATATTTATCCATACTGAATGGTATCCCACTAGATTTAGCCCTGTGCTCTGGCCTGCCAAGATCTTTGATCTTGACTCTGTCATCCAATGGGGTCAGTGGGCCTTCACAACATTGTATCATCTACAAATTTCAGGATACCTCTATCCAAGTCATTGCTAAAATTGTTAAATAGCACAGGGTCCAACCTAGATTCCTATGGCACTCTACTAGAGACCTCCTTCCAAGGTGACATTGACCTATTAATGACTACTCTTTGAACCAGACCATTCAGCCAATTGTGAATCTATTTTTTCAGTATTATCACCTAACTCGAAACATCCCATCTTTTCTTCAAATATAGGAAGAGACACTTTATGAGCTACTTTGCTAAAGTCCAGGTAAACTAGTCCTAATTACGCCCCTGATCCTCATGACCTTATTAACCCTCTCATAAAAGTAGATAAAGTCAATCTGTCCTTACTAAATAAATCTGTCCTCGGTGAAGCTGTGCTGGCTGTTAAAATCCCCCCAGTTAACAAACTGCACCTTGGAGGAGCTGTCCTAAAATTTCCCCAGGATTGGAAGGCAAGCTCACCAGCCTATAATTTACACTCTTGCATTCTGGTCTCTTCTTCCTTTTTTTTCCTCAGTTACAGCATTTGTATTTTTTGGATCCTGTGGCACTTCTCCCACTCTGCCGATATTTCACATAACCCTGCAAGTGGCCCAACCATTCAGCCTGCCAGTTCTTTCTGGACTCAAGGATGGCCTTCCTCTGGGTCAGGTGACTTCAGCTCATCAGAGATGGTCTTTAACCACATCCCCTGGGGCAAATGGCTGTGGAGTCCTGGGAGATCTGCAGCAGACTTGCTTAGTCAGTGGCCAGGAGTTAAGAGAAGCTACTGAAGCCCATCCACCCTCCTCATCTCCCCACCACCAGGACCTAGATTCTGCACCTGAGAAGGGGAGCCTGGAGAAGTGATTTTCACCTTATCGAGACCAAAATCAGGCCTCCAGGTCACTTACTGGATATTTCCAAACCTTGCCATTGCATGCATAACTCCTCTTCCCTCTTTATGCTCTGCTTTAGGTCATTAGAATGTAAGCTTCTTGAGGGCAGGCACTGTCTTGCTTGGTTGTTTTTGTATTCACCGCTTTCTTCTAGCAGCACCCCCTTGGAAGAACATAAAGAACCAGTTGTTGTTGGTGGTGGTGGTGTGTGTGTATATGTGTATGTATTTGTATTCATGCGCACGTGTGAGCATGCTACATGCCTTTCTATCTTTTAATATCAGTGTTAATACAGATGCTCCCATGAAATGGAGTAGAGCACCCACACACACGCTCATTTACATAAATATTGAAGATTTTTCAGGGAGGAAGGAAGAAGAAGCTAACCAGATCACAAAAGGTTTCTCCTGTGACATGGTAGTGGAGCTGAGTTTGGAAAGAAGACCAGGATTCTAAGAGGATGAGATGAGAAGGGAACAGATTGTGTGTAGAAGAGACATAATGTTTTATAGAGTGGTACATTTGTGCATTCTCTGCACAATCATCCCACTGGACAGTGGCTCTCATTAGGTACATGACTTCCTTTCTTACCTAGCCTTAATCACTGAATGGGTGTTGCTTCAGTCAAATGGAGACCTGGGAAAGACCTTAGTTTAAAAAGGCCAAGGTCTCCCACTGCATGGGGCCATCCCCAATCCTCCTGACCAATATCTTGCCACTGGGCCCAGAGGAAAAAATCCAATTCACTTGCAAGTCATGGCATCACCTTCCTGATATTATGGTCCTCTTTGAGGATGAAGGACAAACAACAACAACAGTTAAGTGACCTTGTAAAACCACTCAAGCTCTCCATTTAAGCTCTTTAGTCTATAAAATGGGAATCATAATACCTATAGTAACTACATCACAGGGTAGATAGAATGAGATGATGGATTTAATTCATTTTGCAAACCTTAACATGCATTAATTATTAGTGTTAGCCCCAGCCCTACTTTTTCGCTTTTTATTATTTCATATAGACCTTTTTCATATTTCCATTGAGGCTTCATATTTGTCATTTTTAATGGCATTATAACAGTGAAGTACTAACTCACTACTAGCTGCCATTCAAACGTCATTCTCTGATCATGGGGCTTAGAGACTGGTAGCAGCTTCCCCCATGACATATACATGTATATTTACACGCATGTGCATGTGTATAATTACATGCATACATACAGTGTACATAGATGAAATTGACCCAGTTCAGAGGGCATCAAGGGGTCAAATCTCAAGATATGTGGGGGAGGGAGGAGTGACCAAAGACATGGAAAAACATCTTAGATCTTAGTAACCAACCTGTATGAGTCCCCTAGGTGGTGCTGCAGTGGATAGAGCTCTAGACTCAGAATCAGGAAGACCAGAGTTCAAATGCAGCCTCAGACACTTATTAGGTATATGACCCTGCAGAAGTCACTTAATTTCTTTCTGCCTCAGTTTCCTCCACTGAGTGACCCTGAGCTCATCACTTGACACCTGTTTGCCTTGGTTTCTCCATTTGTAAAATGGGGATGATAATAATAGCACTTACCTCCCAAGGTTGTCTTGAGAATCAGATGAGATAACTGTAAAGCATTTAGCACAGTCTGTGGCACATGGTAAGCATTCTATAAACAGTAGGTATTATCATTATTATTACCTCCAAAATAGGCAATGGAGAGAACGTCAGTAACTGATGTTATTGACTCATATGCCTACTTGTACATCAACAGACTAGGGAGCAGACCTGGGATTTCATAGATTTGGGGATCCCTCCAATGAGGTAACTCCCTCTGCTGATGTAGGTAAACAGCTTCGCTGCAAATTCTAGCCATAGAGAGCTGTCTAGAGCATTGAGAGGTTAAATGACTTGCCCAGGGTCACATAGCCAGGATGGGTTAGAGTCAAGATCTGAAATCAGGCCTTCCTGACTTGGAGATGGATACTCTATCCACTACATCATGTTGCTTCTCATTTCCCACAAAGACACAATTTTATTAGAATGATTTGCATACAACAAGGACTTCTAAGATCAAGGATCTAATAGAGATTAGAAAAAGCAGGCTAGGGGTGGCTAGATGGTGCAGTGAGTAGAGCACTGGCCCTGGAGTAAGGAGGACATGAGTTCAAATCCAGTCTCAGACACTTGACACACTTACTAGTTGAGTGACCTTGGGCAAGTCACTCTACCCCAATTGCCTTGCCTCCCCCGCCTCCAAAAAAAATGGCAGGCTTTTTAAAGCAATATTTCACAGTAGAGTACATCTTTCCGACTTAGTTACTCCAATCAAGAAAAGGATCCATGACAATTCCAAAGGACCCATGATGCAAAACGCTATCCACCTCCAGAAAAAGAGCAATTGGAGTCTGAATGCAGACCAAAGCATACATATTTTTTATTTTCTCTATTTTTCTTGGTTTTATGTGTGCGTATGCTTTCTTTTGCAACATGGCTAATATGGAAATATGTTTTGCATGACTTCACATGTACAGTTATCTCCTACACCTTGTGTCTTTCCCCATTGTTGTTTCAATATATTGTGGGTCAGCATAAAAAATTAAATGGGAATTGGGAGGAGTTTTGCAGAAGTCTCAGACAACACAGAGCCTATGACCAAATACTTAACCCAAATATTACAATAAGGTATTGTAAACGTCCCATGAAAGAAAAAGAAATAGGAAAATTCAGACTTCTCTGGTATGAAATGAGAGCCAAAAACTTTTATGCAGACTTTCCAGATTGTGGATAACCGCCATGATGTGGAAGGGACAACTGTACAATCAATTTCATATCACCTGCTTTCTCAAGGGCTGGGAGAGAGGGAGGAGGAAGAAAGAGAAATTGGACCTCAAAATTTTTAAAAATGAATCTTAAACATTTTTAATGTAATTGGGAAATAATGAAATAAATAAAAATGTATATGTACTTATATATGTGTATATATAAAATATTTCAAGTTCATTTTTCTTGTAACACAATTGACTACAAGATGTAGAGAATAGAAAAACTTATTGGGCAAATTTTTATTAACTATAAGAAAATTTTTGATTTGATAGAACAAAATGCCACCATGCAAAGCTCTCCTCCAATGAAATATCTCCCGTGCATATGTGACAAAATGATACAAGGCTTCTCGAAAGATCTAGCAAGGGAGAACCCACTGACCATTAATATCAGGAGATGCCTAAGGCAGCTAGGGTTATACTCACAAAAGGTAAGTGGCAATGCCCCACAGGAGATCGAGCACAGAGTCCACAGTTCAACTTTCAAAGGGAGTCTCTAGGAATGACAGGGTTCACCAGACATTCCACTTTGCAGATGACATTGGGCTAAGCGCATCAAGTACCAGGACACTGCATAGTACCTGAAATGAGATCTATAATCAATCATTCAAAAGAATTTGTCCTAAATATCTACCCAAGAAAAAAGAAGTCCATTTCCCTAAAAAAAGGCCCATTTTAAATGAAAATTTTCTTCCAGTATGAGTAATATGGCTGCAAGACACAGAACTCTACACAGTCTGAAGAAATGGGAAGAAACATGATGGTGGTACAATGGAAAGATCATTGGCCCTGGAGTAAGAGAACCTGGGTTCAAATGCCACTTCTGATGCTTGCTATTTGTGTGACCTTGGACAAATTGCTTCCCTTCCATGGGCCTCACTTTCCCCCTCTGTGAAATGGAGCGGATTCAAATAAGTGGTCTCTAACATCCCTTATAGTTCTAAATCTATGGTCCAGTGGTCCTAATTAAAGCTGAAAATCACCCAAAAGGAAATGGTGGGTTTGAAAAAAATTGCCAACATGAAATTTCAAAGTAGAAACAGAGTAAAGGATGTCAACTTAGAAAGCACGAATTAAAAAAGATGGACAGGTCACGAGGCAAGAGCTTACTTGGTGACCAAAGGAGACCTGTTGGACATTCCTACCTGCATACCTACATTCCACTGGTATCTTCTCAATATCAAAAGATAGCGAGGCAGGCTCCCAGCCCTGGGACACACTCCTCCTGGAGAGCCTACAGAAAAATCTGGGCACAAGTATCACAGAATGGGTGGCCAACAACAATGTGTCATCGGAGGAAATCCTTACATTGATGAGAGGCCTGATTCAATGGAGATTTGAATGGAGAATATGAGTGTGCATACAGATTACAGTTAGGTGGGGCAGGGCATAGAGTGTTGGTCCTGGGATCCAAAATACCTGAGTTCAAATCTAGCCCAGACACTTACCAGTTGTGTGACCCTAGCCTCTGTCTGACTCAGTTTCCTTAACTATAACATAGGAATAATAATAGCACCTCCCTTGCAGGTTTGTTGTGAGGGTCAAAGGAGTATGAATACCTGTTAAGCACTTAACACAGTGCCTGGCACGTAGTAAACATTATATAAATGCTAGTTAATAATATTATTATAAGCCTCTGGGTGGCCCAAGGCAAGTCTCTTGAGCTCTCACTGCCCTCAGAATTCTCTAAGACCCCTCAGAAGGCTTATTCTCTAATTCGTTTAGACTCCCATCTGCAGAGAAAATGCCTATTTTCCTTGGTAGAGGGAGTTCCCCACTAGGAGCTCCTTGTAGCAATGAAATCACCAGTCTGATCCCCCTTCTCCCCCCCCCCAAAAAAATATATGTGTGTGTGTGTGTATGTGTGTAGGAATATATATTTATAAATAAATATGCATATATACACATATAAATATATACTTTTTTCATATTATAAGGAGTAGCAAGATATAATGAACAGATAACTGGCCTCTTTATCAGAAAGCCTTGAGTTCAAATCCTTTCTCTGACACACATTGTGTAACCCTGGGCAAATCACTTTACCTCCTACTGCCCCAGGCTACTCTAGAAGACTACCCCTATCCCAAAGTCTTAGTGATATTTTAAAGCTTTTGGGACCCTCTGATATAAATGGCAGAGAAGCTGATCTGTATTGGTCGAAGTTTTCTCACCAGAAGTTCCCTCAACCAATGAAATCCCAGGCCCCCAGGCCATTTGATGCTGAGCAGGGGTTGGAATGGAAGGGAAGTCTGGAAACCAGATACTAAACTCCTTGAGAAAGGAGAACATAAGGATATTGTCACCAAGATCTGGATAGGGTCATTGGTGTGGACCTTGAAGGAGAAGATGGTGATGGCAGAAAGGGGGAGAGTCTGGGAATGGAAGTGGGAAGCAGTGTGGGTGTGGAGGGCACAGGAAGGCCATGGAGGCATAAAGAGGATGGCCAGGGATGCACTGCTTTAGGGGAGGAACCAGGTCTATGACTCGATGAATTGTTGTCAGAATGGTGTAGTTGGCTTCTCTGAAAAATAAGAAGAGTTGGTTCTGGTCCTATGGACCTATGTTTCTTGTACCCTGAGGAGAAGGGGGACAAGAGTGAACCTTCACTGACTAACTGGTCAGGGGCCACTTGTCTTCTCTTTTCGATGAGCCACAGCTGTGGGAGGCCAGGACTCTTTGACATCATCCCTGGCTCTGCTATGTGGCCTGGGTCATTAACTTCTGATCCTGTTTAGCCAAGTGTCCCATATGAACATCCTGTCCTGTTCTAGCTCCCCTTGGTCTCTCTGGGAGATATCTCCCTCTGGGGTTATGGATCATTTGGACATTTGGAGAGATGAGATGCCACTTCATGGTAGGGAATGGGTAGTATGCCTGCAGGTGCCTCCCACCTCCAAGGTCTATAGCTCAGTACAAATGTTATGTGTCCTTCAATATAAATGTTATGTGTCCTTCAGTATAGAAATGAAAGCAACACACACACACACATACACACACACACACATCCTCAGGTTAGGGTTAGGGTTAGGGTTAGGGATATGGTGAATGTTAGGGTTAGGGTGAGTTTTAGTGTGATTTTTAGGGTTAGGGTTTAGGTTAGGGTTAGGGTAAGGGTTAGGGTTAAGGTTAGGGTTAGGGTTAGGGTTAAGGTTAGGGTTAGGGTTAGGGTTAGGGTGAGGTTTAGGTTTAGGGTGAGGGTGAGGGTTAGGTTCCATTCACATGTGGAATGCTCCTACTCCTCAGTTAAGTGACCTTGAATGAAGATAAGATATGGTCAGGCTCAGTGACGTAATGATTTTGTAATTGCCACCATGGGAAGCCACATTTTCCATAGGTCAATTCTATCCCATACCCACACCTACCCAAGCACTGTGGGGGATGAGAACACATGTACTGTACCAACATTAATGCCTTTATATGTTAAGGGGCCTAACTTGGGGAGAAAGGGAGAGGCTATCTCTAGAGCCCTACTTCTCAGTCTCTACTTTGGACTTTCCAGGGTTTTAACTAGTGAGACAGCAAGGAGCTACCTCTTCTCTTGATATTTCAATGGACACCATGTTGTCTTTGGCCATTACAGTTAGTTGAGGCAACAAAGACAGAGCTGGCCTGGCTTCTGTTTTTTCTATCATTTCTCATGTGTGAAAGAGGCCCCGTTACATGACCTTGCAGATGGCAGTTATCACATAACTTGAAAGCATAAAACAAAGCCCCTTCAGAAATGCATGAGTCAAGCAAAAATGTTTTAATATTTGTGTACACACATGAATGTGCTATGTAATATAGAAACATAAATATATAGAAGCATGTTCTTGCAGTTACATTACACGTGTGTTCAAAACTCATGATGAATTTAGTAGGCACTCATTTGGGCTATAAGTTGTCATCAATATGGCATGTGATCTTTAGACACAGTTCATGGAAGAGAAGACTGGCAGTCAGGGCAAGACATGACAGATGAGGAGAGATATTTGATCGGTTCTGTGTAGCCAGAGAGGGCAGGATGAGCAGCAATGGCTACATGTTATTAGGAGGCACAGGAGCATAGTGACTGGATCAGGAGTTAGGAAGACCAGGATTCCCATCCCACCTCTGCCACTTAGGATTGGGGTGACCCTGGGGTGACCCTTCACTTCCCTGGGCCTCACTTTCCTCATCTTTACAGATGATTTACATTCTTACCAATGAGAGGGAGTTGGAGCAGATGACCTCTGAGGTCCCTTTCCACCCTAGATAGATATTCCTATAATTCCACAGTGGATAGAGCTCTGGGCCCAGAGTCAGGATGGCCTGAGTCCAAATTCTGCCTTAGGCACTTACTAGCTGTTGACCCTGACCATTTAACCTCTACTTGCCTCAATTTCCTCATCTGCAGGGTTGTTTTGAGGACCAAATTATACACACACACACACACACACACACACACACACACACACACAGAGCTTTGGAAACCTCCAAACACCATAAAAATGCCAGCTCTCATTATCCCATGACTCTAAAGGAATATTGTAGTTGTCTTCTAGAATTTAAAGGTCTGGCACACAGATTGGACTTGTTCTACTTGGTTCCAGAGGGCAGAACAAGGAGCAAGGGGCAGATAGTCCTAGGAGGCTCTGGAGTATGGAAAAGAGAAGATTGGCTGCTGAGTCAGGAAGATCTAGGTTCAGATCTCACCTCAAACATTTATGACTTTGAGCAATTATTTAACTTCTTTGAATCTTCAAGGGAAGAGGGGAGAACTTACAGGGAAAGATAATGAGTTCACGTAGAAATGTCTATGGGACATTAAGCTGGAGACTTCCAAAAGGCAGTTGGAGATGATTGGGCTGAAGGTTAGGAGAGAGGTTAGGGCTGGATAAATAAATCTGAGAATCATCTACATTGAAATAATAATTGAATCTATGGGAACTGATGAGATCATCACATAAAATAGTATAGAGGGAGACCTGTAGAGGGCCTAGGACAGAGCCTTGGGAAACATCCATGATTACCGGGAGACTTGGCTGAAGAACCAGCAAAGGAGACTGGGAAGAAACACTCAGGGAGGAAGACCAGAAGAGGACAGGGTCATGGAAGTCCAAAAAGGTCAGAATAGTTGGGAAAATCGAGCACTCTACTGTGATCAAGGCTTCAGAGATGGCAGCAAGGATAAGGACTTGAGAAAAGGTCATTAGAGATTAAGAGATCACTAGTCTGTTGGATACAGTAATATAATTTGAAGAATGACTGTGAATGACTAAGCAATTCTGAGTCACATGAATATTCAAATTAGCTACACCTTTAGGGTTAAGAACTATTAAGGAAGATGCTATCCAGCCCCAGAGAAAGACCTGATATATGAACTATGTATTGTATGGTTTCACATGTAGATCTGTGTCAAATGTAGGCCTTCTCTAGTGCAGGCTTGGGAGGGAGGGACGGAGGGAAACAGCTCAGAATTTAAAATGTCACCAGAAAAGAAAAATACTCTTTAAAAATGAGAGAGACAGACAGACAGACAGAGACAGAGACAGACAGAGACAGAGACAGAGAAACAGAGAGGGGGAGAGAGAGAGTGAGAGAGAGAGAGAGAGAGAGAGAGAGAGAGAGAGAGAGAGAGAGAAAGAGAAAGAGAGAGAGAGAGAAAGAGAGAGAGAGAGAGAGGAAAGAGAGAGAAAGAGAGAGAGAGAGAGAGAGAGAGAAAGAAAGAGAGAGAGAGAGAGAAAGGGAGAGGGAAAAAGAAGTAGACAGCCATTTCTAGTTCAGCTGAGAAGAGGAGGAAACATAGGACAACAGTCAGCAGAGATGATAGGGTCAAGCGAGGGTCTCTGAGGATGGGGGAGACATGGGTATATTTGTAGGCAGCAGGCAAGCAGTCAGCAGACATGGAGAGATTGAGAACTGGTAAGAGATGGAGGTGGCAATCTGCTTAAGAGGAAAGGATGGAAGGGGCTCCCTTGTGCATGTAGAGGCAAGGAAAAGGATCACCTCTTCATGGGAGACAGGAGTGGAGGAGGAGATGGTGGCAGAAGGCATCTGAGTGATAGGAGATGAGGAGGAAGATGGCGCTCTCAGAAAGTGGCCTCCATTTTTTTTCAGTGAAGTATGCAGCAATACCCTCTAGGTTGGAGGGTGGGGGAATGGGGAAGAGAGGGAGAACCATGAGAGCTTTGAGGAGGGATGAAAGGTTTGGAAGAGCCATTATAGTGAATGAGGGAATAAAATGATTAGGGAGTATAAGAATTGTCTTGCTGTAGTGAGGGCCCAGGTGAGATTGTGTAATACACATTTGTAGAGGAACTCAGCAGTTTTGTGACTTCTTCCAGCGCTGTGCAGTAGCCTTTGAATAGGAGTTAAGGGATAGATGGTTAGAGTAATCCAAGGTAGGGGTTTGGAAAGAGAAAGGACAAGGGATCCCAGTATATAGGACAGTATAGAGTTGAACTGGTTCACCAAAGGGTCAAGATAGGGAAGGGAAGAGAGTGTAGCCAGTGTATGGGTGATGGCCTGGGAAAGAACTGAGGGGTGAGGGATCTGAGGTTACAGAGAGATAAGAAACAGGGTTAGGGGTTGTAAGGCAGAAGTAGAATGACAGAAAGTTAGGATCAGACAAAAGAATTTCAGAGCCTATAAATACAGCAGAAGGACATTTGTGATGATGGCAAGATCAAGGCTATGACCATCTATGTAGATCGCTGCAATAGGATGGAGGAGAAGGTCAGGGGAAATGGAGAAATTGAGGAACTGGAAACTTTGGGTACTTGAGAGTATCAACATGCATGTTTAAGGCCCCTAGCTATTAGCTGGTGTGGTGGAGAGAGCACCGGGCCTAGAGTCAGGAAGATCTGAGTTCCAGTCCAGTCTAGGACACTTTCTAGCTGTATGACCCAGCACACGTCACTTAGCTTCTGTTTACCTCAGTTTCCTCACCTGGAAAATTATTATGGAGATTTTCAATGACAGATTTTCATTACAATCCTTTTTTAGTCTACTTTTTTTGTTTTTTTTCATTGACTTGTTTATTTACTCTTAGTTTACAAGATTCAGTTCCACAAGCCCTTGAGTTTTATTCTACTTTTTATACAGAAATGCTAATTTTAGTTGGTGCTAGTTAAGTTCAAAAATTTTTTTAAAAATAATAAAATGTAAAAAAGAGTTGTCCCAGCCGGTGACAGGTTAAGAGACCTGCCCCAGGTTTGAGCCAAAGGTGGAACTTGAACCAAGTCTTCCTGACTTACTATAGATGTCACTTTTTTTGGTGGGAAGAGGTGGTCCAGATCTTTGTGAAGAACTCCCAGTGGAGAATCTTCCTCTACCAATGCCGGTCAGCATCTACTCTGCAACTTCTAGCCTGAGAGAATTCTCTGGGATAGAGAGGCTAAGTGACTTGCCTAGAGTCACACAGCAAGGATGTCTCAGAGGCAGGGTTTGAACCCAGGCCTTATGGACTCCAGGGCTGGTTCTCCATCCACTCTGCCAAACTGCCTTTTACAACAAAATACCCAGCTGGCATCACCTGTAGAGCATTCATACACTTTATATACATTATCACCTTCTCAACAATGTTGGGAAATAGATACAACAGATGTTACTGTCCCCATTTGGCACCTAAGGAACTGAGGCTCACAGAGGCTGTGCCTTGCCTAAGGTCATACAGCAAATATGAAAGAGCATTCAAACCCTGAACATCCAGACATCGTTTATCACCTCTACCACCCTTCTCTAAGAGAAGTCCAGAGAATCTCACCACCAAAAGGCTTGGCAACCAGGGCATAGATGGGATTCTATTTTGTAAATTAAAGATTATCTTTTAAAAAAAAAAAGGGCAGTCAGGAAAATTGGTGTTAAGTGACTTGCCCAAGGTCACGTGGCTAGTAAGTATTAAGTGTCTGAGGTCACATTTGAACTCAGGTCCTCCTGACTCCAGGACCGGTGCTCTGTTCATTGCACCACCTAGCTACCCTTTAAAGATTGTCTTAAAGCGTGGAGAGGCTATAGACTGTATCTGTGGAGGAAGTAAGCACACTGAGAAAATCCTGGATCTGCTGAAACATGTGAAGTAAAAAAAAAAAATGAAACTGAGGAAATGAAGGTGATTTGATTCAGTGGAAAAAGGGGAACCATATTCACAGCTAGAAAGCGAAAGCAGGAAGTGTGGCTGCCTTTATTAACCAGAGGGGGGATGTAAAAGGGTTTCCCAAAAGATGGGATGAACACCCTCCTACTTTAACATGAATGAAATCTAGACAATGTACCTGAGAGTCAGCAATCCTCCTGGGCTTTTTCCATCTACAGGATTCCATTTCCTTTGATCTGGTCCCATCTCCTCAAGGCTGAGCTATTCAGTAGGCCAGAATCTTTCTCATTTTTCTCCTTGGGAATCCTTCTATGTTTCACAGTCTGTGTAATATTCCATACACATAGCTCCCCACCTCTGCAAACAGGGGAGGGATATTCATATCCTCAGTTCTTCCCCAGGGCCTAGCCTGGCTCTTATAATTCCGCAGAGTTTAATTGACCATCTCCTGCATTTTACAGAAGAGGAAACCAAAGGCCACATAGGAAAAGGGACTTAGCCAAGGTCACACAGGCCTTGAGCTCTCGATTTGGAACTCTGGAGGACTGGGTTCTAGTCTTGGCTTTGCCATTACTTTACTGTGCAACTTTGGTTTGTTGTATACAGGAAAAAGCAAGCAGGCCAGTTTGGCTGGCATCCCATCCATTCAATCAGCAAACCTCCTGGGTGGCACCTAACCGTGTGCCTGGCGCCAGGAAATGGACAAACCCCAAGGGTTCCTGCCCTCGGGGAACTATCCATGGTCACAACAGGACAATCTGTTTAGTGCACTCTGTGGCTGCTGTCCAAACAGCAAGATTGATAGTGTGTATTTCCTGGGATAAAATCAGAAAAGAATACTTAGAACTAGAAGGCAGCTTAGATATCATCTAACCTAACCACCCTCATTTTGATCATGATCAAATAACTCTAACTTTGTTCCTGGCAGGAATGCATAAATCCACCCCCCTCGGACCCATCTGCCATCCCTGTAAATACCTTCTCTGTGTTGTTTCCCCCTATTAGAATATAAGGTCCTCCCTGAGTTCAAATCCAGCCTCAAACACTTAACACTTACTAGCCATGTGACCTTGGGCAAGTCACTTAACCCAGTTGCCCTGCCTTCCCCTCTCCAAAAAAAAAAAAAGCCAAAAATGAAAAATCTTTTAAAAATGAAAAAAAAAAGAATACAAGGTCCTCAAGGACAGGAACTCGCTTCAATTTTGTATTTGTGTCCCCAGGGGTGAGCACAGACTTGACACATTATAAACACTGCATGGTTTGGTTGGCTTTTGTTGTTGTTTATTCATTCATCATAAAACAAGTTATATTGATATCTTTATTTTCTGCAGTTATTTCAAATAGTCTCCACCTACCCACCACCCACCATTGAACTCTCCCTCATAAGAATAACAATTAAGCAAAACCAAAGGACACAATGGATGCAATATTCTGTACCCACAGTCTTCCACCTCTCTCCTGAGAAGGGGAGAGAGCCATTTGGCCTTTTGTCCTCCAGGACCCAGATTCGTCATTATAATTGCTCCAAATGTGGCTTCTTTTAGTAGTCTTTCCATTTACATGATTGTAGTAATTTTGTAGTGTTTCCCTGGTTCTTTTTACTTTATTCTCCATCTGTTCATGATACCTGTAGGAGGAGTGGACCTACAACCTCTTCAGGCAGCTTGTTTCACTTCCAGATGTGTTTGGAACTTGTAGAAGTTTTCTCAGGTTTCTCTACTGTCCTGTAGGGATCTCAAAACTCTCTCTATGTAGACAACTCTCATATCCACATATTGTTCCCTCACCTCTCTCCTAACTTCCAATCCCCTGTCACCAACTATCTTTTTTATGTCTCTAATTGGATGCCTTGTAGACATCTCAAACTCAGCACTGACCTTTCCCACAAACCCTTTGCTCTTCTAAAATTCCCTGTAACTGGTGAAGACAACACCATTCTCTTTGTCATCCAGGCTTGCCACCCTGGTGTCATCCTTTATTCCTCACAGTCAACCCCCATCTCTAGTCTGTTACCAAGTCTTGCCATGTCTACTTTCATAATATCTCTCCTGCGTATGCCCTTTTCTCCACCCACACTGCCTCCATCTTAGGTCAGGCCTTTATCATCTCATAGCTGGGTTGTTCCAGTAGCCTTCTGGTTGGCCTCTCTGCTTTAAGTCTCTCCCACTCCAGTTCATCCTCCATGGAGCCATCGAAATTAACTTCCTATATATTTTGCACGACTGCACATGTATAAACTATATCATATTGCTTGCCTACTCAATAAGGAGGGAGGGGAGGAAGAGAATTTGTAATGCAAATTTTTTTTTTACAACTAATACTAAAAACTTTTTAAAGATAATTGGAGAAAAATAAAATATTAAATAAATAACTAATAAAATTAAATTTAAAAAACAAAGAACAACAAAATGATCTTCCTAAAGCACAGACCTGATCATATCACCCCCTACTCAATAATAACTCCAGTGTCTTCTTTGCCTCCAGGATGAAATATCAATTCCTCTCTTTGGGATGTAAAGCCCTTCACAAATTGGCACCTTCCAACCTTTCCAATGCTCTTCTACCTGACTCTCCTCTACCCACTCTATGCCCCAGCTCTACTGGCCTTCTTGTTCCTGGTACACAAGCTTGCATGCCCTTTCCTCCATTAGAATGTGATACCCCTTGAGGTCAGGGACCATATTCTTCTCTTTTTTTTTTATCCCTGCCACTTAGTACAATGCCTGGCACATAGTAAATGCTTATTGAGTGACTGAAGTGACCCGTCCAAAGTCACAATAAAATCACAGAGTTAGAGCTGGAAGGGACCATAGGGACCAAGTAGTACAATCCTTTTATTATGTAAATAAGGAACTGAGACCTGGAAAAAGGGGTTTGTCTAAGGGCACAGCGACAGTGAAAAGCAGAGTTGGGATTCCAACCCAGGAACTCTGACTGGAAATCAAGCCTCAAATCTCTTCCCTCTCCAATTTCTCCTCCAAGAACCTGCTAGAGTGCCTAAAGCCCAGGTGTTTCTGGATATGGTATCAACATTGGAAGGAGAATTTGTTCACTGCTTTACGTAATTTAAATAATAGACCATTGGGAGAAAGTACACCTCTAGACAGAGTGATGACCCCAAATCTGCAAATTAGAAAACAGAAGACACATAAGATCCCAAATATTGAGTGAGGCAAGATGTCCCAGTACCATATCCAGGAATACCTGGTTCGTGAGGAAATGATTTACATCGTTCAGAAGACTTTTGGTTGGATAGAAAAGAGATTAAAAAAACATCTCTATTGGGCTATGTATGAGAATCCCTAAAAATCATTTTGGACGGATATTACCTAAATCAGGTTTAGCAGCTCGAGCTATACATGTATTGGCTGGAGTAATAGATTCTAATTATCAAGGAGAAATTATTGTAACATTGCAGAATTTGGGTGAAGAACCCATACAGTTTTATAAAAATGATAGACTAGTTCAAGTGATTATTATTCCTTGTGAAACAATATCACTTGTGAAAACTGACCCTCCTTCTGAAATAACTATCAGAGGAACTGAAGAATTTGGTTCTACTAATAGAATAAAATTGGGAGCTAAAGTATGGGTAAAGCAGAAACCAGATGATGTTCCGAAGGCTGCAGAGATTATAGCACACGGGAAAGACAATACTGTAGCTGTTGTTTATTCAGGAGATGATTGTCAAATTGTACCCTTAACTCATGTATTCTACTGTGAATGAGGTTATGATAGTGAGTTCATGGACTCCAGAAGCACAGCTGACCCTATATTTGTCTCTTTTTGGCTTTTTGTCTGTTAAACTTGTTTGTGAGATTTGTTTTCTGCAGGTTTGGTACCCTCCACCTGCAGATGCCTGATTGCTCAAGCCAGATGTTGCCCCCTGTCCATGACTGTGATGTGCCACTTCTTAGACCTGGCATCGACCAAGTTCCAGATGACAGCTAAAGAACCGAACTCTTGAATGGGACCTCTTGGGGCAGGGACAGCTCTACATCCAATTTCAGCTTGAAGGAGCTTTGGAGAAGAGACCTTCACCCGCTACCTCAAGATTTTGAGCTCCATTCATTCAAGGGGGGAAGGATGGAGTGCTTGTGGCCAAGCCCCCACCCTAAGCTATTGTTTGATGTGCAAAGCTTTTCTATTATCCCTGTTATATTGTTGCAAAGTTCTGTTGACACCAGTTTTTCCAACAGGAATGGGAATTTGAAGATCTTCCTTGCCCCTTAATAGACCTAGGAGGAGTTTGAAGACCTGCCCTGCTTTGAAAGTAAACTCTGGCCCCTAATAGGCTGAATGTAATCACATGGAGCCTGTGATGGAGGGAGTTTGCTGAAGAGAAGCAGAGTCCACAGGAAGCTGGTCAGAACTAGCCAGACAGGGGTAGGGGAGAGAGGACACTCAGGCAAGGAGTCATATAGGCTCATGAGTAGATATTGATCTTGTACTGGTTTGTGG
>CM053582.1:16100498-16164476 GCA_028627135.1 Pseudochirops cupreus
TACACCTACCCAGGCTCAGAGAAACAGAGTTTTAGAGACACAAAGGACCTCAGAAGCCAATTAGTCCAATTCCTAGTTGAAAGGTATCCCTACTGACAAGTGGCTCTCCAGTCTCAGCTTGAAGACCTCCCATGATGGGGAGATCACTCCCTCCCCAGCCCATTCCACTTTAGGACACCTCAGAGTTAGAACAGACAGCTTGGATTCTGGGTGGTGTAAAGATTGCATTGGCACTACAGTGATCATCTCTCTTTAATGAAGATACAAAACTGATCAGATGCTTCTATTATTGCCTTAAAAAGAATGTTATTACTGGGGGGGAAAGCGGGAAGTGAAGGAGGGAGAAATAAAGATCTATTTATGCAGAAATACTCATAGAAACCATATTCATAATAGTAAAAACTTAGAAAAATTAGCTGGGTTGTTGTTACTCCTTCACTCTCAAAGAGGACTATGACAGCAGGAAGGTCATGCCACGACATGCAAGTGAATTGGATTTAAGTGAAGGAGGGCTGTGCAGTCACCAGTGATCTTGTCATTGAAGGAAACCTAGAAAGGCAGAGTGCAGGAGCAAGAAATTTGCCCTTCTCCATGGGACCCTGGCAAATTTTTTTAACCTCTGTGCTTTAAACAACATAAGACTCAGTTGCAGAGAAGGTGCTGACTTACATTGGTGGACAGAGTTTCCTCAATGGGAAGTTCCCCATACTGTTTGTTCTCTCCTTTTTCCACTGTGATCAAACCCTTCAATTTAAACAAATCTTCTGCAGAATTCCTGAAGTGAAACCCTCTAAAATGATTCCTTTTAGTGCCTATTAACAAACAAGATGCATTTTTTACAAAATGCAAAAAAAGCAAACACCAAGTGGGGGGGGGAGGGAGGGAGAGGGTCCCTTGCAGGAGTGAGAAACACTGCCCTATTCCAATGAAATCCTAGCCAGTCTCCATCCCTCCACCAGTACACATAGCTGGCTTGGTAGGAAAATTGTAACAATCTGTGTCCCCACCCTCCCCGTTCTCCTCTCCTCACCCCCAAAATGTAGAACAAGGAATCCTAAGGGGATGTAGAAATAAGCAGGGCATGCTCGGAATTATTGTTTTGATTAATGTACACATCTCCATTTTTTTCTCCAGAGCATCATTGTCTAATGGCATATTAGTGATAACAAACAAGATTAGATTAACCGAGTGTTCTCGAAGCATAAAGGGACATGATATTCCCAAAGGGGCCATCCTAGTACAGAAAAGAGCTGAATATTCTCTTTACCCATCTCTAAGTCACTCTGGTTTTTTCTTTAGAGGGGCCACCATTTGTACCTAATTTTATAGACCTTGATGGGTATTTAGGTTGGCCCCACAACGGCCCATTTTTCTAATAGTAAATCATTATATTCATTCATCTTTATACTGGCTTGGAAGCTTACAAAGGATTTTATTTAAATTATTTTATTGGATTCTCCCAACCAAGCTATTCTACTTTCCTAGATGAGGAAGATGAGAAGTAACTTGCCTAGTCATAGGCCCAATCACAGATACAGAGCTGGAAGTGACCCTACAAGCCAAGTTGAACCGCCTCATTTTACTGATGAGGAGCTGAAGCTCACCCAGAGAGGTTCAGTGACTTTGCCCAGGTCATTCAGGAAGTGTCAGAGGTGTGATTTGAACCCCGGACCTCAAACTCCAAATCCAATGTTCTTGCCACTGCCCCACATTATTCCTGCTAGGCCAGTGGTTCTCAACCTTCCTAATGGTGCAACCCTTTAATACTTGTATGTGGGCGTATCTGCATGTGGGTGAACCCACCTGGAGACGGATAGAGGAGCAGTGTCTCGGTTCCTACGCACATTGGAAATATGTGTTTTCAGATGGTCTTAGGTGACCCCTGTCAAAGGGTCACTTAACCCCTGAAGGTGTCGTGACCCACAGGTTGAGAACCGCTGTGCTAGTCCTTCCTTCCTAATAATCCATGTGGTCTATTGCAATAGCTTAACAGGTCTTCCCAATACCATTCTTACCTTCCCAATCTCTCCTTAATATCACTACCAACTGGCTTCATGGAGATTTGGTTGTTATCATTCCTCTCAAAAGACATTCAGTGCTCCCTCTCTATCGCCTCCTGAGGAAAATTCCAACACCTTTCCCTGGCATTTAAGGCTCTCTGAAGTTCTCCATCTTGCCTTCCCAGCTTTATCTCATCCCACCATCCACCTAAATGGGATTGCTCTGTACAATACTCGAGTACCCTGTGCTTTTTGCACCTCTGGGACTTTGCTCACTTCATTCCCTCCTTCTCCCTTTACAGCCACTGAATTCCTACTCATACCAACTCACTTGGCACCTCCTCAAATAAAGTCCTACAGGCCCCACTCCCCCAATGGAGCACACAGTACTTCATTCTGTCCCTAGCGTACTTCTGTTATAGTTATTTATGTTTCTATCTTACTTCACTAGACACTCTTTCCCTCCCCAGGATTATGTCTTTGTAAATTTTCTTTCACACCATTCCACAATGCTCTACACATAGTAGGTACTTAATGAATAGTTTACTAAATCAAATTTATTGGTGCAAGAAAAAACAAGTTAAAATAACCTGATCATGGCCTCTGGAAGGGAGATCCTTAATGGGTGATTTATGTCAAACATAGGTAATAGGCCCATGGGATGAGAAAGGCTTGGAATAAATGAACAATTCATCACCAGTGGTATTCTAAAGCCCATGAAATCACTCAAGATATCAGTTATTCCTTGTTTGAAAACCTTGGGCATCACGATGACAAACTCAAACGCTTCCAATCCATAAGGCCAGTTTGGTTAGTCATTGAAGTCAGATGGCAGCACACGCCAACAGGAACAACTCACCTTGACTTTGTATTTGCTATTCGGTCAGCCCCTTGCTTTTCTTCACAAACGGATAGTCAAAGCTCTGAAAGACTCTGCCAACTTGACAGACCCAACTGCCCTTGGTCTTTTTAAGAGAGAAGCCCAACCGTGCGAGTGTCACTCTAGAAAAAGCTACCATTGCTTTGGCTTTGTGGGACTTTAAAAAGGACAGCAAGCACTAGATGGACATTTTATTGTAGTGTTAACCATGAAAGACTTTGGGGATGCCAAGCCCGGTAATCTTCATGTCCGTCTCTTGATACCAGCTGTGTTATCACACTTACTGGCTGCCTGACCCTGAGCAAATCATGCTCTCAGCACCCCCAGACAACTTTGAGTAGCTGCCCGTCCACATGGGTGGAAGGAGTTTCTTCACCCACAGTTAAATTTCACTAATAAACCCACAGATTTGGTGTTTGAAACAAAAACTGGTCATTCTGAAAAGCTGGTCGATTACTAGTTACCTTAAATAAGCTTTTAAAAAATACCCAAAACCAGGATGCTGAAGTACTTAGATACTTTCATTGCTTAATAAGAATAACTATCAATATTGTTTTATTTTGGGCTTTCAAGTCTGCAAAGCACTTTTCTCTCAATGACTCAGCAGAACATAAGCTCCCTGAAAGCAGGGACTGATTCGTTTGAGGTTTTTTTATACCCAGTGTCTAACATAGAACCTTGGAACATATTAGGTGTCTCTTGAATTGAACAACACTGGGAAAGGAGCAGTACAAGTATCATGCCCATTTCATGGACGGGGAAGCTGAGCCTCAGAGGTGAAATGTATCGCTTATCAATATGCAGCTGATAAGTGGTGAAAGTGTTCGACCTCTGAGCTCCGGACTCCAAGACTAGTCCAGTGTCCTTCCCCACAGGGCAGAATATCTTTGAAGTCCTTGGTGTCTGCACTAAATGCTTTGAGCATGTGACGTTACAGTGATGAAGAGATAGCATACAAAGTGAAGAAAATAAAAGGCATTTTAAACACACAGACGAGTGGTTTAATCAACACGAAACTTTTTAATAAAGAACACAAAATACCCAAAGACTCACTCTTTGAAAGGACACGTATTTACATTATTTACCAACTTCGGAAAGCCTCAGTACCCACTGTGAACCTGTTAGGAAACATGGCAAAGATTTCATGTGTGGTTAAGGGTAAAAGCAAGTCACGAGCCCTCTGAGGACTCTGCAGTGAAAGAGCACGTTCCCGTATTCTATCAGCCAAGCTTTGAAAAGGCTTCCTAGGCTAGTTCCACCCCCTCCCCACACGCATCCTTCAGACACAACTCTTGGAGAGTTGTTCTACAAAAGCCTATTCCATTTGGGATGGAATGCTGCTGGACTCTTGCAACTAAAACCGATCCAAAATAACATTGAATGGAGTGTCCGATTAGATGCTTCTGGATGGACAGGTGACGTCTGTTTAATGTTAAAGTCAAGGGACTGGAAAAAACTTCCCAAGGACCAGCAAAATACCAATGAAAACCGCATCGAGCTATGCAGCTCCCTCATTTGTCATGGTCTTGTTTTCTCACGAATGATGGGCTTTGGCACATCCATGTAAACCAGCGAACAGAACATGTTTATCACATTTCTGCAAATGCATTATTCAAGAGCGGTCATTTTTTTTCCTTAACTATCCAAAATTGAATTGAATAAAAAGTGAAAGGCAAAGTTTATGGGTGTGTATATATATATATATATATATACACATATATATATATATACGTGTGTATAGCCATATAACACACACACACACACACACACACATATATTTAAAATCTTGAACCTACAGATAAATAGAATAAAATGTAATTTCTTATGAACTCGGCTGCTGTGAATTGCATGCAAGAGGTATTCTCTTTGTAATCTATGGCTAGATGCTGACCCAGATGTGTCAGTTGTGGAGCTGGCCTGGGTGCCCTGAGACTGGCATAACCACAGCCTGGCTTGAAGACCTCCCAAAGGAGACTGCTATGAGAAGAGGACTGATGCCCAAGCTACAAAAACTTCAGAAGAGCCGGGCAAGACACACACAGGATCAAGGAGGATAAAGATGGAAAAGTCTTCCTCTAGCCTTTCTGGAGACCTAGCTTGGTTTTGCTGGGGTATGTTTTATTTGCTGGCCTGCCAAGCCGTGAAACTCCACCTCTCATTTGAGAAGGGCACACGGCAAGTTCAGAAAGCCCAATTTGGACCAGTATAGGTTTTACCCTTCAAATAGGCCTATGGTGGCAAATTAGAAAATTCTTTAAAGCAGGGAATTCTAAAGCCAATACTTGATTATTTTAAGGATCTTTTTTGGAAACTTTTTAATAAAATATTTTGCTGGAGAAAAATAAGGGACAGAGGGAAGAAAAGTAGCTCAGAACTTACCCCACTCAGAAAGAAACAGCTCTTAAAAAAAATCCTTTTTACTTTGTCAATGATTTTTTTCAATTTTCATTAATCATTTCTCCTGACTTTATATTTTTGGAGTAACTGCTCTTGTTTCAATACAGGCAGCCTCCAAGTTTTGTTTCTTTGCTTTTTGGAGGGGGAAAGGCAGGGCAATTGGGGTTAAGTGACTTGCTCAAGGTCACACAGCTAGTAAGTGTTAAGTGTCTGAGGCTGGATTTGAACATCAGGTAGTCCTCACTCCAGAGCCAGTGCTCTATTCACCGTGCCACCTAGCCACTCTACAGCCTCCAATTTTAAAAGGGTGTTTCGCCTGGGTGGAGGCATCTCTTTGAGGAAGGGACCTATCCACCTTCCAAATGGTGGGGGGAACGGTAAGGCTCCTGGCAAGGACAAGCCCACCTGGGAGGGTGATAACTGGCGGCAATGTCCTTGTCAGATAAGCACTGAGCAAGAAAGGAAAGACGAAGCTGAGTTCTAGGACACAGAAAAGCTGAGGCTTAAGAAGGGGTTGGGAAGGCCTGTCAAGAGGCCACCTCTCTTTGTTAGGTAACCACTTTCATATGAAAAGGTACCAGAAAAGAGGGGCATTTCCTAAAGCTGGCTACAGAAGGCCATTAACAAGGAAGGGCTTAAGGAAATTTAATTGGCAAACAGAAAAGGCAAAGGCTACTTGGCTGAAGATTGGGATTAACATCTTCCCTTCCTTGTGGCCTCAAAATGGTGGTGACATGGGTGCAATATTCCAATATATTATGCTAGTTTGGGGTATTTAAAGGCCACTTTTTTTCCTGCTTGCACTGCAAGATGGACTTGATGCATTGTGGGCTACAGCAGAAATCTCACCAACGTACACGTGCACAGTGGGAGAAAAGCAGCCTTTTCACTCTCCAGATTCCTCCCAGTTTGGAAAGCTCCATCGTCTTGCTACCCTTTTCTATGGTCAGTCATTCCAGCCTAGGACATTCTCTTGCACAGTAGGTGGCATCTGTGTTGTGGCTGTGTGTCAACTCATTACATTGCAAGTGATATTGAGAAGCAGAGAGGGACCAGCACATCCTCTCCTTGAAAACCCCCAGATTCTGAAGGATTTTCTATTCTAGGACTTTTCAAGGAATTAGAATAAGGATGAGAGAAAATAAGCTCACCTTCAAATGGAAAGAGATTTGGGATGCTTTCAGAAACCTTAGCCCAGAAAAGAGGCCATCGTCACTGTGCTAGGAGAACCAGCACAGCTGGGTGAGGGGCAAATGTCACTCGAAGCTTCACGGGGGTTTGTTTTCACTAAACAGTGTGATTCTTGCTTCACCTGCTCGAGATTTAGGAGCAGCTGCTCCAAAAACTTAAAGACGTTTTTTCTGGGTAAGATTTGTTTTAAAAAAACAGCCTTTCAGTGAAAAAGAACATTATGAAGCAAATGTCAAAACACTTGACCACTTAGTTCTCTTTGCAAGGGAAAGCACGAAACATAGGTGAGTAACCAAAGCTCAGAATGGTTTTTCTATGCGATAAATCCATCCAGGATTCTGTACGGTATGTCACATTTGCATGCACTTTAGGCATCCTGGGTAAAGCCTCCTGTATAACAACTCGAATACTGCCTCCTAGTCATAGTGCATAAAGGAATCCACACTCCCACCCCAACCCACCCCACCCACCACAGGGACCCTTCACAGACCCCAAATCAAGTGACGCATGAAAGATCAAATTGTTCAGAATTTGTTGCCATCAACTAAACATGCAAAGAGTTCAACAGCATTCTTCTTAAATGTAAACCGTGCTCTTTAAATGGGTTTATCAACCACTGAAAAAGTCCATTTTGCTATATTTTTCCACGAAATGGCTTTCACTTGTTGAGTCATCGGTAGTAGAAAAGAAGTCAATTAATTGGAACAACAGGCTAGTTTCCCCACTGGCAACTGTGTATGATATAGCAAGTGCTCAAAGGCGAACGTTTTAGGCAATGTAGTTGTACTGGTTTGGATTCTCTTTGTCTCTTTCCATGTAGTCCCTGTCAATTAAGGATTCTATTCTCTTCTTGAGATCAGCAGGCTGGAAAAGAAGGAAAAGGAAAAAAAAGCCTGAGGGAAGAGTCCAGAGCTGAGCTCAGCTCCCAATCAAGTCCTGCTTACAAGCAGACCCCCTCCCCTCAGAAGCCCAGGTTATAGGCCAGCTACCTTCTGCTCCATACTGGGCACTCTCCAAACAACAGGCACCTGTTTTAACTATGCTAAATAATAAATAAATCAGGATGGGAAATCCATTACCACGTCTTTAGTGACACTGCCACGGTATATTTGCAATATCCCATTTCCTTCATTTTCAAATAAGCAGGAATAGTAAAAGCAGAAGAGGATCTGGAAGCATCACAGTCACACTGTGAGTGAGGGCTGTGCTTCTGTACCCTGGCCTATATTATGTACAAGTGTTACGTGCCTTCTCTGCCCTGGCATCACTCACAGCTTTCTGCTCCTTCTAGCCTTCATACTACTTAGAGGAGACATTTCAGAACTGAACAGTCCTGAATGTTCGATGATGAAGGACTAATATACGTAATTAGAATGGTGTTATTGTAACTTATTCATTTCTTTCAGCATTCTTAAGGAATCACAGAAAGTCAGAGCTGGAAATGACCTTAGGGGCCAACTGGCTCAACCCCTATCTCTGAAAATGCTTTGGCATCTCCAGTGAGATCTTGCCTACCAAGTGGACCATTCCCTCTGTGGTCAGCTCTCATCGTAAGAGGTAAGAGCTTTTATTTACATTCACACAGTTTGCAGGAAGTTGAGGATACTGACTCCTTGCAGACAGTTGGACAATATAATCTGTGAGTTGAATTTTAAAGTAAGAGTAATAATAATCATGCATTTGAAACATTTGACCAGGAAAGCTGATCATTTAAAGGACTATTTTGTCAAAGTGAAAAAGTCCTTTCATATTAACCATCTCCCATATCCCTTACCCCTAAAAGAGAATCAGTCCAACTCTCTGGATTTCCAATGTCTTTTAAAGCAAGGCAAACATCAGAATTCAGGAGTCCTGTATACTATGTGAATGAGCATTTCTGTCAGCCACTATCCACTGATTCAGAACATTTCAGAATGGGAGGCTCCCTGAAGGCAGGGACTATTTTGCTTTCATGCCTCACACACAAGAGAGGCTTAATAAATATTCATTAGGTTGGTTTTGTTGAAGTGAATTGAATAGCAAAACTGCTAATCCTATAATTTCAAGGCTGCTCAGTAGGTGATTTTTCTCAGTTCATAGTTGGCTAGGTTTAGTTACTGGGCATCCTATCAACAGTATCAACTCTTAACTCCATTACAATACAGATGTTAAGAGCTGATGTTACAGACTTAAATTTGAGAAGAATCAACTTGAAAATCTTCTACAAAATCTCACAGGTAGTCCTGAGCGATAGAGGCTTTTTAATAAACTGTTCTTCCTCTGCAACCTGTCTTTTAAAAGAGTGTTGTATCTAGTGACGCCATCAGAACCTAAAAACCAATCTAAGGGATCAATGAGAAATCCAACCCTTTTTTGTCTTCAAAAGAGAAAAGGTACAAACTTAAATGCTCACAATGACACTCTCTCCACACCCTTTTAAACTAGAAGCACTTTAGGCAAGAAGAGGCAGGTGCTTGATCACTCACCTTAACCGGGAACTTCAGCTGGTTATACACTTCGGAAACCAGCAGATTGTGGCCAAGGGCCTTTCTCATCTTCATGATTCTCACGATTGCAGCATCAATCTGATACTGTCGATCCTGAAAGACCCTTTCTGTAGTGCTTGCTTGTTCCTCTACCTGGGAGGTCAAGTTTAAATTTAAAAATAAAGAGGGTTGAAGGGTTATTATCAAACTCAAGTGTTCCTGGGCTCCCTACCAAACATTCACATTTGGGGGACGCAGCATGACCATTTTTTAAATCATCTAGGACTTCTCTAAAGGAACCTTTATAAAAGCAAAAGGCAGTGCTGTCTGTCCAGTGGTGGGCCCTGGATTGGGAGTGACTCCAAATTGGACCTGATGTCCCGTTTTTCCCACTGCCTGTGGGTTTGGCACTGAAAAGCATTTGGACTTCTCAACCATAAAGTGAGAAGGATACAAGGACTTCCACAAGCTAGTACTTCCATCAGGCCTTGGTGAAGAAAGCACTTTATAAACTGTGCAGAAGCACAGGTTGAGAACAGAAAGGGAACCTACAGATCAATCTAAACTGAGTCTCCCCACCATTCCCTCCCCCTTATTGTAAAGGCAGAACAGAAGGCCCAGAGATGGCCACATAAACAGTCCAAGTGTGTGCTCCAACACCAGGTCCTCGCATTCCAAATCCTGGGCTGCACCAGCACAGCAGGCCAATTGTCTCATCAAACTGAGCCAAATGAAAAAAGTCTCTGCTCTTTTCCAAGTTCTGTCCCCTCTCACCAAATGAAGAAGCATTAACTCTCATTCTTGGAGCTGTTTTGTGCAATGTTGGAAATGGACTCGTGCTAACACACTCATAGTCTTTTACTGACTATAACACTTGTCTGGTAGATGGTAGGGCCTAAGGGTGGGGGTTCCCCCCCCAACTGGGTGAAGTTAACTGAGTCATCTGGCTATGGTTTGCACCTCTGACCTTTGTGTCAGGAACACCCTTCTCAGACACTCATCCATGCACAAATTCACTCTAGTGATTCCAGACTTAGATTTGGAAGGACCAAGAGCTGTCAGTACTTAGACTGATTTGATTCCTAGACATTTTACAGAGAGAACCTGGGCTGAGAAGAGCTTCAGATAGGATAAAACGAAGACAGAATACTTCCCAGATGTGTCCTATATCCAAATATCCACAGCAGAAGGGACTCTTTTGGAGACAATGCTTGCCTTATCCCAAAGACATCAATTTAAGTAGAAAATTGGCATTCTAAACTAAAAGGTTCTGGGAGTTTCAAATTGATGCTATGATCATGACTTTTTCTTTGTTCACAAAGATGACCACAACTAAAGCTCACCTAATTCGGTCGATTCTTCCTCTAAGCACTACTCCCTCTAACAGGTCAGGCTGTGAGCTCAGTAAAACAGTAGTAGGACAGAGTTCATCTTAAAAGCATCAAGGAGAGGCAAGAAACATTACAAAACAGAGAGAAGAAAATACCGTTTCTTTCATCTGGATCTGATTGATTTTGATCCTGAAGAGCTTGTGTCTGAAGTCATCATTGCAGATAAATTTATCGCCATCTTCCACATCTTTACCCTTCGGATTTTTTGACAGAACTCTAGCTTTGCCACAGGCTAATGATTGGAGTGTTCTCCTTAATTCTCCATCCTCTGAAGAAGAAACCGTGGTTTAGGATGTAGGTCCTTTGCTCACAGACACCAACAAGTATGAGAAGTTTTTAAAAAGGGACTAGGGGGATGTTTTCTAAGGCATTTTTGTTCCCCCTCACATACCCTCTCCCCTAACTCCCAGTCTCTCCTAGCAACAAAGGTCAAAACAAAACAAAAAACCAGTTCAGCAGAATCACCCCAGACACTGGCACTATCTAGTGGGTGTAATATGCTACACCCAGAGTTCCCCCACATTTCCAATCAAAGGGCGGGAGGGCACATTTCATATGGGATCTGGCTCCTGTCCCCATCCCTCCACTAGCATTATGTTGTGCAAAGAACCCTGAATATGGAATCAGGAAAGAGCTCAATTTAAATTCTGGCTCTGACACTCAATAGCTGTTGGATGGACCAAGGGCACAGTACTTAAACCTGGCTAATCTGTACAAGAGGGATAAGAATACTCTTACTACTTACCTCACAGGATTGTTGCAAGGAAAGCAGTTTCTAAACCTTAAAGCACTATAGAAATGAATTATGATTGTTACTGGAATTGCTCTTGGATGTTATCAAATGATGTCCTCTTTGGGCTTAGCCACCGAAGGGCCTGTTCTTAGTCTTCCTCCTGTTCTTGTGGCTTCAGGAATAGCTCAGTGTAGATGACCGTCAAATCAACATTTCACACCCTAACTTCTGAGAGAAATCATCTGCCCATAACTCGCTAACCCGCCATCTCTTGCCACCACCTCATTTCTCTGAAACCTGTGTTTGGCTTCCCTCCTGGGATGACCAGCCATTCAACCCCTCCCTGCCACTACAGCCTCACCTCCCTCCCTTCGCAGGTTAGACCTCATGGTCAACCGATTTAACTCCATGCTGCCTTCCAACTTTGAATCTCATCCCCCATCCTCCTACTGATTACACCTTGGCAAAGGCCAATCCTGGGTTACCCCTACTGTCTCTATCTCCTTAGTGCTTACTCAAAGGCTGCTAAGTACCATGAGACGAAATGGTAACTGAGATGACCAGGTCCACTACAAATGTACCTTTTCTAATCTCAGCTGGTCTTAATTGATGCAAGGTACTCCTTCTATTTTTCCCTCATTGAAAAAGGGTTACTCTAAACCTCTTCTCAAGCCTCCCTCTCAGGTGAAGAGCTCTCTTATCTAATTGGGGAAAAAAAACATATCCACTTCCTATTTTCCACTTCAAACCCCTCTTATCATTCCTCCATTCCCTCCTCACTTATTCCAGGGTCTGAGAGACAGCAGCCTCTTCTAGTCAAGGCTGGCCTTTTCACTTAAACACCCGATTCTGTTCCTCTCTCCCCTCCTCTGGCAATCTAGCCCTTCAGTCACCCCCTTGCCATCTTACTTATCTCCTTGTCCTGCTTCCAAGTCTGTTTCTCATTGTCTCTGTATGTACATCCAGTGCCCTGCACTGTGCCACCTGAACTGAATTTTGCCCAGGACCATCAAATTCTATCATCTAGCCCTGTTTCCAATGACTTTAACCTCTTCCTCCTTGTTTTACAATGCCATTACAATCTGTCAACAAGCACTAAGTTTTCTTCCTTCAAAATGTCCCTTCTTCTTTAGTTCTACATCTGCACCTGTACAGACCCTCGTCACCTTAGACCTGAAAACAGCATCTCTTCTCTTTTCCTCAGCAAAATTAACCTGCCATTTTTTTTTGTTTCAAGTGTTGGCATTTCAAATGCCAAATGCCTATCGTAGCAAGTCAAAACATTCAAAACATTCCCTTGCCTCCTATCTGTCTGCTTACCCAACACAGTTTCTCAACTACAGGTAGCCTAGCCATAAAGTTGGCCCAACCAACTCTTGGACAGGTACAAAATCCCCTCCCTGCTTTGATTGGTGCCTTCCAGGAGTAAATCCTCAGGTCAAATCAGCAGCTGGCCAAGCAGCACACCTGGATTAGATTTGGGTCATTTGGCCTTGCAGTACTTTGAAGACAGGTGCATCTTACAGACCACATCTGATGCAGAGGATGAAAAAGTAGAGAGATTCTACCAAGAACATTGTAAGATCCTTCAATAACAGAAAATGAAATGGAGCATATCTCAACTGTTAGGGACTACATGGTGACTATAGCTTCTGTGTACAGTCAAGTCTGATAATTTACTTCAAAGATCAAAATTAATACCAGGTTAGATGGTACCCAAATGAGGTGATTCAAAACAAGAGAAGACCAGTTACACACTGAAACAGTTAATAAAAGCATTATTTGTGATAAAAAAAAACTGAAAATGAAAGATGTGCCTAACAAATGGGAAACAAACTCCAGTCCATGGTGGAAGCAATGACAAATGTGAAGAAATCCAAGAATCATGTGAAAATGGAAATGTGTGGCTCTAAAAAAAGCAATGCTCCATTCAATATGATTTCACTGGTACAGAGAACTGTCAGCTAAGGGAAGAGATTCCTTCTACCAACGCAGACCAGCACCTGCAGGACAACACTGACAAGCAACAAAATATAAGAAGAAAATGCAGGTGCCATCCTATCAACATTACACTGCATTTCTTCCTTTCTCTCTTTTAGCAAGAGAGGAATGAAGAAAGTGCCGTGTACTATGAGTCACAGCCACACTAATTAGGTGGTTTTCCTTCCATGTTTTCAGGGAATAAAATTGGGAGTGGGGGAATGGTGTGATCTTGGTGTTCATCGGGAGGTGTCTGTTGTGTCAAAACAAGATGTATTAACACTGAATTAGACAGGTAATGATGAGAAAAAAATGCATGCAATTACAACAGTTCCAACACAAGCTTTTTAAACAAGCTGTTGACTGAAAAATAGACAAAAGTACTGAGATGGACATTTAAAGAAGTTTAAATGATGTAAAATAACTGTCACAAAGAGGAGGCCAAAGGAACCCAGAACGTGCCCCAGTCAACACTGGAAAGTAAAAGCTCTCCTGCAAAACTCAGTGGAAGGAAACTGCAAACTACAAAGAGCACCTCTGCAAAAGGCGAAAGAAGCAATTAGCCAACCCTAAGACGCAACTAAGCCAAATCAGCTCAAGAACACTCCTAAGCCCAAGTAAAAGGAGCAAAACAAATAGACCCCAAATGGGACAGACTGGCCAGTGTTTCTATAGTGATTTATTCTCACTGCTGATGACAGGGAAAGGACATTTGAATTCTCTAACACTTCAGTACTCGATAGGCTATGTGAGAAAGCAGAAATGACACAAAACAAAATCAAGCTGAGAAGAGTAGCTGGAACTAATCAAATATGGAAAGAGAAAAAATATGGAAAGAAATCCAAGCCGGAGATGACAAAACTCAAAAGACACTTGGATCAAATTTTCACCCTCTTGCTTCCAAAAGAATGGGAAAGTGGGCAGATTATATCATTACATCCAAGAAAGAGAACAGAGAAGAAATAAGCAATTAGTGACCTGCATTCTTACTTTTCCATGTCTATAATACCTTTGAGGATAGTTCTTGCACATCTCCTGGGTATCTTTAAGGAAAACATGGTAAACGGGAACAAACCTGCTATACAGACAATTCTCTGTAGAAAATGTCCTCAGGATCAGACTTAACTAAGGTGTAAAGAACCTAAGATCCCACTTCATTATGTATCCGTCGAGTCTCCCGTCCAATAACCATAAATCATATGAAATTCCTTGACAGATACAACCACTGAGATAACCTTGTTCCAGAAACCCCTAGTTATCAATGCTGAGAGGCCCAAACAGGGAGACACATTTATCAAAAGTGTTCTCACCACTGTCACAGGAGATGACTTGTACAAAGTCCAAGTGAAAGATGAATTTGCTTTAGATTGTGAGGGTCTCCAGATTTTATTTGCACAGGACACTTTTCTGACTATACTAAGTCTCAGAAAACAGCAATGCGTCCTCACTGGCCACGGTCACTCATTTTCCCCATATAGCGTGAAAAAAACAAATGAAGAATGACATGCATTTGGATGAGATCCAGAACTGAACAGAATGAGAAGAGCAGGCAGGGTGGCATCTGAGAAAATGTGGAGTGCTTTCCATGATCTCAGGCTGCTTCCTACTACAAAAGCTTATTTTCTCAATACTATACTCCCATTTACTGTTACATGACTTCAGTAAACCATGGAACACCAGTCTCAGAAAAACTAAAATTATTGGAGATCCAAAGGGCAATGTAGAGACACCATACTATCCTGCAGTCTACTCATACAAAAATGACGTACATGACGAGAGGTGTAAAACACATCATCAAGGACATGGATGAGAGGAAAAGGAGGTGGGGCCAGTCAGGCAAAAAAAGGGTAAAGATACCAGATTATCTGATTGTGGCACTTGGAGCCACAACATTCTCAATCTCGACTTGCTTCTCCATGAAGGATTTATGGAAGAACATAGACAATATGAGAACAACTTGTTGCTTATCTATACTGTCATAGGAATACCACTGGTGAGATCACAAATCCATCGAAGATAACCTGCTATACTTAGAAACAGTATCATGTGTAACAGTTCAGAAATTGCTGTTCTCTCTGCCTAAGAAACCCTTGAGAGGAGTCAGGTCCTACAGTATAGTACTGAACATTAAGCTGTTGGTTGATGGAGTCAGTACAAACCTATTCCTGTAGCTTGCTTGATGTCTTCCAAACTGAATTCTTCACCTTCATTAAACATTAGCAGCACCAGAGTTTGGAAAAGAGACACCTGGAGTTCCTTTTTCCCCTGTTGAATAAAGACAGTGAATAAACATTACTATGAGAGGCAGCAGTGCCTATTGAATAGAGGGCTAAAGGAGACCTGGGTTCAAGTTCTGCCTCTGACATATACTGGGTGTGTGACCCTGGGCCTAGTCTTTTAAATTTTCAGTGCCCTAGGCAACAACTCTTGAAAAACTTCAGTCACAAGACAGCTGCACTGGTGGAGGGAGTTTGCTACACAGATGAAATTGGTCCAGAACAATAAAAATAACCCACATTACTGTAATTCATTCACGTGTAAGAATAAACCAAATTGCTAATTTTTTAATAAGCATTTTTCAGTGCCTGATTTGGGTGGGTTTAGAGATCCAGATCTGAATCATCTAGAAAAACCAAAGTGATAACATGGCACATGCAGGGAGAAAGGATTCCCACTTAAGGTCCCTTCTAGCCTCATAATTCAAATTAAATGAATGGGAAGGGGCTGTGTTCCTCTCACCGTCCAGTCTATTGATCAGGCAACAGCAAAGAAAAAAAGCTCCCTTTATCATGCAACAGTCTTGCGCACTCTGTCCCATCCCCATAGCTCCCCCACATCCTGCCATGTGGATTCTGCCCCAATTGGCAGGGGCAATGTTTTTGTTTCTGCAGCAAGTTATTACAGATCACATTCTATAAAGGGCCCCCTAAAGAGCAAAAACCTGCCAAGCCTAGAGTGAAAAGGCCTCACCATACCATGGAGCTATTTCAGATAAATGGATAAAAAAGAAAACGGTTGGATTTGGCTTTTTTTAAATGCTGCTGGCAAGAAGAATGATTAAGTCGACATGAGGAAGATTCAAAACAAACTTTGGGAGCATCCACTTGCCTCTTTAAATTCTGCTTTTAGTACACAATGTCCTAGAGTTGACTGCCACTGAAGCTTCCTCCCACTGTGTTTACCCAAGTAAAAAGTCTTGAAAATCTCCTGAAGTCTTACCATCTAAAGAAATGAAAAAAAAAACAAACCTTTAATTAAGGCCTGTCTTCATATATTGCATTTACCATTCCTTAAAATATATAACCGAGTTATATTATGTGTATGCGTGTTTACCATTAGAAGGACATGAACTTTGAGATGTTTTCTAAGCAATGATGGAATACTATCCAACCCAGCTATCACCACGACACACCTTTGAGCCAAATGCTTGGCAATGGGTGCATGGCTGGGGAAGGGAATCATCCATAAGGAAAGGAGTCTAAAAGGAATTGGGCACACAGCTGACCTCATCAGCCATGCTCCCAAGAAATGAACTAAACAAAAAGATATGAACATGATAGTATAAGAGTATACAGCTTTTATTTGGTGCCAGTATCTCTAATGAAAAACAAGAAACCTTATAGCTACACATACACTGTCTGTGTGTGTAGCTGTCCACACACACACACACACACACACACACAGCTACACACACCGACACAGACAGACACACACAGGCATTAGGCTCAGAACCTTTTTGGGCCTCAATTTCCTCTACTATAAAAGGAAAGGAATGGCCTGACTGGACTAAACGACCCCCCCAAAGCTCCTTCTAGCTCCAAATTCTATGTATTCTAAGCTACTCTAACATTTAGGTTCTATCCAATGACTTACCTCAGCTGGTAAGTGAACCTCCATAGGCACATAGGTTGGCCAATAACCCATTGTCAAGATATTCACGGTTAATTCAATGCTTCCAGGAAAATTTTGGTTTTGCATATACTATAAGATCAACACACAATGAAATCTCATGAGAAAAAGTGAAGCCCTTCTTAAAGGACATTTATATTTTATGTTACAATAGTGGTCCATTTAAGAGATTCCAAGGGGCAGCCAGGTGGCGCTATAGCGGATAGAGCACCAACGCTGGAGTCACAAGGACTTGAGTTTGAATTAAGCCTGAGATACTTACTAGCTGTGTGACCCTGGGCAAGCCACGTAACTCCAGTTGCCTCCCCTCCCCCACAAAAAGAAATTCCAATTCAAGCCTTTAGAAAAAGCAACTATCACCCCTCACCTTAAAACATCGTATGCAATTATCACAGAATCATAAAGATGGTTTCTTATGCAACAGAGCCCCAATGAACAAGATGTGTAAGGATGCCAAAGAGAAGCAGCACTATCACAAAACTTAACTGGATGCTTTACCATGTGTTTATCAAATCATAGCCTTACCCAGGATCATTTCACATTAACAAATGGCAATGTTAGGTGCCATCCTATAATGCACTTTTATGTTTCATGTCTTCTTATTATAACCTTCAAACAGAGCATTAACAGAACCAATTATACTTGTCTTGTGATGTTCCCATTTTCAGCTGCTCCTCTCCCACTCCCCGGGGGTTTTTAGCAAGGCTTTTGGTCCACTCTTGCTTAACACAGGCTGACTTGCAATGACCCTAAAAAGCTCTCCAAGCATGCTCAATGTCTTTCCCTTTTTATTTGTTCTCTTTTGTGATTATAGCAGAGTAAGTTTTAAAGGCTTCCTGGCTCAAACCTATTTTCTTCTCCTGATCCCCACCATAAACCACCCAGAGAATGAAGATGCCATTTAGCTGTGGGCCAGTGTGAACTACCTGTTTGAACTGAACCATGATGTCTTTCGACAGCTCCATGTCTTTGAACATTCCTTCCAGTTTGCTGGTAAACGCAGCTCCACATTCTAGGGGAGAAACATTATACTATGCACAACAGATGACAAAGAGTTTTAAGAATGAAGAATTTCTAGCTCAGAATGTGCATTACCATAAAATATCCAGGACGTGTTCTTAAAAGTTAAAAGAAAAATAAATTCAAACCCAATACCCCTAACCACTAATGCAAAGTCCAAATTCTCAATCTTGAAAGTGACCTTATCTCATATTTGGACAAGCAAATACAGTAGGACACTTTAAAGCAATCTAAAATGCAAATGTTTGTGTGTGTGTGTGTGCATGTCCATGCCTCCTGTCCTGCCTTAAATATAAGAATATACTTGTCTTAGATTGGCAAGAAATGTCAGAAGACTTGTTTGTCCCATTTTGTTTTTCATTAATCCAAAGTGCTTAAGAAATTAAACTACAAAATGACAGGAAAAATTGGACAATTACAGAAAGACCCAACTGGGATTTTCCCGCTGGAATCTCATGCAAATATGAGGAGGGACATCAAGAGAGTGAAAACTATACCATGCTTGAGTTTGGAAAGCATTGACTTCTCAGCATCTACTGATGCACTCTTTCCAACCAACAGTCTCTTGGCTAAATCCTTCTTATAAAAGGCTTCAAAGACATCTTTCCCTGCAACATTTAAAAACAAAACAAACAAGAACCTTCAATGAGAAAATGTAACAAAGCTTTCACTAATAACATCATAACCACAATGCATCACAACTATGTTATTCAAAAGTTATTCTGACGGAACAGGAAAAGCGTTGGATTTTGAGTCTAGTCCCAGAATTCAAATCTTAAGCTTTTCTATTTACCTTGTATGTGACCCTGGGCCAGCCCCTTCTCTGGGCTGGGACTCACTTTCTCTTCTGCAAGAGGAGGAAGAGGGACTGGATGAATACTAAGATCCTTTCTCACACTAAATTTTATAGGTCCAAATGTCTAGTTATTCCACTGGACATATGACATTGGTCTGAACACAGCCCTTACTTCTAAAAGATTAATGTGAAAAGGGAAAAAAAAATATAATGACAAAATAACCTTAGCTACAGGCTACATTCAAGTTTTATATAAGGGAGATTTAGAGAAAGAGTGAGGACTATGTTCAGGCTAATACAATGGCTAGACTGTGCCTGCCACTAATAAGGTACATTAACATAAGGATCCAAATGAAAAGAATGGTCAAAGCTCCAAAGAAACATTACCTAGTGGCCATTTAGTAACAACCTCCTACTTGGTTCAAGTAGCTTGCAACCAACAATCCTTGTTAGAAGGTCAAAATGAAAGTACAAGACAGTTCCATAATGAGTTTAAGGCAGCCTGGTGAATTCAACTATAGGAATAAGATCTTTACCTCTGCCTCCTCAACTCACTATTCCCACCAGAATACACATAGCTTTTCTGTGGAGTACTTAGTTTTAATTGGAGGGGGAAAAGTTCCCACAGTTCAGAATCACTCACCGTAAATGAAACGAAATATAATCATGATCTTGTCCAACATTTTCTCAAGTTCTTCATCTGTAGCTTCTTTGTTACCTGCACGGAGCTTTGAATCCACATACTTCGCTAAAAAAAAAAAAAAGAAAACAATGGGGAAAATGGTTTCTTTAATGATGTTTAGTGGGTGGATATCCTACCAAGTATACTCACCCCCCAGTTCTTTCACCCCTGCAGAGGCAAGGCACATGCAGAGTCTAAAAAAGCCCTAGAAACATTCACTTCCATTTACAATTTTTTAAAGAAAGCTACAACTTGCCTAAGAACTGCCAGATGACTAATTTCTAGTTATGTTTCAGGATGGTCCAAAACCAAGATGCTGACCTGCCTATTGCTCATACGTTCCACCCACACAAAATACAACAAATACTAAACTTTATTCAAAATACAGTCTTTCTAAATAATCTGGGGATCTTTTATTGAACATTTCAAAAGAAAGCTTTGGCCCTCCTCTAACGGTGACACATACAGAGGTCTTAAGATGACTAAACTTGTAACATGGGAGACAGAAGAACGGAGTGGGCAAACATTTGGCTTTAGAAAGTTTTATATGTGTGCTCATACCCCCACATGTGAGCATGTATGTATTGTGTGTATATGCTAGTACGTATGTACGTGTGTGTGTGTACGTATATGTTGCTTCAATCCTGCTGCTGAGTAGGAAGAAATAAAGAAAAAAAGTTGGTCCTTACACAGGTAAATACTGGTTTTCCAGGAAATGAGTTCGAAGCTGAGGTTACAGAGGAATTCTGAAGCTGTGGTGATCCCTTTCACCTAATGCTAAAATCATAAAAGGCAAGTTCTGGATGTAACCCAATGTTATAGAGATGCCTTGCTTATATGACATTGTGGAAAACTGTACACAGTGTTGCACTGCGAATTTTCAGCAACACTCAGGTACACAAACTTTTAAAAAATTTAATTAGTTAGAATGTTTGAACAAAGGGTATTTACAAAAAGTAGTAGCCAAAAAATTAGAGACAAAGTACATGGGAATGACTGAGTAAGTTGTACCAAAGAAATGACATATGTAAGGAAGTCTGAGAAACAAGGACAAATCTGCATGAACTGATGCAGATCAAAGAAAGCAGATCCAGGAAAATATAGACAGTGACAATAGTGAAATAAATGAAGATAACAGACTTAAGGCCAAATGCAATGCCCAATGTTGGGCCACGTGACTCATCCTAGAATACTTGTCCTGAAGAGGTATTGGGGAGAAGGGAGAAAGGGAGAAAGTAGGCATCTATTAAGTGCCCACTATGTCCCAGGTGCTTTGCCAACATTATCTCATTTGATCCTCACAAGGCCCTTGGGAGATGTTATTGTATCTACTTTGCGGATGAGGAAAATGAGGCAGACAGGGAGGAGTGACCTGCTCAGGGTCACACAGATAGGAAGTGTCTGAGGCTGGATTTGAACTCAGCAAGATTAGTTTTCCTAATTCTAAGCCCAGTGCTCTGTGGACTACAGCACCACCTAGCTGCCCTCAGCTAAGAAACAGGAAGCAACAAAAGGTTTGGAGTATTCAAAAGAAGATAACAATATGAGCTCAGAAGAACTCCTCAGGCTAACACTCAGTCCTTATTTCCTCTTACTTTATTCATAATTCTAACAGGCCTAGTCACAGGTTGTGACTAGTCCTCAACAGATTAGAGCAAAACATTGGAAATAGGGGCGGGAAGTCCTTAGCACAGCTCAGGGAGAGCAGGCACACTGACAGCAAAAACAAATAACAGCTGAAAGTAATAGAGAGGACAGAAGCATGAAGTCTGGGGCCATTTGGTGTGGGAACAAATGGTCCTACATGTTATTCTAGAAAGCTTCATTGTTCTAGTCATTGTTATATACATACAATGAGATGTATACAAATACAAGGAGAGAAAAGTGTAATTCAGCAGCTAGAGGCTGGCCTTAGAGCCAGGTGCAGCTAGGGGAAAGCCTCATCTGGGCTGTGTGGCCCTAGGGAAGTCACTTAACTTCTCACTGCCCTGCTATCCATTAGAAATGACTTGCCGATCTACTGACACCACGAATTCCTGAAACTAATGAAAAATCAAATTTGGACTAAAAATCAAAACAAAACTAGGCATACAAGGATAGCTGCGTGGCTGTACATACATACACATGTATGTATGTATGTATATGTATATATGTGTGTGTGTGCACGTGTACTTGCTCAACCTGCCTGGCAGCTGACAGTCTTAAAGGGAGAAGAAATAACTTGACCCAAAGTGCCAAAGGCGGCACAGGGCAGAGGTATGACTTGAACTGAGGACTGTCAGAATTGAGTATCTAACCATCACATGGGAGCAGTATGACAATACCAACAATAATAATGAACACCGCTAAACTGACATTTATATATTTGTACAACACTGTGCAACCATCTCATCTGAACTCTGCAACAATCCAGCAAGATAGGAAGTATTATTGTCTTCATTTAACAGCCGGGTAAACTGAGAAAGGTTAAGTGGCCTGCCCAGGGTCACAGAGCCAATCTGAAGTAGGATGTGACCTCAGGCCTCCCTGATTCCATGTCCAGCTATCTAGTCACTGGCCACCTAGCTGTTGTCTCATAGCTATATGAACTCTCTACTTCTCTTTCTCTCACCCAGAAAACTCTATCTACCAATGTGTGTATATATACAAATCAATGTGTAAATAAATGTAAATAAATCTACTTACACAGAAATATATTTTTCATAGATCTGTATATATAGCAACATTTTTAAAGCAGCTCAACCTTAGTATTATTCTGAGGATCAAAATAATTAACCCAAGTAAATCAACTTGCAAACCTCAGAGTGCTACTGAAATTCCAGCTACGGTCATCCATATTTTTCAGTGATAAATACATCCAACTTCATACACACAGAGACAAGTGAGATATAGCTGAACATGTAAATGAAGGATACAGGTATAAATATGTGAAAATGGAGATATGTAAAGTGAATGGTAGTGTATGAAACATACACGAGTGGAGAGCTTGTGAATGAATGGCTACCAACCTATAGGCACTGTTTACCCAGGTAAATATACAAAGATAAGCAAAACATGAATGAGTGCACACAGGGGAATTATGGGTGAATGAGAGTATACATGTGAAATATATAGGAAGGCTAAATAGATGTATGACAGGAAAAACACAAATGTACATGTGATAAATCTATGCAAATGAATATGTGTGAGATCAATATCAATCGACAATATCATAATCTGAAAATACTTGTTCCATACATGTAAGAGAAACATTAAAGGATATAGAAATATGAAACAATCTAATGAATATGTATGAGTAACATATAACATGTATACAAACAGAGATCCATGCAGGTGTGAGAGGAAACATTCATAAGGGTGCCTGGGTGGCACAGGGAGTGAAGAGCTGCTCGTGGACTGGGAATAAGATCTGAGTTCAAATCCTATCTCTTGCTGACTGTATGAGCCTGAGACAGTAAAAGCTCTCAGCCTCAGTTTCCTCATCTGTAAAATGAAGATAACAACAGCACCAAACCCACAATGTCGTTGTGCCAGTCACATGACATAACATAAAGGGTTCTGCAAACTTTAAAACCCTACATAAATGTTTGTCGTTAGTGTTGTTGTGTTAGTGTTACTACTGATGCAGGAGGAAGTGTGTGTGTGTGTGTGTGTGTGTGTGTGTGTGTGTGTGTGTGTAAAAATGTGTGAAACATGGGTATATCAGAAAAAAAGATAAATGGATATACATACAAATGGCTATTCTGTAAGACACGCAACATATATGAAAAGCTTATGGAAATACATGTGTAGGGAGGTGCATACTGTGGGTAATACATATTAATGGAATGATATAACTTCATATACATGAAATACGTATGGGCATGTATACAACTACCTATAGATTTTGCCTTATTAATTTATACATGTTTCATACATACATGTACATATACATTTTCGTTCATATGCTTTTCATCTTTATATAGTATGGATGGAGATGAATACATCCATAAGGCAAACAAGTACATATAAGATGCATAAAAATTTAAAGACATTTACACAGATATCTATAACGTTGATATCTGGATAGAGAAAACATAGGAATGGAGAAAACAGAGAAATATATATTTATATCAAGTTATATGCACACACAAAATCTAGAGTATATCTCCAGAGATGAAATGCACCCATGGAAATATATGTATAAGAGCAATGCCAACAAATGAATAATGATAACTATATCTACATAGAAATATACAATGTATTTGAATAAATGGAGATGTGTGTATCCACATATTTACATGAAATGCATATGACTAAAGATCTACAAATCCACAGACATATGAAACTCACAGAAATGAATGGAGATATAGACACATGTTATCTATGTGAAACACACAAGACTGAATGGGAATACTGACATACACACATGAGATGCATATGAAGAGACATATGAGAAATGCTTATGGACAGTAAGACATCTCTGTATACCTATGAAAACTCCTTTGTAAAGACAGAGAAGGGAGGGCATCTGTATATAGAGATACAGACAGATGAGACACATAAATAAATAGAACTATATGAGAAACATGGTTTTTATCTGTGTTGGATGGGTGTGCCTGCAAAGCACATGGGAACAGCTTAATATATGCATGTGAACCAGAAACATGTATGTACACATTTATCTTTACATTATCTGTGATAAAATATTAACTATATCTACATGACCAAGTATATGAGTATATGGGAAATGCATACACTAAGGGACACATATGCCTGAATCAGATACACAAATGGACATGTTTAGTGTACATAAATAAATGCACACATGGCAAATGTATATGTGAATGGTTATAGATGAGAAATAGGGATACAGATTTAAAAAAAAAAAGTCTGGTCACATATATGAATTTAGATCTAGCTACCCAGGGACAGGGCCCAGATCTGAGACATCATCAGTACCAAGGTGGGGCTGGCACCTTCTTGGAAAGCTGGGGAAGGGCGGGCAGGGAGGACTGCCAGGCTGGCTCTGGGTCCACTCTGCTATGCTGCCTCATAGATTATGTGCGTAAAACAGAAAGGGGCACGTGTGTGTGTGTGTGTGTGTGTGTGTGGGAATGAATCACTGAAAAACAGCATATATACATACACAAATGGAGAGAGCAACAATTATTGCAAAATACATGTATGGAGTGAGGGATATATAGCTATATATCTCTCAAATACATATGGACATGTGAAAAAATAATGTCTAATATTATAATGAATGTATAAATTAGGTATATACAAAACATGTATCTACATGTGTATACAGGTATGTATGTATATGCATCCTCATGTTTTATCTCTCCATCCACAAATGTCTAAGTTTTATCTTGCTATCCATCTGATTTTTCCTCTAGCTCCAATCCATTCTGTGTATGTCTAGACTCACATATATATTTCATAATCACACCCACATATTCTTTTTATCCAGAGAGCTCTGTGTTGCTATTTCATATATTTCTCCCCTATATTTCTCACAGACAATCATCAAGACTTGCATCTCCTTTTCCAACTTTACTATACATGGATGTTCCCACTCCAGCTTTGAGCACAATAACTATTAATCAAAATAAAGGGGAATGGCGCAATGGAAAATTTTGAGTCAGGAAAAGTGGGTTCTAGTTTCAGCTTCACATGGACCTTGTTAACACAAACACGTAACCTTCAGGGTAGAGTGGAGATAATCCTAATTCTCTCGCCAGTCTCTTTCCCATGGCTTTGAGAGCTAAATGACGCATGCACAAACCCTTTAAAAACTCTCCAGCACTGAGCGAATCTAAGGCAGGATGATCACCATCTAAGTGTGCACTTATCAGCGCTCAAATTTCCATGACAACCCCAATTTAGTTCAATTTATCATGATTAAGATGACAGGGATGTAGGCAATGGATTTTGGTCAACTGTTCTGAAGAGTTAGCACTATGCCCAGTTAACACTTTAGTTACCAAGACAACTCACTACGGTAAAATGCCTCAGTCCTTGATAACGCTAGACAAATGGGGAGTTATTGAGCACTGACAAAAGCCCCTGCTCTCATAGACTGCTGAGGTGTATAGGGCTGTCTGCCCCTTGTCTTAATGAGCCAAAATTGCAATTATGCTAGCTGCAGAGACACTAGACACAGGAGGATTGTGCAGAAACAAGAATAAACAGCCTCTGCATGAAGACCTAAGAGGACTCTCCTTTGACTAAAGTTCCTAAAACCTGTTTGTTTTTTTTAATGTCAAATTCTCGGCAATTTTCCAGATATCTGTGGTCAGAAGTGAGGCCCCCAGAGAGATGACTGCCACTATGTTAGGGCCTTATCACAAAGTGTTCAAAGTACCTGGTACCAAGAAATAGTCTTTCATAATTAGGAACTGAGTCTCAGTGTCTACTCTGTGTACATGTAGTTTTTAGGCAGGAAATCAATGGAAATAACATGAAAACCAAGGAGACTTGGAAAAAGGAGGGTACAAACAGGAGTAGAAAAATACCTATGAGCTCAGCAGGCTTGTTTGGTCTTTTGTTAATGAAGGTTTCAAACGCTTCTTTCATAGCATTGACAAACTTTTCATTTTTCATGAAGCAGATATCAATAATATGGTCAACTTTATCTTTAAAATCCAGCAATTCCTGCACCATGGTCTTGTCTTTTTCAGGATTAATGACAATGGTGCTGCCGAATGCCTAGAAAATAAAAATTCAAAGTGAGAAATCTCTGGACCTGAACATTTATCTTCTTAAAAAGAATTTTCACTCGGTTTTTGTTCCTTTAAAATTTTGTGCACACACACAACAGAGCCATTTTCAAATGAGCTTTTTCAAACCTTAAAAAAAAAATATGGCATTCCCACCTAGCTACTGTCTTCACTTCGACCCCTCCAAAGACACACAATGTCACCCATGCAGGGCTCTCTCCTGGCAGATCACAGCCCCTGTAGGCCGTAGACCAATATGTCTTATTAAATGCTAATATTCCAGTTTCAAGGCTCTAGGACCTTAAGGCTAGGCTGTGGGAGGTCCCAAGTGTGGCCCTAAGCCTCTCTTCTTTTCAGCTTTCATAAGAACTGCCGGAAGCAGCACTCCAGAGGCAAAACCTTTGCAGAGCCACAATCCCCTCCATGCCATGATGAGTCAAACAAAAAGGAAAAAACTGAAGCTAGTAGACCCAAATACATTACACCACATATTAATCCATAGCATACTCACAGTGTATAAGGTATTGATTGGGGTATGTTTTACAGGATTGCTTTTTAGTACTAAAGGTCAGAGAGTTAATCTCCTTAGTAGTTTTTTTTTAGTGAAGTAGGCATTAGCATTTGGAGCCTTTAGGAAAAGGCTGGGGGGCACCAAACTCACAATCATTTGGGCCAAAAAGGAAACTGTTTTCTTCCCTTCTCCACATTCACTACTATAGCTGCTGCAGCCAAGACATAAAAGGAGATAAAGCTTTGGTGCTCCTTTGGTTCAGGGACAGCCAAACCAACACACAGATCATTTTCAACTTTCTAGCTCCTAGAGTTCCTAATGTTTTGGATACAGAATGTACTGAAGACCTGTAGATAAAGAGGTCTTAGCTGGCTGCTTTTACTCCATGAGATGAAAAGAAAATCAAAGCTGAGTGTTAGTACCTTGATGTATTCAATCCAGTGCTGCAAGAGAACCTGAACTCCGCTGCGGACCCTACTAAACAGCTGATAGAGTAGAGACAAATCTTGAATCCGATTTTCATCAAGAAGGTGATTTAAACCTAAACATTTGAAACGTTCAAACATTAAAAAAGTGAACAAAACCACCAACTTTATTTTGAACACAAGAAATCACCAGATAGTTTCAGGAGCTTGTAACTTGTAACAGTAACTTGTAAGTTACTGTTTCAACACCATCTTTCTATCAGGGTGGTCATGCGAACATTTGCTTTGGATTAAAAATACAGTCATTTTGACAAGAGACAATGGAGAGCCCTAGTTGGGGCATCCCTAGGTATACAAGGAATTCCATAGAGCAGTTTCTCTCTTGACATTGTACAGTGCATCCTCTTAAACCTGGTGCCAGAGGACAGGCTTAACCCTTGCCAAAGAGACTAAAACCCTCTTCCATTACTTGAGGGAAACATGAGCTAAAGCTTGGGCCCAATAAATCAGTGACTCTAGCACACAGAAAGCCAGGAGGTACACCAAGTACCAAGGTTTAAGAGTTGGAGAGTCACATGTGACATACATAAATACACCAGAGGACACCGAGCTTCAGGGACACACACGCTTCCCTGGGAGCTTTTCCACTCGTACAATGTTAAGACAAAAAGCTGAGAAAAGACTTCTTTTATCAACTGATGACTAGTCAACCAGACAGACTTCTTATGCAATAACGCTTGGTAGGGAATCTCATTCAAACCTACTAAGAGCCTATTCTATGATCTGTGTGATTTCCAGTGAAGATTCCTCCTCCCCTCCCAGCAGCTGGGTCTGCTCCCAAAGGTGCCAGTTAATGAGACTATCCACAGCTACAACTTTCTACTTTTACTGCTCTGTCAATCTTTAAAAACACTCCAAACATTTCTTCAGATCCTTAACCCCTAGGAGAGGTGGGCAAATAACATTTGTTTTGTCTAGGTGAAAAATCTGAAAAGCCCAGGGAATCTCAGTGATCAAATGAAATTTACAGGGGGTGCCGAAGGTAAATTGAGGACCCAGGTAGGCTCCAAACCTTACAGGCTTCACAGCAAGTGCCAACCACCCAGCATTTGCCTTTTACACTGGGTCCACTGTATCATATCAAGAATTCCCATTCTGCATTTTCTGTTCTGCATGATGGTAACTCATTTTGACTCCTGATTTCTGGCAAGGATGGTAGGACATGCAGCCTCAAAGGGGAGAAAAAACAGTTATCCAACTTGGGCCCTTCTCCTATACATATCTCCTTAGAGACATGGCCATGGTATTAGGCTCAACGGAGAAATCTTTTCCCGATTTCCCACTCGCTGCAAACATTTTAATAAATACAATCTCTCTTGTTTATATTGGAACAGTTACCTTTCTGAAGAATGGCTGTTAAGTGTTCACCTAGAAGTTGCCTTTCTACAGTAGCAATTAGTGGCTTCCTATAGAAAAAAATATGTTTAGAATTATTGACATTCCCCAACATTGGGGATTTAAAGCCTCTCTTGAAAAGAACTGTAAAATAAGCTATTTTCTGTTAGTCCCAACTTTCTTTAATCACAACCTGCAAAAACCCTGGTCTTCTGGAATCTGGAAGAAGTAAGAGCTCAGAGTCTTCGGCACTTGCATGAGGCACTGTAAAGTAACCAATTCTGTGGCCTCACTGTGTTTGGCCTTTTCCTGCTGTCAGGAAAGCAACCAAGAGGCTGCCTGAGCTGCACTCATTGGCAGTAAGTAGGAACTGGAGGATCATGGGAGCAGGCTTTCACTGAGCAATGTTCACTGAACTTTAGCCTAAAGGTCTCAAAAATCAAGGCAGTCTCTTATCACAGTTTCTGCTGTTGGACGCACAAAATAATCCAACACTCAACTAGACCAAATCAAAGCACTTGGCGGCTTGTGTTACTTTACTATACAAACCAATGAAAAAAGCCTCAAAAATCACGTGCCTGGCACATTTTTATGCCTCAAAAAGCCTTTGAGAAATTAAATACAGATGGTAAAACTATTAGGCTGAAGCATGCAGCAATACTTACTGGGTACTCAGGTCTAGATAGGTGATCAGTCTATCTGTTTCCTCTTCTAGACGCTTGTTGACATGATGAAGGTATTCAGGAACCTGCAAAGACAAATTTGTCACTTCCTATTTTCTCCCTGAACCATCCAGAAGAGTACCTAGCCTGGCCTACCCCTGACAGAGCTGACAGGCATCATTAGCTATGACACTACAAGTGGTGTGGATGATCTGGAATGATGGCTACTGGGAACTAAGCAAGTGTCACAGAGAAGAAGTGTGTCACAAGAACACAGGGGAAAAAATTCCATGGACTACATGGGCTCCACTAGGTACTAGTCAATCGTCTGAGGCAGGGGGCTGACGAGCACCCATGTTTTTTAAGTACCTCTCTTTCTTGCATTAAACGCTGACCCTCTGCCGCATAGAGCCGGTTGGTTTCTTCCAAAAATTTCTGTTCAAAAGAATCTTGATAAATCTAAGAAATAAAGGAGAAAACAAGTCAACTTATCCATTCATTCACTCAATAAATTTATGGAGAAACTGTCACATGCATATTACAAATTTGGCCTATAAAGTCCCCAATTAGAAATTATCTTCTACTTGGTTAGTGGTGACATTCTCTACTTCAAGGGTCTGTGATTCATTTTTGCCAGGGCAAGCAAGTACTTCCCCCTACACAAAGGCAGATCAGACCCCCCCTCTCTGCCAAAGGAGAGAGGCTTGAGAGTTATGAGGGACAAAAATCTCGTCCCTTGCAGCCAACCTGTTGATGAAGTTTGCTGAATTTAGCTAGGCTGGTTCAAAGAACACAGGTGTCTAATCACTAGGCCTATCTATGGATGGAGCCTTTCCAGCTCAGTAAGGACTCCCTAAAATTACACTTTGCTGCCACAGCTTGAGAACCTAGGGTCAACTCTACACTATGAAGAAGCATCAGAAAAGGACATTAGTGGAGGAAGTAGAAAAAACACTCACCTGTAAATCTGAAAGCATACTCAGAAGGCTTCGAAGCAAACTTCTATCAATTGCTTCACCATTCCTTTCCCTCTCAATCAAAAGGAGAATGCCTTCGATAGTCTTGTTCTGGACTTTCTGATCACTAATTATATGGGTCCTAAATAATTCTAGACCCATGTCCCTGAAAATCAACCAAACAATTTCCTAAATAGTCGGCAATTTTTGAAAATGTTAACTTTTCCCACAAATTGTAATTATGATTCTTAAGTTTTGAATCAGCTCCTTTACAAAGTTTGTGCATGGGCAAAATGAAACATTAAGTTTATTTTTAAAAAAATATTCCACTAGAATGCATTTATACCTTTTGTTGTTAACCAAAAACTAGCCTAAACTTCAGGCTTTCTCCATGCCTAAGTTTTCTTATGGTGCTGTCTCTGGCACAGTTTCAAATCAAACTATTAATAAATAAAAAGGAGTGACCAATAAAGACTGGCCCAAATTAGACTATAATTTTTTTAAACCACCATTTTTTGGTATTAAATTTGCAGTGCTTTCTCCAAGAACAGATGATGTCAGTATCGATTATGTAGTATGGAAATTATCTACTCTGGATATGCCAAAGCAAACCCTTGAACACAAGGCTAGCTTCCTCCAACACACAGTTCTTAACATATTATCTTAACTGTGTCCACTGATATGTGCTAAGGAAATACAAAAAGATTTTAGTATGCGTAAGCCATGGTATTAGGAAAGTTACATTGCTAACCAGAGTTCAAAGCCAAATAGAAATGACTTGAGAAGAGATCGGCAGTGTAGATTATCAAAGGTCAGTGCTAAGAGTTGTACCAGATAAGCCTATTTATCTATTTGAGGGCATTCTTACCAAATGGAAGGCAGCATTGAATTCTGAAGAACATACGTTCGATCCAGGAACAAAAAAATGCTCCTGATCATGATCTGCCAGGAAAGAAAATAAACCATACCGATTTCTGTATTTTTTAAAGTCTGAAATATCATCTGCTCATAAAAAGACTTAAAGAGAATAAAAAGCAAGCAGAAAGGATGTGCAGTGCACACGTACACACTTGTGAAATCAACACTCCTCTCTCCCATTAATCTTATTCATATGGATTTTTTAGAAAGGGAAACTTTATAGAATAATCCTATTACCTCCTTACTCAGAAACAACATGGAGAGTTACATGTAACACTCCTTTTCAATGGAAGTGGCTTGGTGGCCAAAGGCATGGGTAAAGAAGGTTCTAAAACTATGGATCTGTGATAGATTAGAAACACATCAGAGACCATCCAATCAAATCCTCTTCCTTTACAGCTTGGGGATAATAAGAGCTGGAGAGGCAAGTGACTTGCCCTTGGCTACAGTCAGTGGCATAGCCAGGGTTCCAACGTACCAGGGTACCACATGCTGGCAGGCTGATTAATGGAAAACCAGCTCTACTGCGATCCAAATGGGTAACAGAAAGTTTGGGTTCCGACCAGGCTTAAACCCAGAAACCACAAACAGGATTCTATATAGAGAACATCTGCCAATTCTATGATAGGACAGAATGCTGAGCTTTAAAAAACAAAATGGGTAAAAGACATTAAAACCCAAGTCTTTAAGAATCTCTGATTTCACTGGTGTGGGTACTTGTTCCATCTACACTGACCATGAGTCTTCTATGAATCAGAAGACTGTCTTTGAGAGTTGCTGTGGCTCTCTGTTGTCACACTGCAGATGAACCTTTCTAGATATAGCTGGCTAAGTCTTGGCCAACAGATATCCTGTCAGTCACCAAGCCCATCGGCAGAGCCCTTCCAGCTTGGCAGGGCCCTGCCAGGATTTACCCTCCACTGGCATAGCCTTCAAGAAGCCAGGGTCACCTCCATGCCATGAGACAGGGCATAAAGGAGGACTTTAGAGGAGGTTTTGAACTAAGATGCAAATTAATCTAAAACGAACAACTCTCTCTGTTTTAAGATTTTAAAACAGCAAAAATATCTATTAAAGAACAAAAACAAATATTGAAAAAGTACCTACTAGGATTTTAAAGTTATCTTTGAACCAAATCTAATTGTCATTTTTTTCCTTCCCTGGCCTCATTCAATGATGTTTCTACTCCAGTATTTTTGGCTTAACTATAAAGACTTCTTGGAGCTTACCATTTGTCTGCAGTGATTCTGCCAGCATTTATCTATCTTCTTTAGGAACAGAACACTGTCCAATGAATCCATGAAGAGATGTTAAGAAAATATTAACAGTCTAACGCAAAGTAACACATGAAAGCAGTTTTAAAAATAAACATGGAGAACGTCCCATACAATGAGGCTACACAATACAATCCCAGACAACAGCACAATTTCTTGACAACGTCAGTGTTTCCTCTCAAGGTTGCCCTAAAGGCAGAGTTGAAGCCCCCTCAGAACTTCCCTACACTAAGTCTCACATTTCCAGTTTCTAACTGAATTTTCATTCTCCCTGCCCCATCCCCAATGGAAGTGTGTTAGGGGAAGAGGCCAATGCTGAAAGTGCACTTTATTGGTACTAACCTCACACACTACAAAATTAGATTATAAACATACGGTTCCAAAACCCAAAACCTGCTACGTCTCTTTCCAGAAAGGTAAATGGAACTGGACTAAAAATGCAGAGGGAGAATGGAAAGGCAAAAAAAAGGGAATTTGCTACATGTTGTTTGTGCCTTAAAAAGGATATTCTCGGAATTGGTGAATTTGGGATCTGATGTGCTCTTCACAAATCTGTCTCAGCTGTTTGTATAAGTTTGCAGAGATCTTGTAGGAACAGAGGTTTTCAACAGCCTGCAAGATTAAACAGATATATACATCTCTCATTATCAGTGAGTTGGAGCATTTTTTCAGAAGGCTCAACATAGCCTGGATTTTTTCATTACCTTCTCATACTCTTTGGCCATTTATCAACTGGGAGATGGCTCTTATTCTTATAAAGTTGAATAAGTTCTTCATCTATCTTAGAAATAAAACTGTTAGACAAACTTGCTGCAAAGTTTTTTTCCCTAGTTAACTGTTTCCCTTCTCATTTTTACTATATTAGATTTGTTTATGAAAAAAACTCCAGATGTTATGTAATCAAAAGTGCCCATTTTCTCTTCTGTGATCTTCTCTATCCTTTGTACGGTCAAAAGCTCTTCTTTGAAAGGGTTAAGAATTCTGATCAACGATGATTCCAGAGATGATAAAGAACATTCTCTGACTCCTGACAGAGGTGATGTACTAAAACCGCAGAAAAAGAAACATTTTTGGCCATGGCCAATGTGGGGATGGTTTGCTTGACCACACATATTTATTACAAGGGTTCTGTTTTTCTTTTTCAAATTGGTGATTGATATGGAGGAGAAAAGAAATATTTATTAATTGAAAAAAACAATAATTAAAAAAAAAAGACCAATCACAAATACCATCTTAAAGAAAGGATGGAACACATTATCAATGATTTACATCAAAATACCCTTTTATGATATTTATTTTAAAAAACTAGCCAGCATACTTGAGAATAGTTACACATCAAGATAAAAGTCACTAGATTTAGTCAAGTATTCTACTGAAATGAACACATCTGTAGATAAGATTAAGACACTGCCCAGAGGAGATTCAATTTTCAGCAACTGTGACATACAAAAGCTATCTACTTACACACTGATTTGTTACAAATCCCAATTTCTTTTTCTTCAGCACGCGTAGGCATAACTCTCTGGGTACTGTTGTTACCTCAATCAAAAGATTAATACCTACAGTGGGCTAAAAGTTTGCTTCCTATAATTTTAAAAAATTTTTTCTCAACTGGAAAAAGCAGAGAACGTCACCAGGACTTTTCTAACAAGAGATACAGTATATAATTATGAGGAATTTCTCCCACATAAGGTTTCAGTTTAAGAATATTTAACCAAATATAAATTTGCAAAACAGTACAACTGATAACCTTAAGACAAATGATTGCAATTTCCTGTCCTTCTATAGAAGCTAAATTGTTCTCTTCTTATGGCCTGGACTAGATGACAAAGGGACAACCTCCAGGCTGTGGTGGTTAGGTACACCAAATGCGTTTCAAATGTAAAACAGCTGGCACAGAGAGTAAAAGGATTTTGAAGAAATTTGGTAAGAATTCAGATGTAGTGACAAATGTAAAAAATATTCTTTTATAGACCTCAATCAATAGCCAAAGAAGTCCCTAGTCCCTCTTTCTCTCCCCTCTAATATCCTGCTCACGAAGCTGCATCTTATACCCTTCGGTCCCTCACTTATACTCTAGATGAACATTTCCAAATCATGGGCCATGGACACCTCAAACACAGCAAGCCCCGAATAGAACTTCTCTTTCTTCTCAAACCTGATCCTTCTCCTTAACTCCCCTTTTCTGTTAATGGCACCACCATTTTGCCCAGGGTCAAAATATAGCCATCTTCCTACCGGCACTCCAAAATTGAAACAGCAAGTTTGTTATTCTTGCTTCCTAAGATCTCCTAGCCCAGCTCTCTCTTCAGAACCAGGTCCAGTGGTCCATCTCAGGGTCATCAATCATCACAATGTTCCCCTGTTCCAAATCCTTCACTTACTCCCCATCGTCCATCCCAGTCAATATAGCAGTGGAGAACCGCTATCTGCCTTACGGCTGCCTTATCTACTAGCACTTCTTTTTACCCATTCTATACTCCAGCTAATGCTAGAACACATCCCAAGCTTGGCTGCCTGGCTGCTGACTTCTCTGTCCCAGAAATGCTCTTTACTCCTTCTTCTCACTGGCCTTCCCCAATCCCCTCAGCGAGAAGTGAAATCTCCCCTCATGCAAGCTCTGACAGTGGAATCACCCTATTTTCTATTTTTATTTGGTGCATGGCTAATCTCTTCTCCTGGATTCTAAGCCCCTTGAAATCAGGGACCTTATCTTATTCATTTTTTTCTCTTTCAATCTCCTAGAAGAGACCTAGGTACACCACAGGAGATTCCTAAAGATCTGGTGAGTTCCAAGGGGTGACCAAATCTACTGGCTGAAGTAAAAGGAATATACTGGAAACCACATTCTAATCTCCAAGGTCTAGAGATCAAACTAGGCTGAGAAAAGTTTTTCAGGCAACTACCCCACTTCCCATCTAGATTGAAACCTTCCTTCTCATCTTCCTGGAAAATGAAGTGAAGAAATAAGTTTCCCTTAAAGAGTTTCTCAACTGAATCCTACAGCAGGTAACCCCTAGCAAATTCCCTCATTCATTCAAAAAGGTGCTGCCCTCCCCACTCATTTCTTCTGGTCCATGTCGCCCAGTCCTTGCATTTAAGCCTTCCAGAGTCTCCAGAAAGCAATCCCAGACTGCCCCAGCTGTATTCCTATAGCACTTATCTCTACCATTCATTGGATAAGATGTGTGATGGCAGATAGAGAGACAGAAAAAGGGGGAGAGATAATGTCCTTCCTCTCCAACCTGATTCTAATCCCTTCATATGCCCGGGCCTTTTTGTCTTGGGCTCTTTTGTGTTTGGACCTTAGGATCCCTAGCTCCCTAGTCCGGTACCCTGTTCTAAGTATGTATTCAATTAATGCCTATCGATGATGAAACACATGCTTCACCTCTGTCTTTCTCCCAGGCCCTGGATCTCTCAGTATGTCTGGTTCCATGGCTTTTGTGAATGATTTGGGAGTTGGAGTTTTTCTATGAAGGGGTCATTAAGCAGACTTAGAAGAATAAGTAAAGTTGAAGGATAATTGTGATTTGATGAAAGGACTCTAATCTTAGCCATCCTTTCAAAGCAAACAGGATACTTGAGATGGTAAAATCCCATTACAATAAATACTATTACTATAGAAACTCTCATATCAGAAAGCTGAAGGCTTAGATACTGCACATTTTCTACAATGAGTAATCTTAGCAAATAGCTTAAGTCTCTGGACCCTGACCCTGTTAGTCACAGTGCTTTTGAAAGGTCCAGGTTTTATATCTTTGGACAGCAAAGAAATGGGTCAAATCAGTCTCTACTTCATTTTACCATCTGATATTCCCAGCATGCTTAAGATCTCAGCTTTCTATTATCAAAGATTTACTGTCATTTCATCACAGAGCTCTGGAAATTTTCATGTCCCTGATATTGTAATGCTGTGCACAAGAAAGGCACTTGATGATGCTGATCATTTACATTTTAAACTACCACTCAGACATTCATGGTATCAATTCTAAATGTCGAGGGAAAAGTTTTAATGAACTAAAAGGTAAGAACTTTATCAAGTCCCTTGAAACCTTATTTAAATTTAGGGAATTTGTGAAAAGATAGAGCTGGTGTCACCGAAAAAATGAATGAAATAAAACTCAGGGGGCAGCCATCACCTGAGGAATGGCTAAACAAATTACATTATGCAAATGTAATGGAAAGCCATATCATGCCAGAACCATGCCCAGTGAATTAAGAAAAGGGACAGTTTTAGAGAAACCTGGGAAGTCTTGTCTGAACTAATGCAGAGTAAAGTGAGCAAAACCAATGTCTACAAAGACAACAATATTATAAAGATAAATAATTCTGAAAGACTCAAGAAATGCTGTTGAAGGCAATGACCAACAATCCCAGAGGACTGAGGATTAAGAAGAATGCCATCCATCTCCTGGCAGAGAGGTGACAGACTCAAGATGGACACAGCAAATATGAGAATGTCTTGTTTGACTTTGTTAAAGGGTTTTGTTTCTCATTTTGTTCTCGGCAGAGGGAGGTGGAAGAGGAAAAAAAATTTAATTAAAAAAAAACCCACCAGATTTTAATTGAAATTGAATGCTGTGCAATTATAATGATCAAGCTTAGACCCAAAGAAGAGAGATAAGAAATTTTAAAAAGAAGGAGAGGGAGGGCTAGTAAAGAAGCGAGATTAGAAAACATCTCCCCCCTTCCTACTCTGCAGATCTGTGGAACTATGAATGAGGGGACACAGATAACTTTTTCTATATTTTAGCTACAATAGGTGATGGAAAAACAAAAGATAACAAGACAGCAATTATTTAAGACAAAAAAAGGTCTTGGTTTTGATAGTACATTCAACAATTAATGCTTGTTACTATTCTTTTGTTCAGCCATCAAGTAGCCGTTATCCTTTAAAGCTCCCCCATGAACTATCAGATGTCACTGGCTTTGTTAGTTGATGTTGCTGTTTTTCATTGTTACAAAGGAATTTTTAAAAATCCAAAAGACAAAAACAAAAAATAAAATCCCCCAAATCTCAACATTTTTTAAAAAAGCACAATGGTGGTGATAGATTTGGGAACAGCAATGTCCGGAAAGAGATGAGCTCCAGGGGAGATATGGGGCAACTTGGGGCTCCTCTGGGATCAGATTTCATCAGAAATTCTTTTCAAAGTCCTAAGGGAGGACTAAAGCTTAGAAAGGGCCAAGTGACTTGTCCATAGCTCCACAGCTATTAAGACGAGGAAAGAAATCTATGACACCAGGATGTGATTCTACCAGTAAGATCGAGATAATAACATCAGCCAAGGATCATTGTGAACATAAAATAAGGTATCAGAAGTAAAATGCTTTGTAACCAGAAAATGCTAAATCGAAACAAAAATATCAGCACTGCAAAGCTCACCTGTATAAAACTTATTAATTCAATACAATTCAATGTATTGAAGCAGGGGGTGGGGAGTGTGGGGGAGTACCATGACTATCGATAGTGATACTAAAAAAGACAAAAGCATCAAGGAATTATTTTGAAAAATACAGAAGCAAGCAGAAGGCAGTTCAAAAAAGGACACAGACAAGCAGGGCAAGATTGGAATCACCATGTTAAGTCTGAAATAGTCTTTTGAAAACCCGAGCTGCAGGCAGTACAGTGGATTCACAGCTTCATATGGATTCCTCCTTTTCTGTTCTTCGTATAGAGAAATGTTCACATTGGCTGACATTTGTCAGGTTCATGAAAAAAAGTGAAAGAAGAAAACTGAAGCTAGGGCTGGGCTCAGCTCTGGGATTTTAGCCACATATTCTCTACTCATAAATTCCACTATAACAAAACAATTTGTAGAGCCCATGGAGTTTAGTATAATATCCTATTTTTTAAAAAATTGCATATAAATGGTAACAATGACTACCATTTATATAGATAGTACTTTACAATTCACAAAGCCCTTTACTCACAAAAACATTACTAATATCTCTATGGTGCTTTAAGGCTCTCACTGAACTGCACATACATTATCTTATTTGATTGAACTTTATAACAACCCCGAAAGATTAGTGCTCTTATTATCCCCATCTTTTTTTTGGCTTTTTTGGAGGGGGGAAGGTAGTGCGATTGGGGTTAAATGACTTGCCCCTAAGGTCACATGGCTAATTTTGTGTTAAGCGTCTGAGACCAGATTTGAACTCAGGTCCTCCTGACTCCAGGGCTGGTGCTCTATTCACTGCTCCACCTAGCCGCCCCTTATTATCCCCATTTTACAGATGAGGAAACTGAGGTGCAGAGAGAAAGTAACTTGTCTCTGGTCTAACGTCTAGCAAGCATTTGAGAGAGGATCTGAACTCAAGTCTTCCTGACTCCCAGTCTGTCTGGCACCCTACTTACTACCTCATGCTACCAATCATTCTCAATTACAATGCCAGCCATCTATTCTCACCACTTGGCAATTATTCTTAAGCTGAACACAGATTTTTAAAAATTGTAAATCTTTTACATATAAGATTTTATACAAAATGTATACATGTTTATTTCTTTCATACAAGCTAATGACAAGAAAATGCATTAAATTTACTCATCCTACTTCTGGCCTCTCCTCTCCAAAGTATACCCATCCCAAACACTTACTTGCCTGAAAAACTCACTCACCAGTGAAAACAGAAGCATGTAGCAAATGGAGTGTAGGAAGAACTATAGGTCATGTCTTGGCTTTAGAGCTAAAATTCAAATCCTGTGCTCCCAAAATATATTGTCTATTGTGTGGGAGCAGGAGAAAAAGGGGGTAAGGAGTGGGATTTGTTGGGAAGAAGAGAAAGGAATATGAGGAGGATTAAATCCACAGAAACCCAGAATTCCTCTACCTGAAGACCTAGGAAACAGAGGAGAGACCGAATTTTGTTGTTTCCTCTCCAAAGCACTGACCTTAGCTTTGTCTCTCTCTGATTCAATACCTGCTTAATGTAGTATCTTTTTTTTGCAGACTTTATGTATTTAAAAACAAGTCTATATACACTGCCAACCAGAACTCTCATTAGCTAGCTAGTTTTTACACACTCTGAATGGTTTTAAAACAGGTCCATGTAACATACTAAAATCATGAACAATTAAGGGTACCAAGGTGTAGGTAATTTTTCGAAGAATCACACTATGATTACAACCTAGGAAGAACTTAGCAATGTTTCCCACTGCTAAGTTTCTGTGAGTTTTTAAAAAGACCTAACTTTCCCTACAATTACAAACAGCCTCAGGTTTGACTCCAGTCACCTGCACGAGAGAGGTAAGCAAACTTCAGCAATGTCCAACAGGCAGTTCCAGGCAGGGCCAAGGAGGTCACCAAAGCCTTTCCTTAACTAAAAGGGATCAGGGCCTCCCTCACCCAGGGAAAGATAGTCTGCACTGCTGCTAGTCACTTCCTCCTCCTATTTACTCCAGAAATACATCATTACCCAAAATGCCCCGTAGTGAAAAAGTTATTTCACAGAGAACTGCCCCAACAAGATGCCTGCTTTTGTGGCCCTTTCCAAAAGACTGCTCAAGTTCTCTTCCTTCAGAGATCAGAACGACTCCCATATAGAAAATAAGAATAATATTCTCAGGTCTATTTCCAGCTAACAAGCCAATGAGGAAGCTAGCTAAATAGCATCACCATCATCAACAACTACAACTACAACTACTACGACTACTACTACTACTACTACTACTACTACTACTACTACCACCACCACCACCACTACTATTCTTCCTCCTCCTGCTCATATTTACATTTTTATGTGACTGATACATAACCAGAAAAAGTAGAAGTCATACTTCTATTAAACCTAGAACAGACCTTGACACACAAGAAATTAAATCTTTGCTGAGGCAACTTGAGTCACACAAATCCAATCACAGCCCATACTCCTTTGTGGAGTAAGGAATAGAACTGCTCTCTCAGCCTAGTTAATGGTGTCTACTGAAGCATATTTGGAACGTGAAGCTTCCCAGTGGCAGGACCCAGAGATCTGGGTATCTCACCAAGAAGCTAGCACACAGGTGCTTAACAAGCATTTGTTCAATCGCCATCCATTTACCATCCAGCTATTCTGAAGCCAAGCAGGAAAACTTTATCCACAGAAATCAATTGCTATTGTGTTTTTTAAAAAAAGAGAGAAGAAGGCCCTTAAAAGATACAATAACCAAGCGAAACAATATTCATATAATTTATATTCAAGAAGACAAACCACCACTGTCTGTGGCTAATGGTTTTCAAGTTACAGAAGTTAGAATTGTCCATCCCACACCCAAAACTACAGTGCTTTGACATAGTAAAGTTTAAACACATAAACATCTTGGAACACAAACAAATGGAATTGTGCTTACTTAAGCCCAAAGTCTCAAAATCTGTGTGCTAATTTGGGATGTATTCCTAGTGCTAAGAGAAACAAAACTTCGAAGTACACACTTTCTTAAAAACCGAAAACTTAAGCGGGCAAAGCATGCAAACAATCTACGCTTTATAAAGGCTCATCTTTAAACAAAAACACTGAATTTGCGTCGAGTACAAAACCGGGACCTGAAAGCCAGGTGATATGAAAACACTGTATCCCAGCTTTGTTCCTCCTCTTTTCAACACATGAATAACTCAAAATAATCGTTTTTGTGAGAACAATCCAAAAATTTAAGTTTTAAATTTAGGCCTCAAAAACAGCAAAGCAATTAGAATCAACAAGTGCATCTCTTCAAATATGTGAATACTAAGGTATTATTTTAGAAAATCATTTCAATTCAAAAGCTCAGAAAAATTTTTGAGGCCAAGTAAAGTAGATTCATTAACAATCCACATCTCTTATAAAAAGCAGGATTTTTGAAGGCATATTTCTAGGTTATATCCCATGTACAATCGTATCCAAATAAAAATGCTAAAAGCTATTTGGGAAAAATGAACATGATTAGGGAAAAAGTCAAGACATATTAAAGTTATATACTTTTTAAAGAGTAAATGGAAGAACATTTTCATCCCCCAAAGTGAAATTTATAACACACTTCAAATACTATGATGGAATAGCCTTCAATTATATATGCACTGAGAGAAGCACGTGAGATCACCACTAGCCAAAAGAGCCACACAGCTCCTATGTGCCTTAGGGTCCAGTATAACACAATAGTCTAACATGTAAATTAGAAATTTTGAAAAGCCAGACTGTATTAAAAAAAAAAAAACCAACTATTTTGTCATTTGAGAACCAACTGCCCAAGTATTAAAACATATAGGTGAATGCTACAAAGATTGATTAAAAAAAAAAAACCACCAAAAAATTTCCTCCTGGGATTCTACTGATATGAAATTTGAGGATTTTTCTCCTCCAATTATAAGTCATGTATCAAGTGACTAAAGCAATTTGGTGCAAGAGTGACACCACCAATTATTGCACGGTAAAGTATTTCGGCAGAATCACACAGTCTCAAGAGGTAGAGGGGACCCTCCAAGGCTAGCTGGTATCAGAAGAATGAAATCTACAAAATAATAGACAAGTAGTTATCCAGCCTCAGCTAAAAGATTTCTAATGAGGGGAAGCCCAATCTACTTTTAGATAGCTCCAATTGTTCCCAAGTTTTTCATCACAAAAGCTTAAGTCTTCTTTAGTCAGCTAAGAACATGAAATCAATTCATGCCCCAAAAGTGGTATTTTGAATTAATTTCTCAAAGTGCTACAACTGATAGACAAGCAGGGCAGTATTGGAACTAACAAGCTGAGTGTTCAAAGAGACAAGCCAGCGCATCGTAGGGGGGATTCACAGTTTCATATGCAGGCTTCTTTCGGGGCTTTTCTGTAGGGGGAAATGGTCATGTTTGTTCATGTTCATCAAATTCATAAAAAAAAGGGAAAAAATTTTCAATAAAAAAATTTCTTTCAAAGGTAATGCAATTCTCTAAGCGAGATTTGAAGCAAAGGGGCAGGAAAGAGGTAAGAACAGACCAGGCCGGAGGGGCCACAATTTAAGAAAGACAGGCGCCCATTCTAGGAATAAGGCAGAGAAGAGTTTCTATTACAGGCCCTTTGAGCATCAGCAGACAGAAAGGAACTAACAAAATAGATCATGTATTTGCTCTGGCCTTTCTAAACACTCAGGCACAGCTAGTAGCAAATGTCCATTTTTGAAGACACTAGAATCCAGTCTTCAGGACATGCTACAGTGTAACTGGGTGACATCAAAGTTTCTCTCAGAGGCACTTCCTTGAAATGGGTCGATAGAGGACTGGTTTCATACTCGATAGAGGACTGGTTTCATACTCTATCTGCCAAGCCTATACCAAGTCTTATTATATGAGGATTTCGGTAACCACGTTCCTGTGTATGTGAGGCATGGGCACGTGTGCACAAAGGCTACAGACACACCTAATGTGTGAGAGAACCTCACACTTGACAATTATAACAAAATCAAGTAAGGAGCAAAGGCAACGGCATTTGAAGGCCAACAACAACCTACTTTCAAAGTGCTTCAGAGAAGGAAAATACCAGGCAAGCCAAGTCTATTGGAGGTAATGTAATCTACAGATTCAAACAGACATACCTGATAGAGTTCTTCTAAATTGTATTTAATTGAAGTACTCTTCTGAATGGCTTCTACAGCCTCTTTCAGTTTCTGCCATGTTTCATCCGTATAGTTTTCCGGCAATTTAGGTTTCTCTAGAAGATAAACAAAGGTTGATATCAGAATGATTATGTAGGAGCCATTGTCACAAGTTTCCAAAAAGCACATCAAGCAGCTTATATTTTAAAGAAGGGTCTGCAGTCGAATTACCTGTTCATCCAGTGGTTCTCAAATATAATGGAGATTTAGTAAACCAACTGGGCAAAAATGTTATGTTTAGGGGCCAGTTAATCATGCCAAGTAAACACCAACTATACTGTTATACCTACTTAAACATTAAAGTAACCATTCTCTTCAAGCTTAGTAGACAGAGCAAGCAAAAACTTTTCAAAGTCACCTCAAATCAAGACCTTTTAGATGTTGTCTACAAACCTTGCATACAGTATAGAAGTATTAGAACCAACTCTCTTCTGTTCCTCCCCGATTTCCAGACACCCAGCAAATCTTTTCCTCCTACAGAGTTCCAATAATCCTTAAAGTGAGATTCAAGGTATGGATGAGCCAGCTCCAAAATCAGAATGACAATCCTAATTTCATTCCATCACATATACAGCCTTAACATCAACATGAGTTTCTATATGGACATTTATCAGTAGTAAGGAAGGGCCTTAATCCAGATCAAACTATATTTTCAAAGAAAAAAAAATTTTTTCAAAACAAAAATCTTCAGGGACACCTTTTTTTAAAAAGCCACAACAAATACAACCTATTTCTTAAACAAATGTGGAAACATCAAAGGATCACAGCACTCAGAGATCATTTGTGCATGCCTAAGATTTTTTTTTTCAGGCAAATGACACATGATTAAGACTCCTTAAACCTACCCCCCCCACATCCCTCCCCCCACACACTATACAGGTCACTCTCCTTACCTAAGACAAAAATATTAGCAGCAAAAATAACAGGGTTTTGGGGTGGGAAAAAAATGAAAGAAAATACAGAAATACATTTGAAAAAAAAAAGATCTTGCCATGAAATAGTAAATTCCTCATTTCTACACTAACACTGACTACATAAAAATGAGGAAAGTCTAATCTCCTTAATATTAACTAGCACAGGAAACTTGGAAATTTTTCCATTAAACTTAACTTTCCAGAATGAGTCTTTTGACACGTCAGAAGAGAGACCTCCCAGAGAGATCAGCTAATGTCCTCATTTTATAGATGGATTAACTGATAACCAGAGAAATGAAGATCAAGTATTCATGATAATACCCAGAAAACCTTGTTACACTATATAGAAAATTGGTAAAGAACCCAACACGTTTTAATATTAAAAATGTTTTTCAGTTCAATCTCATGCATCTGAAGAAATTTATTCAAGTGATTTCAATTCCACAATAATACATTCAATGCAGAGGTCTCAGCACTCTACAAAAAGGTATAGATCAGTACCATAAACCACATTTTACAGATGGGAAAATAGATAAGATGACCAGACTTGTGTTAAGACTAGTGGAGCAGTCATTACTGCTGTGTATAAAAAGCATTTTATGCCTCTAAAACCAAGTGTACAGAAAAAAGCTGCAGGTGGGGATAAGGTTATGGTCTCTCAAAATACATTTTGGTTTGGAAACGCAAAGTTTCAAAAGTAAGCAGATGCTAAGAACCAGTGACCATGGCATCTGGCATTGCCATATAGCTATGGAAAGTACAGGGGACTGAGCTAAAACAGTAATGTGCCAGGACAGGGGGTTGGATGAGGTGAACTGGAAGGTTACGTCCAGTTTTAACACTGTATGACATGTTGGGAGCTGTTCTCATTTAATAAATTCCTTACATAAAAAAAAAATTAAGCAGATTATTCAAGGGCTGGAACAGAGAGCCTAATCTACAAGCACAGTCATACATTATAAATAATTACAGTTCATTTAGGTGTGAAAGCCTTACTTTGCTACCTGTCTTTCTAGAAGCAAAAGTGATAGGAGCAAGACACTGGATATGTTCAAAGAGAAACACTCAGCAGTGTTTTTTATGTACCCTCTATGTGAAGTATATAATGTGATGCACTCTGCAGTTCTATGGGGAGGGAAGATAATAATGCTGCATGTCTGGTTCAGAGCACTCCAATGCTATGAAGCTGTGCTCATGTTAGAGATAGTCTGGGAAAAAGCAACCAAAATGACTAAGAGGATTGCCTTAAGAGGGGTGACTAATTGAGTTGTATATGGCTGGCTCGGCTATAAAATGATGAAGAGGTACAAAACATCTCGAGTGTTCACCCTTGAAAATAAGCACCATTAGCAGAGGGCAGTTGACTGAGATTCATGCATGTTTAGCAAAAACCACTAATACACGACAAAGAAAAGGGAGAAATGGATTTAATAAATTTTTTTTAAACCACATTTCCTAAAGATCTTTATTAAGGACAGAAGGAAAGAAACTATAAATTCCATTTCTTAAGACAGCTAACACTTGCAACACCACAAATTTCAAGCCTAGGAAAGATGTTTGAGATGGAATTAAGAACTAGAAAATCTCCTTTCCCTATCTACATTTCAAATTCAAGGATACAGTACTTAAAACACAAACACAGTCCTCCTTCCTCCCAAAATGTAATTATCTTCAAGAAAATTGGAGTTTTTAGCTTAGAACTAAGCTAATCTTGTAAATCCAAGACTATATCATTACACACAAATTTGTATCAACTTATAAATGTATTTAATGAATGCTAAGTTCAAAATACCTAATCTCCTTGGAGCATTAAACTGTGGACTCTATAACACATGTCCTTCATGCTCAAGAAACTAAACAATTTTGTTAAGACCAAAAGCCTACTACCTGGCCACAAGAGAAGAGAAAGAAAACCGCATCAATTCATTACCATTTCAGAAGTAGAACAAAATGTGACCCGAGCAGAAAGAGTTACCAAGACTACGGATGACTTTTGGAACAAATCGACCTTTTTTTTAAGTTTTAGTTTTCTTCGCTTGTAAAAAAGAGGCAATAACTGAGGATCCCGTAAGATATAAAACACAGTAGTAACCGCTTCGGATTAAGTGTACAAATAAACGTTAGCAGTAATGGTGAAGAAAGAATATCAAATATTTTAGAGAAATGCAGAATATGATCTTTGAGTACAAGGAAACATAAGGCAATTCATGTAAACAATCTCACCCATCCACCCACCCACAAGAATCGCCTTCCCCCCAAAAGACAGAACTTTGTGAGTCTGCCCCCAAGGGCAAATTACATACAGCTGCTCACAAAGTGTTAAACTAACTCTCAGTCGGTTTTTATCCCAACATAAATCCCCCCCCAATACTCCAGATTTTAGCTGGAATTACCTTTAAAGTTCTTGATCACCAATTTCTTGGCTGAACCTGGTTTGCTGTTGGTGAAGCTGGAGATGGTAGTGGGGGCTTTGGTCAGCCCATTTGCATGGTGCCCTGCAGCCACAGAGGAGATTAATAAGCTTTTGTTTTTAAGTTGCTGCTGCTGAGATACAGCAAGACCAGGTGAAGAAGAAGATGCCGATTCCTCGGCCATCTTCACATCAAGTCCTATAAAATCCAAGGAGTCCTCAAAACGCAGTTTCTTCTGGAGGTGGTGATGGTTGGGGGTGGCAACTGAAATCCCTGGGCAGGAGGCGGCAGAAGAGGATGTAGAGGAGTTCTTGGGAGGGGGCGGGGGAGGGGAGGAGCAGGAAGGAGGGATGGGATCAAAGTCTTCTTTTTCGTTGCTGCTGCTGCTGCCGCTGCTGCTGCTACTGCTGCCGCTGCTGCTGCTGTTGTTTAACTTTCTCTTCTTGGAACAGGAGGCGGAGGTGGCCGAAGTGGGGCTAGTGCTGTTATGACCATCAGTGGCAGGTCTGACCTCCTGGGAAGGAGGAGCAGCAGCAGCAGCTGGGGGGTTGGGGGATGAGAAACCTGTTGGAAACATGAAAATGCTGGGGTCAATAGGCTGGGAAACATGAAGCCCTTCGGGTGGGCGAGAAAGAAAAGGTGGAAAAGCAACTCATCCAGGACCGGGGTGAGGGGGGAGGGAGAAGCAGGGATGCAGGGGAGGGAGGGGAGGAGAAGGGAGCGAGCCAGTCAGTGAGTGAGGGAGGGAGGGGGTGAAGGGTGGAGGGAGGAGGAGAGGGCAAGGAGAGGGAGGGAGGACCAGGACTCTTCGGCTGGTCCCCCCTCCTGCTTTTCTCTCTCTCCCTCTCCCCCTCCCCGCCTGGCTCCAGGAGCGGCGGGGGGAGGCTTGGAGAGCGCCCGCTCCACCTCCTTTTCTCTCTCCGGGAGGGGAGATGCTGGGCTCCGGGAGGGGGGAGGGAGAGAGCGAGGGAGGAAGGGGGGGGGGCTCAAGAGAGAAAACTGGGGCTTGTTATTGTCAATAGTACGAAAGGCGAAAAATGGCGGCACTTCCGGCCCCGTGGCCTGCCGGGAGGGGGGGGAGCAGCCACTCCCGCCCAAGCTGGCGGGGGGGGGGCCAGCGGGGGAGGGGGGAGGGGAGCTGAGGAGAGGCAGCGCCGGCCGCCCAAACCTCAGATTCACTCCCTGTAGCCCTCCACGCCTCCCACCGTTCAGACTCCTCTGGGTCTCCCCGCGGGGAGGCTGGCGCCGTAACCCCTTACCGGCAGCGACAGGGCAAACACTTTTCATAGCGCCCGATCCTCGGAACCCCGGAGGTCCGCAGGGCGAGCGTGCGAGAAGGGGGCGGAGTGGGAGAGGAGGAGGAGAAATAGGGCGCGGATTTAGCGTGGAGGCGGGACGACTCGGTCGGGAAACGCCTTGTTATTGGCCCGTTCCAAACTCTAGGGGCGGGGATATAGTGACGTAATGGATAAGGGGCGGGGACAACAGCAGCAGCGAGGCATTAGAGGGCGGGGAGTAGGAGCAAACCTGGGTTGAAGGAGGAGCAGAAGTCTAGAAACTTTGCAAGAGCAAAAGAGGTTAAAGCCGTCGGTCAAGGATGCATCAGAATGCAATAGTTATGAATAGGCAACCACAATAAGGAGAGACCAGGATGGCGGAAGGGAAGATAGGGAGAAGGAAGGAAGGCAGCTAAGATAAAGGGATTTGGCATAGGAAAGACAACGTATTTTTCCTCTCGAGTTCTTCAAGTTAAAACCAACACAACCTCGCATACTGCTGTGTACAGAACTCAGGTTTAATGTTTTTCACAGAGCATTGCCTTGATTCTTTGCACAAGGCTTAATAAATGATTGTGCAAGGAATGCAGATGGATACAGGGAGAGATGTTCCCAGATCTGGAAATAGGACCTCTGGATGGGAACTCAATGACAATTCATCTTCCAGCAATCACATAAGTAGGGGCAGACAGAAAATAGGTTGGGGCCCGTAGTCCTATCAATAAAGAAAGGAAGGCAGGAAAATAAATGTATTAAACACTGGAGGTGCCAATAGAAATTCGAAATCACAGATTCACTGAAATAATGAAAGACAAGAATGGGTCTGTATTGATCCCCTCCAAAGTCACCCACTCAGCAGCCAACACAGCATCATGTTGCAGTCACAGAGCAACAAGCCCACACAAGGAAGTAATCTAAGGCTGACAGCATTAGTAAATAAATGTTCCTTGAACTGGATGGTTTGCTGATAGCACTTAAACCACTGGAATTATAAGCAGGCTAGAAACCTAGAAGATACTTCTAAGCCTCTCCCTGTTCTCACTAACTCTCACTCAGTTCACAATTCATTCCTATGAAAGTCATTTTAAGAAAACAGTGAAGGATCTGTAAAATGGTGGGGGTGGGGGGAAGGGAAGATAGATTAGATGACCTCCAAAGTTCCTCTCAGTTCAAGATCAATGATCTCAACTACATACATGACCTTGGGCAAGTCACTTAACTACCCCCAAGTCTCCATTTCCTCATTTGTAAAATGTGGGGGTTGGACTATTTGAATTCCACAGCCTTGTCAAGCTCTGAAACTCTGATCCTAGGATTGGAAGCCACAGAAGCCATTTCAGGAAAATAGTGTGGATTCATTTGTAAAATGAGAGGGGTTGGATTAGATGTCCTCTGAAGGCTCTTCCAGCTCTAAATCTATGATGTGTAATCTTGGACAAGTCCCTTCACCTCCTAGCCTCAGTTTCCTCTTCTATAAAATGACCCCTAAACTGGCCTCTGAGGTCCCTTCCAGCACTAGATTTAGAATCCTAAAAATTCCAATGCCAACAATTTCTATTCAGATATCCTACAATCCAAAAGTTGAAATTTAATTATAATACCTGGCATATAATAAGCACTTAAATGTTTGTTGATTGACCTACCTAAGAAATCTTCTTTAGTGAATTAGTTGGAACCATCCCCAACAATCCCTGAAAGTTCCTTGTTTAAGTTATCAATTAACTGGAGTTTCCACATGAGAAAAAATATCACATAAAAATACCGTTTTTGTCTGCTTGTTGACTGCTCTGTCATGGAAAGCCTATACTGAGTTAATGAAGCAGTCCCAGAAAGCCATGAACAAGAATCCCACAGGATAAGAAAGTATGGATACCTGGCATCCTGCACTGTTGGATCAATAAGCATTTATTAAGCTGTTGCTCTTTATACACCACTAATTCTAACTCCATCCTGGAAAATACTCCTCTCTGGTAGCATTGCCCTTGCGAATATGTCTATGTACATATACATGTACATATGCATATGCATATACACATATGCACAAATATAAATATGTGTATATATAGATAAATAGAGAGGTAGACCAACAGACAGATAGATAGATAGATAGATAGATAGATAAATATAGCAGGTAGTCACATTGATGAGTTGGTTCCAGAGGTATCCATCAGGGACTTTTAATATATTACTTTAAGTAAAAACACCTCATGCCCCCAAATATTCCTCTATCATCTAAGTGTCTAAAATATTTTTAGAGATTCATTTGTTAGCCTGGTTCTTTTTTTAAAAATTAATGTATTTTCTCAATTCCTGTGTTGTTTGCAATAGGAATAATAGGGCGTTAGTTTTCTTAGAAAAGATGATAACTTGCAAGAATATAACACATAAGATAATTTATAATATAGATGTACTTCAACAGCAGCCCAGTTCACATCAGCATCTTGATCCAGAATGATTAATCCAAGTTAAAATTAGAAGTACAATATCTAGGATATAACAGTTGGGAAAGGCAATTTTTATTTTAGGAAAAAGGAGCAAATCAAACTCTTAAGAACCTTAAATTTCAAAATCATCTATTTACTAGAATACATAGCATGATCTTAAGATCTCGTTATGAATGAAAATTATAGCAATGATCAAATAGCTTTTCTTTTACCACAAAAAAATACCCTAGCAGCTGAAAACAAACCAAATTCTTTCCTTTTCAGACAAAAATAGCCTAGTTTGTTCATAGAACTGTTGAGAAAAGCCTAACAGAAAAAATTTACAGCTGCCTAATTCTGAAAATGTATCCATAATTTATCGCTTTGTAAGTTGTATTATCACTGATAAAATATTTAAAAGTAAAAAAGCGACATTGTTTTCCAGCAAAACTGCTACCAAGGTCAAAAGAAAAATATGTATAAAAATGGTGCAAAAGTAAGTTTGAAATTTTAGTACAACATAACACAGAAAAGAATATGAATGCCAGTTTGTAATTTTATATATACACTCCAAAGAGGCAGTCAGTACCCAAAGTATTTATTGCTATATTAACAATGGATTTTGGTATATAAGCCTGGTTCTTTTAAAGTATTTTTGTTCTCTAGAATCTCCCATTACGATGCAAAAACCAATGGAAGAAAAAACCCAAAACCAGTATCATATAATACCTTAAAATTGGGTTGAGAGACAACTAAGAATAAAGCTTTAGGAATTACACCATAAGATACTGCTGGGAGAATGGGATATGGGACTACCAAGAAAGGAGAATTTATAATAATTTAAAAGGAAGTAGGAAAGGAAAACAATTATTCATAATTTTGCGCAGGCTCTCTGTTCTCTCAAATTCCTTTTCCTATAGGGTTTTTCTAGGTCACTGCGACTTTCAATGTTCTCTCCCTTTCACCTCAGAACACTTCCAGTCTGTACCATTCATAGCATGAGAGGTTTTAGAGTTGGAAGGGCCCATTAAAAAGCATGTACCATCTCATTTTACAGAGGAGGAAAGTGAGGTATGGAGAAGTTGCCTATTATCAAGCAACCCAGTCTTTTCACACCAAATTTAGCCACTCCTTTTAACCTGAAAGCATATGACCTGATATGTCAATGAATCTGTGAACTTGCTGATTCGGGCACTTCTCACCAATCACAAAGTTCAAGGTCACAGCCCAGGGGGCCTCACCCAAGAGACTCTCATCCACATCCTTAACCCATAGATCAAATCATCTACTACTTTATAATGCTGAACTGTTCCAGGACTGGAGGTGCCAAAATGGACTGAGAAATTCCTTGAAGTTGGGCACTGTGCCTTGTGCCTTGTCTAATAAGTAACACAGTGTAGGGATTGAGCTGCTTTGAGCTTTATGTCAAAGCCCAGGAGGCTGACCTGGTAATCTTGGATTATTGGTAATGCTTGGAAAAAGCAGTGGCTCTTTTTAATATTACAAATGTGCTCAGTGCCACACAATAAGGCAGAATAAGGGAGGCAGTGTGGGGTACAGAGCACCAGAGATAAAGTCACAGGACCTGGGTTCCAATCCCACTTCAGATGTTGACTGTGTGACTTTGGGCAAGTCACTTTACTTCCCTGGGTCTCAGTTTCTTCATCTGAAAAATGAAATGGTTAGACTAGATGGCCTCTGAGGTTCCTTCCAGTTTGGGATCTAGGATCAAATGAGTGACCCTGAAATTCTCTGGACCTCACTTTTTCCCCTCTATAAAATGAGGGGGTTACATAAATGTCAATATTTGTGTGTTTATATTTTTATTTTCTATATTTTTACACATACACATATAAATAAATATATATTTCTATATTTTCTTTAGCTCTTTTTGTCATGGCAAAAAACTGGAAACTAAGGGGGTGCCCATTTCTTGGCGGATGACTGAGCAAGTCGTGGTATATGAATGTGATAGAATAGTATTGTACTATTTGATGAAAAGGATGGTTTCAGAGAAACCTGGGAAGACTTGTATGAAATGATGCAAAGTAGAATGAGCACAACCAGGAGAATAATCTACACAGTAATGGCAATATTGTAAAGATAATAAACCATGAAAGGTTTAAAAACTCTGGTTAATGCACTGACCAGCCATGATTCCAGAGGAGGACTGATGATGAAGCAGGACACTTACCTCCTGACAGAGGTGATAGACTCAGGGTACAGATTGAGACCTATATACTTTGGACTTGGCCAAGGTGGCCATTTGTTCTGCTCAACTATGCATATTTGCTTCCAAGGATTTGCTTTTCTTTCCTCCCCCCCGCCCCAAACTTGGGGAGGTAGGAGGGAGAGAAAATAAATGTTTGTTTGTTGGGAAAAAATGTAAAGTTAAAAAAAAGCTACATAAAGAATTTTAAAACTAAAATGAGAAGATTGGATGTGGTGACCCTTGAGTTCCCTTCCCGCTGGATATGTGGGATCCCATGAGAAGGAATCTATTATCATTATCCCAAGATAAGTTTGCAAAGGACAAGGAAAGCAATAGCTTTCTTAAAAAAAGAAAAGAAAGAAAGAAACAGAAAGAAAGGGAAAAACAACAAATACGCTTCCCTTGAATAGAAGGAATGTCTTCCACCAATCTCAAACACAGGTTGCTATTGTTATATTTGAACAGGTTCTTGTACTCACAGAGTCCCATCCAGGCAAAATTATCTTGGTATGGATTGGAATGTTCTTTAATTTTGGACACTTGTTTGATTGGAGACCTATGGAAATTGACTTGGAAGAGAGAAAATCTCATGCCATGCTGTATATTATCCTTTTCCTACAAGCTCAGAATCAGAGAGGATACTGGTAGAGGTTCTTGTGGCAGGGTGGATAGAACACTGGGTTTGAAATGAATCCACTCATCTGGGTGACCCTGGACAAGTCACTGATACTGCTTGAGTCTGTGAGAGGGCAGTCATGCCTCATAAAAATTTCAAATGAGGTCAGGTATATAAAGGGCTTTGTCAACCTTAAATGGTATATACATATCAGCTACAGATATCCTTTACCTCAATAATCTTTGAGGGAAAAGCCCAAAATAACAATCTACATAATGACTATGGTAATGTAAATGAAAACAACATTTTAAGATAACTAAGTTCTGATTAACTTCAGTGACTTTGGTTTCAGAGAAGAGAGTGAAGCACATATCCCTCTTCTTGGTAGAGAGGTAGGGGGCTAAGGGTACAGAATGCTGCGTATGCTATCAGACTTGTCAGCCCTGGCAGTGCGCTTTGGGGAAGGTTCCAAAGAAGGAGTGGTAGTATGTTGGAAATAACTAATTTTTTAAAAAACCCCACAATTTTCCCTTTGGTTCTGTTTTTCTTTCACAACATGAATAATGTGGAAATACATTTAACATGATTGACATGTATCACATTGCTTGCAGTCTTAGGGAAGGGAAGGGAGGAAGAGAAATCTGGAACTCAAAACCATAAAAATTGAATGTTGAGAATTATCTTTATATGTAATTGCAAAAGACAAAATACTATTTGCAAAAAATTAATCAAAAGGCATCAATATTTTAAAGAAGGATGGTGGAAAAGTTGGTGCAAACTATGCCATTTATGAATTAGTTGAAGGAAATGTGGTTGGGTGGGAAAAGAGAAGACTTGAGTGGGGGTAGGGATGGGGAGGAAGCCATACCAGTGAGAGATATGAGTTGTTTTGGTGGGTCCCAGAAACTAGAACTGGGAACCATGGGGGAACTTCAGAGGATTCTGAACAGAGCTGGAAGGGGCCTTTGGGATCATCTATCTTGTCCAACCTCCTAATTTTCCAAGTAAGAAAACTAAGGCCTGGAAAAATTTGAGAGATTTGCCCAAGATCATCCATTTGTCCACTTTGTCTATGCAATGTTTGGCCCAATCATTTAGAGGGTGGCCTGACTAGAGTTTTCTTCCAACCCTGAGATTTGGGGATTCTCTCAATTAACCAGGGCCAGCTAAAATGGCCACATATCCCCTGACTTCCACACCCAAACTTCCTAAAGCTAAAATAATCAAAATGCCTCACCCTGGACACCACCCAATTAGAGTCAGCAGTAGCTTAAGCTAGGAGTGGTATTTAGTATACTGCCCACTTAAATAGCCCTTTTGTTCTGTGGTGCCAACTGGGCTTTGGAAATATTAATTAAACTTCATACCGAAGTCAAGTGAGTGGGGGCCCTTATTAATCTTGTTTTAAGCAACGTAGTAATGATAGTTGATCCTTCCACAGGCTTCAATCTATGATGCTATTTCAACCCCACAACAACCTTAGGCTGCTAGTGTTAGGACCATTGCTATAAAATTGAGGCCCACTGAGGAGAAGTTACTTGTTCTAAGTCACAGAGTTTTAAGAACTCCATGTCTACTATAGCAAATTACTTCTTTCCTCAATTAGTACTTGTAAATCTGTACAGGTAAAAAGATAAGTTTAAGTATAGAAAGGAGAAATTGGGGGGGAGGAGAGACTGGAAGAGGGAAAAAGACTAAAAGAGACAGAAAAATGCATAAAAACAGAAATGGAAAGAGAAAGAGAAGAAGTGAATGATAGAGACAGACAAAAAGCTAGAGAGGGAAAGAGAGTCTGCTAGAGATAGGGCTAGCAAAAGACCAAGAAAGAAAGAGACAAAGAAAGAGGAACTGGGAGAGACAGATCAGAGAAGATGGAGTAGAATGTTTGTTCTTACCAGAACCCATGTTCTCTGGGATGATCTTCAAATGAAGTTGATCTTAGATGATTCCTCTCCCTGTTGAGGTTGAGGTGATGCTGTTGGGTGATGGCTGGCAAATGCCATTTGATAATAGGCTTACGGTAATCTCATGGAAATGCTTGGATCTTTTTTCACCATCCAGGATATTAGGACACTTGCTATCTCTTCAGCTGGGTTTTTCCCTTTAAAAAAAATGGAATGCTATTTGTTTAAGATAATAGGGGGGATTCTGAGAAGTTGGCATTCTTTAAAACACACTGAAGACAAAAGAATAAGTTTTATACTTTTTATTATTACTTTTTGATCTAGCAGAAGAATACCAAGAAGGGTAGGGAGTGCTAAGACAAAGGTCGTGCTTACATCATAGTAGGGGTTTTGGTCTATAAGAAAAAGTGGAAAGTAACCTGGACAAAACAGCCAGGCTACCCAGCCTTCTTTGATCCTGTTCACATAGACGATAGAGTTCATTAATCAAAGGAAAGAATTCCTGAGCCAGACAGTTTCTCAAACAAGGGATTTGGGAAGCATGCCACTAAATTCAGGCAAATCAACACACAGTTTTTATTTGATGTTGTCTAAGTGAACTCAAATCCACCCTTAACTTCTTTGCTCAAAGATGTACTATCTATCCACTTTGGCACCAGGCCCACTGAGAGCAGCTGTGATTCTGATGGAGTCCTGGAGAGTAGAAGGCAGACTGTTTTCCCCAGGGCCTTTGGTATTAGGGAGGTATGTAAACACTTCATTATATTTCCAATCACAGCAGGAGTTACCATGCTCATTTTAACTTCCTGTTCACTGTAGAGTAACTTCCTGTTTTGCAGCTTCTCCTTAGTTAAATGTCTTAGCTGGAATAAGTGATAGGATTTGAGAGTGACTCAGAAGGAGTTCCCTACTCCCCCCCCCCCCCAAATCTCCCTAGTAATACCTGAAATTTGGCTACTTGACCATTAGGGGCTCATTGCTTCAGGTTATACATTACTATTCCATAGCATGATAAGCTATATAAGATATTATCTCAGATCTCAAGCTAGAAGGGTCCTCAGGGACCATGAAACCCAATCCTCCCATTTCACAGATGAAAAAACTAAAGCCCAGTGCGATAAAAGTGACTTGCCCTAGCAGTAAGCTTCAGAGACAGAATTTGAATCCAGATCCTCAGGCTTCAGAACTACTACACTCTCCACTACAATGGTCCTCCTTTAGAAACCATATACATAAACCCCAGAAGAAGTTAGTATATGGAGACCCTAACAACTTAATGAGGAAGAGTTGTTTAGGGGCTTTTCCAAAAGCTTCTTTCCTGACATGAGACCTAGAGGGGATACCTACAGAACAGAGAAATCAAAGGGGAAAAGGTATTCTAGCGACACGTTTTGTCCAAGGCTGACTCTACCCAGGCATTTTATAGCTTTATTTAAGCTCAATTCTAGTTTTCTTAGTCTATATAACTATCCCCAGCAGAAGAACACTTCTCTAATTGAACAAACAACTTTGAATAACAGAAAATAATACCTACTTAGATCTAGAACTGCAGGTCTTCTCGTGTGCCCACCTTTGGAATTCTCACAGTTTCCCCTATTGTTATAAACAGAATCCAGTGAGGTCATGAATTCCACCTGGTTCTTCCAACCAATAGCATTATTTCATTTGATGTTAAGACTGTCAATACAAATTTAAGCTACCTGAGGCTCCTGGGCCCTCACTGCCATAAGGTACTAGCCTTTTCCTTTGAATTCTTCGTGATTGTCCATCTCATTCAAGTTCTAACCAGGGGTGGGGAATCTGAAACCTCAAGACCACATGTGGCCTTCTAGTTCCTTGGAGACAGCCTTTTGACTGAATCCAAGCTTTCCAGAACAAATCCTTTTATTAAGGGTATTTGTTCTGTGAAGTCTGGATTCAGTCAGAGGGCCATAATTGAGGATCTAGAGGGCCACATGTGGCCTCAAGGCCACAGGTTCCCCACTCTTGCACCTTCTTTCAAGCCTCCCACATCACCCTCTGTACCCCTTCTGCTGAGGGTCTCACATGATCCTTTATTGAAAAATATTGAGGCCATTTACTTGGAGCTACCCCTTCCTCCCTTCTCTAAATCTCACATCATCCAGACACCATCCCCTGCTGCCCACCCCTTCAGGCCAGTCTCCTACAAAGAGGCTAAGGATTAGAGTCCTCAGACTGAGGAGAGGCTTGAGGCAGGTAGACCCAAGAGCCCACCATTACAATAGTCCAGACATGAGGGCATGAGGACCATCACCAGGATGGTGGCAGCATCAGAGGAGAGATGGAACAAAAATTAAAATGGCAGGCATTGTCAATAGATTGGATGGGAGGGGGAACAGGGGGAGAGAGACAGAGAGATGTCAAGGAGCAGTACTGTTCTACATTTTCCTTTCTGTAAATTTTTAAAATTCATTTAAAACTTAAATACAAAATGAGAAAATTAAAAAAAACCCCAACATAGCCATGGACACAGATGAGCATTAAGAGAGGATTCAATATAAAACAATAAATTTCCATCTTAAGAAAACTTATATAATAAATATTACATGTTGTTTTCCAAGCTATCCAGATTTTCTTTGCTTCTTTGTAGGTTTTCTTTTATTCTATGCTGTTCATTTTTTACTTTAATTTTTCCCTCCCCTCAAAGGCTGTAATTAAATACAGATATCTATATCTATATATATCTATATCTATATATACATATATATATATTTATACATAGATATCTATAAACATACACATTTATATACATATATGCTCACACACATATGTGTAAGACTATACTAAACATATTTCCTCCTATCATTTCTTTCTCCAAAGATAGATAGCAGTCTTTCCATGCTTTTCTTTTCTTTTTTTTTTTGGTGAAGCAATGGGGTTAAGTGACTTGCCCAGGGTCACACAGCTAGTAAATGCCAAATGTCTGAGATCAGATTTGAACTTATATCCTCCTGACTCCAGGGCTGGTGCTCTATCCACTGTGCAATCTCACTGCCCCTTTTTCATGTTTTTCTAAATTAACTGGTTCATAATTTTCTACACCACAACAATATTCCAACCTAATCATATCCTATCTGAGAGATTGTCTATGAGTTTTTTCATCAATTTTCTGCATTCCTTCTATTCTTAGCAACACTTATGCCAGAAAATTTTAATTTAAAATAATAGAAATTATCCTTTTTACACTTTAACAATGCTTTTACCTTATAGTTTAAGGCAGTGGTTTTCAACCTCCCTAATGCCTCAACCCTTTAATACCCGTATGTGGCCGTATCTGCATGTGGGTGGAGCCGCCTGGAAATGGATAGAGGAGCAGTGTCTTGGTTCCTAAGACCTTTGGAAATTTGTGTTTTCTGATGGTCTTAGGCAACCCCTGTGACCCCTGTGAAAGGGTCATTCGACCCTAAAGGGGTCACGACTCACAGGTTGAGAACTGCTGGTTTAAGCTATGATACTGTTGAATCTCTTTCCTTTACATCTTTTTTCCCCTGATTTCTTTGAAATTCCTGACCTTTTGTTCTTCCAAATGAATTTTGTTATTATTTTTTCTAACTCAAAAAGATAATTTTTAAATAAATTAATATGACATTGAATAGATTTTTAATTTATTATCAAAATCATTAATTCAATTTAATTAGGCAAAATTGTCCCTTTTTTAAAATTATATTGGCTTTACCTACCCATGAACAACAAATATTACTTCAATTATTTAGATCTGACTTTATTTATATAAAAAGTATTTTTTGTTTATATTCATATAGTTCCTGTATCTGTTTTGGCAGGTACACTCTAAGGTAATTTATAGTGTTTCAAATTCAATTGAACAATTCAACAAACATATGTTAAGCACCTCCTACTATGTGCCAGGCACTGTGCTCACTACTGGGGAGACTAAGACAAAAATGAGACAGCTCTGCCCTCAAGGAGCTTATGCTCTACTGGAAACTATTCTATCTGAATGCAGACAAGTGAACACAAAATATATCGAAAGGAAATATAATTTATGAGGACCAAGAACTAAAACTGGAGGAATGAGCAAAAAGCCTCTTGTATTCACAGACCCTTCAGCTGAAAAGGGAACTCAGGGTTGGTTCCAAGAGGCAGAGATGGGAAAGGAGAGCTTTTATAGGCATGCAGGACAGCCTTTGCAAAGGCTTGGAGATGGCAGATGCAATGTAAAGTATGGGGAAGGGAAATTAGGCAAGTTTGGCTGGAATGTGGATTGCCTGAGAAAGAATGATGTGTATTCTAAGAATCAGATTGTGAAAGGTTTTAAACGTTGGCTTTAGGAATTGGTATTTTATTTTATTTCATTTTATTTATTTATTTTTTAATTTTTGGAGGGGAGAAGGCAGGGAAATGGGGGTTAAGTGACTTGCCCAAGGTCACACGGGTAGTTTTGTGTTAAGTGTCTGAGGCCGGATTTGAACTCAGGTCCTCCTGACTCCAGGGCCGGTGCTCTATTCACTGTTCCACCTAGCCACCCCCAAAATTGTTATTTTATACTTCAGTTAATAGAGAGCCATGATCCTGAGCCTGGGTGTGATACCTGGGTGTTAACCTGTGGTCCACTTCCAACCCCAGTCAGGCTGTATACATTTTGCATTTACTTGTGTTCATGTTATCTTCTTCTCTTAAAGTCAATGAGCATTTTTTAAGCACTTACTGTATACCAGCAACTATACTCATCATAGGATATAAGATCCTTGGAGAAACTTTTTTTGGTCTTAACATGTTCAGTGTCTAGCATGTATCAGGGACATAGTAACTACCACATTGAATGAAGGAATGTGTATAGATGCTGAACTACAGTGGGTTGTGTTGGGCCAGAAATTCTGTCTGAGAAGAAGACAGAAAATAGCAACAAATTAAAAAAAAAAATACACAAAAGAAAAAAGATTAGGAGGGACATGAGAAAAGAAATCCAGAATGTTCTCCTGATTATTTTGATTATATATATTTGAGATATATGTGTGCATATATATATATATATATATATATATATATTTGTTACATTCTCATTTGATTATTTAAACGTTTGCTTTTTTTGATGGTTACAAAATTTAAAATTAAAAAAATAATCTCAAAGAATCCCCAAATCATTAAACAAGGAAGAAATGGGGGTTGCCTTTTCTCTTGGGAATTTTTTCACTTCACTCCAATTGATAATCAACAAACATAAATTTTTTTCTTTTAAATAGCATTTTATTTTTTCTAATTACACATAAAGACAATTTTTAACATTCATTTTTAATGTAAATAGTATTTTATTTTTGCCAGTTACGATTTTCAACATTTTTTATAAGATTCTGAATTCCAACTTTTTCTCTCTCCCTCCCTCCTTTCTCCCCTGCAGCTGAAATCTGTTCCATGGGAGGGAGTCACCAATCTCTATAATAATAAGGTCACAGACTGGTTGGACTATAGAGGAATGCTATCTTGTGTTCTTCTTTGGTTTCTGTTTATTCTTTTTTTTTCCTTCAAAAATGCTTTTTATTGATACTTTTTGTTCTTTATATGATTTTCATTTCTAAAGATAACTCCGCTTACCCTCGTAGGCAGTTGGCAAGCCCTCCTTATAATAAATAATAAAAGATTAAATGATAAAGAATAAGAAACTTTCTTTCCTCCCAAGCTTTTGTTCATCACACATAATAATACTCCCTCAAACATCCAGAACTCCCTGTTCCTTGAGAAATTTATTTCTCATCCTGTACTACTCAGCCACACACACACACACACACACTGGATGGTCATAGATCTGGCCATGACTCATAAGTGTTCTACTTCTCTACTCATGAACTGTGAAATTCCTTGATCTGATCCTAATTTTCTGTCATGCCACCTTTCTCGCAGATCCGATTATGTTACCACCCCACCCTCACTCAAGAAACCCAAGGGGCTCCCTTTCACTTCTACAAACAAATGGAAAAAATCTTCATTTTCGCATTTAAAGCCCTTCACAGCCTGTCTCCCTCCTACCTTTCCAGTCTTCTTATATTTTACTCTTCCCCACATACTCTGCAATCCAGTCAACTTGGCCTCCCTGGTCATCCTCAAACTAGACACCATTTACAGACTCTGGTCCTTAGCACTGGCTAGTTATCTCTTAATTCCTAACTTCCTTGACTTTCTTCTAGTTTCAGATCAAATTCCATCTTCTACCAGAAACTTTTCTTGTTTTTTTTTTTTTAATTATTTTTTTGCTTTTTGGAGGAGGCAAGGCAGAACAATTGGTATTAAGTGACTTGCCCACGGTCACACAGCTAGTAAGTATCTGATTTCGGATTTGAACTCAGGTCCTCCTAACCCCAGGGCCAGTGCTCTGTTCACTGCCCAGCCTAGCCGCCCCCATCTTGAATTATCTTAATGCTACAGTCTTCCCTTCGTTCTTGTAGACACATAGTTGTTTGTATGTTGTTTTCATTAGATTGTGCCCTCCTGGCATCAGGAACTATCATTTTTTTTTTTTTGTATCTTAAGAGGATACAAAAGTGTCCGGAAATCAGTAGGTACTTAATAAATGTTTGTTGACGACTGGAGAAAAAGAATAAAGACAGTTCAGCAAGACCAACGTGATAATTGACCATTATGACTGGGGATGCCAAGTTCAACTTTCTACCCAGAAGTAAGGGAGGTGTATTTTCTTACTTCTTGGCAGAGTCAAGCTTAGTCTTCATCACTCTGTGACCCATGAATCCTCACTCACGGATGAACAGAGCACGTTTGCATGTGAGTAGGAAATAGTAAGTGCTTTCAAATATCAACTAAATAGGTTTGTTTTCTTTTAAAAAGGAACAGTTTCTTGAGGCTACTTGTCCTTTTGAAGCTTACAGTCTATGGAGGTGATTTGCAATTATAACAAAGGGCATAGAATTAGTTAAGAAATTAGTTAGCAAAGGGTTTTCTTAGTGGATATTCCTCATCTCAGTGTCCAGAGCTGGTCCCAGAGAATATGTGGTAGGCCTCAGCAATGGGTCTGGGTTGTGCCTGGTACTTGACTTCAATATGTATGATTTAAAGGCTCACATTTATTCCTTGCCACTGAGGAGAGCTCACCTAGGGAAAGAAGCTGGGTAATTTAATTGGTATAATGAGCACCCAGGGGAGGTTTGTGTATGGGATAGAGGAGATCTTGGTGTTACGAAATCCTGGGTTCAAATCCAACCTCTGACACTTGGAACTGTTTGACACTGGACAAGTCATTTTGCCTCAGAAAACTCTAGGACTTACTTACTAAATAAGAAGGGTTTCAAGCAGCTTTGGTGGAGGAAGTTCCCCATAGTATCACAGATCTTGTCCATATTTCCATGCATTCCATGCCTCCCTACTTCTCCATACTGCTGCTCCTAGGCTTGCCCTCAGGAGGCCAAACAGCATAAGGCTCAACCCCCTGTCACTCAAGAACTATTCAAATACTAGACAGCCATCCTTACAACCTCCCTCCCTCCCTCCCTTTCTTCCTTCCTTCTTTCCTTCCTTCCTTCCTTCCTTCCTCTCTCCTTTTCTCCTTCCCTTTTTTCTATCCTTCCCTTACTCCTTCCCTTTCTCTCTTCTTCCCTCCCTCCTTCCTTACTTACTCTCTCCCTTCTTTATTCCTTCCCGGCCTTCCGCCCTTCTTCCTTTAAGTGTTGGTATACTTCTTGCTGGAGAGCTCAAGAAAGGCTAATTAGAAGCCCTGGGGGCTCTCAGTCTCAGAGACTTTAAGTGGCTTGTCCTGGGTCACAAACCTTGGAGATACTTAAGGTAGGATTCAAACCCAGCTCTGCATATGAATGGCACAGCTGACTATGTAGGTCAGCCCAAGGTTTTTAGAGAGGATTAAAGGGTCTGGAAAGGCCTCCAGAAGCTTGGGGCTGTTCTTTTCCTCTTCTCTTTAAAGAAGCATAAAAATGAGAAATCCACAGAAACATAAAAGAAAGGTCAGGAGTAGAACTGATTATGTAAAAAAGCAAGGGTAATAATCATGATCTCAGACAAAGTTAAAGCTAAAATCAGATTTAATTAGGAGAGAAAAATAGGAAAACCACACCATGTGTCAGCTATATTAATCAAGAGTTTTAGATCATGGAAAATAACTAGACAGTATGAAAAAATATATGAGAGCATACCTGCCAAAACAGAAACAGGAACCATACAAATATAAATACAAAACACCTTTTACACAAACAAAGTTAGATTTAAATAACTGAAGTAGTATTCATTGTGCATGGGTAGGTAAAGCCAATATAATTTTTAAAAATGACAATTTTACCTAACTAATCTATTTATGTAATACCACCCCGATTAAATTATGACAATATTATCTGGTCAGAAAAAAATAATAACAGGGTTCATTTGGAAGAGCAGGGGGTAAGGAATTTCAAGGAAACCAGGGGAAAAAGATGTGAAGGAACTAGATCCAGTAGTATCAGACCTTAAACCACATTATAAGGTAAGAACAGTGTTGAAGTGTAAAATGGATCTTTTCAATTATTTTAAATGAAAACTTTCTGGTATAAATAAAACCTATGTAGCCAAGAATAGAGGGAATGCAGAAAAATTGGGGGGGGAAAAACTTTCATAGACAATCTCCGAAATAGAATGTGATTGGGTTGGAATATTGTTGTGTTGTATGAAATCCTGAGCTGGTGGATTTAGGAAAATATGGAAAGATTTGGACTTATAAAAGAAGATTCTATCCACCTTCAGAGAAACAGATGATAAGTGGAAATAAGCATAATGCAGTCTTATGTATATATTTGAGTGTATATATGTATATGTTTATGGATATCTATGTATATATGTATATTGTACATATATCTATATATGTATATTGTACATATATGTATGTGTGTATATAATGTGTGTGTATCTCTGTGTTTAATTGTAGCTTTCTTGGGGTGGGGGGGAAGAGGAGAAAAAATAAAGTTAAAAATGCACAGCAAAGCAAAAGAAAACATACAAGGAAGCAAAGAAAAGCTGGACAGCTTTGAAAATAATGTGTCATTTTTATTATATAGATTTTCTTAAAATGGAAATTTATTGTTTTATATTGAATCCTCTCTTATGCTCTGCTGCATACATGGCAATGCATTTTTTTCTTTTCTTGTTTTGTATTTAAGTTTTAAATTAATTCAAATATAATGGAAAAAATAAATAAAAGATAAAGGGGCAGCCCCCTGGGCATCTAAGTGTGCCTGCAGTGGACAGAGTACCAGCCCAGGAGTCAGGAAGACCTGAATTCAAATCTAACCTATGATAAAATAAAAGGGGCAGCCCCAGTCTGGTTAAATCAGAGTCAACATGGTGGTGTGGACATATAGTCAGGAGATGGGAATCAG
>CM053582.1:16170680-16211412 GCA_028627135.1 Pseudochirops cupreus
GATGAATACTTACAAAAATATAAAATATCCAAATTGACAAAAGAAAAAATAGACTAAATAACTCCTTATTAGAAAAAGAGATTGACCAAGACATAAATGAACTCCAGAGAATAAAACTACAGGACCAGATGGGTTTACAATTCTATCTAATATTAAAAAACAATTAATTCCAACTACATGAACTATTTGCAAAAATAAGAAAGGAAGAGATCCTGTCAGTCTCTTTCCATGCTACGTATATGCTACCTAAACCAAGGAGGGACAAAGCAGAGAAATAAAACTACAGATCAATATTCCTATTGAACATTGACACGGAAATGTGAAACAATATATTAGCAAGTAGGCAACAACAACATATTAGAAAGATAGTATACTCCCAGGTTATACACTCAGGTTGGGTTAATACCAGTCAGTCAACTACCATTTATGAAGCACCTACTATGTGCTGAACACTGTGTTAAGTGCTGAGGATCCAAAGAAAGGCAAAACAATCCCTGTTCTCAAGGAGCTCCCAGTCTAACAGAGGAGATAATACGCAAACAGCTAAATACAAGGAAACTCCAGATACAGGCCAAGTTGGGGATTGTCTCAAGGCACTGAGATTAAGGACGACTGGAAAAGGTCCCTTATAGAAAGTGGGACTTTAGCTGAGACTTGAAGGAAGCCAGAAATGCAAGGTTGGTTAAACATATGGAAGACTCTAAATAGAATGTCATGTTAATTAATATAAATAATAAAAACCATGCGATTGATTATAACCATAGATGCTGGAAAGGCTTTTGAAAAAAATGGAACACCTGTTTCTATTAAAAATTCTAGATAGTTTAGGAATAGGATCTTTCCTTAATATAGTAAATAATATCTACTTAAATCTACAAGCAAACATACTATGTGATGGAGAAAAATTAGAGGCAAGAATATCCATTATCATCACTACTATTTAACTTAGCACTGCGAATGCGAAATGTAGTGATAAGACAAAAGAAATTGAGGGAATAGCACAGACAAAGAAGAGACAAAATGAGTGCTTTTTGAGTTGATATGATTTATGTGGAAAAAATCTAGCATCAATTAAAAATCAGGAATAGTTAATCAATTCAGAAAAATTTAAGAGTATAAAATAAATCCACAGAAATCATCAGCATTCCAATAAGGGATTGATTCAAATTTTATTTGACTAAGAGCCATTCCCTAATAGATAAATGGTCAAAGGGTATGAGTAGGCATTTTTCAAAGGAAGATATCCAAGCTATCAACAACCATATGAAAAAAGTGATTTAAATCATTAATCATTAGAGAATTGCAAGCAGTTTTAAGGTTCTCCATCATATCTACTAGACTGACAAAGATGACAAAAGATGACAGATGTTGGAGGGGCTACAGGAAAAAGGCACATTTAGAGAACTGTGAATGGAGCTATGAAATGGTCCAGCCTTTCTGGAAAGCAATTAAAATATTTTTATTTATTTCATTAAATATTTACTAATTATCTTTTGAAAAATTTTTAACATTAATTTTTAAAAATTTAAATTTTCTCCCTTCCCCTCTTTTAAGAAGGCAAGCGACATGATATTGATTATACACTTGAAGTCATGCAAAACATATCTGGAAAGCAATACGGAACTATGCCTCCAAAGTTGCTTAAATTGGAATTTCCTTTGATCCAGATGTAGCCCTACTAGACCTATACTCCACAGATAAAAAAGAAGAAAAGGATGTATAGACACACAGTTCTATAAATACACATCTATGTAAGTACAAATATTTATAGCAATCCTTTTCATAGTAGCCCAAAATTTGAATTTTTTTTCCACAACTGGAAATTAACGGGCTGTCCTCCTGTTGGGGGATAGCTAAAAAATTACAGTATATGAATGCAATGGAATATTATTGTGCTATAAAAATGGTGAAATGGGCAGTTTGGAGGAGAGTGGGAAGACCTCTATGAACTAACGCAGAGGGAGGCGAGCAGAACTAGAACAATTTATACATTAACAACAATATTATGAAGAAAAATAACTTTGAAAGACTACTATTCTGATCAATGCAATGCTGAACTACAAGTCCAGGAGACTGAAGCTGAAATATACCACCATTTTCACCTCTAGCCAGAAACGTGTTAAGCATACATTTTTGGACATGACTAATATGGAAATTTGCTTTTCTGGACTATGCTTACTTGTAATGAGGATTTTCTTTTTGTTTTTCTTTTTTTTTTTTAAAGTTTGCCCACTGGGGTTGAGGGGAGTTTGGAGGGACTGAGCATGCTTGTAAAAATAAATAAATGAATAAATTTATTATTAAAAAAGAGTATCCATTGAGTTTGGGGACAGGACAGGGGACATTCTGAGAGGCAACCAGGAGGTCTGGAGCTAGAGTGAGACAAGGGATAAGGTTAGATATGGTCCAATTGTAGAGCGCCTTGGAATGCCAGGCAAAGGATCATTCAGGAGGCAAAAAGGAGAAGATATATATATATATATATATATATATGCACATATACATATAGATAGATATAGATATATCTATAAAGATTTCAAAGGAGGAAAGAAGTGATATAAGCACATAAACTGGTGAAATGATTATGGCAGGTGTTTGAAGGTTGGATTGAAGGAGGAAGTGAGCTGTTGTGGGAAGATCTGTCACTGTAGTGGTCTAGGCAGGCAGTTCATGGGGGCCTGCGCCTCAGTGATAACATTTTTCATGTTTGTACAATGACAGAGAATTGGACTGGGTGGTCAATTGTGTGTCAGTCAATAAGCATTTATAAAGAGCCTACCATGTGTCAGACACTGTATATGGGCAGGGGAGACAAAAAACAGGCAGAAGGCAGGGATTGCTCCAAGAATTCATGGTCTAATGGGGGAGACAACAAGCCAACAAGTGTGTACAGATAGCATATATAGAGGACAAATTAGAATCAAGTGTGAACAAACAAATTCTATACAAGATCAATTTAAAAAAATTAAGAGAGGGAAGGTACTGGAATGAGGGGCTGGGAAAGGCTTTCTGGAGAAGATGGGCTTTTAGCTTAGACCTGAAGTCAGAGAGGTCAGTAGGCTGGTGAGGAGGGGGAGCATTCCAGACATGGGGGATAGCCAGAGAAAATGCCTGAGGTTGAGAAATGGAGTGTCTTGTTCAGGGAACAGACAGGAGGCCAGTGTCACCAGATCAGAGAATATGTGGCGACGAATAAGGTAGAAGAAAACTGAGAATATAGGAGGGGGCTATATCATGAAGGTCTTTGAAGGCCAAACAGAGCATTTTGCATTTGATCCTGGAGGCGATAGCAAGCCACTGGAGTTTATTGAGTAGTGGAGTAACATGGTCAGACCCCTGCTTTAGCACAAATAGGGAAGTTGGGAAGAGGAGCGGATTTGGGGGAAAATATAATGATCCTATTTTGGAAAAGTTCAGTTCACCTTGGTTCCCTTCCTTCCATTTCCATGACCTATATCCTAGTTCTTGTCCCAATTTAGAGGACTAGGAAGGCTTTGGGATCAAAGGAGCTGGGTTCAAATTCAACATTTGACACATTCCACCTGTGTGATCTTGTGAAAGTCCTTTCCCCTCCCTGGGCCTCAGTTTCCTTAACTGTAACATGAAAGGGTTGGACTAGATGGTCTCTGAGGCCCTTCCAGCTCTAGAGCTAGGATCCTCTGTGGGACCTTGGGCAAATCAGCTGTCCTCAATGGGTCCCATTTGCCCTTCGGTGATATCAGAGGGCAGGATCAGAGGAGCTCGGAGGCCCTCCCGACTCTATTCCCAGGAATCTCTAGCATCCTTTATCACCGACCTCTCCCTAGCTCCAGGGGCACAGCTGCACCGGGAGAGGTGCAAACCGCTAGGGAGAGAGGGGAGGGGGGCTCTAGGCAGGAGGCTTCAAGGGATGCTCGGGGCGGGGAGGGCCCGGGGGCGGGGCGAGCAGCCCACGTGCTTGGCGCGACAGAGCCGTAAAGGGCGTCCTGCCAGCTCCGAAGAAAGGCGCGCTGGCACCTCCCTCCCGAGGGGAAAGGTCACGTACTGGGTCCGTGGCAGTCTCTTCAGGGAGCTCGGAGTCGCCGGCTGCTCGAGGAGGCTCTCGTCATAGCAGGAACCATGTTCCGAAAGTAAGTCTGGCCTCGGGGGAGGTGGGAGGCCTCGGAGGCCGGCGCCTCTCCCAGGCCCCGTCCCCGCCCCTTTCGCCCCGCCCAGCCCTTACGGCCACACCTACGGTCACCCTTAGGCCTCCCTCGTCCCTTTTCCGAGGCCTTTAACGACTTCCCATCGGTTTCATTTTTCCCGCTGGGGCGTGGGCCCGCTTTTCCCTAGATCCGTTTGTAGGCCTACCCTTATGGTGTAATTAGTCTGAGGCTGCTCTCAGGCTGCCGCCGCCCTTCTCCCGCTGGGATCCGAGCCCCTTAGCTGCAAGAGACCTTGGAGGTCGTCGAGCCCCAGGGAGGGAGGAAGCGATTTATCCCAGTTCATCCGGACGGTTTTTGATCTGGAGCTGGACCTTGTAATCTAACCCAAAGCTCTCATTTTCCTGATGGGGAAAATAAGGCGAAGAGAGGTGTAGTGAGAAATTTGAGAACTACTGTTTCAGACCTGTTACTATGCAGTGAATGCCCTTTCTCATTATAAAATGTCATGATTCCTATATTCAAATTCTTTCCTGAGAAAGCGTTTTTTGTCCAGTACCGTGCTTAGCAGTTTGTAGAGGGGAGACTAATAAATTTAAGATATGGTTCCTTTCCTCAAACGGTTTACATTCTAGTCACGAACCTTAAAAAAAAAAAACCCTCAGATTTTAAAAATGGTTTGTTCGGTATAGGAAAGATAGTGGGTAAGGGTTCTTCCTGGTCCTAATGAGAATGGTTCTTTTGAGTATTCCTGGTAGGTCGTTGTTACGAATAGCATGTAGCTTATGAAAAATTGGGATTTGAAATCATATTGGGAAAAAAAAATCAGTTACTTCTAGAGAGAAAAAATTCCCCCCCAATCAGGAAGCAGTTATTAAATGCCTACTGTGTACCAGTTGCTGGGAATGCAAAAACAAATGAGACATTCCCTGTCAAAGGATTTAAAAAGTGTGGGGGGGGGGCCCTAGGTGGCACAGTGAATAGAGCACCAGCCCTGGAGTCAGGAGGACCTGAGTTAAAATATGGCCTCAAACACTTAACACTTGCTAGCTGTGTGACCTTGGGCAAGTCACTTAACCCCCAATTGCCCTGCCTTCCCCCCTCCAAAAAGAAAAAATGAGTTCTATTAAATGAAAATAAACATGAAATTTCATTTGAAAAAAAGTCTGTGTACCACTTATCATAGTGTATTGTTTTCTAACTGCTTTAAAGACACCTCATTTGATCCTCTCAGCAGCCCAGGGAGGTAAGATGTACCAGTATTAGCTCTATTTGACATAGAATGATGAAAATAAGGTTCATTGAAGTTAATTGGCTTGCCCCAGGTCACACAAAGCCAGTAAATAGCAACTGCCTGGAAGGTTTTCTTTCTGCCTCCAAGTCACTCTTGTCATTTATACTACACTGCTTCCTTTTCTGTCTCTATTCCCCACCCAGCTGCGCAGCAGACTGCTGTAGATGTGACAATTGAATTGGGTTTGTGTATACCAGAAACGAAAATGAGGTAGCATCTTTTAAAGAGAAAAAGGAAATTTGGTTTTGGCCATCCAAATAGATGTGTTGAAAAAACTACGTAACTAAAATAATACCTTTAACCTGTTCTGTGATGTCTTTTTGCCTAGAAGGGCTCATTTTTCAAGTAATGCACTGTGATGCTGAAATGTTTTTTCTGCAAAAATCACTTGGCAGATTTGATGAAAAGGAGAGTGTATCCAACTGTATCCAGCTGAAAACCTCAGTTATTAAGGACATTAAGAACCAGCTGATAGATCACCTTCCAGGGATTGAGCCATGGCTCAATCAAATTATGCCAGAGAAAGAACCAGTCAAAATTGTCAGATGGTAAGTCACTGGTTTTAAATGTGTGGATTTCAGTGAGGCTCAGTAATTATTGTACTCACCTTCAATGGATTTAATTTCATGGTAGGCCATTAGAGATTGGCTTTGGGGGGAGAGGTGCAATCAAAAAATGAATACGACTTTAGAAATGTTTGTGATAAATTATTAAGATGGACATATGTAGAAATACTCATTTGTGTTATACATGTTTTTCAGGAGTTCAGCATTTTAATTTTGGCCTTTTCATTTATTTCAGTATCAATGAGCACTTAACACAACATTAGGGGTATAAAATGAGATAATGTATATGTAGTTTTAATAAGAAAGAGAGTAAAAATGATTTAGAATCAGGATAGTACAGTGAAAACATTATAGGATTTGAAAGCAGATGACCTGGCTTAAGATCCTAGGGCTTCTATTTATCATATTTATTCCCTATGTAAGTCTTTTTTTTGTTTATAGATAAAATTTGTTCTATTTATTTTTAGATAAAATATATCTCTTTATTCTATCCTATTTATTCCCTATGTAAACCTTTCTCTTCCCTGGGCCTCAGTTTGTCTTCTGTAAAATGAGGAAATTGAACTCGATGGCCTCTGAGGTCCCTGCCAGCCCTAGACCCATGAACCTATGATCCTTTGATCATTAGCTTTGGGACAAAAATTGGTTGCAGCTAGTTCCTTTCCCATTCCACCAAGATTGATACTGTAGGGAAAATGTAAGTGTTCTTATTTTAAATATTTGGAAAGTTTGGGTCACATCTGAATATTAAACATTTTTAATCATATCATAAAATGCAGCACATTTTCTTGATACCTTTGTCTTTAGGTAACACATTGAACTCACTTGTATTTTTAAAAATCAAATTCATAATATTCTTAGCATTCTTTTTTTTTTTAATTTAGAATTCCAAATTCTCTCCTTCTCTCCAGTGCCTCTCCCACCCATTGAGAAAGAAAGCAATATGATATCAATTACACATATGAAATCATGCAAAACATTTCTATATTAACTGTATCACCAAAAAAATAAGAAAAATAAAGGAAATGAAAAATTATACTTCGGTTTGTACTCAGAGTTCATCAGTTGTTTCTCTGGAGAGGGATAACATTTTTTCATCAGGAGTCCTTTGGAATTGCCTTGAATCATTGTATTGCTCAGAGTAGCCAAGTCTTTCACAATTGATCATTGTTACACTATTATTGTTTGTATATACAGTGATCTGGTTCTCCTCACTTCACCCTTCATCAATTCATATAGGTCTTCCCAGGTTTTTCTGAAACCATCTCCTGGTCATTTCTTATAGCAATGTAGTATTCCATCACAGTCCACAATTGTCTGTTCTGCCACTGCCTATTCAGCCATTCCCCAATTGATGGACATTCCCTCCATTTCCAATTCTTTGCCACCACAAAAGGAGCTGCTATAAATATTTTTTGTATATATGCATTCTTTTCCCTTTTCTTTGATCTCTTTGGAATATAGACCTAGTAGCGATATTACTGGGTCAAAGGGTATGCAGTTTATCATAGCCCCTTGGGTATAGTTCCAAATTGCTTTCCAGAATGGTTGAGCTAGTTCACAGCTCAACCAACAGTGCATCAACATCCCTATTTTTCCACATCCCCTCCAGCATTTGCTGTTTTCCTTTTCTGTCCTGTTAGCCAATCTGATAAGTATGAAGTGGTACCTCAGAGTTGCTTTAATTTGCATTTCTCTAATTATTCGTGATTCAGAGCATTTTCTTCTTATGACTATTAACAGCTTTGATTTCTTCTTCTGAAAAATGCCCGTTCAGATCCTCTAACCATTTATCAGTTGAGGAATGGCTTGAACTCTGTCACAAAGAAAAGCAATTAAGCAAAACTACCCAGGGCATTGACCTCATCTGCCAGTGTCTCTGACATTCTGCCCTAGGAATCCCTGGCCCCTGCCTTGAGGAGGGAGGGATGTTTGATTATCTGCTCTTCGGGACCATCCCTCATTTTTTAATTACTCAGAGATACCCATGTTTTTTTGACCTTATAAGCTATATGGAAGGTGGTTTGACCTATATTTATTATTTATTGAATTTATTTATATTTTAAATTTATCTTCTTTAAGAAACAATATCTAATATGATACTTTGCTATTTATCCTGCAGCCACGAACATATTGACATACTCACTGTAAATGGAGAGTTACTGTTTTTCAGGCAAAGAGAAGGAACTTTTTATCCAACACTCAGATTGCTTCATAAATGTAAGTTTTTTTAAAAAAACAAGAAGATGAGAATTTCAAATATCTTCTCATAATAAAGTTATTATTTACTACTGTGGAAGCTACTATGGAAAGTTAAGCTAAAATCAGCCTATGCTTTATTAACCTGAAAAATGCCCCTTTGGTAACAAGTCTTCCCTGTTGCATATGTCAGCAAGTGTAGAGCCTGGGAAACCATTTATATCGCCTAATAGCTCTTGCTATTCATAGAGCTGAACTGACTCCATTGGAGAGGCCCATCAATTACCAGAGTGCTATAGTCCAGGCATTGTGGAAAGCATACTAGCTGTAGAGTCATGGGCCCTGGGCTTGAATCTTGCCACTAATGCTCACTTACCTGTGGGACCTTGGGAAGTTGCTTAGCTTCCATGGTCCTCAGTCTCCTCCTATAAATTGAGGGGAGTGGTATAGATGGCCCCTTTCTACCTCGAGACCTAGGATCCTATGATCCTAAGCCCTGTTTGCATACTGCTTGGCTGGGTAGTTTATCTAAGAGAAGATAGTAGGCCCACCCTACAAGGAGCATTCAGTATTGAAGACAGACACTGGCTTAAATTGACCGGGTAAGAATCCATTTTAAATAAGCTTCCATCTAGCAAAAAGGAAAATGAATGTTAGCTCGGCCTGACTGATGAGTTGGTGTTTTTGAGGGTTAGCTCTTCATTCACGTGGTAATGCTGAGGACAGGGGCAGGGGCCTATTGCAGTACAAGACTTTAAGGAGGGGAGGCAAACAGATCAGTGACATTTGGCTAAGGAGTAGTAATAGCAAGGTTGTTGGTTTTTAATTAAATGGGGATGGAGAGACATGAAAGAGGCCAGTAAGTTCTTAAAGTCAAACATTTTGCAGCTCTAAAGATGTTCACATTTAAAATGTTTAAAAAGCTTGATACCTAATGAAAGAATAATCTACTTATTCACTGGCTAATGCACAAGCCAGGTGCAAGAGGCTGAAAAGCAGGTGTTGGCTTATGAGCTGAGACTAAAGCCAGGGCTGATGGTTTGAGTTCATTGCTTTATAGTCCTTCTAATTATTAGTTGCTGCCAGTTAGACCTGTGAGCTCCAGGGGGCACAGGTTGGGTCTTATCTGGGATCCTTTTTGTGACCCTCCAGTACTTGGAACACAATAGGCACTTCATAAACCTTTAGCTGAATGTTGTTGCGTGACCGTTTCTTGATACCATTCAGCATCCTAGTGGGAACCACTGGGGGAAACCTTCTAGAACCATCTACAAATGCTCAGGGCTTGGCTTGGTCCCCAATGGTGGACACTATCTCTCAGGGTCTTTCATCTTATTAATTGAATGATTTCTTTTTTTTCAGATCCGTTTATTCTTCCACACCAGCAGGTTGATAAAGGGGCCATAAGATACGTACTCAGTGGCGCAAACATTATGTGCCCAGGCTTGACCTCTCTGGGAGCCAAGCTTTGCCCTGCTGCATCTGACACTATTGTTGTATCCTTTTTGGGGAGTGATGGTTCCAAAGTGTCATCAGTGTTACTCCGAGTTCTGTTCAGAACCATTGTCCATCAGAGTAGCAGCTGTATGTTTGCGGCTCTCTGTGGTGATCTCCCACACTATGAAGAAGTTTGGGCTATGTTTTATTTCTTAGCACTAAATTGTTTGAGTGATGCCCCATTTCTATTCTTTTTTTATGGTGGGGGGAATTCAGCAGAAGAGGTAGGCCTGTAATTTCACTGGCATAGGGAACTACAGGTGAAGAAACCCCCTCTCCCAGTGGAGATCACCAGTCACTGTTCTGTACCTTGAGGCTTATGGAGCTTCTTGAAATCTAGAATCTTGCAGCTTAATGAGAGCCCATTCTTATCAGACTGACTGGGCTGTGGGGAGATTGTTTAGACTTCTCTTGAATTATACTTATTTGTTAAGTTACTACTTTGGGTAAGTGATTGAGTCATTTTCTCAACAACTCCTCCAAACTACACAGAGCTACAGGTGATTTTCCAGAGCCACAGTTAGCAAGTGTCAGAGTTGGGACTTGAACCCAGGTCTTTCTGACTCTAAGCCCAGCCCCCTCTGTCCACTGTATCTTTGGGGATCAGTTTCAGGCATGTCTGACTCTTTGTAACTGCATTTGGGGATTTTCTTGGCAAACGTACTGGAATGATTTGCCTTCTCCAATTCATTTTACAGATAAGGAAACTGAGGCAAACAGGGTAAAGTACTTGCCCAGGGTCACACAGCTAATAAGTGTCTGAGGCCAGATTTGAACTCTTTCCACTGCAGTGCCACCTGACTGCCCACACCGTTGGGGATAGTAAGCTGATTTCTATGATTGTATTACTTGGCAGCAATGGAATTAACTAATCTTCTCACTGCCAGCACAGTGCTCTGCACGTAGTAGGCACATCTAAAAAAAGTTTGTTGAAATGAATTGTAAAACCAAGTATAGCATTTCTTTCACGAAAGCAATAACCTTGAGTGTGGTGAAGTGAGACTGAACTATATTGTTCAGCTTATGGGCATATGTATTTCAAAAGTTCACTGTTTAGTTGGCTGTTTGAAACTTAGAATATTTTCTTCTATAGAAACTGTTAGAAATGCTAATTGGCTTCCCAGACTAATGCGCAAATGTCCAATGAACCAATAATATAGTTGAAATCCGTCACTAAAGGCCTTTTCTGATGCCTCCTTGTGGTGGACAGGTGACTCAGGCTACGGCAGTGGTGCATAAACTCTCTCTGAGCCTTCATCATTCTTGAAAAGCTTTGGGTCTGGGCTTGGTGGCTCCACTCTCCTCCCTTCACAGTCTTGACCCCCTACTCAGCCATTTTACCCATATACCATCCGTGCCCATGACCATCCCTAGCTCCTTTCCAGACCCCTGCCTGGTTTACCCCACCATCTGCTCTTTCAGCTCCTGTTCCCATGCTACCACAGAAAGTCACACATCCTTGCTGGCCAGTCCACTATCCATTTGTTATCTCCTCTCACTTGGGCCCTTATTATGGCATTGGTATCTTTTTATTCCACTCTGATTTTCTGTCATACTCTGAAAGTGGCTGTTTTAGGCCTTCTCCTCTAACCCTTATTGTCTGCCCTGCTTGGGTACATCTCATTAAACTCTCTGTAAAGGATTGAGGGGTTTGATCTGCCTGGAGGGGCTGGTACCTTCATCAGGAAAAATCATACATTCTTGCAGTTTTTAAGTGGCTGAGATATACTGTAGCACTATTGAAGCTATACTAAAGGCTTTGGTGTACTCTGCCAGGGACCTCTCACTGTCTATAACATTTCTGTGACAAAAAAAGAATTCATAGTTCTAGCTAATAGACTTCATGTGACCCCTTGATTGCAGGTTAGGAAGGAAATTCTTCCCCATTCCCTTAAAACACTTTTGACTGCCTGGGAAGAAGGGACTTTCTGTACTAGGGGAAGGTAAGGGGACCCTCAGTCATGCTTACTATTTGTCTATAAATTGGAAATTGAGGGATTATTCTTCTGAGACTGACCATATTAAGGTTTGCTGAAAAACATTCTGAGAACAGGAATAATAACGCCTTATCACCTTGGTTATGCCCATAGTTTGTCATTTCTTTTCAGTATGTGTTGGCAGGTTTATATAATTGGCTAAGTCCTTTAAATTTCATAGTATTTTATAATAGTCTTATTTTAAAAAATGGAACCACATAGTATTTAGCATTTTGCTAACTTTAACCTTCAGATGGTGTTGGAGGAAGCCAGGTAAAGTGGGAAGAACACTGGATTTGACTCATAAGACCTGGTTTGAATCTTCAACTTAGTAGTAATGTGACCTTGGGTTGGGTCTCATTTTCCCTAGCTTTAAAATGAGGGTGTCAGGCTAGATGTTCTCCAAGGTCCCTTCCTGAGCTTGTCTCAGGATTCTGGGGATTCTACAAAGGCTGGGACAGATGCACTAGACTTAAAAACAACAACAACAAGCTTTTATTGATGTCTTTTGTTTTTTACGTCACCGTAGTTTCCCCAGGTATCTCTCTTCCCACTCCCAGAGAGCTATCCCATATCACAAATGGTATCTTTTTAAAGACAAAAAGAATCAGCATAATAGTTGATTGTTGAAAAAGTCTAAAAATATGTGCAGTATACAACACTTGTGTACACTAGCCTCTTAAAGGAAGGGGGAAAAGGTATTATTGTGAGGGTATTAAAATGTAAAACTGGGGGTAGCTATGTGGTGCAGTGAATAGAGTACCAGTCCTGGAGTCAGGAGAACCTGAGTTCAAATTTGACCTCAGACACTTAATGCTTACTAGCTGTGTAACCTTGGGCAAGTCACTTAACCCCAATTGCCCTGCCTTCCCCCCTCCAAAAAGCCAAAAAAAAAATGTAAAACTCACCCATTTTTTGGTGATTATAGTACTTGAACATTTGCCCTTTCCGTATTATGTTTTTGTTTTTTGGTTTTTTTTTGCACAAGAAATTCCTCAGTTCACTGCTTTCTGAATGTGATACCTACAGTGGGTAATGAATATTATTTCTGCTAACAATTGATCAGAGAATGGAGAGGGTGTTTTGAAGGTGACTTAGCTAGTAATGTGAACATCTGATGGCCTCAATTTAAGGGACTTATTTTTCTATGTATCTTTTGCTGGGTTCTCAAGTCAGGAACTGGATTTCTCTTAACCATATTTTCAGGCAGTAATGGCAGAGGGAAAACAACATGCACTTTCTGTTGGGGTCATGAAGATGTCTACTGAAGATATGTAAGTCTCCCTCAAATGCTACAGATCCAAAAGTTTCCCAAGGATACAGGAAGCTCAGTAGCTTATATGGATTTGTGCCCCAGTAGATAAGCACAGACTCCTTATTTCTGAATGGTCTTGACTTAGCCCATTGAAAGCTATTGACACTTACCAGTGTGTCATTGTTTTTCTGGTAGGCTTAAAAATAGCCTGGTTTCCCAAATTGGAATAGTTAATAAGGCTTAAATTGGGGAAAAAGTCAGATTTTCCTGCTAATTTTGGATAGTGGCCTTATTTCTGACTTCACAGTATTTATGCTAGGTGGGCAACAGTATCTTTTTTACTTTCTGAATTGGGGAGTAAAGGGAAAGTAGAGAATGAGCAACATCCTGTAAGGATAATCACTGTTTTTTTTTTTCTACCACTTTGTCACCCATTTGATGATGAATTATTCTTATTAGTTTTTCTTAAGCTCAATGTAGCTTTTTTGGATATTCTCCTAGTGTGGAGGTAGCCCATGATCCAGCTTCTTTTAAGCTACGAGATCCTCATTCTTTATGGTTTTCACTTTGTCACATGAGCTCAGAGCACTGTAAACAGAGTTTAATATAGCTAATAACATAAGTACAATGTAAACACCTTACATAGGGTTCCATAATTGCCAAGTAGGTATGCTCCTGAGCTTTCAACTTTACATTTATGACTGGTAAGTATATAAATTAGCATAAAAATACATTCATGCTTACTTGCTTTTTTTCCTTCCACAGTGAAAGAGTCAACAAAGGGACTGGTATTGAAAATATCCATCATTTAAATGATGGCCTCTGGCACATGAAGACATATATGTGAGTTTTCAAAGAAAGGCACTTCACCTCAACTTGGACTGTTTTATTGTTGTGTTTTTACCTTATAGCGAATTAAAAAACTTGTGTTCTGTGTTTAATAGATTAGACAGATGCTCAAATCCTGTGAGCATTCTTCATTTTTTATGTGTTCTTTTCATGTAAACTCAAGTTATTACTGGTTAAGTGTTTAATTTTCACAATCAAACTTCACATCAAACAGTATCTGTATATCTAGCCCTCATTTCTTTCTCAGACCTCAATCCCACATTGCCAGCTGGCTGCCTGCCAGGCATTCTTACCTGATAGCTACTAAGCATCCCAAACTTACCATGAAACTCATTCTATATCCTCCCCAAACCATCCTTCCTCCCAACTTGGCCATTTCCAAAGTTCCTAATTTCCCTACACTTTGCCAAAGTGTGAGGGCACTTCCTTCCTTCCAGTCCCTTGGATTCACAACCCCAGAGGATCCCATGATTTGTTCCTTTCCTTTACACCCTCTATCTGCCTCCACACCTCTCCTCTCTATTCACACAGCACCATCCTAGTTCAGACCCTCATCAGCTTGCCTATATATATATATACAAATTATATATAACATAGCTATAATAATATATAATAGCTATATCTATAATATATCTATATCAGCTAGATTCCTATTTGATCTTCCTTCCATTCTCTCCCCTCATTCCTTCCTCCAAACAGCTGCCAATTGACATTGCTAAAACAAATCTTACCATGTTAATTACTTACTCAAAAATTTTCAGTGGCTCACTTTTGTCGTTAGAAGAAAATATCAAATCATCAGTCTGGCATTTAAAGCTCTTCCCAGTCTGACTCACACTTGCCTTTTCAGTCTTATTTGGTGTTATTTGCCTTCATGTACCCTCCCTTTCAGGAAAACTTGTCTACTAGCTGATTCCTGAACCTTATGTTTCTTCTCCCATTTCCATGCTTTTGCATAGGCTGTCCCTTATGTCTGGAAACACACCCTTCTTGCCCCCTTGCCTCCTAGCTTCTTTCCAAGCAGGATTCAGTAACCACCTTAGACAACAGGCCTTTTCTGATCCCTTTCCCCTCCAAGTTGTTATTGCTTTCTAACTGTTGGAATTACTTGACACTGCTTTGTAGTATATATGGACTTGCCTGTTCCCTCTTCCTACCTCTGCTCCCCTCCCCATGCTCCTTGAGGTAGGAATGGTTTTATTTTTGTTTTTGTAGCCCGCGCCCCCCCCCCTCCCCCGTGTCTGATAGACACATCATGAATTGAATTGAATTTTCTCCCTACTTCAGTAGAGTGTGAGGTTTGGGAGCTAATATTCACTTGGATATTAGGGAATAAAAAGGGCAATTCCAGAATTAATGACCTTTTTCCCCTTTGATTTGTCTGCCTTCATAGTGCTGTCCCTGGCATTTTCATTAGAAACAGTGTGATGTGGAAAAAGTATTGGGTTTGGAATTAGGAGAGACTTGAGTTTGAATCCCAATCGATCAAACACATTTGTTTTATTTTGGGCTTTAATAAATTCTGAATTTAACAAACACCAAATAAAAGGCATATTTCAATGTACACAGTAAAAGAAAAAGGATTGTACATGAACCTGCAAATCTTGCATGTATCGCTTGCTTTTCCTTTTAAGTATATAATAAAATCCAGATTCCTGTAACTTTCAAAGCTGTCCTGCTTATCTGTGATTCCTTCTGACTTGCCTTCTATGCATTAAAAAAATGCTTCAGTGACTTTTTTTTTACTGTGTTAACACTATCAATATTTCCTTCCTCTACCTCCAATTTGGAAAAAGAGAAAACAAGAAAACCTTGTAACAAATATGCGTAATCAAAGAAAACAAATTGTCATATTGTCCATGTCTGAAAATGTAGTTCTTACTCTGCACTGGGAGTGTCTGCCATCTGTCTGCAGGTAGGTGCAACAAACATTAAGTGTCTACTATATGCCAGGCACAGGAGAGACAGAAAAAAAATGAATTGGTCGCTACTCTCAAGGAGTTTTCATTCCATCAGAAGAGACCATGACATAATAATAAAGTCCATACAAAATATACATGAAGTAACCTTGCCAGGAAAGGCCTTATTTGATCTTGGCCTGGGGGACAGGTAGTGAAAAGGCCTCTAGGTAGGAGATGGCGCATCATGTGAGGAAGGGCAAGAAAGGCAGTTCCCAAATCCAATCCTAACTGTGACCATGCAGAAGTAAGTAGCGACCTCTTTCTGCTTGTTTCCTGTCTGTAAGATGAGACTAAATCTGTAGTAGCACTTAACCTCATATGTGCCAGTCAAATGATATGTCAAATACTTAGCAAACCACAACATACTGTTTTCTTCCTAAGAGCATTAGGTTGTTCATTAGAGCATGTCATATACAGTCATCCTTTTTGAGACAAGACAGAAATGTCCTTGGTTAGGGTACCCTGATAATTTTATAGGAATTCCAATTATAGCTTCGGTGATTCCAAATATGCTCTGCTTCTAAAATTCTTTTAGATGTTCCCCCTTTAAAAAAAAAAGATTTTGTTGTTTGTCTTAAATTCTTGAAAGAGGACCATGACATCAGAGAGGTGAGTGAATTGGATTTAAGTGAGGGAGGGCTTGGGCTGCTTTAGGAGGTAGTGAGTTCTTCCTCCCTGGAGGAAGCAGACCCTCTTGTTGACCTCCCCGTAGGCATCTCACGTAGGATATCAGGAACTCAAGGGCAAGGGCTACTTTTCATTTAGCCTTTGTTTCCCTAGCACCAAATACAGTGCCTGGCACATAATATGTTTTAAGAAATGCTTGTTGTATTTTGTTCAATGTGGCTTCCCTATCACTGCCGCTTGAAACACATGTACTTTCTGCACACAGTACTGCTATTTTAACAATTTGACTGGTTCTGTGTATTGTGTGAACTTATTGTCCTGTGGCAGCAATCAGACCTGGTTGTGGCCGTTTTCATCACTTGCTCAGTAGAATTCACAAATTAATCCTTGCTCAATGAAACATCTGCAGTCAAACATCTGGATCAGTGGAGGGGGAGGACGGTGAATAACTTTCTGCTCTGTGGGCTGCTTGCTTACATTTTTCTGGAAACTCGACTTCTCACTCATTAAGAAAATTGGGGGCAGAATTCTGTTTTTCCAAATTTGCATGTGTACACCCTATAGTTTTAAGTTCAATTTACAAGCTTATTCAAATATTGTAGAAATAGTTTCAATTCATGGTTTAGTGGCAGTCCCTAACACACCCAAAGTGATAATGCTAGAGATGTCTGGTAGGCTTTCTTTTTGATTTGTGAACAGGCAGTGTGGTAAAGTAGATCAAGTGTTGGCCATGAAGACCTGGGATGAGATAATGCCTCTGACATTTATTTACTGGCTGTGTGACCCTGAGCAATCACTTAAGCTCTCATGCAACTCTAAGATTATAAATTACATTAGTAGAGGGAGTCTGCTTACCTATGAGTTCCCTACACCAAGGAAATCCCAGGTCAAGTACTCTATCTTTCGCCCAAATAGCTCTCCAAAGCCCATGAGTGGGGATTGCTTTGTATTTGAACTGCTTTATTTCAAGCCTGTCTTTTTTAAGGAATGAGAAAGAGATAGATTCAAAACTTGGAAGCTGTTGGTCCTAAGATTTGGGTTAAATTCAAAACTCAAGTGTCCCTGAAAGGTCTGAAAGAACTGTTAAAGCAATTCTCTCTTGCCGTCTCGTTAGCTGGTGAACACTGAAACCCCAATGTCTCAGAAGTAACCAAAAACCAGATGCTGGTCAGCAACACATTGGAGTCTGCAGGTGTCCCAATTAAACAGCAGTTTCTCCCAGTAATGCAAAGGGTAATACGATTACCTGAGACACATCTTGACTCAAGTCTGGCCTGATGTAAACCACATCAACTTGAGCCATTTAAGCCCCACTGGCGACATCTGGTTTGCCGTGAAAAGAGGAATGTGTTCTCTCTAAGCTCGGGGTTTAACAATCAATCTATATTCATTTTATTAAATGAAACTCAATGTTTGAAAAATAAGCCCTTCTGTTCTTGCCTAGATTAACTGAGGACATTTTATCTTTACCAAACCATAGTACAGCAAAGACTTATTCAGCTTTAAAACTATGAAGCATGAAAGGGCTCACCTGGGAGTTCAAACATTTAGCTTCAACTGCTATTCCCATCAATATTCCTTTTTGTTCTTTCTATTGCTGGCTTCTTTTCACATGCCCTTCATTTTGGAATGTGTCCCTCCTCCCTCTCCTGACTAGGGAGACTTCCCTTGTAACAAAGATTAAAAAAGATAAAAAACGAGATCAGTAAGCCCAACCAACACATCGATTGCATATGTAAAGTCCCACACCAACAGTCTCTGCACTTCTGCCAAGAAAACTCTCGGAAGGACGTTTTCTATCTTTTTTGAGGGAGCAACTGCCTCTACAACAGGGGTTCTTAACTTGGGGTTCAGGAGCTTTTTAAAAAATATAGTTGAATGACTCAACATAACTGATTTCCTTTGCAAAGGAAATCCCTACTATATATTTTATGCATTAAAAAAAAAACAATCTGAGAAGGGGCCCTTCCCTGAGATTCCCCAAAGTACCAAAGGGGTCCATGACACAAAAAAGGTTGAGTCCCTGCTCTGGAAGGTTTACTAAAAAACAAAAACAAAACACCTTTTTTACTGTGAACTTAACAAGCCTGAGCATATGCAAGCGACTAAAAAGAGAATTGTAAATAAAACTGAAAACTTATAAACAGGTTTGTTTTAAAAGTGCATATTAAATTTAGCATGATAGTAACAGTATAGCTCTTTCTGAACTCTTCTGTTTCCTTACTTGTATTTTAAGTGTTATATTGGGGCTTTTTTTTCTTTCATCTTTATCTCTATAACAGACTCCCATGAAAGCCCTCTCTCTTAACACAGAAGTACAGTTAAAAAAAACAAAACAAAACTAACTAATATACCTACACATGGGCCACGTCTGAAAATGTCTGTTTTAATGTAGACCTAATTCTGAACCAGAAGTAAATTTTCTCAACTTTTTCCAGGATCAACCAAATTTAGTATAATTATTTAGTATACAGTGTTCAGTTTTATTTTATTGTTCTTCCCGTTTACATTGTTGTCACTGTATGCATCGTTTTCTTGGTCTTTATCTCTGTATCAGCCCATATTCTTCCCATACTTCTCTTCATCAATATCACTTTCTATAGTGTGGGATGAATAGTTTGTTTAGACATTCCCCAATCAACGAGCACTTACTTCATTTCCACTTCCTGGCTACCATTAAAAAAAAAGTATTTTGGTACATGGGATCTCTGGGTCAAAGGGTGTGGACATTTAAGTTACTTGGTATAATCCCAAACTTCCTATCTTCGGTAGCCCCTCCCAGATTCACTATTTTCACCTTTTATTATCTCTGCCCTTTTGCATTTAATTTGAGTTGGTTGTAGTTTGCAATTCTTTTGAGAACCATTCATTCACATTCTTTGATTGTTTGTCAGCTGGAGAATGGCTCTGGGTTGCATATTTGTGTTCATTTCCTATGAATCTTGGATATCAGATCCTTGTCAGAGCTATTTGATGGGGAGATTTTTTTCCCCTCAATTGAGTTTTTCTCTTATTATCCTAGTTGCAAAAGCTTTTCAATTTTATGTGCTCAAAATTATTTATTTGAACTTTGTTATCCCTCACTTGTTTGGTTGAGAAGACTCTTTATCATGGTTATAAAGAATAACTCCATCTATTTCCTCTGGTATATTTTTATAAGTGACCTTTTGTTTGTCAAATATTCATTTGGAACTTGTTGTCCTATCAGTATTCTTATCTGACATTTCATCTTGGAGAAATTTGATACCACAGGATTAATAGGTGTTTGGCTGCAGGTGCTTTTAAAAAAGGTGTTTGTACCTTGGGTTTATTATAGGTAGCAAGGTTTCCATAACTGCAGAAAATTTTCTTTTCTTAATAATTCATTAAATGTTAATTTTTTGCTTATGCTGTTTCAGGTTTTGACCTGGGGAAGACCATCTGGAAGTTTGGGTGAGCCTCTGATCCCAAGGGGGAATCTAAGGCAAGGGGGATTGGAAGAAACAAGATTTATCCAGATAACACTAAATCAACCCAAAATATTATTGGGTGGTACGTTACTAACAATTGTGATTATCAGGAAGAATAACTGGAGAACTGAGAAGGGAAAAGAGTATCTGAGAGGGCGAAATGTGAAACGTATATAAAGATAGGTTACTGGTGTTTTGTGAAGAGCTTTAAATGTCAAACTTGTCAGTTTGTATTGTAAGGCAGTAGGGCAGTATGATCGAATCTGTGCTTCACAAAGATCCATTTGACAGGTATGGGTGGAAAAGAGATCAAAGAAGGTAGGGAGACCACGTAGGAGGGGTTATTTCAATAGTCCAGGGGAGAGGTACTGTTTATATTGTAGTTTCCTTGCTCTGAAGGGACACAGGACTTTTCTCCCTTTTTTTGGACAAGTAATCAGGTGGCACCAGCAGGATCTTTGGAAAGCTTGTTGTTAAGTGATATCACCTATTAGAGAGGTTGTTAGAGGTCTAATCTTTCTTGAATGCCTTCAACCTTTAAACTGTGATTTGTGGCAATAAAAATTACCTTTGAGATGGAGGGATTACAAGGGAGAGAAAGGGTTGGTGTTTAGGGTGGATGATAGCTGGTTGGTAAGAAGATAGTGGAAGGATGAGCTTTTGCAAAGTTTTATGTCCCAGCACAAAGGCAGAGTTGTCAGGTTCTCTGAGGTTGCCAATACTCACACCAGGTGAATGGAGAAAAGGGGCTGGGGAATAAGAAATTGATCAGGGGGTGAGGAGCTGGGGAAATTAGATCCTGAGGCTGGGCTAAACTTGGCTTTGCACCAGATCTAGTGACCAAGCTTGAGGATAAAAGATCTAGTGACTGATTTTTGAATAAGAAGAAGGAAAGAAGGCATTAATGAACAATGAAATCAAGCCACAGTTGCCAAAGGAAGCCAGGGCAGCAGTGGTGCAGCACCCTGACTCTCCATCCAGAAAAACTAGATGCAACTTTTTGAAGGTACTTCAAACATCCTACATCTGGAACTACTTAAAACTTAGACGGGGAGTAACACTTTCCCCCCACCCCCTAATTCCCCAGTAGAGGTAAAATGCTCTAGATTGCCAAATGCTGAAAGCAAGGAAGCTCTCACAAGGCCAGCTGGGGAAATCCAAGTCTCCTTTCCTTTTACCCACTTGGGCTTCTCTGTCTCACTTCTGGAGGAAGAAGAGGGAGTAGAAGAAAAACCAGCTATTTCCCCAAGTACAGAGCCAGGGGCAACCGAGACAATTAGAACTTCTCCATTCCTAAAACAAAGCCCTGGGCTAGGGCTGGCATCAGTCTGGGGGATTGCTTTGAGTGTGGGACAAAATAAGTTCTTGTGGCTTTTCCTGCTAGGGCTTTTGCCAAAATGCCAGAGTAATGATGTAGCCAATAAGGGGATATCCCCCAGAGCAATTAAGAATGATTGATGGCCTGGAAATTGTGGGGTACACTTTAATATTAATAAGTGTACAAAAATGATGTGGCTAGACTATCCATTTGCTGAACTCCTTGCTGGCAATGGAGAGATTCCTCGTTTCTCCCACAGAACCTAGCATAGTTCTGAACTCACAGTCACACAAATACTTGTTGAATGGAACCAAAATGCAGACAGACAAAAAAAAGGTCATAGAAACAGTCATTAGGATTCTTAATTGAAATTTTTATTTTACTCAAGCTTTGCCAGGGCACATCTCTGAAATTATAATGAAATCAATGGAAAAATGTGATTCAATATAGAAACATGCTCAACAAGACCTCTTCAAGCACACAGCTAATACATACAACCTGTACAATAAAAAATGAGTCAACACATGATGATGACATTCCTAGGTCACCATCAGTAAGATGATAAGTCCTTTTCAGTGGCTTCAATAAAAATTTGACTTTACAAATGGACTGGGGAGTGACTGATTGAGTCACATTGCCAAAGGATGTTTTTTCTTTTAGAAAGGATGTGGCAGAAAGGACTTTTAAAAATGGGGGATTCTGATACAGTACATGTTAGCTGATTTACATGCAAGCCTTTAGGAGCATATCTACCACATAAAGTGAGGCTAGGTTTGCACTGGGCCATCCATAAGCTCACCAAGACACTCAGTGACCAATAACACAAAATGAATTAGCTGGCTAGGGTCCGAGCAGCAGTTTGTGGCTATGGACCAGAGCACTTTTCCGTATGGAGAGAAAAATCAGTGACCTTGGCCTTGACAGCTTTATTTTCTGAGTTATTGGTCCAGGCTTTTATCTACAAAACTACAGTGGATACAAAGAGACACATAAATCTTTAAGGCAAACTGGAAGTTATACTTATGTGGCAGGAAGGGTCATTCAATATTCTGAGGGCTAATTGGCTCAAATACAATGCCGACAGTGCAAGGCTGTCAGTAAATTTGACAATGGATTACAGTCTCTGAAATACTTATTAAGATTTGACTCTTGTGCGTCACCAGACCTAACAGTCCATTAGCATACTTGATTACAAATACAGTAGAAATTCCTCAAACTGCTGGTGTTGTTGGACATAGTTAACACCTGCACATCATGAGCTATTGGTTATTGTGAGGGATCCTAGACATCACTAGGTACACAGGGAACACACACTGAACCATGGTAAAATCAAAGCTGGTAGGTACTGGAAGTGTTTTAAGCCTATTTCAATGATCATTTTAAAAAAAATCGGCATCTTAAAGCCCCCAACCTGGAGAACCTGGCTGCTGGAGGATGCTAGATTAAAACCCAGGGCTTCCCACAATTCTTGGAAGGTTTCATTTTAATTTTATTGCAGTATATAATGGAAGAAGGAAATGCAGGAGCCTGGGGCCCTCTTTGGAAAACAGCTCTGCCTCTGATTGGCTAAAGTTGACGACCATTAAAACTCTAAGGATGATTAAGGCAAATGTTCAGCTCTAAGATGTCCTGGTCTTAAACCATACAGGGCTTTATTGACCTGATGCAGTACGTCATTCAGGATTACATCATAAAAGAACCAGGTGCACAGGCCAGATTATAGGGGAAGCCAGCCCCAGATGTGGCATGCTTCAGTGCTACATTCTGCACTAGGTGAAGCTTTACAGTCATAAGGCCCTGTTGCACTGATCCAGTGAAGAATGATGATGTCCACATGTGAAAGAGAGCAAAACCTCTGGACTAACCAAATAAGGAATGAGACACTCAGTCAGTCACCACAAGCGATAGATTATGAGCAACTGAGTGAAGTGAGATGGCTTGAGACCTATTCTGCAGTCACCAACATGATCTCTGGCTCAGCAGGCATGAACCTCAACTGATGGCCTTTCAGCCAAGTTGCATGCTTGATTAACAGGGACACCACTCACAACCATACCACATTGACTAGAGGAAAGAGGAGCAGGATGTGGGTGTATGCACTGCTTGGTTTCAGTACCTACATGGAAGAGTGTGACAACCACACTGTAATTTCTAGGAGTCTAGCTTCAGCACCCACAGATGTCACCAGATTAGAACCGTGAGGGTAAATAATTCTTGCAACCACTTGTTCTGATACAAAAATTTCATCCATCTATTAAGTTTGCTTAGGTACACTGCCTTAGTTGCTTGGCTGCTCAATTTGAGAAGGCAAATCCATTGGCACTTGTCAAAGCTCAGTATGTGCGCCATCAAGAAAATAAATATCCAGCTGAAAGGCCTACTTGAATAGCAAATTTATGTCCAGTGATTTAATTTATGTTTGATTTGCATATCTTAGAAAGATAGAAAGATATTAGCAAGAAATGTTGTAAAGAAACCTTTCTACAATAAAAAAAATTTAGCAAAAATATATTTCACACTGGATTTCCCAAATATCGACTGTTTGGAAGTGTCATATAAATATTTGCAAATACCCCTTACAAATCTGATCCGTTTGTTCACATAAGCCTTACTCTTAAAGAGATTTTTCTTTCCAACATAGTTGAAAGCCAGAAACTTTTATAAAAAAGTTTTAGAAAAAAAATACCCATTTGTAAAACCTTATTATGTGCCAAAACACACCGATTCCCAGAAATAAAAAAAAAATAAAAAAACAAACCCCCAAACAACCCGCTATGTGGACGTGCGGTTAAGTTACTATATGCAATGGCAAATCATTGCATGTTCTATAGCATCTACATGCTGACTTCTAGAATTCAGTCGTTGTCTGACCCATTTGGAGGTAAGAAAACTAATGCATCATTAAAAGTGTGTCCATATGCCCTAAGCCGGTATACTCCATACATCATCACATGCATATGATTTGGAGCCAGGTCATTAAAAGTGACAGCCATGTCTGAACAGCATCCTTCTACTACTTGCTGTGGGTTATTAGACATTGCCTCTTTAATAAGAAACCCAACTGATTTGGTGTTAAATACATCTTTTCCTTCGGAATCTTCGGCATTTTCTGCAAACACTCCAGAATATTTCAAGCAGACTGCTAGCTGCTTATCTTCAGATACCTTCCAAATCATACCTCCTTTTTCAGGACACTTTTCAGGGTTACTGAGAAGGCTGTTCAGTCTTTTTAATGATCCTATACTTAAGACAATTCCTCCTTCAATATCCACATACTCAAGCTCTCCAGATTTTATAGTATGGCCTATATAAAATGGTTGTGTCGCGTCTTTTTTCAACAAGAAAAACTTCAAATTTTCAATTACAGCAAATGTAGTAGGTCGGGTAAGGAAGAACCAGCTGTATTCGTCTTTATACTTATCATAGGCATATTTATATGCTTTTCTCATCATTGTCCACATGTCATCTGTTTCAAGATTAATCGACTCAAACACCTTAATACTTTCAGTACAGAAGAACTCTACTTTGTCACAGTGTTTGGTCCAAGTGTCTTTCACGGCTGCCCAATGAGCCACATCTTTGGGTTTGGCAAGTATCATACAGTATACACGAATACTCTTAACAAGTTCTGCACGTTCGGCTTCAGAAATTTTCAGAAAGTCTTCTTTGCTAAGTGCTTGAAGGTGATGGTGCTCGTGATGAGTTATATTTTCATGACCAATCCTAATGTGTCCTAGCATAGTAACCAAAGCACAGAAAATGCTTCCAAGCATCATACCCTTCAAAAATGAACTGCTTTCAAAAAGCATTTTTCCTATAAAGAAGAAAAAGACCCTTCAGATACCTTATGGAAAGGCACAGTCCAGTCATTTAATTTTCTATTTGTTCATGTGACTTTTGTCCCTTATAAGGCCTAAAAATTATAGTTCCCGAGTTCGTTTTATAGAATATATCCATACAGTGGCAATATGTCTCCTAGATTTCAAGGAAAGGAGACATACTTTGAACAAGGCCTTGAAAGAAAGAGTATCTTTTGTCTATGTATCCGGATTTCTGCTATGGCAAACATGGCCACTGCACGCATGGTTATAACAGTCTATATTCCAACAGTATGCAATTACTGGGCCAAGTCAGAGCTTTGATGCATCACTTCTCTACAGGGTAGAATTGGAATGGAAATGCCAGGCACAGAGTAAGTGCTTAATAAGTGCTTGCTAACTGATTGATCCTTGGCCTCCATCTTAGGAAATTTAGTTCTTTAAATTTATTATGGGGTAGCTTTGAAGAAAGATAGTGTGGAGTAGTAGATAGAGACAGGGAGACCTGAGTTCAAATCCTGGTTCGAGATGCTTATCATCTGTGTGATCCTAGGCAAGTCACTTAACCTTTCTGAGCCTCAATTATCTGGGGATAATAACAGCATCTACTACACAGGGTTCTTGTGAGGCTCAAATGAGATAATGTATTTAATATTTTAGACATGTCCAATGTGGGAATATGTTTTACTTGACTCTGCATATTTGTTATATGAGGTTTATTTTACCTTTTTTTTCAGTGGGAGGAGGGGAGGTAGGAAAGAGAAGAAAATAAATGCTAGCTAATTGAAAAAATAAAAAGATGATCTAACAGATACCATGTAAGCTCTTTGACCAAAGGGACTATTTCATTGGCTATTCCCAGTGCCCAGTACTGCCTGGCACATTGTGAATGCTTAATAAATACCTGCTGATTGATTGATATGTAAAGTGCTTTGCCAACCTTAAAGTGAATTCTTATTATGCTGAATTTTATCCAAATGTACTGGCACTGTCTTTTCTCCTAAAAAATGAAAGACAAGAAGTACATTCATCACAAATCAGCAAGTTGGTAGGTAGCACCTGTACTGACACTTCCCTTTTCTTTCTATGTCACGTTTATTGAGCCCAACAAGCCATGTTGTGTTTACCTTGACAATTTTGTTGCTAAGGCTAAGTATCTGACTGTTACCCAACTTTCTGCTCTTTTTCCAAAAGAGGAAGTATTAACATAAAGCACAATCTACTAATTGGCTGACCTTGATGACCATTTATACGCAGAATTTGAACTTGAGCTGGAAGGAACCTTAGAGGCCATCTAATCTAACCCTCATTTTACAGAGAAGGAAACTGAGGCCTAGGGAGGGGATTTGCCCAAGGTCACAATGGTTTTAAAAGAAAGAGGCAGGATCTTCAAAGGACTATTTTCTTCCATCCATTTAAGATAAAAGGTGTATGCTTAAAAAAAAAAATCACTAGCCATGTGACCTTGGGTAAGTCACTTAACCCCAACTGCCCTGCCCTCTCCCCTCCAAAAAGCAAAAAAAAAAATCTCATAAAGCTACTTCAATGGGATAGAAGGTCTGGGAGTTTCAAGGGATCAGAGTGATGTCACTGCAAGCAGGACTGCTCAAATTTCAGCTCTGACAACTATGTCGCTTTAGCCAAGTAAATTTTAATGTTCTTGGTCCTTGGTTCTTCATCTTTTGAAAAAAGAAGTTGGCCTAGATGGCTACTAAGAGCTTTTCTTCCCTCAACCTAAAATCCTATGAATGAAGCTACTTTATTTCTCTGAATCTCAATATCTTCTCTGTAAAATGAGGGAGGTGGACTAGATGGTGTTTAAAGTCCCTTCTAGCACTAAATCAATAATCTTATGGAGACCAGACCAATAACTTTATTGGTTTAGGAAAATGCTGGATGAGGAAACTATCAATGCAACTTACATACTTTAAATATTCAACTTATATAAGTGACTTGACCAGGGTCACTGTCACAGGGGGTGTGTGTGTATGTGTGCTTAAACCCAGGTCTTCTTCCCTTCGAGATTTTCTATCCACTACTCCATAGTGCCACAATACTACATAAAAGTCTACATCAACATTTTGATTAGAAATAAAATCAAGGTTCTGTGAAATAGTTACAGAAGAATAATTTGTAATAATATTTATGCTACAAAAAAGTGAATGTTTCCTCAACCTTCTTGATTCTACCAAAATTAAAGCTCAGTTCCAGTATTCTACTTATTCTCTTAAGAGTTTTCTCTTTGTTTGTCTACTGGAATCCTTAGATGTCAGAGAGATGGATTCTTTACAGATATAGCCGGCTGGGCAGGCTCCTGAACTGCCAAGGTCAGTTTCCTTACTAGCAAGGTACAGTAACCTTCACAGCACACTTCCTTCTATGATGAATTTCACAAATGAGTCATAAAAAATCTGGCCTTTTCTCCTTCAGATGAAAGGGATTTGTTTTCCCTAAACGACCCTCTACCTCAACAACCAACTCTAGTAATTACCTAATACAAACTTTGCAATCATTCCCCTTGCGCTCTATTGTCTTTCTAAAATAAATAAATAAATAAATGGAATTTCCTCCTGTCACCTGAAGACTGGTAAAGGGTGTGGAGAAGCTAGGCTGGACGGATGGGATGGGGCAGGAAGGAGTTCCGGGTTGGGAAGTCTCACAGTGCCACTTGCAGCATAGTTATGTGTAAGAAAAAGGAGAGCTGGCAGTTTATAAGAATTGCTGGGTGGCACAACAACCTTGTGTGTATGAGGCACCGGCTGCTACAAACATTTTTATAATTCTGGTTTCTGGTCCATATAGCTGACTATTTCAAGTGGACATCTGGCTTGCCAGTGGCCAGCACGGGTATCAGAATTTTACCTCAAACATCAAGGTCGTCTATTGGGGGAAAGGTGTGATGATGGTGATGGTGCTGGGGAAGTGGAGACCACTGCATTACAGGCAATGTGTTCTTCGTAATAAAAACGGAAAACAATTTCTCTAAACTTTCCTAAATGACGAGGCTTTTTCTCAGGAAGGCAAGAGCAGAGGAGCTGAATCCCGGGTCCAGGAATCAAGTCGGAGCAGACAGGAGGGAGGGGAACAGAAACCCTCAGCGTAACTGACAGCCGGGTTTGGAGAAGAGAAGATACGGGCAGACGGGGAGGGGGGGAGGGAGAAAGGCGCGCGCACGCGCGCTGTGTGTAGTATGTGTATGCATGTGTCTCTCCAGGAGGTGCAGGAAGGGAGGGGAGAAGCACGAAAAAGATAAGGGGGGAGGGGAGAAGCTCGAAGAGAACTGCGGGGAGGGGGGGCGACGCTTCCCTCCAGCGCTCCCACCCCTTCGCAAACAGCGCCCCCCACGGGGCAGGGGCGGGGCCCCGGCACTCACCGGCGAGGAGGCTGGCGGCCGGTGGGCGGGAGGGAGGCAGGGTGCTCGCGGGTGTCCCACCGCAGCTTCTCTGGTCAGGCTGGGGCAGGCTGTCAGTCCGTCAGGCCCCGCACCCCCCACCCCCGGCTGCGCTCCCAGGTGGGGCCGGCTTTTCGGAGGCGGGGCCCAGAGGGGGAGGGCAGGGCAGGGCGGGGTTAGGAGAGGGAGAAGGAGGAGGAGGAGGAGGAGGAGGAGGAAGAGGAGGAGGAGGAGGAGGAAGCTGCGCGCGGCGGGAGGCGGCGGAGGGGGCGGGGCCAGTGAGAGCACGGCTGCCGGCCTGGCGGCGCGGCGTCTCCCAGCGTGCTCCGGGGACAGGACGCACAGTCCACCTGGGGAAGAGAACGTGGAAGCTGCGAGCGTCTCGACCCCCCGTGACGCGCGCGCGGCGCGTGTGTGACGCCAGACCGGCTCTCTGGCCTGAAGTTCCTACTGTAAGTCAGCAGCTCATTGGTCAGGCCTGGAGGGCCACTGCACGTAGACGGCGGCACACGCACTCCGGGCTCCGTGGGGGCATTACAGCAGTGCCCAGTGAAATTCTCTGTGGAGTCGTACCTCCTGGAGCTACCGACAAAGGCCACTTTTAAAACTAAGGTCTTAAGTCTAGAACTGAGAGGGGCCCCAGAGGCCAACTAGTCCAACCCCATTAATTTGACCTACGAGCAAACAGCTTCAAGGAAGGGAAATGACTTGCCCAAGGTCAGCACTTGTTCATTCATTCAGTCGTGCCCGACTTCTGCCCGAACCGGTGGACCATAGTACACCAGGTCTTTTATCCTCCACTGTCTCCTGAAGTTTGCCCAAATTTGTGTTCATTGTTTCCTCCTCTGCTGTCCCCTTTTCCATTTGCCTTCAGGCTTTCCCAACATCAGGGTCTTTTCCAGTGAGTCCCGTCTTCTCATCGTGTGGCCAAAGTATTTAAGCTTCAGCATTTGACCTTCCAATGAGTGGTCAAACTCAGTTTCTTTAATATTTGCTGATTTGACTTCCTTACCAGCCAAGGGACTCCCAAAAGTCTTCTCCAGCACCATAATTCCGAAGTGTAGATTCTGTGGCCATAATGCATTGCTGCTGGAAAAACCATAGCTTTGACTATGGATCTTTTTTGGCTGGCAAGGTGATGTCTCTGCTTCATACTGTCAAGTATGCTGTCCAGATTTGTCATAGTTTTCCAAGGAGCAAATGTCTTAAATTTCATGGCTGCTGTTGCTGTCTACAGTGATCTTTGAGCTAAAGAATATAAAATCTGACACTGCTTCTATTTCTTTTCCTGCTGTTTGCCAAGAATTGATGAGACCAGTTGCCATGATCTTAGTTTTATTTTTAATGGTAGACTTCAAACCAGGTTTTACATTCTCTTCTTTCACCCTCATCAAGAGGCTTCTTAATTCTTCTTCACTTTCTGCCAGTGGTATCATCTGCATATCTGAGATTGTTGATATTTCTCCCCTACAACCTTAATTCCAGTTTACAATTCATCCAGCCTGGAATTTCACGTGGTGTACTCTCCATATAAGTTAATTAAGGTGACAATATACAGCCTTGTCTCACTCCTTTCCCAGTCTTAGACCAATCAGTTGTTCCATGTTTGGTTCTAACTGTTGCTTTTTGACCCACATACAGGTTCCTTAGGAAATAAGATCTGGTACACCCATCTCTTTGAGGACTTGCCACATTTTGTTGTGATCCACATAGTCAAAGGCTTTAGTGTAGTTGATGAAGTAGAAGTAGATGTTTTTCTGGAACTCCTTTGCTTTCTCCATAATCCAAAGAATGTTGGCAATTTGGTCTCTAGTTCCTCTTCCTCTTTGAAAGGCCGCCTGCTCTTTTGGTAAGTCTCGGTACATATATTGCTGAAACCTAGCTTGCAGAATCTTATGCATAACCTTACTGGCATGTGAAATGAGCTCATTTGTTCAGCAGTTTGAACATTCTTTGGCATTACCCTTTTTAAAGATTGGGATATAAACTGATCTTTTCCAATCTAGTAGCCACTGTTGAGTTTTCCAGATTTGTTGGAATAAAGAGTACAGCACTTTAACAGCATCATCTTTAAAGGATTTTACATAGCTCAACTGGAATTCTGTCACCTCCACCAGCCTTATTGTTAGCCATGCTTCCTAATGCCCACTAGACTTCATTCTCCAGGACATCTGGCTCTAGATCATTAAGCACACCATCATTGATGTTCAGATCTTTCTTGTATAGCTCTTCTGTATTTTCTTGCCACCTCTTTTTAATCTTTTCTGCTTCTGTTTTTTGTCTTTTATTGTGCCCATTTTTTAAATAGTGATCCAGCTAGGGTGGGAGACTCAGGCTGATTTAATGTTTTAAAAAATTAAAAAAAAATTTGCTAAAGATTCAGCTCTGACTTTTTTTTTCCTATACACAATCTTGAAGGAGGGAGCTCTAGCCCCAGCTTCTCCTTGGTCAGTGCAGTGCCTCTGGCTGGATCTTTCTGCCTGGAGATCCAGGGCAGGGGGGCAGAGGAAGAGGAGCCCCAGTAATTGTCCAGGATGGTGAAGCTGGGGAGGGCTGGAGAGGGATGGGGAGGAGAGAGAAGAGTCCTGGGGCTCAGGAGGTCCAGTAGGCAATCCCTTGGCCAAGAGACGATCAAGAGATTGACCGCTGTCCCACTCCTCAAACTTGGGAGTTGGCTCCCAGGCTGTGGAACTCATCAGGTGTCTTGTCACTCAGACTGGCTCCACCTTGCTGCAAGCCAGAGGCAAATTCATTAAAGATCCAACCCCTTGTCTCAGGGACTTTGAAGTAGGTGAAGATGAAAAAGAAGAAGAGCAGCGCAGTGAAGATGATGAAAATGTAGGGGCCACACAATTGCTCTACATACCGGAAACACATTCCCACAATAAAATTGGAGTACCAGTTAGATGGGCCAGCCATAGAAAAGGCAGCTAGGCGAGGGCCCTGGCTGAAGAGCTCAGTGATGATGAACCATGGGGCCAGGGCTGATCTCAAAGAAAGCCACAAAGCCAAAGATAGCCACAATGGTTATGTAAGACATCCAGGGGAGCTGATCCAGCAAGGCCAGAGCAATCATCATGAGCACAGCACAGCTTGCCATGCCTTCTAGACCAATGAGGTACAAAGTACATCATCCAGCCCACTCCACCACAAACAGCGACACAACAGTGAATGCAGTATTAACCCCACTGGAACCAATGGTGGTGTAGACTGGCTGTTCTACTCCAGACTTCTCAAAGATGCTAGTGGAGTAATAGAAGACAGCATTGATCCCAGACAGCTGCTGGGACAGCTGGAGCACCACAGTGATGAGGACCAACTACTGGTACATAGGTGAGTGGAACAGCTCCAGGATGGTCACCTTCTTCTCAGGCATCATCTGCTGACTTTCCTCCTTCATCTCCTGAAGGTCACTACTCACAGGAGTGGTTCCCTGAAATTTCTTCAGGACATTCTTGGCCTTATTCTCTTCATTGCGGTTGATGAGCCAGAAGCAGGGGCTCTCAGGACAGAAAGGAAGCATGGCACACTGGATCAGAGGTGGGATGAAGATGAAACTCAAGAGAAGGGGCCATTCTCCATTCCATGATGGAGTCCAGACCAAACAACTGGGTGATGAGGATGCCAATGCCTAGTTGGTGAAGGGTCCCCAAGGCTCCACCTAGGGCTGTGGGTGACACTTCCCCCACATACAGGGGCACAAAGCCTGTGGTGAGGCCGCAGTACAAGCCAATAATGAAGCATCCCAAGATCAGCATCTCAAAGGACTTCGCCATTTTGGAGAAGCCCATGAGCATAGCAGTAATAAAGGCCAGACTGTTCATCATTAGCATGAAGTTCCGCTGGCCAAAACGATTGACAAAGAGGCCCACAGAGAAGGAGCCGATCATACCACCAATGGAGAAGGTGGCCCCCAAGAGGGACCACAAAGTGGTCAGGGTGGATGATATGGATTCATTATATCGATTCACCTAGGTACTATTGTAAAACTCCTCTATCACCTTCTATGAGGCATTGATGACTCCTGTGTTGTAGCTGAATTGTAGGGAGCCCTGTATGGCATCACCCACAGACAGCATGAGGGAAGCTGTAACTTGCTTCCAGAACACGTTTCTCGCTGTGCACTCTCACTGCCACAGCTGCTGCATATGCTGGCACCGCTCTCTGTGCTCCAGCTCTGGCTTGGATCCCTAATGTTCTAGGGTAGGAAGCTGGGGCTGCTATGCTCCCCTGTGCTCTGCTTTTCTCCCTATTTCCTTTTATGTTTTTTTCCTTTTCTGTCTTTTCTTCCCTTTCCTCTTTGCCTTTTTCTTTTCTGCTCTTCTTTCCCTTAACTATCTTTTCTCCTTTCCTTTCCTTCCCTCTTTTCCCCTCTACGCTCTTGGGGCTTTACCGCATAGTCCACCCCATTGGAACAGTACTGCTGTTGCTCTTTATTGTTCCCATTTTTGCATGAAACTTTCCCTTGATATCTCTTATCTTTCCCATTCTACTGTTTTCTTCTATTTCTTTTTCTTTCTTTTATTCCTTTTTTCTATTTCTTTTTCATTTAAGAAACCCTTCTTAACTCTCCTTGCTATTCTCAGGAATTCTGCATTCACTTGGGTATGTCTTTCCCTTTGTCTTTTCTTTTTCACTTTCCTTCTTTCCTCAACTCTTTGTAAAGCCTCATCAGACAGCCATTTTGTTTTTCTTGCTCTTCTTTTTCTTTGGGATGTTTTTTTGTTGCTGCCTCCTGTACAACATCACAGACCTCTGTCTATAGTTCTTCAGGCATTCTATCTACTAGATCAGATCCCTTAAATCTATTTATTATTTTCATTTCATATTCATAAGGGATATTTAGGTCATGCCTAGGTGGTCTGATAGTTTTCCCTCCTTTTGTTAATTTAAGCCTGAAATTTGCAATAAAAAGTTCATTATCTGAGCCAGTCATGTCCAAGTCTTGTTTTAACTGACTGTATAGAGCTTTTCCACCTTCTCTGCAAAGTATAGAATCAATCTGATTTTGATACTGACTATCTGGTGATGTCCAGTTGCCTTTTGGGTTGTTTGCTGTGACCAGTGAGTTATCTTGACAAAATTTTATTAGTCTCTGCTCCTGCTTCATTTCATACTTGAAGGCCAAACTTGCCTGTTATTCCAATTATCTTTTGATTTCCTACTTCAGCATTCCAATTCCCTCTGATCAATGTGACATCTTTTTTGATGTTATTTCTGTAAGAACCAAGCAAGTTTGGCCTCTTTGGCACCTGTGATTGGAGTATACATTTATATTACTATGGTAATAAATGGTTTGCCTTGGATTCATTCTATCATTTTTGAGATTCAACCCCAGTACTGCTTTTCTCACCCTTTTACTGACTATGAGGGCTACTCAATTTCTTCTAAGGGATTCTTGCCCATACATAGTGATCACCTGAATTAAAGTCACCCATTCCCATCCATTTAAGTTCACTGACACCCAATATGTTGATGTTTAAACTTTCCATTTCTTGTTTGACCACAGCTTATCTTGGTTCATAGATCTTACATTCCAGGTTCCTCTTGATCTTTACAGCATCAGATTTTCCTTTCATCACCAGCTACATCCCCAGCTGAGCTTCCTTTTGGCTTTGACCCAGCTGCTTTGATCTTTCTGGAGCTACTTTTAGTTGTCCTCTGCTCTTCCTCAATAACATGTTGGATACCTTCTGACCTGAGGGGCTCATCTCCTGGTTTCATATTTTTAACCATTTTAATGCTGTCCATGGAGTTTTCTTGGCAAAGATCCTGGAGTGGTTTGCCATTTCCTTCTCCAGTGGATCACCTTTTGTCTGAACTCTCCGGAATCACTCATCCATATTGGGTAACGCTGAATGGTATAAGTTCACAGTTTCACTGAGCTATGCAAGCCTCTCTATCACAACAAGGCAGTGATGGGTGGGTGGGGGAAGAAGGGGAAGGTCAACACTTAGGCTCATAGATCTAAAGCTGGGAGGGACCTTAGAGGCCCTCTGGTCCAGCCCCCTCAGAGAAGAAAACTGAAGCCCAGGGAATGGAAGGGACTTGTCCAAGGTCACACACATAAGATCTTATAGCTGAGAGGGACCTCAAAGTCCACTTAGTGCAACCCCCTTAATTTAACAGAGGAGGAAATAGACCCAGAGAGGGCAAGGGACTTGTCCAAGGACACACAGATGATCCTAGATATAGAACTAGAAGGGACCTTAAAGACCAGCTTGTCCAACTCATTCATTTTGCGGAGAAAAAAACAGACCCAGGAAAATCACTTGCCCAAAGGCTTATATAGAATCATAACTTTAGACGTGGAAGGGACCTTAGAGGCCATTTGGTCTAACATATCATTTTAGGGTAAAAGAAACAAAGCCTCTGTTATCCCCACTCACACTTATTTACTTCTTATGATTGTATTCTTAATCTATTCCACTGATCCACTGCTCTATTTCTTAGCTAGTACCAGATTGTTTTGATAATTACCACTTTATAATATACTAGGAGATTTGGTACTGCTAGGCTGCCTTCCTTCACATTTTTTTCATTGATTCCCTTGATATTCATGACCTTTTGTTTTTCCAGATGATTTTTAAAATTATTTTTTCTAGCTCTATAAAATAATTTTTGGTAGTTTGAGATGTCAATGAATAAGTAAATTAATTTAGATAGAAATGTCATTTTTATTATATTGGCTTGGCCTACCCATGAGCAATTAATATTTTTCCATTTGTTTAGATTTGATTTTATCTGTGTGAAAAAATGTCATGTAGTTCCCCTGCTTTTGTCTTTTAGAGTATTTTTGCTTTTGTTTTGTCTGAGATCATGATTACTACCCCTGCTTTTTTTTGTTATTGTTACTTTAGCTGAAGCATAATAGATTCTGCTTCAGCCCCTAATTTTTATTCTCTGTATGTCTTTCAGTTTCAAGTATGTTTTTTATAAACAACGTATTGTTAGATTTTGTTTCTTAATCCATTCTGCTGTCTGTTTCCATTTTATAGGTGAGTTTATCCCATTCATGTTCACAGTTATGATTTCTGTGTATTTCCCTCCATCCAATTTTTCTCCTCTGTTTATCCTTTTCTCTCTTTTTTTAACTTCCCCTTCTCAAAATTCTGTTTTGCTTCTAACTACTCCCTCCCCCAATCCACTTTCCCTTCTATCAGCCCCCTCCCTTTCTTTTATTCCCTTCCTCTCTTACTTCCCCGTAGGTTTAAGATAGGTTTCTGTACCTGAATGTGTTTTTCCTTTTTTGAACCAATTTTGATGAGGGTAAGGTTCAGGCATTGCCTACCACTCCCCATCTTCCGCTCCACTGTAAAAACTCTTTCTTTTGCACCTCACAGAATTCATGATTTAAATCTCACTTGGTTTTACCATGTAAACCATGTTTACATACATACATGTACATGTAATATTACAATATAATCATATAATCTTTGTGACTACAAGTATTGTAGTCTCCTAGCTAGTATTTTACTTAGAATTTTTGCATTAATATTTATTAATGAAATTGGTCTATAATTTTCTTTTTCTGTTTTGGGTCTTCCTGGTTTAGTTATGAACACCATATTTGTTTCATAAAAAGGAGTTTGATAGGACTCCTTCTTTGTCTATTATTCAGAATAATTTATTTAGTATTGGAATTAGTTGATCTTTAACAATATAGTTTAAAACAAGACTAAAAAGCAGCAAAGTCACATGAATTACATGTGACCAATTGACCAATCTCAGTCCCAGTAAATAGATGATAAGACATACTTTCTGGGTTTCTATTGGTTAGAATTTTTCATATCTAGCCCAGACCCAAACTGACCATGCTCTTCTCTGGTTATTTTCTTTCCTTGCCATGGCCTTTGTACCATTCCCTCCCCCCATTCCTACCCTACCTTTCTGCTTTCTGCTCCTAACTCTAGGAACAGTATCTAACTCAAAGAACAGTAATGAAGTCTTCCTGGAAAGGATAAATTGATTTGCCTTATGGTTCCACTCATGGTGCCTGTGACTTCCCTGACCAAAGCACCCTTCCCTGACCATCACTCTCTTCTATATGTTTTCTTATCCTATTAGAATGTAAGTTCATTGAGGGCAGGGACTGTCTTCTTTTTGTATTTGTGTCTTCTACTCTTAGTTCAATGCAAGGTCATTCCATAAGTGCTTAATACAAGGGTTCTTAACCAGGAGTCTATGAATTTCAAAGGGTCTGTGGATAGATTTCGGACGATCTGTGAACATGAATGGGGAAAAAATTACATCTTTATTTTCACTACTGCTCTTTTTTTTTTAAAATTTTACGTATTTTATTTCATTTCTTTAAAATCATTCTTCTGAGAAGGGGTCCCTAGGCTTCGTCATCCTAGCCAGGGGGTCCAAGATGCACAAAAAGGTTAGGAACTGGTGACTTGATACGTATCATTCATTCTTTCATTCATACTTGATAAAGAAGTTAAGAGTTTCAGCATAGAATGGTACATATTCCGTCAGATATTGTCATTTTGTTGGAATTGTTAAATTGGTATATAAATGTTGTGTTTTTTAAAATTATCAATTAAAAACTTAAAAAAAAAGAGGTCATTCCAGGAAACTTTATTTGCTTTTTGACGGAGTTACCAGACAGATAGATCAAGGAGATGCTGTAGGCCTAGAATACCTACATTTCAGCAAAGCTTTTGGCAAAGCCTCTCATCCTATCCTTGAGGACAAGATGAAGAGATGGGATCTGTGTCAACTAAGAATGAATCAACAGTGACCTGGGCACAAAAGCATTAACAGGATGTTAGGGCACATTCAGAGAGATCTGATCTTCAGAATGAGAGAAATGCTTGACTCCTGTACTGACCATGCCTGGAGTGTTGTATTTGCATCAATGTTGTATCATATTTTAAAGACATTGACACTGGAATGAGTCTAAAGGACAAATCATAAGATATAGAACTGGAAAGGAACTCGGTGGCCTTCTAGTCTGATTCTTTCATTTTACAGATGAGGATATTGAGGCCTAGAGAGCTTAAGTGACTTGTTCAGTGTCTCAGGTGATAAGAAGTAGAGGAAGGATTTGAATCTAGCCACAGATACCTGAGAAAAGGCAAAAGGATGAGGAAGGATCTTGAGGTCATACCATGAGGATCAGTTTAGGAAATGAGGGTATTGATCATTGAAAAGGGAGAACAAGAAAAGACACCTGATAGCTCTCTTTAGGTGTTTGAAGGGCTTTCACAAGGAGATCTGTTTGACCCCAGAGGCCAGGACCAGGAGCAGTGGGTGGGAATTGCAGTGGGAAGTGAAGGCTTAATGTCAGGAAAAACTTCCTAATAATAAGAGTTCGAAAAAAATGTGGAATGTGTTGTTGCAGAAAAGTGGTGGGCTCCCCCAACTTGGAAGTTATCAATCAGAGGCTGGGTGACTACTTGTCCTTTGTGGCATGGAATGTACCAAATGGCTTCCGAACTTTCTTCCAACTCTGTGATTCTCTGGTTATGGTCTGCTTTGGGAGATAGTTGGGTTCTTCAAGTGGACCATTGTTAGGGATTTTTTAGAGGGATCACAGAATCCTAGGGCAGCTAGGTGGAGGATAGAATGCTGTGCCTGGAATTAGGAAGACTCATCTACCTGAGTTCAAAATGGCTTCAGACACTTACTAGCTGTGTGTCCTTGGGCAAGTCACTCCACCCAGTTTGCCTCCGTTTCCTCATCGGTAAAATGAGATGGAGAAGGAAATGGCAAGCCATTCTAGGATCTCTGCCTAGAAAACCAAAATGGGGTCACAAAGAGTTGGACATGACTGAAATGACTGAACAACAAACAGGATCCTAGCTCTAGAGCCATAAGGGACCTCAGAGACTGTCTACTCCAACCTTTAATTTTATATAGATGAAAAAATTGGGGTTTAAGGGATTCCTGTTCATGTATAAGTAGGACTTGGCCTCTGGCATGCCTTCTAACTCTGAGGTTATCTGATTCTGTGAATTTGTGGAAGGTATGTATGACCTTGGTCAAGTCACTTCTCCTTATTTGTGCCTCAGTTTCACCTCTGTAAATTGGAGATAGGAATACTTACATCACCCACTTTGTGGCATTGTCTGGAAGAAAGCACTTCTGGAAACTTTAATGTTTTGGATGAATTTTCAAAATGCCCAGTTGGGAGTAAATAAGGACCCAGATGTATGTTACCTTAGTTGCCCTCTTCTCTGACACTGTTGTTTTGTTGCTGAACAAATCCTGTTATTTGAGCTGCTACCTCTAGATCTGGGGAGTTTGACTTCTAATTGCCCCTTATTTGTGCATTCAGATAATGGGAAAATGAGTCATTGCAGAGATGTTTTTCTGTGCGCTGTCCACTTGAGCATTTGTTTGTCAAAAATCAACTGATGAAATTGTCATAGAGGTTTAGGGTGTCCCACATTTGAAAATCTCCTGTAAATCCAAATCAATTGTATCCCCTGGTTCACCAGCCTGGGAGCATTGCCAGGAAGATTCAGAATGCCAGAAGTATCTATGGCAACCAAGCAGCCTTTTACCCAAGTGACATCTTGATGGAAAATATTAGTTAGCAGGATTGTGAAGTAGGTACAGTTTATCCCCATTTGACCTTTTCCTCCTTTCATAGAGGCCTCAAGTTACCTCTTAAGATGTTACCATGGTCCAGAGAACCCCTTCTTATAAGGACACTGGCCCTGTGGTCACATGGACCCAGATTTATTGGTAGGGAAGTAGGTGGACCCTACCCAGGGTGAGGCAATACTCCTAACTATATTGCCAATTTTGGGGCCAATATTAGGAAAACATCATCTATATTTTTATTATGATGATTATTACAAATGGGACCTCTATTTGGCCAGATGGTCTATAGGATGCTGCCAGGAGAGTAACACTCATTTCTACTTTTATATGCCTCCTTTTACTTTGGAAGCTCCATGATCTTATTTATGTGGGCACTCTCTCCATCAGCCTTCTCCTCCTTTGGAATCTTTGTCCATCCTCTCCCGTCTTTCCCTCATAGAGGTTCTGTGCAATGTGGTGGAAGCCTTCCTCTAGGTCTTTTGGAATTCCATGGGTGATAGTACTGTATAGCTAGGCTATTCACCTGTTGGTTATCCTTTGTTCTTACAGCATGACAATGTCTTTGATCATGTCTCCTAGGCCACTTTGAGTGCTAAAGTTACCATGAGTAATATACTTATGTCTGCTCATGACTACTTATGTTTCCTCTTTGCAATGGAACCAGGTTGCTGTCTGCTGATTCACTGCAGAGAACCAAGTAGATCCCTTTGGTTTTCAGGAAGTGGATTGTTGCCGAGGAATCAACGACTGCCTCCTTGTAAGTAAGGTGGTCTCCTTGCTATCGCAGAACATACAATAGTCATTTCTGTCTCTGCTTTTGCTCTTACTGTGCTCTGTACCTCAGGTGCCATCTCCCTCTCTGATCATTCAAATTCCTTGTTGAAGTTCTTTTCACCTACTTCCTAAAGCCTTCCATTTTTTGAACTTCTATAACATTTGTCTATAAGAAAATCAACACGCTAGCCTAAGTTCCCCCAAGCTGTCTAATCCTGGGTAAGTCTCTTAATGTCTCTGAGCCTCAGTTTTCTTATCTGTAACATGGGGATAATAATATTTGCACTACCTACCTTTCCTCACAGCATTGGGAAAGTATGATAGAAATGTTATTATTATTGTTGTTGTTTTTAATTAATTAATTTTTTGTTTTCAACGTTCACTTCCATAAGTTTTAAATTTTCTCCTCTTCCCCAAGACGGAATGCAATCTGATATAGGCTCTACATATACATTCTTATTAAACATATTTTCACATTAGTCATGTTATATAGAATTAGAACAAATGGGAGGAACCTTGAGAAAGAAAAAACAAAACAAAACAGCAAATAGTATGCTTCAATCTGCATTCAGATTCCATATTTCTTTCTCTGGATGTGGATGGCATTTTCCGTCATGAGTTTTTGAGGTTGTTTTACGTCCTTGCATTGCTGACAAGAGCTAAGTCTATCAAAGTCAGTCATCACACAATGTGGCTGTTACTGCATACAGTGTTCTCCTGGTTCTGCTTACTTTACTCAGCATGAGTTCATATAAATCTTTCTAGGTTTTTCTGAAGTCTACCTGCTCATCATTTCTTATTGCAGAATAGTATTCCATTACATTCATATACCACAACTTGTTCAGCCATTCCCTAATTGATGGTGCATGGGATGAGTGAAAACTTCTCAGTTTGGGGTGGTTAACTTTTCAAATTGCTTCTGTCAATCACTTTTATGTTCCTTTGTCTGTTTTCCCGCCTTGGTGGGACCCTCTTCTTATCCTTCCTTGCTGTCCTAGTTGGGGAAGTATTTGGTGAAGTCTGCCTCTTCACCAGTGAGAGGGGAAACAGTCGGGGAGGGGTCTTGACTAAGTTAGGTTA
>CM053582.1:16211912-16231355 GCA_028627135.1 Pseudochirops cupreus
TGGAGTTCTAGGATTGGTTTAGAGTCCTGTTTTATGGGTATTTTGGGGTGGCTATGTGAGAGCTGCGATATGTTGCTGCTGCTATGCCGCCATCTTTGCTCCGCCCCCTCCTGGGATCTTTTTTCAAGAGGTGATCAATGAATTCTTTCAATTTCTCTTTTGCCCTCTGGTTCTAGAATATCAGGGCAATTTTCCTTGAGAATTTCTTGAAGGATGATTTCTAGGCTCTTTTTTTGACCACGGCTTTCAGGTAGTCCAATAATTTTTAAATGCTCTCTTCTGGATCTATTTTCCAGGTCAGTGGTTTTTCCAATGAGATATTTCACATTGCCTTCTATTCTTTCATTTGTTTGGTTCTGTTTTATAGTATCTTGATTTCTCATAAAGTCATTAGCTTCCATTTGCTCCAGTCTAATTTTGAAGGAATTGTTGTTTTCAGTGAGTTTTTGAAATTTTTTTTCCATCTGGTCAATTTTGCTTCTTAAGGCATTCTTCTCCTCCTTGGCTTTTTGGGCCTCTTTTGACATTTGAATTAGTCTATTTTTTAAGGTGTTATTTTCTTTAGTCAGATTGTTAACTCTCTTTTCATGATTTTCCTACATCATTCTCATTCCTCTCCCTAATTTTTCTTCCACTTCTCTTACTTGATTTTCAAAATCCTTTTTGAGCACTTCCATGGCCTGTAACCAGTTCATATGTTTCTTGGAAGCTTTTGATGCAGGCATTTGGACTTCTTCTGGTTCCATGTTTTGATCCTTTTTGTACCCAAAAAAGGATTCTATGGTCTGCTTGTGATTCCTCTGCTTGCTCATCTTGCCAGCCAGTTACTTGACTTTGGAGCTCTTTGCTGATGATAGACCTCTGCTTCCAGAGTGGAGAGAGCTTTGTCCCAAATTGCTTGGGTTTTTGTAAATGTTGTCAGTGCTATGAGGAGGGTGCCCTCTCTATGGATGCCTCAAGCTCTGGCACACTGGCCACACACCCCAGGACCACCACCCAAGACAGTGACCCAGATCCAAGCAGGTCAAAGCAAGAGAGATTACTCTCTGAATGGTTGCTTGGTTCCCCTATGATCTGCAGGCCAGGAGCTCTGGGGGCAGCCATGTTGCAGCAGCTGCAGCTGCTGTACCTCTGCCACCTCTTGCCCTAAGGGCAGGGGCCAGACTGTGCTCTTCTGTCACCCACTTCCAACAGAGTTCTCCACTGACTTTTTACTTTCTCTTTGGAGTTTATGAGTTGAGAAGTCTGGAAACTGCCATAGCTGCAGGTGATTCACTCTCCTGAAGTCTGCTCTGGCTGGTCTGGGCCCAACCAGCAGCTCACATGGGACTGTACTTGGCTCCCAGCTTGGTGTGACAGACCTTTCCTCTCAGCCTTCCAGGCTGCCTTCAGCAGGAAATTTGTTTCTCTCTGTCACTTTGTGGGTTCTGTAGCTCTAAAATTTATTTAGAGTAATATTTTACAGGTATTGGAGGTGGTTAGGGTGGGAGCTCAGACCAGTTCTTGCTTTTACTCTGCCATTTTGGCTCCACCCCAAGACACCTTGAGAGTGTCCTTGTATAGCTTCTTCTGACCACCATGTGAATGCTTGTCCTGTGTGAGCTCTCCATAAAACAGTCTTTTTGGAAGCATATGTTTTCCATTTGAACAACGTGGCCAGCCCATCAGAGCTGTACTCCCTGAAGCAGAATCTGAATGCTTGGCACTAGTTTGAGTAAGGACCTCAGTGTCTGGTACCTTATCTTGCCAGGTGATCTTCAGAATTTTCGTAAGACAATTCTAATGGAAGCAATTCAGTTTCCTAGCATGGTGCTGGTAGACTATCCAGGTTCTACAGGCATGCAACAATGAGGTCAGCACAATGGCCCTGTAGACCTTCAGCTTGGTAGTCAGTCTAATGCCTCTTTTCTCCCCTACTTTCTTTTGGAGCCTCCCAAAGCTGTATTACTTGCAAAGCCCATCAGTTAACAGATGCTTGTTAAGTACCTACTATGTGCCAGGCATTGGCGTAAGCCCTTCAGATACAAAGGCAAAGGACAGGTCCTGCCCTCAGGGAGCTCACAGTCTGATGGGGGAGACAACATGTAAACAACTATGTATATTCAAGATATGAACAAGGCAAAGCCAAAGGTTATCTCAGGAGGAAGGTGCTGGGGGAGTCGGGAGGGGGCGGATAGAGCAGAAAGTTGGATTTAAGGAGGCAAGGGAAACGTGGGCAGAGGTGAGGAGGGAGGGCATTCCAGGAATGGGGCATAGCCAGTGCAAAGGTATTAAATGGGGAGATGGAGTGTCCTATGGGAGGAACAGCAAGGAGGCCTATAAGGCTGGATTGTAGAGTTTATGAGAGGGAATAATGTGTAAGAAGAGTCCCAAGCTAGAAAGGGGCTAGGCTCCGAGGGCCTTTAAATGCCAAATAGAGGGTTTTATATTTGATCTTGGAACTGACTGGAAATCGCTGGAGTTTACTCAGTGTGTGTGTGTGTGTGTGTGTGTGTGTGTGTGTGTGTGTGTGTGTGTGTGAGATGTGATCAGAACGGTGTTTTTGGAAGATCTCTTTGGTAGAAAATCCTTTAGAGGGTAGGCCGGCAGCATAGGCATTGTGAGGGACATCCCACCTCAGAGACGCAGCAGGAGTGTGACCCTGGGCAAGTTATTGCATTTGTCTGCCACAATTTCCTCATCTGTAAAATGGGGATAATAACAGCACCTGTCCTCCAGTGTTGTTATGAGGACCAAATGAAAATATTTGTAAAGGGCTTAGCACATTGTCTGGCACATAGTAGGAGCTATATAAATGGTAGCTATTATTGTTATTGTCCTTAAGAAGCCTGGACTTAATTGATTGGTGTGTGTTCTTATTATTAATAGTAAAATTTTTATAGCACTTTAAGGTTTGCAAAGCATTTTATGTTCTTTTTTTGTGTCTAAATTTGCAAATGTTATCTCATGTGATCCTCACAGCCACCCTGTGAGGTAGGTACAATTATCTCCTTTTTACAGATTAGGAAATTGAGGCTGAGAGAGGTTAAGGGATTTGCTCAGAGTCACACAGCTAGTAAGGGTCTGAGGCAGGATTCAAACTCAGGTCTTCCTGACTCTAGGCTCAGTGCTCTATCCACTGCACAAACTACCAGATTATATGATGAAATAGTGGAAACTATGTAACACATTACAGCAGGCTGCAAAAATTTAGCATCTATGGCATATGCCTAGAAAGATATTATCAGGTGGCTCAAAAATTTGATATCCTTTATTAACTAACAGATGCCAAATCCCTTTATTACAAATACAAACCCCAAGATATTTTTGAGAATTCAGTCGATAACTCTGCTGGAAGTGGAGTATCATCAGAGACAGAACTTTTGCCCACAACCTCTTAGGTACAACACTGATCCATAAGCATTTAAGAGTAATAGTTTTAATAGATTCCATACACAGCACTCACCATCTTCAAACTACATGGAGTGAAGCATTTTTAAAGTATAGAGCTATGTGCTAATGGGAGCTTTTGTAGAGTGGAGCCTAACTTGCCTTTCTGTTGGTGCTCCCTCACAGCACTTAGCAGGGGTTTTACACATTGTAAACAATTAAGCAAAGCCTTTTCCTACTTTTATTCCTTCATTTTCTTATAGAAGAAATTAAAACCATGTGGGAGCGGGAAGAAACCCCAGGCATCTCTGTCCTCCTGGCTACAACTGGAGGTTAGATGTCCCAAAGATGCTTTCAGCAAATCTGTGGAAGATGAGCTCATATCCCAATACTCTTACCTCATTTACAAAAAGCAGTCATTTCAGCCACAGAACAGTAAAAGTAAAACAGGAACAGGGTAGAAATTTGGCCTTGGATGCTTTCTATGTGAAGAGATGAGAATGAATAATAGTAAATTTTATTGATTACTGATTCTCCAAATTCCCTCCTTTCCTTCCTTCCTTCCTTCCTTCCTTCCTTCCTTCCTTCCTTCCTTCCTTCTTTCCTTCCCTTCCTTCCTTCCTTTCCTACCAGGGCAGCTAGGTGGCGGAGTGGGTAGAGTGCTGGGTCAGTGACTCATCTTCCTGAGTTCAAATCTTGTCTCAGGCAATTACCCTGGGTGCAAACCCTGTGACCCTGGGCAAATCCCTTAACCCTATTTGCCTCAGTTTTTTCATCTGTAAAATGAACTCCAGTATCTTTGCCAGGAAAACCCCAATGGGGTCTTCGTTAGTCAAATGGTGGTAATAAGAGCACCTACCTCATAGGGTGCTTGTGAGGGTTGATTGGGATAACATATGCAAAGCTCTTTGCAAACCTTAAAGCTATTTAAGTGTTAGCTACTATTATTACTATCCCTCCAGCACTGCAGATCACCACCTTCTCTGAAATTTGTAGTCCTAGAGAGCTGCTTGGAGCACTGAGAAATGAAGTGACTTACTTGCCCAGGGTCCCGTAGATGTTAGAGATGGGATACCCGTTATTTCTTATTGTGCATTATGTTTGTATACCCTACAGCCATTCCCCAATCTCTGTGCACTCATTTTATATCTAGTTCTTTACTACCACAAAAAGTGCTCCTATAAATATACACACATACATTCATACATATATACGTATATATATTTGAAACCTCAAGTATATGCCTAGGAGTGGGTTCTCTGGCTCAAAGGATATCAATAGTTTAGTCCCTTTTGCCGCCAAATTCAGAATTGTTGTCCAGAATAGTTGGACCCAAGCTACATCTCTACATCTCTTCCAGTGGTATATTAGTGTGCCCATCTTCCTACTACCCCATCTTTTATCATCTTGGCCACTTTGTGGGGTCTAACGTGGAATTTCAGAATTGTTTTATTTTTCACCTTTCTTATTATTTATGCTTTGGAGCATGTTTACATGTGGATGTTTATGGTTTGTAGTTCTTCGAAGACTATTTGTGCATATCTTTTGACCCATCCTTTGAAGTTACATATTTCTGAGCTTCTCTGCCTTTGACGGAGAGATAGGTCTAGCTGTTGTCCGAATGATTGGCGTCACCTGTGACTACAATTTTGCAGTCTGTTTCCCAGATTCCATGTCTGGTTTCTTCTCCTGTCTGGGTGGTTGCCTTGATGACTGTATCAGTCCCATCTCACCATCTGTGACTTCTCACCCAGGTACTCTCTGCTATGGTTTCTCCCTTGGTCTCTTGTATTTCCTTCCTCGAGTACATACAGTAACCAGGACCACACTCAATTTAATCAGAGAAGATGAGAGCAGACAACCCTGGGCCAGCACAGCTGCACCACTACAAACCTCAGGGCATCTTTCCTCTTGTCCGCTCAGCCACTCTCTCACTGAAATTTGTCTAAACACTGGGCCGCTCACACTGATGTGGCTATGTAGGGAATTCAGTAACGAATCCAGATTTTTAAATAGAGGAAAGAACCTAGAGCAGGTGGGTGTGAATGAATATAAAACAGAAGCGTAGTCATTAGTGTCAGGAGTGCTAAAGGCAGACAGAGGGGTGCTGGAGCCACTGGATAGAGAGCTGATTGTTAAATTTTCAGGGTGAGCATTTATGCCCTTGGAAATGAAAAACCCTACAAGTCAGCACTTGCTTTATTGTCTTATTCATTATCTAGACCCAAGAAAGTGATGGAAGATGTGAATAATGAAGGTTAAACTTCAAAGTATGTTCTGTCTACATATTTCATTTTGTTTGTTTTTTTCCCTGGAGAACTAGTTGTTAAACTTTTATCAGCATTCCACTGGCTAAAGGCCACAATGAACTGTGACCAATGCTAAGGACAACAAAAAGCTGTGTGTTTTTTTTTAAAAACTAGGCTGGGAACAAGAGGAGGACCAAAGGAGAGACTGGCCTGCTTCTTAGAGTGGGAAGGATAGTAATCATAGGGGATGGTGAGAAAGCTCAAGTACTTGATTTTCATTTTGCTTTTGTTTTCTTTGTCAAGGAGGATGATCTTTAGAGTGGGAAGGATAGAACAGAAATGGCTAACAGAAGTGAAATCAAAGGTAAACAAAAACATGGTAAGAGAACAAGTAGCTGCCCTTGTAACAAAGTCAAGGTAAGTGGGAGGGACCTTTAGGAGGAGGGCATATTTATATCACCTACATTTCCCAATGTATCCCTCACCCCCAGCCATCCCTTATAACAAAGAACAAAAGAGATGGGGGAAAACACGATAAAAAAGTAAGTTGGTTTTATCTGTCGTGTCTCGGTATCTTCAAGGGGCAGAAGAGGTATCTTCTAGTCTTTGGGGCCAAACTTGATCATGATAATCTCCCAGCATCCAATTTTGATTGTTTTGTCATTGCTCTCTGGACCATGCTATTACATCAATGGCTTTTGAGCTTTTGGAAAGGTCAGAGTGTTTACAAAATGCCATGCGGCTTCCTCAAGAACACATCTTGTCAGACTGACCTCGTGTCCTTTTCTGACAGACTCACTAGATCAGTAGCTCAGGGGAATGCAGAGGATATATAATTTGCCTAGATTTTGACAGAGTTTGACAGTCTCTTGTACTGTCCTTGTAGACAAAAGGGAGGAATGTGGGTCACGATAGTACTTATTAGGTGGATTCTGACCTGGCTGAACTACAGCTGGTTGGCACCATGTGCCTGGCACTTTTTTCTCATTACTGATAAGCATAGTCACTGAAAACCTATCCATGTGTGTGCCAGATGCGAAGACAGGGGTCTCATTTCGCGCCTCTTGTCCATCTCCTCTGCCAGGGAGTGGGCAGCTCACTTCATCACTGCGCCTCTAGAAATTTCATTGATCAGTGTATTGATTGGATTTTGTAAAGTTTTCCAAATTTTTTTTTTTACAGTGCTGTAGTCATTATTTAAATTGTTTTCATGCCTCTGCCCCCTTCATGATGTGGTATAGTGGGTAGCACACCAGTCTTAGAGCCAAGAATCCCTGAATTCCAGTTCCATCTTAGACAATGATTAAGTCCCTTCCCCTCAGTGGGCCTCAGTTTCCCCCTCTGCAAAATGAGGAAGTAGGACTAGGTGACCTCTGAGGTCCCTGCCAGCTTAGTTCCAGGCTCCTTGGGCAGATCCCTTCCCTCCTGGTGCTTCAGTTTTCTTTTCTGTAAAACTAGGAGAGTAGTTCCTTGGGTGGTCCCCCTCAGATGTCTTCCGGCTCTAGATCTAGGGTCCTGTAACCTTATGACTCTTCATTGGTTCATACAAGTCTTCCCAGGTTTCTCTGAAACTATCCTCATCATCATTTCTCAAAACCCAGTGCTATTTCATCCCATTTGTATGTTTAACCATTCCACACTTGATGGGTATCCCCTAGGTTTCTATTTCTTTGCTACAATAAAAAGAGCTGCAGTAGACACAGAGTATCCCGAAAGACTTAGTGCGGCTTTAAGTTTTCTTTGTTTTTTGTTTTTTTTTCTTTTTGGAAGGGAGAGGGCAGGGCATTTGGGGTTAAGTGTCACAGGGCTAGTAAGTATCAAGTGTCTGAGGCCGGATTTGAACTTAGATCCTCCTGACTTCAGGACCAGTGCTCTATTCACTGCACCACCTAGCCACCCCTTTAAGTTTGCTTTGAAAGCTTCAAAGTGCACTAAAACTTTTGGGACACCTTCCTTTTTATGCATACAGATCCTTTATCTCTTTGGAATATGAGCCTAGAAGTGGATTGCTTTTATTTTGACATCACCTACATTTCCCATTGTTTCCCTCCAAGAGAGCCATCCCTTATAAACAGAAGCATCAAAGAGAAAAACAACAAGCACACCAACGGTCTAAGGAGAACAAAGCAATACATTAAACCAATGTGACATTCTGTGCTTCTGTAAGGATCTGGGAGTGCGCCTCTTCTTCCATTTGGATGTGTCCTTGTTGGCCTCCTTTATTTCCTTTAGAATTAGAGCCTTGCTGCAGCCAACTTATGGCTCCACCGTGCTGTCTCCTGCTTCATTCTTTGGAGATTACAGTATTTGAAGGTACTGCATCCCCATACCCACAGAGCAGCGGCACCAAGAGAACATTTTCCTTACTGAGATGGCTTTGGGGGCCAGGGAAGCTCTGTAGATATTGGAAAAAGCAGTTTCAGGGGAATGATGTGAGCAAAAGGCAGCTTGCAAAGGGTTTAGAATAGCTCTCTATCACTCTTTAGTGTTCACAAGCCATTTTGCTTATATAATGTCATTTGGCTCTCATACCAACACTTTAAGGTAGATGTTATCACTATCCCCATTTTACAGATGAAGATATCAAGGCTGAGAGAGGTGGCTTAGTGGATAAAATACCTGGCCTGGAGTCAGCAAGACCTAAGTCCAAATCCAGCCTCAGAGACTTATTAGCTCTGTGACCCTGTACAAGTCACTTAACTGCTTTTTGTCTCAGTTTCCCCATCTGTAAAATGGGGATAAGAATAGCACCCAACTGTCAGGGTTGTTTTGAGGATCAAATGAGATAATAATTGTAGAGTGCTTAGCATAATGCCAGGCATATAGTAAGCAATATATATGTATATATATATATATGTATATATATATATGTATATATATATATATATATATACACACATACACACACACACATATATACACACATAAAATTTGTGCGTGTGTGTGTATGCATATGTATGTTGTTGTTATTATTATTGTTGTTATGTGACTTGCCCAGGGTCATGCAGATAGTGTCTGAGACAGGATTCAAAGTCTTCTCTTTCTGATTCCAAGTTCAGTGTTCTATCCATTACTCTAAAGTTAAGTGGGAAGAGAGGAAGTAGAGACAAGTGTAGCTAATGTTTTCAAAGGGCTTGGATGTGAATATTTCATCAGTGTGTCTGATTCTTGTTTCTTTTGGACAGGTAGTGTATAGATGACGGTTCTGATGTTTTTGTCGATGTGTCTAGGAGCTTTCAAAGGGAACTTAGGTTCACAGATTTAAGGAAGTCATCTAGTCCATCCTCCTTCTATTACAGATAAGGAAACTGAGGCCCAGAAAGGTAAAGTCAAGTTAAATTGCTGAAGGTCACATAGATAGTAAATGGAAGATTTGGCCCTCCCAGCCAGATCCTTTGACAGTGCATACATAGATGGTGCTACACTGCCTGGAACAGCTGACAAGTGAATTCAGGGCAACTAGGATCTGAAATGTACTTAGTAACTAGTGATAGTACAGTATACATCAATGCCAAAGCCCTACCAACTAGCCGGATCATCCCAGAGGGCTCCTCCATCTCTTGGAGCCCATGTGCATCTTGTTCCTTCATTTTACTTATCCACAACTTGTGGTTGGCTTAGAATGCCACCATTTGGCTACTACTGTGTTCTTGTAGCATGGTTTGGAAGGGCAGATAATTAGGGACTTCACATTGCATAATTGAAGTAGTCTTTGAAAAGGAACATAATTGAAAAGGTCATGTTCTGGGAATTTGTACTCTTGGGTTTTATTAAAACCTCTTTGCTGATTTTCCCAGGTAAGCAAATGTCAAGATGAAATATCAACAGAGGCTAATTTCTTCTTTTTGATTTGCGCTGGACACAGCCAACACTGGGTCCCTCTTGTATAGCCCAATCCTGAAGGATTGTTAGGTTATCTCATAAAAATGTCTTTTTTGAGTTTGACACTGAAATTTTAGTCATTTTTCAAGGGTCAAGGTGACAGCAACTCTGTCACAATCAGTTGACAAGCATTTATTAAACATCCACTGCGCTAAGTGCTGGGGATACAAAAAAATCTGCCCCAGCAGCACTCTTGGTGCTACCTCCTATCTGCACTCTTGGCTGGCAGCTGGCATCACTGTTCCGGGATAGGATCTTAGCGACAGCAGTGCTGGGAAGCAACACATGCCATCTCCACAGCCAGTGGTGCCTGTGCTCTCTGCTCTCCAACTGGGAAGAGCCTCAGACACTAAGCTTCTCACTGCCATGACTCCTGAGATAACCAGTTTTATTTATTTTTTTAACTTTTATGACCATTGCTCATGACTCAAGCCTGATTCTTCTCACCTCCATTACCTTTTCTACAACATACATAGATAGCAGACCTCTTGCAACAGGACTTCTAACACAAGACCCCTTTTCCCTACTTCTCTAGTGTGTGAGAATGAACTAACTGAATCCACCTTTAGACATCATAGGATCCTTGATGAAGGGAACTCCACTCATAAGGAATTATGGTCCTATGGTTAGCAAATTCCCATCTGTTCCTAATCTTGTGGTTCAGAGTGGTTAGCTGCCTAGGTGAAAACCCCCTTCCCCTTGCTACCACTCCCTGTTATCTATCCATTTCATCCCTATAATCTAGAGCCCCTAGCTGGCCCTACCCTTCCCTTCCCTTGTGCCCTCTAGTGTTCTTATCCTATTGTTAATAAAATGCCGTTCTTTTTCATTCCAACTCCAGTTTTTACACTTGGGACTTCAGTATACACGTTTTTATCTCCCTTGATATCCTGGCCTCTCTGTTCATTAATCTCAGTCTTTATGACCTCTATTCCACTTTAGCTACACACAGGGACCCTTGATCTCACCATCTTCTATAATTGCCTTACCTTTACCATGTAAAACTCTGAAATTTTTCTGACTACAATCTCTTATGTCTACATTTTTAACTTGTGCTGCATTCTTCCTAAATCTATTATTTCTTCAAATTGTGGGCTCCAGTCACTCTACTCCTACCTCCTCTCTCCCCGTCCTTTACCTCAGCTCCAGACTTTCTTTAAGATGTTGACTCTATAGTAACATTTTCTACACTATTTGGTCCTTTACTCTTGAGTTCTTCCTCCCTTCACTCCACCTCCCTCCCCCTGCCTTGATGCTCATGCCTTGCCAAACTTCATTCCTGGGTTTACCTGACCATCTGCTTCTTTCTTACATATGGGCTACTGGATAAAGTCACACAACTGTACTGATTGAGTCCATTACAAATTTGTCATCTAATCTCATTCAGGCTCTCACTGCTGCACAGCAGTCCTTTTATTGTTCCCTAATTGACTCTATTGAACTCTCCATATTGGCTGTTCCAGACTTCTCTGCTCAAACCTTTAAATATTTATTTTGAACACTTTTATTTAAAGTTTTGAGTTCTAAATTCTGTCCCTCCCCCTAACAGCTAGACTTCACTCTGGGATCCTGTTCACTTCTTAATCCTTCACAGAGTGGTAGATTTTAGCCCCACTATTAAAATCCAAAGACCTTTTCACAGTCCTTCTCCATCTTGACCTCTTGGTAGCTTCTGGCACAAACACTCCCTGCTCCTAGATTCTCTCTCCTCTTGAGTTTTTGTGACACTACTATTTCCTGATTTACTTGCTTAGCCTCCAGTTGCTGGATCATCATCCATGTCCTGCCCCCTAATTGGGGGTGTCCCCAAGGCTCTGTACTGGGCTCTTTTCTCCCTTTGCTTTTTCCCTTGGTAAGATTGTTTCCCAGGGGTTTAATTTTACCTGCTATACTTAACAACACCCACATCTACACACATCAGCCCTAGCCTTTTTCCTGAGCTCTAGTCTCAAATTACCAACTACCTATTAGATTTTTTCAATTGAATGCCCGCTAAGCATCTCAAATTCAGCATATCCAAAACAACTCATTTTCTCTCCCTGGCCAAGCAACCCCTACCTGTCTTCCAAACTTCCCTGTTTCGGTTATGAGTACTATGATGTTTTACATTTTTTTCTTTTTGATTATCAACTAGACATCACTATATAGTTCTACTCATTCAGGTTTGCAGCCTTGGAATCATCCCTGACCCTTCCCTCTTTCTCACCACAGCCCCTCTCCCCCGCTCCATCTAATGTATCTCCTGTCTGCCCTCTTCCCTCCACTCATATGAAGGCACCACCCAAGTTAGGCCCTTATCACTTCTCATCTAAGCTCTTGTTGCAACCTCCTGACAGAACTCCTGGCTTCCAGTCTTTCTCCTATCCCCAATTCACCCTCCATATAGCTGCCAAAACAGAACCACCCTAAAGTTTGAGTTGGACTCTACCATGACCCTGCCTTAGTGGCTCGCCACGGCATGTAGAACAGAGCACCAACTCTTTATCTTGCCATTTTTTCCTTTTAGATTGTAAAAATAATAAATGCCAAATGCACAAAACTCTTAATACACTTTTCATAGAAATAATCAACTTTCATTAGTAGAAAGCATGTTTTCTCTATTTTTGAAACAAAACATCTCATTAAAACATCTTCATTTGGACATCAATTCTGCCAGCCAAATCTATTTAAGCAATTTCATTTAAATCAAGTAATTTCAATGCATAGAGAGTTGGAACTCCCTCTAAGTCCTCATTCTGATTCTTTGTACTTTTTATTTTCATTGACTTTTCTTCTATAATTATCCCATTCTTTGGATTCTCCTTTTCTTTTTTCCCCAAATTTGCATTATTTCATAAATGTCTTTCATACTTTTTCTGGATTCCTTCTATTTGTTAGTTTTGATTTATAGAGGCTGTTCCAAACCATCCCTTGCAGGATTTAGATTTTAATGAGTACCACTCTGGTAATTTCAGTGGTCACTTACATCATCGAATGTCAGCATCTGTCTCTAGATAACAAAAATCACAAACCCAGATCCAAGTACCTGATACACTACAAAATTATGGTTAGATGAATGCCTAAAAAACATAACTGATTTTAATGGCAAAAATTTTGGAATAATTTTTATTAGTTCAGCCTAAGTTTTTACACAAATATCTTCATTGTATATTAGGCTCTACGTTAGCTTTTGTTTGTATTTTTCTCATGTAAACATTATGCAACCCTAAAATGGTTCCAGTGGTAGAAATGAAAGTCAACCAAGAAACAACAGCCCATAGAAAACTGATGAAAGCTAGCTAGTCTTCAACATGGCTTTTCTTAGAAAGCAGCATGTATCAATGAAAAATACAAGACTGAAATAATTCCAGAAGGGCTAGAGATCCTAGTTATGGGGTGGAAACACTTCCTTTGTGAAAAACCTTCCTTTGTCTTGAGCTTGTGTCTAGACATCATTTGATGAGAAAAGCTAGATTTTAAATTGAAGTTAGAGAATGTTGGAAGAGTCCATTGGCTGAGTAGGCTGGTAATTTACTGGGAACCTCCAATGGCTGTTGGGATATACTGCAAACTATCAGGATCTGCAAACTGAAGTTATAACTTTAGAAAGAGTTCAGTTCTCAGGCAGAAAAGTTGGTCATCTGGAAAGTCAAGGCTTCATCTAAGTGCTGTATTTAGCTAGTGTCAAGCCTAGCAAAGTTCTATTAGAGTATAAACTCTGGGTTGTACCAAATAATGGCAGAAATGAAACAAAGAAAATCAGCCAAGGAGCAAGCAATAATCAAAAGCAACTGTTTGAAGTCAGATAACAATGAAAATATCTCTTACTTTGTAGCTAACAAATAATTTGCCTTTAGAAAAATATGGCACTAGAAAGGGAATTGTAGACCCTGCACAGAACAACTCAACCCACATCTCTAGTTACTGAGGCATCAAATGGTGAACATTGTATTTTGTGTTATTCTGAAACTGTGTCATGGGTTTATCTGCAATGCCACATGTTCCTATCCCTACTCTACCACTTACGGTCTCAGGGGAAGCAAAGATGCTCTTCTTGATCTGGCCTTTTTTGTTCTTCAAGCAGGTCTTGCTTTGGAATTGCTGCCATTTCTCCTTCTGAACCTCTCTTTGCTGATCCATTTCCTTGGCTCTCTGAGCTTTTTTCAAGGCTTTCTTCCTCTTATATTCTCGCTGCAGGGCTAGCTTTTCCTTCTTTGCCTTGGCCTCACTGTCAGCCTCCTCTACCTTCTCGTTTTCCTTTGTGGGCTTCAGGTTCAGCAGAGGTGTGACTTGGACATTGCCATAGCCAGCAAATGAGATGGCGGCAGTCTCATTCTCTTCATCGATCTCTTCAATCTTGGCTTTGTAACACTGGCCATCTTTAATCCAGATGGCCAGGCAGTCATCCCCCACTTTCCAGGAGGGGTGGAGCTGATCACAGACATCATTGTCACCTTCGGTGCTTCTCAGGGAGGATGAAGGTTGGGTTTGGGAAGAAATAAGCTGTTTGGTCAGCTCTATCACTTGTTGTAGATCTTTTTTCAATTTGAGTAAGTCTTCATTTTCTTGATCCTGATATAAAGCTGCCTCGACTTGCTGAAGCTGAATCTTGGAGTTAATCATCTGTTGTACTAGTTCTTCAGACATTATGTGGTACCAAGGTGGTGGCCCTTGCTCTCTCTTCACAGATGTAGTGACAACTCTAACTGGTACCTTAGAAGAGAAAAGAGTCAGTCAGTAAGTTGGGAAGGACACTGGAAGCCTCTCACAGTTGAGTTTCAACCGACTCTTCTAAACTACTCCCCTTTATATGCTGTGTGTTCCAGCCCAGATGACTTATCTGCTGTTTTTTGAACTCAGCCATCCCATCTCTTGCTCCCTGGGGCTTCCTGGAATCCCTAGCTAAATTTGACGTTCCACTCAAGGAGCATCTCCTAAAGGATGCCTTTCTAGAGTCCTAAGTTGGTAATGATCAATTAGGCATGTATGGAGTGCCCACTAGGGGTCGTGCCCTGAGGATACAAAGACAAAAGTGAAACAGCCCCAGTCTTCAAGGACCTTACATTCTTTTTTTTTTTTTTTGCCTTTTTTCTGGAGGGCAATTGGGGTTAAGTGACTTGCCCAAGGTCACATGACTAGTAAGTGTTAAGTGTCTGAGGCTGTATTTGAACTCAGGTCCTCCTGACTGACTCCAGGGCAGTGCTCTATGAGGACCTTACATTCTACTGAAGAGAAAACATGCACGTATAAAGGTACCTGGAAAATAAATACATTCTATGTATGGGAGTTGAGGCATTAGCAGCTGGGGATCAAGAAAAGACTTCATGTAGAAGGTGGAAGTAGAGCTGAGCTTGAAAAACCAGGGATTTCAAGAGGTGGAGGTGAGGAGGGAGTGCATTCCAGGCAAGGGGTAATGACCAGTCTAGAGATGCAGAGGGGGAAAGATACACGTAAGGGACAGTAAGAAGACCAGTTAGGCTATATCATGGAGTATGAAGAAGAGTGATACACAAAAAGGCTAGAAGGGCTTGGGGCTAGCTTGTAAAGGGCTGTAAATAATAGGAAGCCTACTTACTGAGTAAGGAAATGATGTAGTAAGACCTGGGTTTCAGGAAACTCACTCAGGTGGCTGGATTGTGAGATGGAATGGGAAGAGACTTGAGGAAAGGAGACCAATTAGGAGGCTATTGCTATGGTCCAGCCGAGAGGTGATGAGAACTTAGGTCAAAGTTGGGGCTGTGTTAGTAGTGAAGAGACAGATGTAAGAAATATTATGGAGAAAGAAACTGGAAGATATAGCAACTGTCTATGTCGGGCAAGTGAGAATGAGAAGTTGAGGATGACACCTAATTTGTAGACCTAGAAGACTGGAAGGATAATGGGAAGTTTGGAAGAGGACAAGATAAGAAGTTTTGGTTAGGATATGTTGAGTTTGAGATGTCTATAGGACAGTCAGCTTGAAACTAGAGTTCAGAGGAGAGACTGGGGTTGGATAGAGAGATATAGGAATCGTATACATAGAGATGATAATTAAGCTCATGGCTTTAATCATGAGTATGAGATCACCAAATGAGAGAGTATAGAAAGGAAAGAGAAGAGACTCCTGGACACAGCCTCACACTTAGGGAGCAGGATATGGATGGAAATCTAGCAAAGGAGACTGAGACATGAGTTGGAAGACAGGTAGAAGGAGAATCAGGAGAAAGAAGCGTCCCAAAAACCTACAGGGAAGAGAGTATCCAAGAGAAGAGGATAGTCAACAATATCAAAGGCTTTGGACTGGTCAAGAAAAATGAGAACTGAGAGAAGGCCATTGGCTTTGGCAATTCAAAGATCAGCGTTAACTTTGGAGAGTGCAGTTGGTAGTACTCTCCATTCTCAAATGACTATGTATATAGTTACCTGTGTACATGTTATTTCCATCAAAGAGAATGTAAGCTCCTTGAGGACAGGGGCACTTTAATTTTTGTCTTTTTATCTCCATTGCCTGGTACTGTATATATGTTTGTGGGTTTAGACTGGAAGGTCTTTCTCTTCCATAGATTTCTGTTTCCTCAACTGTAACTCATTGGCGTGGGACGGGATGGTCCTTTTGTTCTCTGACATGTTGTGATCCCAAGTCTCTTCCCTTCTCTGGGCCTCAGTTTGCTCTTTTTAAATTAATAGGGTTTGCTTAGATAATACCCAAGGCCTTTTTCAGCTGTAATGTCTTTTTTTCTAATTTCTTTCCCCTTTCTGGGCCTCAGTCTTTCTCCTCCGGAACATGTTAGGGCTGGAGTTGATGGATTTTAACGTCCCTTTCTAAAAGATCCTGGGATCATAGGTTCATTTCCCTCTCTAGGCCTTAATTTCCAAATCTGTAACATGAGAGCTTTGCATAGGGTGGCACTTAAGATCTTTTTCAGCTTTGATAACCTATGATCTGAAGTCCCTTCCCCTCTCTAGACTTCAGTTTCATTTTCTATACCATAAGGGTGTTAAACTAAGTAGTTTTTTAGGTCCCTGTCACTGCTGATATCTCGTGATCATAAATCCCTTGTCCTCGTAAGGCACTGGTTTCTCCATCTGTAATATGTCAGTTTTGGACTCTAAGGCCCCTTCCTGGACTGAGATCCTTTGATCCTAAGTTTCTTTTCTTCTCTGGGCCTCATTTCCCCCCTTTTAGTATAAGGGAATTGGACAAGGTGGTCTCCTAGTTGTGATTTTTTTTTTAACCCTACATGCCTTTTACTTTCGGGGATTCAGTTTCCCCTTTGGAAACATGAGAGGGTTAGACTACATGGTCCCTGCCATTTGTAAAATCCAGCCCTCCTTCACTCAAATCCAAGTCAACTCCAAGTCATGTCATCAATCCCTAATATTGTGGTCCTCTTTGAGAATGAAGGACAAACACAACAACAACTTGGTCCTAAGACTATTGCTCTCCCTGGACCTTACTTCTCTTCTCTGGAGCAGATGATTTTTAAGCCCTTTTCTAATCCTAACACCTTGTCATCTTAGGTCCCTTGCATTCACTGGTCATCAGTTTCCAAATCTGTAACATGAAGGTTTTGGATAAGGTGGTCCCTAAGGCCCCTTCTGTCTCTGCCATCCTTTGACTCTAAGTCCCTCCCCCTCTCTGGGCCTCGGTTCCCATTGGCGACAGAAAGCACTTAACTAGATGGCTTTGGAGTCAGTGGGAAGGTGCCTAGCGACCACTGCTTTTCTAGGCCCTTTGGTTTATTTTAACATAAATAAATTATATTTTTGTCAATGGCTTTTTCCTCCAGAGAGGAGCTGGGTTTGAACCTCTGCTCTGTTACTACCTGTATGACCTCAGACGAGTCCCTTCCTCTCCCTGGGTCTTAGTTTTCTCATTCATAGGATGAGAGTGTGGACTAGATGGTCTCTGAGAGAGCTTCTAGCTCCAGACCTAGCATCCTCTGATGCACGGATCACAATATGTGAGAGCTAGAACGCTCCTAGTAAGACTAGTCAGTCTGAATCTTTCCTGTTACAGAGGGAAAACCAAGGCCCAGATAAGAGAAATCATTTAGGATTACAGTTTATCAGCCCTACAGGAACCTTAAACATAAACAAGTACAACTCTCTCATGTTACAGAGGGAAAAACAACCAGAGAGAGAATAGAGGCTTAGGATCACAGAATATCAGAGCTGAAGGAGTTGGAAGGACCATGGGATCAAATTGCCTCATATTCCACAGGAAGAAACTGGGACATAAGATTACACAATGTCACAACCAGAAGTGACGCTAGAGATAATCTACCACAAGCCACTCATGTTCCTTAGGTGGAAGCTGAGGCCCAGAGTGGAAAACAGACATAAGATTAAAGGATGTCACATCTAGAAGTGATGATAGAGATAATTTACTACCAGCCACTCATGTTAGGGGGAAATTGAGGCCCAGAGATGAAAAGGGCTTTAAGATCATGTCATGAAAAGGCCATGGTGACCTTATAGATCAACTAGTTCAATCCCCTCATATTACAATGGGGGAAACAAGTCCAGGGAAGGAAGAAACTTTGAATCAAAGGACGACAGAGCAGATTAAGACATCAAATCCAAATTGTATGTAGTGGGTGAATGAGGCCCAGGGTGAGGAAGCGGCTAGTTAGTTCTGGTATCTTGTTATCTTCAGCCAAAATCTTCATGTTACAGATTTGGAAATTGATGACTAGTAAATTCAAGGGACAGAGAGATTAAGGGGCCTAGGATCACAGGATGGCAGAGAATGAAGTAGCCTTAAAGACAAGTTAGTCTAACCCCATAATGTTTTTTTTTCCCATGCCCTCTCTGACTTTCTGGTAGGGCGAGATGAATCTCCATACCCCAGTGCCTGTATATCTTATTTCCCAGTTGCATGTAAATAATAGTAATAATATATTTTTTAAAAGATCTTATTTTAAAACTTTAAATTCCAGATTCTATCCCTTCCTCCCTTGTCTCCTACCCTTACTGGGAAGATAAGCAATTCAATACAGGCTGTACATATGTAATTACAGAAAACATCTCCACAATGGACATATTGTGAGAGACTGACTATATTTCCCTCCATCCTATCCCACCCTCTACTTGATCTATTCTCTACTTTGTCCCTGTCCCTTTACGAAACTGTGTGTTTCTAACAACCGTCCCCTACTCCCCTTCATCATCCACCCTCTCGACCCCTTCCCCCCTACTCTCCTGTAGGGCAAGATACCCAGTTCAGAGTGTATGTCATTCCCTCCTTAAGCCAAATTGAATGAGAGTAAGGTTGACCCGTTCCCTTTTGCCTTCTCTTTCTTCCCCTCCATTGTAAAAGTTATCCCTTGCCTCTTCTGTATGAGATAATTAACCCCATTCTGTCTCTCCCTGTCTCCTCTCATTATATTCCTCTCCCACCTCTCAATTTCACCTTTTAAAATATCATCCCTTCCTACTCAATTGATCCTGTGCCCTCTATGTATACCTGTACACATATATACACACACACATATGTATTCATATGCATATATACCCTCCTGTATAGACATATATGTATACATATATACATTTATATTCCCTTCAACTATCATCATACTGAGAAGTTTCATAAGTTACAATTATCATTTTTCCATGTAGGCATGTAAATAGTTCAACTTTGATAAGTTCCTTATGATTTCTTTTCCTTGTTTACCTTCTCATGCTTCTTGTATTTGAATGTCAAATTTTCTATTCAGTTCTGGTTTTTTCCTCAAGAATGCTTGAAAGTCCTCCATCTCACTGAATGATCATATTTTCCCCTGAAACATTATACTCAGTTTTGCTGGGTAGGTGATTCTTGGTTTTAATACTAGCTCCTTTGATCTCCAGAATATCATATTCCAAGCCCTTTGATCCCTTAATGTAGAAGCTGCTAGATCCTGTGTTATCCTAATTGTGTTTCCACAATATTCGAATTGTTTCTTCTTGGCTGCTTGTAATATTTTCTCCTTGATCTGGGAAC
>CM053582.1:16231855-16234355 GCA_028627135.1 Pseudochirops cupreus
TCTCCCTGTGTCTCTCTCTATCTATCTCCCTTCTCTGCCTCTCTCTCTGTCTCTCTCTCATTCTCCCTATCTCTCTCTTTAACCTCTCTCTCGCTTTCTCTCTCTCTCGCTTTCTCTGTGTCTCTCTCTACATCTGTATTAAGTCCTGTCTCTGTTGCTGTCTCTCTTTTCATCGGTCTCTCTCTGCCTCTCTCTCTACCTTTCTCTCTCTCTCTCTCTCTCTGTCCCTCTCTCCGTCTCTGACTCTGTCTCTCTCTGTCTGTGTCTCTCTCTCCTTCTCTCTGTCTCTCTCTCTCCCTTTCTCTGTCTCTCTCCCTGTCTCTCTGTCTCTCTCTCTGTATCTCTGTCTCTACCTCTGTCTCTGCCTCTGTATCTCTCTCTGTCTCTCTGTCTCTTCGTATCTCTCTCTCTCTGTCTCTCTCATGTTTCGCTCCCTCACTCTGTTTCTCTCTATTTCTCCCCCGACTCTTACTCATTTTCTGTCTTTCTCCCCTCTGTTCTCCCTCTCTATCTCTCCCTCTCTCTGTCTGCCTCTGTCTCTCTCTCTACTTCTGTATCTCTTTGTGTGTCTCTCTGTATGTGTCTCTCTTTTCAGCCTTTCTCTCTCTCTCTTTCTCTCACTCCCCTCTCTATCTCTCTTTTTAACCTCTCTCTCTCGCTCTCTCTCGCACGCTCTCTCTCTCTCTCTTTTTCTCTCGCTCTAGGTCTCGCTCTCTGTCTCTCTCTGTTTCTGTCTGTGTCTCTCTCTTTCTCTCTCTCTTTCTGTCTCCCTCTCTCCCTCTGCCTCTGTATCTCACTCTGTCTTTCTCTCTGTGTGTGTCTCTCTCTGTCTCTCTCTCTCTCTGTCCCTCTCTCTTTCTCTCTGCTTTCTCACCTCCCTCTCTCTGTCTCTCTGTCTCTCTCTGCCCCTGTTTTCGTCTCTCTGTCTCATTCTGATTTTCTCTCTGCCACTTTCTGCCTGTGCCTCTGCCTCTGTTTCTCTCTATCTATCTGCATCTGTCTCTCTGTGCCTCTCTCTGCTTCTGTCTCTCTCTGCCTCTGTATCTCTCTCTGTCTCTCTACATCTGTCTCTCCCGGTCTCTCTCTTTCTCTCTCTGTCTTTGTCTCTCTGCATTTCTTTATCCCCGTGTTTTTGTCTTTCTGTCTCTTTCTGATTTTCTCTCTGCCTCTCTGACTCTCTTTTTCTCTCTCTCTCTCACTGTCTCTCTATCTCCCTCCGCCTCTTTATGTTTCTCTCATATGTGTCCCTCTGTCTCTTTCTCTGTTGCTCTCTCTCTTTCTCTCTACTTCTTTCTCACCTTCTCCCTCTCTCTGTCTCTCTCTACCCCTTTTTTTGTCTCTCTGTCTCTCTCTGATTTTCTCTCTGCCTCTGTCTCTCTCTATCTCCTTCTTGTCTATCTCTCTGTGTCTTTCTCATCTTCTCTCATTTTCTCTGCCTCTGTATCTCTCTCTCTCCGCATTGCTCTCTCTCTGTCTCTGTCTCTTTCTGTCTCTCTCTGTGTGTTTCTCTCTCTGTCTCTCTCTGTCTCTATCTCTCTGTCTCTCTGTGTGTGTGGCTCTCACTCTCGTGTGTGTCCCTCTGTCTCTCTCTTTTTCTATCTGTTTTTCTCTCTGGCTTCTTCTAGCTGTCTGTCTGTCTGTCTCTGCCTAAGTCTCCCTATCTGTCTCTATCTCTGTCTTTCTCTATCTCTGTCTCTACTTCTGTATCTATCTCTATCTCTCTCTATGTGTCTCCCTTTTCTTCCACTCTATCTCTCTATGTCTCTCCCTCTCTGTCCATCTCTCTCTTTGTCTCTCTCTCTATGTCTGCAAGTCTCTGTATCTCTCTGTCTCTCTCACTTTCTCTGTCTCTGTGTCAGTCTCTTTCTGAGTCTGTATCACTTCCTGTCTCTCTTTCTGTTTCTCTCTCTCTATGCAGCTGTCTCTCTCTATCTCCCTCACTGTCTTTCTGTCTCTGCCTCTCTCTCTGCCTCTTTCTGTCTCTCTCTCTCTCTCTCTGTATGTATGTATGTATGTATGTATATATATATATGTATATATATATGTATATATATATGTATATATATCTCGCTCTCTATCTCTGTCTTTCTCATGTTCTCTCCTCCTCTCTACCTCTGTATCTCTCTTTCTTTCTCTCGGCATCTGTCTCTCTCTGTGTGTCTCTGTCTCTCAGTATCTGTCTCTCTCTGTGTCTATGTCTCTCTCTGTCTCTGAATCTCTGTCCCTCACTGCCCCTGTTTTTATCTCTCTCTCTCTCCCTAATTTTCTCTCTGCCTCTGTCTCTCTCTGCCTCTCCATCTGTCTCTGCATAGCTCTCTCTCTCTGACTCTATCTTCCTCTCTGTCTCTCCCTCTATCTCTCTTTATCTACCTGTTTTTATCTCCCTGTCTTTCTCTGATCTCTCTCTACCTCTATGCCTGTCTCTTCCTCTGTCTCTTTCTCTCTCTGCCTCTCTATCTCTCTGTCTCTTTGTCTCTGTCTACATCTGTCTCTCTCTGTC
>CM053582.1:16236855-16251855 GCA_028627135.1 Pseudochirops cupreus
GCCTCTGTCCCTCTCTCTATTTCTGTATCTCTCTGTGTCTCTATGTATCTCTCTTTTCTGCCTCTCTTTCTGTCTCTCTCTTCATCGGTCTCTCTCTGTCTTTCTCTCTGTCTCTCTCTTTCTGTCCCTCTCTCTGTCTCTAACTCTGTCTCTCTTTGTCCCTCTGTCTCTGCCTCTCTCTCTCTCTCTCTCTCTCTCTCTCTCTCTCTCTCTCTCCCCCTTTCTCGCTCTCTTTTCTCTCTCTCTCTGATTCTTTCTCACCTTCTACCACTCTCTGTCTCTCTGTCCCTCTCTCCCCGTTTTTGTCTGTCTCTCTCTGATTTTTTTCTCTGCCTCTGTCTCTCTCTGTCTTTCTCATCTTCTCTTACTCTCTCTGCCTCTGTATCTCTGTCTCTCTGTCTCTCTCTCAGCATCTGTCCCTCTCTGTCTCTGTCTCTCTCTCCCTCTGTCGCTCTCTACCTCTGTATTTGTCTCTGTCTCTCTTTCACTCTCTCTGCATCTGTCACTCTATCTGTCCATTTGACTCTCTCGCTCTCACTCTCTCTCTCTCCCTCTCCCTCTGCCTCTTTATATCTCTCTCACATGTGTCCCTCTCTCTCTTTCTCTCTGCTTCTTTCTCACTTTCTCCCTCTGTCTCTCTGTCTCTCTCTACCCCTGTTTTTGTCTCTCTGTCTCTCTCTGATTTCCTCTCTGCCTCTGTCTCCTTCTTGTCTATCTCTCTGTGTCTTTCTCATCTTCTCTCACTTTCTCTGCCTCTGTATCTCTATCTCTCTCTCTCCACATCGCTCTCTCCATCTCTCTCTTTCTGTCTCTGTGTGTTTCTCTCTGTCTCTCTGTCTCTGTCTCTCTCTGTCTCTGACTCTCTCTCTGTCTCTCTCTCTCTCTCTGACTCTCTCTGTCTCTGTCTCTATCTCTCTCTGTGTGTCTCTGTGTCTCTGTCTCTGTGTCTCTGTCTCTGTGTCTCTGTCTCTCTGTCTGTCTCTGTCTCTCTCTCTGTCTCTCTGTCTCTCTCTCTCGCTCTCTCTCTCTCTCTCTGTCTCTCCCTCTATCGTGTGCCTCTGTCTCTATTGTTGTCGCTCTCTCTCTCTCTGCTTCTTTCTCACCATCTCTCTCTCCATCTGTCAATATCTCTCTGTCTCTCTCTGTCTGTCACTTGGTCTCTGTCTCTTTGTCTTTATCATCTTCTCCCACTCTCTCAGCACCTGTTTGTCTGTCTCTCTCTGCGGCTGTTTTCGTCTCTCTGTCTCACTCTGATTTTCTCTCTCTTTCTATCTCAACCTCTGCCTCAGTCCCTCTCTGTTTCACTGTGTCTGTCTCTCTGTCTTTCTGTCTTTCTCATCTTCTCTCACTCTCTCTGCCTCTGTATCTCTGTCTCTCTCTCTCTGCATCTGTCTCTCTCTGTGTCTCCCTCTGTCTCTTTCTCTGTCGCTCTCCCTGTTTTTGTCTCTCTGCCTGTCTCTGATTCTCTCTGTCTCTATTTCTGTCTCTACCTCTGCCTCTGTCTCTCTCTGCCTCTGTATCCCTCTTTGTCTCTCTGTCTCTTCATCTCTCTCTCTCTCTCTCTCTCTCTCTCATGTTTTGCCCCCTCACTCTGTTTCCCTCTATTTCTCCCCTGACTTTCTCATTGTCTGTCTCTCTCCTCTCTCTTCTCCCTCTCTGTCTCTCTCTCTGTCTGCCTCTGTCTCTCTCTCTACTTCTGTATCTCTCTGTGTCTCTCTCTATGTGTCTTTCTTTTCTGCCTCTCTCTCTGTCTCTCTTTCTCTCTCTCCCTCTCTATATCTCTCTTTGTCCTCTCTCACTCTCTGACTCTTTCTCTGTCTCTCTATCTCTCTCTATCTCTTTCTCTGTGTCTCTCTCTACATCTGTACTACTTCCTGCCTCTCTTTTTGTCTCTCTCTTCATCGGTCTCTCTCTTTCTCTCTCTCTTTCTCTCTGTCTCTCTCTTTCTGTCCCTCTCTCGGTCCCTCTCTCTGTCTCTCTCTGTCCCTGTCTTGGTCTCTCTCTCTCTCTCTCTCTCTCTCTCTCTTTCTCTCTGATTCTTTCTCACCTTCTACCTCTCTCTGTCTCTCTGTCCCTCTCTCCTCGTTTTTGTCTGTCTCTCTGATTTTCTCTCTGCCTCTGTCTCTCTCTGTCTTTCTCATCTTCTCTTACTCTCTGCCTCTGTTTCTCTGTCTCTCTGTCTCTCTCTCAGCATCTGTCCCTCTCTGTCTCTCTCTCCCTCTGTCTCTCTCTGCCTCTGTATCTGTCTCTGTCTCTCTTTCACTCTCTCTGCATCTGTCACTCTATCTGTTCATTTGTCTCTCTCTCTCTCTCATTTTCTCTCTCTCACTCTCTCCCTCTCCCTCTGCCTCTTTATATCTCTCTCACATGTGTCCCTCTCTCTCTTTCTCTCTGCTTCTTTCTCACCTTCTCCCTCTCTCTGTCTCTCTCTACCCCTGTTTTTGTCTCTCTGTCTCTCTCTGATTTTCTCTCTGCCTCTTACTCCTTCTTGTCTGTCTCTCTGTGTCTTTCTCATCTTCTCTCACTTTCTCTGCCTCTGTATCTCTATCTCTCTCTCCACATCGGTCTCTCTCCGTGTCTCTCTCTTTCTGTCTCTGTCTCTGTGTTTCTCTCTCTGTCTCTCTCTGTCTCTATCTCTCTGTCTCTCTGTCTCTCTGTGTGTGTGGCTCTCACACTCATGTGTGTCCCTCTGTCTCTCTCTTTTTCTCTCTGTGTTTCTTTCTGGCTCTTTCTCACTGTCTCTCTGTCTCTCTCCACTTTAGTCTCCCTATCTGTCTCTATCTCTCTGTCTTTCTCTATCTCTGTCTCTACTTCTGTATCTCTCTCTGTCTCTCTCTATGTGTCTCCCTTTTCTTCCACTCTTATCTCTCTGTCTATGTCTCTCCCTCTCTGTCTATCTCTCTTTGCCTCTCTCTCTGTCTGCATCTCTCTCTATATCTCTGTCTCTCTCACTTTCTTTGTCTCTCTGTCTGTCTCTCTCTGAGTCTGTATCACTTCCTGTCTCTCTGTCTCTCCCTCTGCATCTGTCTCTCTCTATATCTCTCTCTGTCTTTCAGTCTCTGTCTATCTCTGTCTCTCTCTCTCTCTCTTTCTCTTTCTATCTCCCTCACTATCTCTCTGTTTCTGCCTGTCTGACTCTTTCTCTGTGTCTCTATATCTCTCTTTGTCTCTGTCTCTCTATATCATTCTTTCTCTCTCTATCTCCCTCTCTCTCTCCCTCTCTCTCTCGCTCTCTCTCTCCCTCTCTCTCACTCACTCACTCTCTCTGCATCTCTCTCTGTGTATCTCTCTCTATCTCTGTCTCTCTCCCTCCTTTTGTCTGTCTCAGATTCTCTCTGCTTCTATTTCTGTCTCTTCCCCTGCCTTTGTCTCTCTCTGCCGCTGTATCTCCCTCTGTCTCTCTACATCTGTCTCTCACAGTCTCTCTCTCTCTCTTTCTCTTTCTCTCTGTGTCTCTGTCTCTCTATCACCCTCTATCCCCGTGTTTTTGTCTCTCTGTCTCTATCTAATACTCTCTCTCTCTGTCTCTCTGTCTCCCTCTCTGTCTCTTTGTCTGTCTGTCTGTCTCTCTCTCTCTCTCCCTCCTTTTGTCTCTCTGTCTCAGATTCTCTCTGCCTCTGTTTCAGTCCCTTCCTCTGCCTTTGTCTCTCTGCCTCTGTATCTCTCTCTGTCTTTGTCTCTCTACATCTGTCTCTCACAGTCTCTCTCTCTCTTTCTCTCTCTGTCTCTGTCTATCACTCTCTATCCCCGTGTTTTTGTCTCTGTCTGTATCTAATTCTCTCTCTCTCTCTGTCTCCCTCTCTGTCTCTCTCTCTGTCTCTGACTCTCTGTCTCTCTGTCTGTCTATCTCTGTCTCTGTCTCTGTCTCTCTCTGTCTCTCTCTCTCTGTCTGTCTCTCTGTCTCTCTCTCTCTCTGTCTCTGTCTCTCTCTCTCTGTCTCTCATCTGTCCCTCTATTATCTCTATTGCTGTCGTGGTCTCTCTCTGCTTCTTTCTCACCATCTCCCTCCGTCTGTCTCTCTCTCTCTCTCCACCTGTCTATATCTCTCCGTCTCTCTCTGTCTGTCACTTGGTCTCTGTCTCTCTGTCTTTCTCATCTTCTCCAACTCTCTCAGCACCTGTTTGTCCGTCTCTCTATTCATCTGTTTTTGTCTCTCTGTCTCACTCTGGTTTTCTCTCTGTCTCTTTCTATCTGTACCTCTGCCTTGGTCCCTCTCTCTCTCACTGTCTGTCTCTCTGTCCTTCTCATCTTCTCCAACTCTCTCTGCCTCTGCATCTCTGTCTCTCTGTCCCTCTCTCTGCATCTGTCTCTCTGTGTGTCTCTCTCTGTCTCTGTCTCTGTCTCTGTCTCTCTCCCTGTTTTTGTCTATCATTCTCTGATTCTCTCTGCCTCTATTTCTGTCTCTAACTCTGACTCTGCCTCTCTCTGCCTCTGTATCTCTCTTTCTCTCTGTCTCTCTACATGTCTCTCTCTGTCTCTCTCTCCCCGTATTTTTGTCTCTTTATCTCTCTCTGATTCTCTCTCTGCCTCTATTTCTCTCTCTGCTCTCTGTCTCTCTGTCTCTGTCTCTGTCTCTCTCTCACTCTGTCTCTCTCGCTCTCTCTCTCTCTCTCTCTCTTTCTCATTTCCCACCCTCTCTCTCTTTGTCTCTGTCTCTCCTTGACTCTATCTCATTGTCTGTCTCCGCTTTTTTCTGCCTCCCTGTCTCTGTCTCTCTCTCTACTTCTGTGTCTCTCTGTGTCTCTCTATGTGTCTCCCTTTTCTTCCACTCTATCTCTCTATATCTCTCCCTCTTTCTCTCTCTCTCTCTCTCTCTCTCTCTCTCTCATATGTCCCCCTGTCCCTTTCTCTGTCTCTCCGTCTCTCTCTCTGTCTCTCTCTGTCTCTCTCCCTGTTTTTGTCTCTCTGTCATTCTCTGACTCTCTCTGCCTCTATTTCTGTCTTTAACTCTGCCTCTGCCTCTCTCTGCCTCTGTATCTCTCTCTTTCTCTCTGTCTCTCTCTACATCTGTCTCTCTCTCCCCGTGTTTTTGTCTCTCTGTCTCTCCCTCATTCTCTCTCTGCCTCTATTTCTCTCTCTGCTCTCTGTCTCTCTGTCTCTGTCTGTCTGTCCCTCACTGCCCCTGTTTTGGTCTCTCTGTCTCTCTCTAATTTTCTCTCTGCCTCTGTCTCTCTCTGTCTCTCTGTCTCTGCATAGCTCTCTCTCTGTCTCTCTCTTTCTGCCTCTCGCTGTCTGGGTCTCTCTCTCTGTCTCTCTATCTTCCTCTCTGTCTCTCCCTCTCTCTCTCTTTCTCTACGTGTTTTTATCTCCCTTGTCTTTCTCTAATTCTCTCTCTGCCTCTATTTCTATCTCTTCCTCTGCCTCTATCTCTCTCTGCCTCTGTATCTCTCTCTGTCTCTCTGTCTACATCTGTCTCTCTGTCTGTCTCTCTGTCTCTCTCTTTCTCTCTCTCTGTCTCTCTTTCTCTTCCTCCTCTGCTTCTTTAACTCTCTCTCGTATGTGTCCCTCTCTCTCTTTCTCTGTCGCTCTCTCTCTTTCTCTCTGCTTCTGTCTCACCTTCTCCCTCTCTCTGTCTCTCTGTCTCACTCTCATTTTCTCTTTGCCACTTTCTGTCTGTACCTCTGCCTCTGTCTCTCTTTTTCTGTTTCTCTGTTTCTCTCTCTCTCTGTCTTTCTCATGTTCTCTCACTCTTTCTGCCTCTGTATCTCTCTCTTTCTCTCTGCATCTGTCTCTCTTTTTCTCTCTCTGTCTCTGTCTCTCTCCCTGTTTTTGTCTCTCTGTCACTCTCTGATTCTCTCTGCCTCTATTTCTGTCTCTACCTCCTCCTCTCTCTCTCTCTCTGCCTCTGTATCTCTCTTTTTCTCTCTACATCTGTCTCTCTCTGTCTCTGTCTCTCTCTCTCCTCGTATTTTTGTCTCTCTGTCTCTCTCTGATTCTCTCTCTGCCTCTATTTCTCTCTCTCTCTCACTCTGTCTCTCTTGCTCGCTCTCCCTCTCTCTCTCTCTCTCTCTCTCTCTCTCTCTCTCTCTCTCATGTTTCCCACCCTCTCTCTCTTTGTCTCTGTTTCTCCTTGACTCTTTCTCATTGTCTGACTGTCTCCCCTTTTTTCTGCCTCTCTGTCTCTCTCTACTTCTGTATCTCTCTCTGTCTTTCTCATCTTCTCCCACTCTCCCTGCCTCTGTATCTCTCTCTTTCTCTCTCTCTCTCTGCATGTCTCTTTCTCTCTGTCTCTCTCTGTCTCTTTCTGTCTCCCTGTTTTTGTGTCTCTGTCACTCTCTGATTCTCTCTGCCTCTATTTCTGTCTCTACCTCTGCCTCTCTCTGTCTCTGTATCTCTCTCTTTCTCTCTGTCTCTCTCTCTACATCTATCTCTCTCTGTCTCTCTCTGTCTCTGTCTCTCTCTCTCTCCCCGTGTTTTTGTCTCTCTTTCTCTCTCTGATTCTCTCTCTGCCTCTATTTTTCTCTCTGCTCTCTGTCTCTCTGTCTCTGTGTGTGTCTCTCTCTGCATCTGTTTCTCTCTATATCTCTGTCTTTCTCAGTCTATCTGTCTCTCTGACTCTTTCTCTGTCTCCCTATCTCCCTCACTGTCTCTCTGTCTCTGCCTCTCTGTCTCTCTGTCTCTGTGTGTGTCTCTCTCTGCATCTGTTTCTCTCTATATCTCTCTCTGTCTTTCTCAGTCTGTCTATTTGTCTCTCTCTGACTCTTTCTCTGTCTCTCTATCTCCCTCACTGTCTCTCTGTCTCTGCCTCTCTGTCTCTCTGACTCTTTCTCTGTCTCTCTATATCACTCTTGTTCTCTCTCTCTCTTTTTTCTCTCTCCCCCCCTCTGCCTCTTTATGTTTCTCTCATATGTGTCCCTCTCTCTTTCTCTCTGTTTCTTTCTTACCTTCTCCCTCTCTCTGTCTCTCTGTCTCTCTCTACCCCTGTTTTTGTCTCTCTGTCTCTCTCTGATTTTCTCTCTGCCTCTGTCTCTCTCTGTCTCCTTGTTGTCTATCTCTGTCTTTCTCATCTTCTCTCACTTTCTCTGCCTCTGTATCTCTCTCTCTCTGCATCGCTCTCTCTCTGTCTCTCTCTCTGTCTCTGTCTCTTTCTCTCTCTCTCTCTCTGTTTCTCTCTCTGTTTTTTTGTGTGTATGTGTATGTGTGTGTGTGTGTGTGTGTCTTTCTGTCTTTCCATCCTTTATCTCTGTGTCTTTTTCATCTTATCTATCTCTCTCTCCAACTGACTCTGGATTTGTGTCTCTCTGTCTCTCTCTGTCTCTGACTCTCTCTCTCTCTTCCCCTCTCTCTTTCTCCCCTTTTATTTGTGTCTTTCTCTGTCTCTCAGTGTCTCTCTGTCTCTCTATCTCTGTCTCTCTCTGTCTCTGTGTCTGTCTATCTGTCTCTCTGTGTCTCCCTATCTCTCTCTCTTTCTTCCCTTTCTCTGCTCCATCCCTCTCTCTCCCTGTCTCTGCTTTGTTTCTCTCTCCCCCATGAGTTTCACTCTCTGGCTCATCATCTCCATGTCTCTCTCTTTTTTTCTCCCTCACTCTTTTTCACCTTTTTTTGGTTTTTTTATTTTTTTCATATTGGAGTCTTGTGCAGAGAATAAGAGCAAGTCGAGACCTGGGTTCAAGGTAAATTTAGGTGTGGATTTATTGATCAAGTTGGGCTATCCTGGAGTGTAAACTCAAATGAGGGGCCTCGATTGAAGATACAGGCAATGTTTAAAAAGGCTAAAATCACAAAAACCACAATCAGGGAGGGGAGCTAGCAGAAGCAATGATGTACAGAAGCCAAGAACAGCCATTGGTTAGATCTATAGCTCAGGGCTAATTTGGGAATGTGGTACAGGGGGACAAGGTTGCAACCTTCCTGTGACATGGGGGTCCCTTGTAGAACAGGGTGGAGGTCACAGGGTGGAGGGTTGGGGTCAGCTTCCCAGAACAGGGTGGAGGGTCATTGGGTAATGGGGAGTGGGGAACAGTCAATCTCCCAGAATAGACCAGGGTGATGTTCTGGGTGAAGGGTGTGGGGACCCTGCTTAGTCAGCAGAACAGGACAGGGTGGTCTCTACATAAGATAGTCTTGCACCATAAACCTAGGTTGATTCTTGTACACTATGCTGATTCAGGGAGAATATACAGAATGCTGATTTGAGGAAGGAGGGGGTCAGGGGACTATGGCTTGGGCAACAGCCAGGACTATGCCTTAAGCTGTTTCAAGCTATTACAGGGTGTGAGATAGAGACAAAGACAAAAATATAAAGGGGCTTAATGGTGGGCCACAAATTTGGTGGTGTGTAGTGACCTGGGATTTGGGTTTGGGTACTATATTCCCCACTTCTCATGAGAGTATAAAACCATTGACTCAACTTCAACCATAAGGTCAGAGGTTGAGAACGCATGACAGTATGGGTCTGGGGGCTTCCTCACATCTAACAGGATTAACAGCCACCAAGCAAGCTGCGGTCCCCCACAAACCCAACAATTTGCCACATTAAAGGTCTGGGCTAGTTTTTTCATTAATGGGGTAATAATACAATAGGAGTAATAACATATAACAAATTGGTTAACTAAAAAGACCCCCATAATATACCACCATTTTCCCAAATAAAACATTTAAGCACAAATTCCAAGTCAATACAAGCTAAAAGAAGAAGTACAAAAACTATTAAAGACAGCAAAGAAACAATCGCACCAGCAGCAATCTAAACTCTCACACCAGGAACAGGGTTTGTAGGGGGAGGAACATTTGGGTAGGGTCCTTAAAAGTCCAGGACTGTCCACCTTCCAAAGGGACCTGCCAATGGGGGAAAATGGGTGGGCCACAGGACAAGATAGAATGAAAAGTAGAAGATCTGAACAGTCTTAGCTTTAGAAGGTCCTCGAGGGGCTCTGCTTTCCCTTCTGGGGGTGGAGCAGCTTTTACTTGGCTGTGGTGTAGGATTAGCCAGACTGCAATGGATTCAACTTTCACTGTGGACAGGGTGGTTAAGATGACAGTATAAGGGCCTCTCCACTTAGGCTTGAGACTAGAAGCCGTGGGTTTCCAAAAACAGAGAGGAATCCCCAGGCAGGAAGTGATGGAGCAGCTCAGAGATTGGGACAGGCAGGGCCTCTCAGACTGATTTGTAGAGCTGAGACTGCATTTAGGTGTGGATTAATTGATCAAGTGGGGCTACCCTGGAGTGGTATGCAATGGTAGTTAACTCCTTGTGAAATATTTCTATCATTAAGTTCCAACAAAGGGAATGCAAGCCTTTGTAGGAACTTAATGATAGAAATATTTCACAAGGGGTTAACTACCACCAGAGCCATTACACTAGAAGATATTTATAGCCAGCAGTTGGTGGTTTTACTTCAGTAAAATCTACTTCCCAATGTTCCCCAGGCTGAGTTTCCTTCAATCTCACTCCTACTGGGGCTATCTTTTCTTGCTTTGCATCCATCTGGGCGCAGGCTGATCATCTGGTGACTGTGCTCATAAGAATGTTACCTAGATGGGGGATATAATACCTGTCCCTTAACAATTCCCCAAGTTTTCAGGACCCAAGGTGTATGATCTGATGAAATCTGCCTACCCAGTTCCTCCTCAACTGACTGTCTCCTCCCCCCATCTTCAGCCATGTAAGAATCCTCTGAAGGGGAGTAAGGGGGAGGAGGCAGCGAGGGAGGCAGCAAAGGGAAAAGGGGGAAGCTGTGACAGGGAGGGGGGGCAGGCCCAGAGAGGGCAGCAGCACGGGCTGCAGCATCAGCCACTCAGTTGCTAAGGCCCGTATTTATACAGGGGCACCTCCACTGAAGTCTAAGGCCAATAATTTTCATCTCACAGCAACTTGAGTTTAGAACATCATAAGTTACTATAGGATGAAAATGTAGCCAATTTAAAAACTGTTGATTATTGAAGCTTGTCACCAAGACGAGGGACAGAACAATGATATGGGGACCACATTTCCCTAACTTTAGAATGTCAGCATTGAGCCAAGCTGCTTGTGGGTAAATCGAGTCAGGAGAATCCTACCTCAGCTCATGCAGAACAGTCGTTCCCCAGACCTTCCTTTGCATCTCATACCTGCAACTTACAGGGTGTGGCACCATGGATCGGTGGCTGGGGCAGCTTTTCTTAATATTTATACCTGTAGTTAGACTCAAAGAAATAGACAATTAATAGTCCCAACAAATCTTTAAGTAACAACTTCCAATAACCAACTTAAAATAGGTTTCCAATCTTACAGTGGTTGAGGAACATCTGTAATTCTTATTTATAAAAGAGTTTTTTTTGTTAAGCTCACAACAAAATTTGTTTTTCCCTCAACTGAAAATATCTCTGATGTAATCCCAACAATTAATTCAGTCAATTATATCACTACTCAATTTTTATCTATCTTCCCTAATCTATTAACATCAATATTATATTTTATACTGACTCTGGAAAAGGGGGTGTTTAGAGGTCTTACTCTTTGAGGCCAAGTTCACTTTTTATGACCATGCAGAGATCTAGAGTCTAAATTTTACACTCTAATTAATTATATACCTAAGTACTTATGTAACATTTAGAAAAAATATCTTTAAAACAATATTTTAAGCATTTCCCATAATTTTGCTTTTCACCAAAAGTCTTTTTGCCAGGGCTTGATGACCTTGCCCCTTTTTTTAGATACATAACCCATTGCAAATTTTACAAAAGTTAGAGGAAGATTTACAGGATCTTATTCACATAGTTACTAATAAATACTTTGCACAATCACAATCTCAATTAAAACTCTGACATTTAAAACAAAGACAAACTTAAAGTTTATAATTTCTTAAATAATACACATAATCAAAATTTCCTAATATCCTTCCAATACTTGACATTTAAATCTTAAACCAAGATCAAATAATTACCAATTTAATAACCTCAATACATCCCTTTTTAAATTATATTACCATACAATTTTAGATTTTAATACTTTTTAGCCAAATGAAAACATAATATTTTAATTTCCCATTTTTCTTTATATCTTCCTAAGGAAGTTTACAAGAAACTTGCTTTTCCTTATTATAATCAGGTCATTCTAAAATATGTTGGGCCAAAATGCTAACTGCTTTCTTTGATTCTAAGCAATTACATTAATCTATATTTTCTACAATAATAGGTAGCATTCTCGAATTTGACTAACAATAACCATCCAATTTCAACCTTTCTCTTAACATCCCAAAACTTCCTCAAACCCTCTCAACATGCTTAAACCATCTGATGCGACACAAGAATGCCCCAGGGTGGGGGGGAACTCCCCAGCCCACCCCCATCTATTTCCAAACACAAACTTTTCTAACTTTCACATTTTCATCCACGCCCTTATTTCTCTTTCCCAATCTTTCAAACCCATTGCTCAGACTACCTACATCCTTTTACATTTCAAAGTAATCACACCCAATTTTCATGCTATTTTATGCACCTTTAAACTAGAGGGAATTAAATGCCTAACAATTGACATCTCTAAAGAACCACATTTCATTAACCAAGAACTTTGCTTTTGGATGAGACAGGCTGGTCTGCATCAGCCAATCCTTGATCTGAGGGGGAAAGATTCCCCTCCTCTTTTTATCTGTTTCTCCTTCCAGGCTCCAAGTCTGGCCAGGATTTAGAACAGAGAAGGAGAAAAAGAAAGTTCTTTACACTGTTAATTTAAATAGCAAATATTTCTAACTTTCTCTTTTTCTCAACTCCATCCACTCGGTGAACAGGGAAAGAAAAAGAAAAAGTTCCACTTTAACTGCATGTCAGAAATTGTCAGACATACTCTATAAGTAGACTCAGACACAATTTCTGCTTAAAAATGCAGAAACACTTGCTTTACACAGGACAATACAAAATAAACATTTAAGCTCTCAATTAATACAACAGAAATGAGTAAAATTATAGGAAAGAAGGCAATACCTTACAGAATAATAGAAGACTGCTAATGAAAGACAGATAAAAAGAAGAGCACAAAGGACTTGGAGAAGAGCACAAATGGCTTTTCTTTCCATGTACCTTTGCACTGCGCTGTGGAGGATAAAGACAAAGAGGAACAACAACTAGAATAGACAAGAGCAGGACCTGATCCCCAGAGGGTGGGTAACTAACTTGAATTTACACCTGCTCCCCAGAGGGACAGGACACTATCAGGGGAATTTCCTGAGAAATATCTGATCCCAAGCAAGCAGGACACTAACTTGGATTTACACTTGCTTCGCAGAGGGACAGGACACTATAAGAGGAATCCCCCTGAGATTTACAACTGTTTTTGGGACAAAGTATCCCACAGATTCAGACCAGTGAGAAGCCCAACGTCTTGGGGTCCCTCGGGGGGTAGGGGGTGTTTAAACCCAAAAGGATAGAGCCACTGACTTGGATTTACACCCGATCCCCAGAGAGCAGGACACTAACTTGGATTTACACCTACTCTCCAAATGGGAAAAACACACTGCCACATCTGGCCCCTCACTCCTTCAAACCACAGGAAACTGAGGCAACAGAAAATGAAACCATGAAAAACAACGAGTAACACTCACCTCCACAGGGACAGAAAGAAATGAACAAATAAAAGGACAAACACTCACCTCCAGAGTATTTTGCAGATCCACTATTAGCCAAATAAAGTTAGGTCAACATCAGATAGGCGGCCTGGTCCTACGCCATTTCACACTCAAGAGCCCTGGAAACAGTTCAGGTGCTGGCTGCCCTGAAGAGTGGAACAGTCCGAGATGCCTACCGGCTGAGGCTGAGAGCCTAGTCAAGCCCAAGTCTCGAAGGGGGTGGTCTAGGGCCCCAGAGGGGCTTCTAAGACACCCATGCATCTCGCTGGGGCCTCCAAAAATGTTGTGCAGAGAAGAAGAGTGAGCCGAGACATGGGTTCAAGGTAAATTTAGGTGTGGATTTATTGATCAAGTGCGGCTACTCCAGAGTGTAAACTCAAATCAGGGCCTCCATTGAAGGTACAGACAATATATAAAAAGGCTAAAACCACAATAAGGGAGGGGAGCTAGCAGAAGCAATGACGTACAGAAGCCAAGAACAGCCATTGGTTAGATCTATAGCTCAGGGCTAATTTGGGAATACGGTGCAAGGGTAAAAGGGTACAACCTTCCTGTGACATGGGGGACCCACGTAGAACAGGGTGGAGGTCACAGGGTGGAGGGTCCTGGTCAGCTTCCCAGAACAGGGTGGAGGGTCGTTAGGTAATAGGGAAGTGGGGAGCAGTCAATCTCCCAGAATAGACCAGGGTGATATTCTGGGTGAAGGGTGTGGGCACCCTGCTTGGTCAGTGGAATAGGACAGGGTGGTCTCTACATAAGATAGTCTTGCACCATAACCCTAGGCTGCTTCTTGTACACTATGCTAATTCAGGGAGAATATACAGAATGCTGATTTGAGGAAGGAGGGGGTTAGGGGACTATGGCTTGGGCAATACCCAGGACCATGCCTGTTTCAAGCTATTACAGGGTATAGATAGGGACAAAGACAAAAATATAAAGGGGCTTAATGGTGGGCCACAAATCTGGTGGTGTGTAGTAACCTGGGATTTGGCTTTGGGTACAATGGGGGGAGGGGAAGGTAGGGCAATTGGGTTTAAGTGACTTGGCCAAGGTCACACTACTAGTAAGTGTCAAATCTTTGTGGCTAGACTTGAACTCAGGTCCCGTGACTCCAGGGCCAGTGCTCTATTCACTGCAGAACCTAGCCACCAGCCCTCTTTTTCATCTTTTCTCTCTCCCTGCCTCTGTATTGCTCTCTGCTTCTCTTTCTGTCCCTCTCTCTGTCTCTGTCCCTCTCTCTGCCTTTGTCTATCTCTTTCTATCTCTGTCTAACTGTCTCTCTGTCTCTGTCCCTCTGTCTCTCTTTCTCCCTCTGTCTCTGTCTGTCTCTCTGTCTCTGTCTGTCTCTCTGTCTCTGTCCCTCTCTCTGCCTTTGTCTATCTCTATCTCTGTTTAACTGTCTCTCTGTCGCTGTCTCTTTCTCTGTCCCTCTTTCTCTGTCTCTGTCACGCTCTTTTTCTGTCTCCATCTATCTCTGTCTCTGTCTTTATCTCTGTCTCTGTCCCTCTCTCTGCCTTTGTCTATTTCTGTCTACCTGTCTCTCTGCCTCCGTCTCTATCCCTCTGTCTCTCTCTTTCACTTTCTGTCTCTCTCTGTCTCTTTCTCTGTCTCTCTGTTTCTATTTCTGTCTCCTATCTCTGTCGCTGTCTCTGTCTCTGTCCCTCTCTCTGCCTTTGTCTATCTCTAACTATCTCTCTGCCTCTGTCTCTGTCTCTCTCTGTCTACCTCTATCTCTCTCTTTATCTTCAGTATCGGCCAAGTGACTTGGCCAAGATCACACTGCTAGTAAGTGTCAAATATCTGCACCTTGAATTGGACTCAGGTCCTTCTGTCTGCAGGGCCTGTGCTCTATTCACTGTAGAACCTAGCCACCAGCCCTCTTCTTCATTCTTTATCTCCCTCTCCCTGCCTCTGTATTGCTCTCTGCTTTTCTTTCTGTCTCTCTCTCTGCTTCTGTCCATCTCTCTGCCTTTGTCTATCTCTAACTGTCTCTCTGTCTCTGTCTCTTTCTCTGGCCCTCTGTCTCTCTCTGTTTCTGTCTCTGGCTCCCTCTATCTCTGTCCCTCTCTCTGCCTTTATCTCTAACTGTCTCTCTGCTTCTGTCTCTGTCTCTCTCCCTCTGTCTCTCTCTGTCTCTGTCTCTCTGTGTCTGTCTCTATGCCCTTCTATCTCTATCCCTTTCTTTGTCTCTGTGTGTGTGTGTGCATGTGTGTGTGTGTATCTTTGTCTTTCCGTCTCTTTTTCTCTGTCTTTCTCCTTCTCTGTCTCTCTCTCTCTCAGTGCCTCTGTATTTGTCTTTCTCTGTCTCTGTCTCTCGCTCTGTCTGTATCTCTCTTTCAGTGCCTCTGTATTTGTGTCTTTCTCTGTCTCTCTCTTTCTTTCTCTGTCTCTCTGTGTCTTTCTCTTCCTCAGTTTCTTTCTGCCCCTCTCTCTGCCTCTGTTTATTTCTCTGTCTCTC
>CM053582.1:16256855-16267699 GCA_028627135.1 Pseudochirops cupreus
ATAGAGAGACAGAGAGATAAAAACAGGTGGAGAGAGACTGATGGAGGGAGATAGAAAGAAGCAGAGAGAGAGCGACAACAGAGACAGAGGGACACATAAGAGAGAGAAAGAGACAGAGAGAGAGACAGAGAGAGAGACAGACAGAGAGACAGAGAGGGAGACAGAGACAGAGACAGAGAGGGAGACAGAGAGACAGAAACAGAGAGACAGAGACAGAAACAGAGAGACAGAGAGAGGCAGAGAAAGACAGATGCACACAGAGGCAAGGAGAGAGAGACAGAGTGACAGACGCAGAGAGGCAGACACAGGGTAGAGAGAGAAACAGACAGAAAGAGGGAGATGTTGAAAAAGAGGCAGAGAAATCGAGAGAAAGACAAAGACAGAGGGACATATAGGACAGAGAGAGACAGAGGTAGAGAGACAGTGAGAAAGAGACAGAGATGGAGACAGAGAGAAAGAGAGGAATACAGAGACTGAGAGAGAGAGGGGAAGAATAAAGAGAGGGAGAGAAAGAGAGACAGAGGCAGACAGAGAGAGATAGAGAGAAGAGAAATAGAGGTAGAGAGAGAATCAGAGAGAGACAGAGAGACAAAAACAGGGGCAGAGAGACAAAGAGAGGGAGAAGGTGAGAAAGAAGCAGAGAGAAAGAAAGAGAAAGGGACAGAGGGACAAATGAGAGAGGGGTGGAGGGAGGGAGAGAGAGAGGTGAAGAGAGAGATACAGAGACAGAGACAGAGACACAGAGAGACTAGGAGAAACAGAGACAGAAAGACAGAGGCAGAGAAACAGAGACAGAGAGAGGCAAAGAGAGACAGAGAGGGACAGAGAGACAGAGAGACACAGAGAGACAAAGAGACAGTCAGAGAGACAGAGAGACAGTTAGAGAGAGACAGAGATTTACAAAGGCAGTTAGAGGGACATTGACAGAGAGACACAGAGATAGAGGAAACATGAAAGAGAGACAGAGAGAGACAGAAGTAGAGTCAGAGAATGAGGCAGATACAGAGGCAGAAACAAAGACTGACAGAGAGAGATAAAGAGACTGAGAGAGAGAGAGAGACAGAGAGACAGAGGCAGAGGTAGAGACAGAAATCTAGGCAGAGAGAGAATCAGAGAGAGACAGAGAGATAAAAACCGGCAGAGAGACAGAGAGAGCAAGATGGTGAGAAGCAGAGAGAGCGAGAGCGACAATGACAGAGACAGTGGGACACATAGGAGAAAGAGACAGAGAGAGAGACAGAAAGAAACACAGAGGCAGAGACAGTGAGAGAAGATGAGAAAGACAAAGACAGAGAGAAATAGAGAAATACAGAGACAGAGAGAGACAGAGGCAGAGGTAGAGACAGAAATAGAGGCAGAGAGAATCAGAGAGTGACAGAGAGACAAAAACAGGGAGAGAGACAGAGAGAGACACAGAGAGAGAGAGACAGATGCAGAGAGAGAGAAAGATACAAAGGCACAGAGAATGAGAGAAGATGAGAAAGACAGAGAGAGAAACGAAGAGACAGACACAGAGAGATAGAGAGAAACAGAGGCAGAGGTACAGGCAGAAGCTGGAAGACAGAAAATCAGAGTGAGACAGAGTGACAAACACACACACACGCACAAACTGAGAGAGAGAGAGACAGAGACAGAGACAAAGAGAAAGAGACACAGAGAGACAGAGAGACAGAGGGACAGAGACAGAGGCAGAGAGACAGACATAGATCGACAAAGGCAGAGAGAGGGACAGAGACAGACAGAGACAGAAAAAGAGAGACAGCGACAGAGACAGAGAGAAAGGGGGACAAAAAAAGAGATAGAGACAGAGAGACAGTTAAACAGAGACAGACAAAGGCAGAGAGAGGGACAGAGACAGAGAAAGACAGAGACAGGGATAGAGACAGAGGGAGATAGAGGCAGACACAGAGAGACAGAATTAGACAGATAGACAAAGGCAGAGAGAGGGACAGAGACAGAGAGAGGAGACAGAAATAGAAACAGAGACAGTGAGAGTCAGAGAGAGAGACAGAGGAACAGAGACGGTTAGACAGAGATAGAGATAGACAAAGGTATCGAGAGGCACAGAGACAGAGATAGAGGGAGACAAAGAGACAGAGAAAGAGAAATCAGAGAGACAGAGGGACAAAGGGACAGAGAGACTGAGAGACAGAGAGACTGAGAGACAGAGAGGGACTCAGAGACAGAGGAAGACACAAATCCAGGGGCAGTTAGAGAGAGAGAGAAGATGAGAAAGACACAGAGATAAAGGCACGGAAAGCAGAAAGATACACACACACACACACACACGCACGCAAAAACAGAGAGAGACACAGAGAGAGAAAGAGAGAGAGAGAAACAGAGAGACACAGAGGCAGAGAGACAGACAGACAGAGAGACACAAAGGGACAGAGGCAGAGAGAGAGAGACAGAAAGAGAAGCAGAGAGTGATACAGAGGCAGGGAGAGAGGGAGAAAAGATGAAAAAGAGGGCTGTTGGCTAGGTTCCGCAGTGAATGGAGCACCGGCCCTGGAGTCAGGAAGACCTGAGTTCAAGTCCAGCCCCAGCTATTTGACACTTACTAGCAGCATGACCTTGGCCAAGTCACTAGAACCCAATTTGCCTACCTTCCCCCCACCTCTAATAAGAAAAATATTTTAAAAATACAAAAACAAAAAAATGGTGAAAAGAGAGAGAGAAATAAAAGGGAGAGACAGAGAGACAGAGAAGCTCAGAGTGAGACTCACAAGGGGAGAGAGAGAAAAAGCAGAGACAGGGGGAGAGAGAGAGACAGAGCAGAGAACAGGAAGAGAGAGAGACAGAGACAGAAACAGAGGCAGAAACAGATGGAGAGATAGAGACAGACTGAGGGAGACAGTGAGAGACAGAGAAGTAAACAGAGACAGAGAGGGGAAGAGAGAGAAAGTGAGGAAAAGAGACAGAGACAAAGAGATAACAGAGAGAGAACGAGAGATAAATGTCGAAGGAGAGAGACACAGGAGCCAGAGAGAAACAGCAAGAAACAAAGAGGGACAGAGGGCCACATAAAGGAGAGACAGACAGACAGACAGACAGAGATGGAAAGAGACAGGGAATGAGCAAGACAGAGAGAGACAAAGACAGAGAGATAGAGAGACAAAGAGAGTGAGACAGAGAGATATAGAAAGACAGAGAGAGGACAGAGAGAGAAATTGAGAAACAGTGACAGAGACAGAAAGACAGACATAGAGAGACAAAGATATACAGAGACAGAGAGAGAGAAGATGAGAAAGTTACAGAAAGAGAAAGACGAGAGACAGACAGAGACAGACAGACAGAGGGAGTAAGAGGGACAAAGAGAAAAGGACATATATAAGGGAGAGAAACAGAGGGAGAGACAGAGAGCCAGCCAAAGAGGGAGAGTGAGACAGAGCGGAGACGGGGCAGAGAGAAAGAGACAGAGAGGCAGCCAAAGGGGGACTCAGGGAGAGATACACGGACGGTGATAAAGAGGTTTCTCTCCCTCCCCCCCTCTGTCTCTGTCTCTGTCTCTCTCCCTCTCTCTTTCCTCTGTCTCTGTCTCTCCCTCCCCCCTGTCTCTTTCTCTCTGTCTTTCTCTCTCTCCCCCCCCCCTCCCATCACAATCCCCTGAGGACTTTCCTTGCTCTTTCCATCATTCATAGAATCTAACAGCTGGAAGGGAGCTAAACCTATCCCAACATCTTACAGAAAAGGAAACGGAGGCTGAGACCTTCAATGACTTACTGAGGCTAATCTACCTTGAAAATGTCTGCAGCAGGGTCTGGACTCTAGTCCATTGCTCTCTCCATCATTACTGCCCAGCTGCCTCCCCCAGCCCATCTCCAGATGCCCCTACGTTATGATCCCTGCTGCTTCTCCTCCCTCCCCTATGGTCCTGGACCTCTGCCTCTCACACCCTGGCACAGTGGGCTCTTCCCTCTCCAGCTCCCCCACTGCCAAGGAGTCTATTCTCTCTCCCTAAGTGCGTGTGTGTGCGTGTGTGTATGTGTGTGTGTGTAGGTCCCTGGGCTCTTTTTTTCTCTACCTGACTCCACCCCCACCCCACCCTGTCATTCTGTCAGTTTCACTCATATCTCTCCATCTTTCTGGTCTCTCTTCCTGTCTCTTTTCTCATCTCCATTACTCTGTCTGCCTTTTTTATCTCTACATTTTGCCAATTCCTTCTCCTCCTCTCCCCTTTTCTCCATCTCCTCTACTTTATTGCCCTTTTGCATCTCAATCTTTTTCACTCTTTCACACCAACTTTGTCATAGATTTAGAGGTAGAATTTCAGGGCCATTCGCTCCAATCTCATCATTTTAAAACTCCAAAAGCTGAACCATAGAGTTTAAGTGGCTCACTCTGTTCTACAAAACTAGTAATTAAATGATGGAGAATTTTAAAACAGAGCATTCTAAAACCTCATAAACTATGAAACCTAGCTTGCTCTCTCCACCCCAGAATCTTTCCTCAGCTCTCTTCTTTGCATTCTCTCTCCTGTCTGATGGCCAATATTCTGTCTGTCTCTCTCTCATTCCCCTGTCCCAAGGCCTCTCATTTCTTCCTGCCACTGATAGAACCATAGACTTGTAGTGGCATTACAGGGAACAATATTCACAGCATGTTTTGAAGGAAGAGAAAGCAGTTGGCTGAGGATGATAAACAGCCTTGCCGAGATGAATACCTCTTCTCCATTACTGAGAAGGAATTCCACCTCAAATAGATCAGATGTCTTTCCCATATAATAGCCATATAATACAGCTCCCTCTATACTCCACATCTGAAGTTGGTCTTGCTCTTGCATTCAGTCCCTGTCTCCTTGTCTTTCTCTTCCTTTTTGTCCTATTGTCTTTCTGTGTGTCTCTCTTTCATTTTTTCACACAAATTCTGTCATAGATTTAGAGGATGACAGAACCTTAGTGGTCATTGAGTCCAGTCTCATCTTTTTACAAGCCCAGAAGCTGAAGCTTAGAGATTTTAAGTGACTTGCTTAGCATGCTATAACTAGTAAATAAAAGATGGAGTACTTGAAAAGAGGGCATTCTGATACATCCTCATCCACAAACCCTAGCATCCTCCCACCACCCAGGACCCTTCCATGGTTCTCTCTCCCATTTTTGTCTTTCTTGTGTTCAGTGGTGTATATTCCCTCCTTGTTTTCTCTGTCATCTCTCCCCTATACCAAGGGGCCTTTATTCCTTCTATCATTCATAGGACCATAGACTTCCACAGCTTTACATGAAATCAGTTTTACAGGCTCCTTGTCAAAAGAGCAACCTGTGACTGAGACAGATTGACTTGCCCAGGTAAATAAACTTTCTCCATTACTGAGAAGGGATTCAATTTCATATATGATTCTAAAAGCACCATCATTCAACTGCCTCCTCCACCCTACATCTGAAATTGTGATAGCTGTTCTGGTCTCACTGTCTTTCCCTCATTTTCAGTGCCCCACCACAGACACGAACCTGCCTCTGAGACCTTGGCTTCGACTTTCACGTCACATCCAATTACCAAGAATGGTTTATTGCTTATTCTGCTTCTATATTTGCTTGTGTCTACTTTTCTCTCTGTCTCTACATTGGTGTGTATTTTTCTATGGACCAATCCAACCTGCTCTGGAATCTTTTGCTAATGTATCACTTCCAAGCTATGATTTTTCTCTATCTATTCAAAATGCTTCTTTATGTCTATCTTCCTTCCTCAAAAACCTATTATCTGATTGTCCTTTGCACCAAAGGAGAGATGGTCATTGCCTTTTTTTCAATGGCATGAATATTATCATTGATTTAAACCTCAAAAGATCCCACGGACCCAAAGTTTTTGGGTTCCACTCCTTCAAGGAAAGAAGAAAAAAAGCATTTATTTAATACTTAAAAATAATGAATATATCATTTCATAATCACAATTACAATGAATTGTAGCTGCTTTTGTGATTCCCCTTTAAATATAACATATCAATATACAGCCTTGTTGTACTCCTTTTCTGGTCTTAAATGAATAAGTTGTTCCATGTTACTTTCTTGACCTTGAGGCTCCTCATGAGACAAGTAAGATGACCTGGTAGTCCTATCTTTTTGAGGACTTGCCACATTTTGCTGTGATCCACACAGTCAAAGGCTTTTAATGTAGTCAATGAAGCAGAAGTAGATGTTTTCCTGGAACTCCCTTGCTTTCTCCATAATCCAGTAAATGTTGCCTCTTCGAGAATCAGCCTGCTCTTCTGGTAATTCTCGATGCACATACTGCGAGCACAACCTAGCTCGCAGAATCTAAAACATAACCATGCTGGCATGGGAAATGAGCATAATTGTTTGGTAATTCGAAGATTCCCTGCTTATACATATTAATATTTGAGAGAATCAGAAGTGATATGTCCCTGATTTTAATCTCAAGACTCTATCCATTGCACCACCTAGCTGTCTCTCACTTCCAAGGGTGTCTTCATACTACATCACATACTCTTTGGTAGTTTTTAAACAGTATGTATTCTAATCCTATAAAAGAGTCTCATATCATTTTTTTAACCTTGCTTAAGGAGCTTCTCTCTCAAAAAACTGCAAAGATTTCTGGCTAAACCTTCATTTCTCTCAAACTCTGATTTTCAGGCTACCTCCTTTTCAGGTACATCTTTGTTTCTCTCTGTGTCTTTCTGTCTCTGTCATCCTCTCGTGATCCTCCTCATCTCTTATTCCTCTCTCACTCACTCTCTCCCCCAGGATACAGAGGATGATCTTGACATCTTTGATGTCTGACCAAGTTTTAGGTACTCCATGGCATGTGCTTCACTCACCTTCATGGCTGTTGCAACCAACTGTTCTTATCAGCACATTCCACCAATGGAAGTCTTCACATGCTTGGGGTAGACATCCTCCTAACTCCCAAATGGGTCTGAGGCCTGTTAGTTACCCTCAACCTGGTTTAGCCCATCTGATGAGACAGTTAATCAGAGTGTGGCCATTGCACATGCTACAGCTTCTTGGAGCCACAGGTGAGGGTTGGGTGAAGGTGGACACCAAAGGAGGTTTGGGCAGCCCTAAAAGAGCTCAGCAAGGCCTCACAACAGAAGTGCTAGGTCTCTCTGAACGCTGCATGCACCAGTTCATCCAGGAAAGCCAACCAACAAACAACTGAATCCTCACTTTTTTCATATGTTTCACTCTGGTCTCCTGTTGTCAAAAAATATTTGGAAAAACTTACTCTTACTACTCAATAAGCAGAAGGAAGACACAGAGCACCATGGTTGGCTTTTAATGTAGATAATAAAAAACTACCTTATGTGCCACACTGCCACAACCTTGGTATAAGCCCTCAGCCACCTCATGCCTGCAGTAGTACGGTAGCCCACTGCCTGGTTTCTCCGCCACAAGTCTCTCTCTACTCCTGTCCATCTTCCACTTAGCTCACTGAAAGCGACCTCCTCAAAACTCCCAAGTGACCATTATATTCCCCTATACTATGAATTCAAGGGACTCCCAGTCACCTCCAGGATCAAATATAAATGTCCCTGGTCACTTTTCAAAGCCTTTCCTAATACCTTTCCAGTCTTCTTGTAACTTGCATCACACTATAATTTCAAATCCAGTGGCACTGGTCTCTTTTCTATTCCCTTTTGTTCCTCAAGCAAGACGCTCCATTGTCACAGGCTCACCTCCAAGCCTGAAATGTTCTCTGTCTTCATCCCAGCCTCCTGGCTTCTTAGACTTCCTTCAAGTGTCAGCTAGAATCCCACCTTTGATGTGCTTTTCTGCTCACACATCCATCTGATGGGGTCTTCCTTCTCTCTGTCAGGCAGCCATAGCATCATAGAGTGGGAGAAACCTTAGAGGCTATGAAATCCCACCCCATCGTTTGATGGAGTACAACATAAGGCTGAGAGAGGTTAACTCACTGCTCAGAGTAACCCAAGATCTCAGCATGGAAGCCAACATTTAAACTCTATACTATTCACTGCAAGTCCAGTCTTCTCTATGCTGATATCCAGCTGCCTCCCCAGATATGAACAGATTTCCTTTCTCCCTGCATTCTTCCTGCCGATTCTCTCCAATTTATTTTGTATATATCTTCTTTGTCCATAGTTGCTTTTATGATGTTCCCTTCTGTAGACTGTTGGCTCATAGAACAGTGATGGCTTTTTCATTTTCTTTACACTTCCAGGGCTTAGCACTCTTCCTGGTACATGCTAGGTACTTAACAAATGGTCATAGACAGGCTATTTGGTATATGAATACACTCCCTGTTCAATGATAAAAGCTCAGAGATAAAGTTAAAAAAAACAAATATTTTTACAATTGTGAAAGAAATCCTTTTGGAAAATAAAGGTACCATCTCTTCTCCAAGGACAACAATTAGCTGTTGCAACACTTTAGTTCATCTTTTTTAGAGGGGATGGGCACTTTCTAATATTAGGCCACCAGGTGGTTAGGGGATTTCGACATTTTGAGTCCATCAAGATGAGGCAATGTTACCATAGTATCCATTCCATCACTAACAAACTCCACAATCCCATAGGGTTTTGTTTTCTCTCTGCGATTCACAGCACCATAGGGGTACGGAAACATAGGTGACCTCCCTTCCAACCCCATTATTTTACAATGGAGGAAAGCATTTGTGATTTGGGCAGAGTAACAGAGTTCATCAGTTACTGGGTTCAATTCAAACTCAAGTAATTGCCACTCAAACTACAACAATCAATTCACTAGGGCAAATAACTGCCTCCTACCTCACTCCTGCCTATATCCCACAGGTAAAGTTGTCCCTTCCCTTTCCATCTCTCCTTCCCCTGTGGTCACATATACCTTTTTCTCACCTCCATCTACAGGGGCCTCTTTTCTCTTTCCTTTACTAATGTCTCTTCTTTCTCTTTTTTGTCTTCTTTCTTTTTCTATGTCTGTCTTCAAATTCAGTCTTAAACTCCAAGACCAGTTTTATAATCATGACACCTAGTGGCCTTCCCCAAATATCACATGTCTTTTCCCTTTAAATCTCTCTCTCAGCTATAATGTTTTAACTCCATTGTTCACATTCCCACACAATAGTCTCTTCCCTTACTCCTCACCATTACCAAGTAGTTTATGTGTTCTCTGTCTCTGTCTCTCTGTCTCTGCCTCTATCTGTTTGTTTCTGTCTCTCTCTTTCTTGTTCTCCCTCCCTCCTTACCTCTGTCCTTACCTTCCTTTTACACTGTCCCAACTTTACCTTCCTTTTACACTGTCCTAAATAAATTTTTTATTTCTCTCTCAATCTGTCCTGGTCCAAAGCAATCCTAACTGATCTTTTCCTCTTTGGATGTCAACAATACTCTTATGCCCTTTGAACTGGAAGGGTCCTGGAAGCCATTCAATCCAACCTCATAATTTTAGTGCAGAAGTAACTTAGTCTTAGACAATTTATATGGCTTGCCAAGGGTCACACAGCTAGTTAGTTGGTGATACAGGATTCAAACTCACATCATCTGGACAACAAGAAATATACACAAGGTGACTTCGAGACCTTTTGCCACCTCAGGAACAACCCGCTATTATTTCTTCTCTTTACATGTCCCCCGAGTGGCTTCTGCCCTCTCCTCAGTCACCAAAGGCTTTATTTTCCCTCTTTCTCTCATAAGACCAGATACTTGGACAGAAATTAGAAACCATGAAACCTAATGCCATCACTTTAGAAGGGAGGAAACTTTGGCTGAGCAAGGTTAAGTGCCATATTGACGGTTACCCAGCTTGTCAGTGCCTAAAGCAGACTTTTTTATTCTCTTTCTTGCCAAGATCATTATAGATTCCGAGCTGAAAGGAACCTCAGGGGCCACTGAGTGCAAATATATCTAAATGAACTGTCTAGTTTCAAACAATTAGAAAGAATGTGAAGCAGGATTTAAACTTGGATCCAGCAAGAATTCAAAGAACAGACCACTGAGGGACATAGCTCCATGACATACCTATTCCTCCCTCCTCCTACCCCCCGCCACCTTCCCAGTTGACCCATTTCTATCCACCCTACCTTGATGCCCTCTTCCCTCTAATTCTAACTTTCTTCTTCAATCCAAGTCCACAAGGGCTTTCTATCTTCTGTGTGACATCCACAAGATCACTGAGTTTCCGCATCATTAGACAACATCAAGTCTGACTCCATGATTTTACTAAAAAGAAAACTGAGGCTGACAGTGGTTAAGTGACTTTTCCAGAGTAACATAGTTGTCAACAGCTCATGTGGGATTTAAACTCAAATAATCAATTCCAAGTAGAGTGTTCTATTTACTAAGATACCGAGCTGGCTTGCCCTATACTGGCCAGGTATCCCTTCCCTTTCCATTTCTCTCTCACCTATAGTCTTTTATCTCTGTCTCATTTTCCTCCATAATGGTTTCTTCCATCACTTGTTCATTTTGTCATCATTGTCCTCCTCCTTCTTCCTCTCCCTCCTCCTCCACCTCCTTCATCCTCTCCTCTTCTGCCCCTTACTTCTTTTTCTTTGTCTTCCCTTTTTCTCTTCCTTCTTCTCCCTCCCTCCTCCTCCTCCACCTCCTCCTTTATCCTCTCCTCTTCCACATCTTCCTTCTTCCCTCTTCCTCCTTTTCCTTCTTCTTCCTCCCACTTCGTCCACTGCCGCATCCTTCTCTCTTCTTCTCCTTTCCCTTCTTTTCCTTCTTCCCTTCCCTCCTTCTCCATTGCCGCCTCCTTCTCTCTTCTTCTCTTCCTCCTTCTCCTTTCCCCTCTTCTCCTTTTTCCCCTCCCACCTCCTCCACCGCCGCCTCCTTCTCTCTTCTTTTCTTCCTCCTTCTCCTTTTCCTTCTTCTTCTCCTTCTTCCCCTCCCACCTCCTCCACCGCCGCCTCCTTCTCTCTTCTTCTCTCCCTCCTTCTCCTTTCCCTTC
>CM053582.1:16268199-16286314 GCA_028627135.1 Pseudochirops cupreus
CACCCCCCCACCCCACCCCCATTCACACCCTACCACCCCCATCCCCACCCACACACACCCACACTCAGACACACACATTTGGACTGGACCTGTGATTTCATTGATATATGGAACTCCCTCCACCAGTGCCAGTTGATAACCTCTGCAGTTGATCACTTAGAGAGTTTTAAGGGGGCACTGAGAGGATCAGAAGGATGACTGCAACCCAGGTTTTCTTCGCTCTGAGGCCAGAATACATCCAAACCATAGGATCTCAATTTTTTTTGTTTTTAGGACTCCTCTACACTCTTAAAATATTTCTAAAAGTTTTTTTAAATGTGGGTCATATTTGTCATATTTACTATATTAGAAATAAAACATCTTAGCATTATTATGAAAATAGTTTTGATCTCAGTGACCCTCTGAAATGTCATCGTCTCTCTTCTCCTCTCCTTTCCTCTTTCCTTCCCTCCTCTTTTTTTCCTCTCCTGCCTCTTCCACTCCTCTGTTCTTCATTTCCTCTATCTTCTACCCCCTTTCCTCCTCCTCTTCTTCCTCTGTCTCCTCTCCTCCCCTCCCCTCCCCTCTCTTCTTCTTTCTCTTCTCTTTTCCTTTCTTCTTTCTCTTTCTCTTCTCTTTTCCTTTCTTCTTCTTCTACTTCTTTTCTCTCTCTCTCTCTCCCCCCCCCCACTCTTTCTCTCCTGGATGAAGCTGGAGTTTTTGGGTTGCAAGACCCTTTGCAGTGATCTCAGATGAATAGAGGGTAGCAGCAAATGAGATGCCTTGAGATCTGCCTTTGTCCGTCCAGTGACTATGCTTGGTTTAATGCTTATATTGTACAGCCAGCAATGACCCTGTCAGCTAACATTCCAGGGGGTGGTGGGCAGATAATAGTGCCATTATGGCTATGAATTTGAAATGAACAAGTAGCTTTTGTAGGGTCCGTTTCCAAGGGGACCAGGCTGCCATCACTAAAAACTGCCCCCTTCAATTTGCTTCAAAAAGGGGTATGATTACAATGGGCTGTGGAGGGTGGGGAGGGGACTCTTCACCTTTCCCAGACCTGTAGGACTTTCCAGTAGATGGAAGGCTTTTCTAAGTGGGCAGATAATTCCATCTCTAGGCCCATCATCCCTTTGGGAATCAAAAGGTGCTTTTAGTTTTCTTCTGCTGTAGGGCTGAGTCAGAGGACATGAACATTGTGGAGCTGGACAGAGAATGGAACCAACTGCTTTGCTAGGGGAGCAAACATGATCCCCAAGAAGAGGCCTTGCAAACCCCCACGTCAAAGCATACATGAGTCTCTCAGGCAAGGTAGCTTCCCAGGTAGAGTGATGGCTTTGGAGTCAGGAGGATCTGGGCTTAGAGCCAGCTGCCTTCTTACAGTGACCCTAGTGAAGTCATTTACCTTCTCTAGGCCTCAGTTGCCTCCTATATAAAACAAGGATAACAAGAACCCCAGCCTCCCAAGGCTGTTGTGAAGATCCAGTGAGGTGTTTAAAGCACTACAGAAATGGCCACATTTGTTTTTATTGGCACCCAAAAGACTTAACTTTACCCAATTGGTTTTTAACTAAGGTATACTCCTAATATTAGATCTCTTTGAAGGCAAAATATGTACATGTGCAAGGAGAAATATTTACATAAAATTAACAGATCAAAAAGATACTTAAGTTTTTCAAAAGTTCTTTTCTATTCAAATGAAGATATCTTATTAATTTTTTTAACATCACTGCTCTCTTTGTTTTTATCACTTCTGCTTTTTATTCATGTTCAGTTTGATAAACATTTATCAAACCCTTACTATGTGTTTGGCACCATGCCCAAGTGCTGGGAATACAGAGAAAAAGACATCCCACCAAATAGCCCTTGCCTTCAAGATTAAATTGTAATGGGGGAGATAACATATATAAATCATAACATAGAAGATAAATACAGAACAGATGGAAAGTAACCTTAGACAAGGTGTTGCTAGTAGCTAGGGGGCCCAGGAAAGGCCTTCTGGAGTTGGGGGGGTACTTGAGCTGAGTGTAAAAGGAAGCCAGAAATTCCCTGAGTCAGAGATTGGGAGGGAAAGCATTCCAGGCATTAGAAAGAGCCTATGCAAAGGAATGGAGATGGGAGATGGAGTATTTTGTTCAAGGAACATTGTATTTTCTGGTTAGATAATAGGATTTGAGGAAGAGAGTAGAAATCAGAATATTGGAATGGCAGAAATAGGGCCAGGTTGTAAAGAGATTTAAATACCAAAGGACTTTATATTTGATCCTGCAGGTAATAGGGAGCCACTGGAGTTTATTGAGTAGGGGTGATATGATCAGACTTTTGCTCTAGGAAAATCAGTTGGCAGCTAAGTGCAAAGTAGATTGGAGTGATGAACAGATTGAGACAGGGAGATCAATTAGAAGACTATTGTAATGGACTATTCAAGAGGTGATGAAGACCTGAAAAACTGGTAGCTGCCTGAGTGCAGAGAAGGGAGAGATATTGGGGAAAGAAAAATGAAAGCTTGGCATATAATTGGGCAATCATCCAGGCCTTCAGCACCTCTTGTAAAGCTGGCTGACTTGAAGGAGGGTGATGTTTTCTTTTTTCTTTTTGTAAATAATATTTTATTTTTTCAATTACATGTAAAGATAGTTTTCAATATTCACTTTTATGAGATTTTGAGTTCCAAATTATTCTCCCTCCCTCCCTTCCCCAGTCCCCAAGATGACAAGCAATTTGATATAGGTTATACATGTTAAACATATTTCCACATTAGTCATATTGTGAAAGAAGAAACAGAACACAAGGGAAAGAGCACAAAAACAAAAACCAAAACAAAAAAAGAGAAAATAGTTTGCTTCAATCTGCATTCAGATTCCATAGTTATTTCTCTGGATGTGGTTAGCATTTTCCATCATGAATCCTTTGGAATTGTCTTAGATTGTTGTATTGCTGAGAAGAGCTAAGTCATTTATAGTTGATCATCACACATTTTTGTTCTTACTGTGTACAATGTTCTCCTGATTCTGCTTACTTCACTTGGCATCACTTCATGTAAGTCTTCCCAGGTTTTTCTGAAATCTACCTGCTCATCATTTCTTTCTTTTTTTTTTTTGGAGGGAGGAAGTCAGGGCAATTGGGGTTAAGTGACTTGCCCAAGGTCACACAGCTAGTAAGTGTTAAGTGTCTGAGGTTGGATTTGAACTCAGGTCCTCCAGACTCCAGGGCCAGTGATCTATTCACTGCACCACCTAGCTGCCCCTGCTCATCATTTCTTATAGAACAATAATTGTATTCCATTACATTTGTATTGTATTGCCATAGCTTGTTCTGTCATTCCCCAATTGATAGACATTCCCTCAATTTCCAATTCTTGGCCACCACAAAAAGCACTGCTATAAATATTTTTGTACATGTGGATCCTTTTCCCTTTTTTATGATCTCTTTGGAATACAGCACTAGTAATGGTATAGCTGGATCAAAGGGAATGCACAGTTTTATTGCCCTTTGGGTAGAATTCCAAATTGTTCTCCAGAATGGTTGGATCTGTTCACAACTCTCTCAACAGTTCCAATTTCCCCACATCTTCTCTAACATTTATCATTTTCCTTTTCTGTCGTATTAGCCAGATAGGTATGAGGTGACAGATACCTCAGAGTTATTTTAATGTGCATTTCTCTAATCAATAGTGATTTAGAACATTTTTATATGACTATAGATGGCTTTAATTTCTTCATCTGAAGACTTCTTGTTCATATCCTTTAACCATTTGTCAATTGGGGAATGACTTCTAGTCTTATAAACTTGACTCATTTCTCTAAATATTTGAGAAACGAGGCCTCTATCAGAAACACTTGCTGTAAAAATAATTTCCCAGCTTTCTGCTTTCCTTATGATCTTGGTTGCATTGGTTTTGCTTGTGAAAAATCTTTTTAATTTAATGTAATCAAAATAATCCATTTTGCATTTCATAATGTTCTCTATCACTTTTTTGGTCACAAATTCTTCCCTTCTCCATAGATCTGACAGGTAAACTATTCCTTGCTCTCCCAGTTTGTTTATGGTATCAGATGGTGATGCAGTAATTGGGGAGCTCAGAAGAGGGAAGGGTTTGGATGGACAGATAAAAGTCCTGTTTTAGACATGTTGAGTCTCAGATGCCAATGGGATTCCCTGTTTGAAATGGGTCTCAGTTTGCTCACCTGTAAAATGGGAGGAGTGGGCTAGGTGATCTGCTGAGTTCTTTCTTACTTTACATCTAAGATCCTGTGTATCAAATAAACACCTCTGGGCCTTAGTTTCCTTCTTTGTAAAATGAGGAGAACTTGGACTCGATGGCCTCTAAGATCCCTTCCAGCTCTAGATCTAGGATTCTATGTGTGACTTCACTTCCCTGGGCCTCAGTTTCTTCCTTTGTAAAAGGAGGGGATTGGGTTAGATGGCCTCTTTAGCTAAGCCCTAGCTCTGGGATTACATAATTCAAAATGCAAGGTACACAAAGAAAGCCATAGAAAGCTTTCTTTGGAGGAAAGACTCAGGTCTCAAAGAAAGGGGTGGGAGGCCGAGCTGGGCTTGCAAAGAGAGGAAGCCATTTCTCTAGGAAAATATGACGCAGGAGAGAATTCAAGGGATGAGTCATCAGCTCTGCCAAGGAAGGGCTGCTTGGCCCTCACCCTTTGGCAGCTCTGCACAATTCCTAGAGTATTGCTCTACCTGGGAAGGGAATTGAGGAATCTCTGTGATTTAGTAAGGTCCAAAATGAAAATTCCCTCTTCTGCTGCTTGTCAGAAGGGTGGATGCCAAGGCTCCGGGCAGTGGTTCCATGAGCCATTTCTGGGGGCCCACTTAGGCACAGCCCGCTATTCCTCCTCTTCCCGTCAAGGTGCTATCTTTTCAGGAGCCTCTAGATGGCAGCATCGGCCCAACGCTATGCTCTTGCCCAGAGTGGCTGCTCCACTCTTCCCCCGCCCTTTCTGTCTGATTATCAGAGCAAAGGAGGTGCAGTCCATGCAGTGGAAGCCAAGATTTGGCTTGCTGAGCCCCAGCAAGATCGTGTAGAAATGATTCGGGGAATTCAGTGCGATTGTGAGGCTTCCGAAGGTGCTTGGGCTGCTGCTGGCGAAGGCCATTTAAAGGTAAGGCTTAACATTTGCACAAATCTCCTCTTGCCACATATTTCCTCCATTTTTCAGATTTATCAAAATGATGATTTTCTTAAAAAAAAAGACCCCACCTCCCTCATTGAATGTTACCCCAGTATATAGATGAACCAGTGATTTCATACATTGAAGAGATCGATAGTTAGAAGGTATGGAAGGAGCTATTGAAATGAATCAGAAGAATAGCAAGCCAACAAGTGGTCTCCCAAAGGAGGGGAAGCTCCCCGATGGCCTCTGAGGCCCCTTACAATTCTAGATGTGCGATTTTGTTATTCCTGGGCCTCATTTCCCTCATGTTAATACAAGGAGATTAGATGGCTTCTCGGTCACTTTCAGCTTTAAATTATTTTAAATATATTTATAACATTTAAATATTTAAATATATTAAAACGTAATTATATATAAATTATATCTATAAATATAATAAATATATTATATTTAAATAGCTCCTGTTATTTTAAAGAACTTCACCAGGGGCCTCAGTTTTCTCATCTATAAAATAAGAGGTTTGGATTTTCTAACTCTAGAAGATTTGGGTTCCTATTATTCCTAGCCATGCCACTTTCCTGAGTCTCAGTTTCCTCATCTGGAAAATAAGAGGGTTGATTGGGTAGCCTCAGAGGTCCCTTTCAGTTCTAGATCCAAGTCTCAGTTATGGTAAGTCACTTTCCCTCTTTGGGGCTCAGTTTCCTCATCTATAAAAGAAAGGGGGTGTGGTAGATGAATTCTGAAGGCCCTTTAGGCTCCTATTATTCTAAGTCATTTTACATCCCTGGACCTTAATTTCCTTATTTGGAAAATGAGGGGTTTGAAATAGGTAATATATTTAGGCCCTTCTAGTAGTTCTCCCAAGGCTTTTATTGCCTTCAGTTAACTTCCTCACCCTTGGCCTCAGTTTCCTTTTCTGAAAAATGATACCGGTGAATCAGAAAGCCCCTTCCAGCTGTACAGCAAGGCTACCAAGATGTTTAGCTCCTGTCCCTCCCAGGCTGTCACTCTGCTCAGATGGACAAAATGGCCTCTGAGACCCCTTCTGGCTGGAGATCTAGAGTCTGATTCTGCTCAGTTCTTTTACTCCCCTTGGTGAGCATTTCCTTACCTGTAAAAGGAAAGGAGTGGATTTGATATGTGTGATAAGGGTAACCTTTCAGCTCGGAATCTAGAATCCTGTTCTTCACAGTCCCTTCCCTTCCTATGGGTCTATCTCTGATGCTCGGTAAAATAAAGACTTGAACAAAATGGCCTCCAGGGACCCTTCCAGCTTTTGATCCAGGTTCCTGGATTTGCCATGTTCATCGATCCTCCCTGGGCCTCACTTTCGGAGCTTGTAAAATGAAGGGCTGAAACAAAATGGCCTCTAAGGTCCCTTCCAGCTTGAAATCCAGGTGCCTGGATTTGGCAAATTCATTGGCTCTCCCTGGGCCTGATTTTCCTAGTTTGTAAAACGTAGAGGTTGAATAAAATGGCCTCCAGGTCCCTTCCAGCTCCATATCCTGGTTCTTAGATTAGGCATATTTATCGACCCTCCCTGGACCTGACTTTACTAGCCCTGAAAATAAATTGGTTGAATAAAATGGCCATTGGGGTCTCTTGGAGCTTGAGATCCAGGTTCCTTGTTTAGCCACATTCATTGCCCTTTCCTGGGCCTCAGTTTACTTCACTGTATTTACCTGTAAAATAAAAGGCTTTGACCAGATTGCTTGTCTGGGCCCTTTGCAGCTTGAAGGCTAAATTCCTATAATGTGAAGTTCCTTCCCCTCCCTTTGCCCTAGTTTTCCCCTCAGGAGAATGAGGGGATTAGACTAGATGTTCTCTGAGGTTTTTTTGCCCCCACTCCAACCAGTCTCACTTTCCTCCTATGTAAAGCAGAAGGATCTAATAAAATGACTTCTGAGTTCCCATAATTTTCTAGATCAAGGTTCTGATTGTGCTTACCCATTTCTGCCTCTGGGCCTCATTTTTTCAGCCTATAAAATGAATGGGTTGGAGAAGGTGGTCTCTGGGCTCCCTTGTGGCTCCAATTCTAGGTTCCTGTTATGCAAAGATACCCTATCCACCCCACCTCACCTCAATTTGTTTCTCAGTAAAATCTAGCCTAGATGGCCTTTGAGGGTCCCTGCAAATCTAGATCCAGGATCCTCTTATGCTCAGTCTTTTCCTCACTTCTAACATATGATGATTAGAATAGATGTTGTCAGGTCCCTTATCTCTTGAAATAAAGATTCCTTCATTTCTATTTTCTGTCTGAGGAATGAGATTGAGGGTGGTGGAGTGATTTGGTCTGGGCATGGAATTTGAACCCAGCTTTTTTGGCCAGGTTCTCTAACACACTCAGCAGCTCCAACTTTTTTGGAAAGATTTCATTCTTTACTTCTAACTCAAATTTGTCATGATTTCTATTTAAATAGCTATATTCCAAAAATAGTTTCTGCCTAACATGTCACTGTTTGAAATTTAACATGTAGTCAGTCACATTTGAGACAGTTTTTTCAGAGAGGAAGTGATTATCAGGTCCAGTTTTCTTTTTGTTCAGTTTCAAAGTCCCTTATCAACCAATTAAAGAGAGTGGAGCCTGCTGAGTGAGTTTGGGGCCCTGAGGGAAAAAAAAAATCACCCAGGCTGGGAGCTGTCCAGTGTACTGAGTGCTGTCACCCAAAGTACTTTTCAGAAGAATGCTCCTGAGCAGAGCATTTTTTTTCTTTTTTCTACTGTATCTAATCTAAAGCTCTCTGTCTGACTTTCAGGTTGCACCCTCCCTTCGCATGAACTGACCTCCAGGTAAAAAGCCTATGGTGATTTGGAACTCAAGAGACCTGAATTTAAGTTAATCATTCAGTCAACACAAATTTATTATGCACTAATTATGGGCCAGGGATAGTAGATAGAGAACTGGCTTCTGAGCCAGGAAGCCCTGTGTTCTGTTGCCTTTTCTGAGGCAGTGTGGTGCAGAGGAAAGAGGGCTAGATCTGGAACTGAAGGACTTGATTTCAGATCTCAGCTCAGCCATTTACTACCTGGGTGATATTGGATGTGATTATTCACTTCCTGGGGGCCTTCTTTGCTCATCTGTGACATTCCAGGGCTTGCCTAGGTGGTCTCTAATGTCTCTCCAGCCCAGAGCATGACCTTAGACAAGTCACTTCCCCCCTCTGGGTTTCAGCTTCCTCATCTCAAAAATGATGAGGATTGAGCTAGATGGCTTCCCACATCCCTGCCAATCTGTATCCACTATGATATTATCAGGCTCTGAGGCCATTATCATTGCTTATTTCTAGATTTATTCTTATAGTAGTGAGAGTTGAAGCCAAAGGTTCATAAAATAATAATACTAGCTAGCATTTATGTAGTGATTTAAAATTTGAAAGCATTTAGCATATATTATCTGATTTTATTTTCACAACAACTCTGTTTCTTGGGTGTGTTAATTATCCCAATTTAATAGATGAAGAGAGGTTAAGGGAGAGATTAAATGGAGGCCATAAGGTACAGTGGGAAGAGTACTGGCTCTGAGTCAGAGGACCTGGGTTCAAATCCCATAATTCATGGTTAATACCTGTATAATTTCCAGCCAGTTCCATTACTTCTCCGGGTCTCACTTTCCTTATATGTAAAATAGAAAGCTTGATATTCTAAATCTTTTATTTTTCCAAATAAAATTTCGTTTTATTCTGTCAAGTCCTGTAAAGTATCTTCTTGGTAATTTGATAGGTATAACATGAAAAGTGTAAATTCACTTTGGTCGCATTTTCATTTTTATTATGTTAGTGTGGCTTAGTCATGAGCACTGAATTTTCCTCTAGCTATTCAGGTTATTTTTTATTTCTTTAAGGAGAACTTTGTAATTGAGTTTATATAAGTTTTTTGTGTGAGTTTGTGAGGCTGACCTCCAGATATTGGGGCAAATGTAGGCACAGCAGACCAGAGTCCCTGTAGACATGTCTCTTCTGTTATACATCTGATAATCCTCGTTTAGAAATGGGTATACAGCAGCCTCTGGGGACCAGCTGTGATTTCCCTCAATTTTTTGTCGTGCCGGCAGACAGACCCAACCCCTTCCCCCTAGGCCCTGCCAGCTAGGAAGGCTGACAGAGACAAGGAAGCTCATTGCCACCAACTTTTGATCAAGGTACAAGAGCAAATTTCCCAGTGGTTGTGCAGGGTGACATTTTTCTGAATTTCTTCTCTACACCTTTCTACCCACCCTTTCTTAGTCAGATGTACATTTTTGTAGATCAGTTTGAAGGATGACAACAACATTGCCTTTTCTATAACTTTTATTTTTAGCTGTAAATTACCTATCTTTGATGTAAGACCTCTTGCCGAACCCACTGAACAAGTAACACTGGTTTAAGATGTAGATGGTGAGTAGATGCCCTCTTGGTATTTCCCTACTTATCTTGGGTTTCATTTCCCTAGTAGCCATTTTTAATCTGTCCTTTCCAATCTAGAGATCATTCTTCTTGTTAAAAGAAAGTAAAGCATATATTAAGGAAGAGTAGAGAGTTCTTCTGATCATATCTGCTATGTGAAATTAGAGTTGAGTAGTTCTGCCTTCTATCAGTCATCCATTGTTACTCTTCCACCCACCCTGAGAACTCATCCAAGCGAGTCTCATTTCTCCAATTCAATCACAAAATCCTCAAGGCTATAGGATGTGTTTTCTGCATTTTTTATATCCCTTCTCACTGCTCTACACCTCCCCCCTCCACTTTTGGACATTGTTAGGTACATAATAAGTAATCTAAAGAGATTTTTTTTCCCCATTAAGTTGAAATAACTTTCCTTAGTTTTTTGGTTGTTTGAAACTTGGAAAATACTTTAAGGAAGTTTTTGCTTTATTTTCATAGCAGGTGTGTGACATTGGAACAATTTGGTTTCTAGTTACCTCAGTGGATAATTCTAATATATAATTTGGAAGAAGAAGCTTTACAGGAAGCATCTACAACTTATACAAGCATCTACAGCTTTTCTTCTTCTCAATTGGAGATTGGCCTTCAAAAGTGGTCTTTAGAAGCTCCTTGAAAGTCAGTCCATTTTACTCTATGGCCCTTTCTTCATGATACACACCAGTCTTAAACTTCAATTCAATGAAGACAAAGCAAACTGATCGCTTGAATTAAAGGGCTGATTCGTTGATTGAAATGCCAAGTTCATCAAAGTGGTTGAAATGATGGGTATGTATAAACCCAACTTTGGAATTCCGCTGTTGGTACTTGTCTTCACCTTTTTTTTTACTTAGCTAATTGGGTCATTTTTCTTATATACCTGCAGGTTCAGATTCACCCATGTCTGGTAGTCAGGAAGAACAAGAAAATGGAACTGCATTGATCCTGAGGTAATTCGTTCTATTATTCATTCAAAAATATTTATTTCACTTACTTCTTAAAATTAGAATATTTTTCAATTAACAATTTCTTTCCCTGTCACCTCTCCATTGTCCACTCCCATAAAACCCAAACCTTTATGACAAATATGCATAGTCCAGCAAAACAAATGTCCATGTTGACCATGTCTGCATCTTGGGCCCATCACCACTGTGGCAGGAGGTGGGGTGATGTCACCCTCATGGTACCCTAGGAATGGGGTTGCACTGGTCATTGCATTATCAGAGTTCTGAGGTCTTTCAAAGTTGTTTTCCACAAGAATTTATGAATCAAGTTTTTGTGTGCTAGGTGTTAATGGAGACATAAAGTTCAGGCATAATATGGTTCCTGAACTCATGAAGCCTATAATCTAGTTAGGGATATGAAGTGGTACATTATTGTTCCTCCTCCCTTCTCTGAAGGCTGAGTGTCCCTTAAGGGTCCGCCATCCACCCTCTTCCATTTTCTTCTTGTACTTGGTAAACTCATGTACTCCTGTGGTTTTAATGACCATTTTTATTCCTCACAGTTCTATATATCTGGCCCTAACTTCTCTATCTCAAACTACTTGTTGGATATTTCCATACAGATGACCCATTGGTAGCTTTTATTCAACATGTCTGAAATGAAACTTAGCATCTTTCCCTGTAAACTTGCCCCTCCTTGTTTTTGTTGATAGCACCATCACATGAGGAAATTGAGGCCCAGAGGCATGAAGCAGCTTATCCATTAGCACATAGCTTATAAATGTCAGATCTGGGACTTAAATCCAGGTCTTCTAACTTCTGACAAGTCTAAGGCTCTTTCTAAAACATTATGCTGCTTTGAAGATGTACCTTAAGTACCAAGTTGAGAGGCAGTAGGCAAATCTTCTATCTTTCAGCTCAGAGCTGAAAGACCCCAAATTCAGTGTTGGTATCAGACCTTATAAACACACATGTGCACACACACACACTTGTGCACACACACATGCATGCACGCACACACACACACACACACCAGTACATTTATCCATTCATCCAATACATCTGTTCGTCTGTCTCTCTGTCTATCCTTTTTTTGTCATATTAAAAATAACCCTTCCAAGATGGTTTCAGGAAAACCTGAGAAGACTTGTATGAAGTGATGCAAAGTGAAGTGAGCAGAACCAGGAGAACAATGTGTATATCAATAGCAATATTGTAGAGATAATCAACTTTGAAAAACTTAGTAACTCTGTTGAACACAATGACTTGACACTGTTCCAAAAGATTCATGATGAAACGTGCTGTCCACCTCCATAGAGAGAACTGATAGAGCGCCGATATCAAATGTATTTTCTTCTGTTTCTTTCTCTAAAGTGGAAATTTGTTTTGCATGACTGTGCATATTTGTAATAGGTTCTGTTTTTCTTGCCTTCTCAGTGGGTAGGGAGGGGAGGGAAAAGGGAGAGAATGTGAAACTGAAAACAAAATTGAATTAAGAAAATAAAATAATAAATAACGGTTCTTGTTAACTAGGAAAAGGCTGTTCTATCCCTGTACTTTATAGTTTGCTTTTTTTTAAGCATAAATGAATGTTGTATTTGATAAAGGGTTTCTGTACACTTATTTTTATAATTAAGTTGGTGAGGTCCATTTTTGGAGGTCTAGACCTAATTGGTAAAGGAACTCCTGATAAAGAAACTTCCTGTAGCAATGTAACTTCTCTGCAACATATAGCGATAGAGAATTCTTTGGGAGCAGTGAGAGATTAAGTGACATGCCCAAGGTCACACAGGAGGGATGTGTCAGAGGAGGGACACGAGCCCAGTTCTTTATGGCTCTGTTCATTATGCCACATTACCCCTAATAGACATATATATTCTCAGTCAATTCACCTCTAATGTCATTCAGTCCAGCCACTTGGAAGTGTTCTCTTTGGGCCAAGACAATGCATGGGTTGTCTAAGTCTTAGACTTTTCAATCAGCGGTTGTCATGTCATGTAAGCATTCAAATCCTACTGGCTTCTCCTGATCAAAGGCAGCCAGAACTGGCTCTTCAATCATGTAAAAAAAAGATGATATAAAGTATAAGGAACTTTTAACAAAGAGGTTTTCAACACAATCCATTTCCCTCATTAAAATGGATATCTTTTGTAAGGGCACCATTACCTAGGAAATTGACAATGCAGGTAAAATCAGTAATAATATATTCTTCCCCTTTGGAACTAAATGACTTCAACTTATCTCAAATACAATTAGTAAATGTTAGTCTTGCCTTGAATAAATCTCATTATGTGAATTTGCATACATTAGCGCATAGTTTAAACAGCCAAAGGCTGGTGAGGTTGTTGATTTAATGTGTAGTTCTTGTTAATATTTGTTACTAGCCTAATCAAGCTTTCTACATTTCTCCATTTTTAGGGATTTTTCTTAACAGAACACAATTATTTCACTTTTTTGGTTGTATAACTCTAAAACGGATAAACAAAAAGTTTCGAAAATGATCTTGGATTGAAGGGGGCAATATGAAAATGTGCTGATCCAAATTTTTGGACCCTATTTCTGGTACCGTTAGCAACTTAATTAGCCGGGGTCTTATTTTACATATTACATATCCGTGGTCAATTACTTCATTTGTTTATTGGAACCAAAGGTTACCTGCCTCTGTTTGAGTCCTTAAAGCCAGCATATAACAATAATATGCTGGAATCCCGAGAGTGTGGGCAAGGTCCCAGTCTTGGCCGATCTGTCATGTTGAAAGTAACAATCTTGGGGCAGCTAGGTGGTGCAGTGAATAGAGTACTGGCCCTGGAGTCAGGAGGATGTGAGTTCAAATCCGGCCTCAGATACTTGACACAAAACTAGCTGTGTGACCTTGGGCAAGTCACTTAACCCTAACTGCCTTACCTTCCCCACTCCAAAAAGCAAAAAAAAAAAAACCCAAAAAACAAAAAAAGAAAGCAATAATTTTAGCTCAAGGCTACTTTGGGAGGTAGTGGGTTCTTCCTCATTGGAAATCTTCATCCAAAAGGTGGCTGACCACTTGATGGTATACAGTGCTTCTTAAACTATGGGTCATGACCCCATGTGGGGTCAGAAGCATTGAAAGGGGTCATGAGTGGAAAAAGTTTAAGAAGCCCTTAAGGACCTTTTCATTCAGGTATGGGTTGGAGTACATGGCTGCTAAGGTCTCTCCTTGCTCTGAGAGTCTATGGTGGGTGGGAGAAGCATCTCACACAAAATAATATAGGAGCACAGAAGTCAATGGTGAGATGGATAAGCCTTGGACTTGCATTGTATTCTTGCAGCACACTTTTCTGTTTGCGTGTATCTACTCCGCCATAGCCCCCCTCCTTCCCCTCCCTGCCGTAGATTGGCTGCTTGTCTATTGGAGTTGGCTGGTATATGTTTAGACTGTTGCTAGGCCCACCTGTCTCCAAGGAGACCTGTTTGAGTGCTCGCTATTTCAAGTGTCTGGCTACAGCTGCCAGGCCATTCAACCCTGCCTTCCTGCTCATAGTTTGGCAAGACTAGCACGTGATCCCCTTTGTGTCATTTTTCCTATTTCAAATCCTAGGAACTCTGCTCATAAAGAGGATGTTAGTATCCATAGAAACCATTACTTGTTTCTGAGGGAACAGAATTTTTTGAAAAGGAGAATTTCTGTCTCTCATTGCCTGACCCCCTGAGTTTCTCCAGGAAGGCTCTGGAGTCTGAGAAACTGGGTTCCAATTTTACCTTGGATTCTTACTAACTGTGGGACCTGGGGCAAGCCCCTTTACTTTCCCTGGCTCAGTTTCCTTCTCTATAAAATAGGGATAATAATGCTTACACTCTTCATCTTCACACCCAGCACAGTGCCTGTGATCAATATAGTGATATTGTAATATCATATAGTGATAACACATAGTGGTCAGTACTTGTTGACTGATTGGCCATAATTATTTAGATTGAAGTTTGTAAAGCATTTTGTATTTTACACTTCATTCTCATCATCCTGTGAGGACCTGGAGGCTCAGAGGATTAAGTTCTTTGTTCACGATCACATAGCTAGTAAGGACAAAGGGATTCAAAGCTGGGGCTCTTGAAGCTGCAAGTCTAGCCCTCATCCCACTTCCCCCCCAATAGGTTTGTGCCCTTGGAGCCATCTTAGATTATTTCCTCTCCATTTTCTCATAGCTAATCATTTTCCATATCCTGCCAATTTGAACCCACTAATTACCCCCCTGAACTCAGCAGGCTACGTCCTGCCTTTGTGAATTCCCCATGCCAATGACAAATCATTCTTAGTTAATCATCAAAGCACATTTCCTAAGGATCTCTCCTTTGGTAGGCTAATTTCAATGATTACTTTTAAGTAAGGAAACAAGATTGTTTAAAATATATCTCATAATCCACACTCTATCTGCCCCTTTTAGTCTAGATTAATGACATTGGACTATGTTTGAAAAAGAAGGGGTTGGCAGCTTCATTCATTCACCAGACATTTAGAAGTGACTTTTATGTGTGAGGCCCTTGCTCAGTGAGAAGGAAGAAAACAGATATGAGTAAGATGTGGTTTCTTCCTCAAAGCACTTAAAGTTAGAGTTATTCTACTGCAACAACAGATCTGGGATCTCATTGATTGATGGATTACCTCCAAGAATAATGACAGCCCGTCTATGGTCTGTGCCTTCCCAACATTTTTTTCCATAATCTCCTGTAAATTTGCTACATGGAGTCCTCCTCTGCAGGATTAGAGATGTATACAGACAAATAAACTATATCTAAGAATAAGCATGTGAGAGGATTAAATGGTAGGATTTCTGTAGTAACTTAGAATTTTCGTATTTAGAGATGCTAAAGCTTACTAAGACCAAATCAAACAAGCCTTTCTATATACACAGCAGGACAGCAAAAGAAGATTGTATGTAAAACTGAGAATTTCTGTTGTTAATCATAGGATTTAAAGTGGGAAAGGACTTTCCAATTCATCATTTGACAGATAAGAAACTGAGATGCAGAGACGGTAAGTGACTTATCCCAGGCGTTGTGGCTGAGGAATGGCAGAGCTACAGTAGAAGTCCAGATCTTCCAACTCCTGAGTTCTCCTCCCCCTCACCTGTTTCTAGCTGCTTTGCCAAGTTTTATTTCAGACACGTTAAATAAAAACTACCAGTGGGTCATCCATATGGGAATGTCCATCAGGCAGTTGGAGTTAGAAGACTGGAGCTTAAAAGAGAAGTTAGGGCCAGATATATAGAACTGTGAGGAATACATATAAAGGAGGTAATTAAAACCACAGGAGTTATATGAGTTTACCAAGTATAGGGAGGAAATGGAAGAGGATGGATGGCAGACCCTTAAGGGACACTCAGCCTTCAGAGAAGGGAGGAGGAGCAATAATGTACAACTTGATATCACTAACTAATGGTCCCCATCCCCATGGAGACTTCATTCTGCTCCATTCCTGACTTTAGTCAGTTTGTCCCTCCTTAGGCAGTCCATTGTTCCCCTACTCTTGGGGGCTCACCATATTGGTGACATCATTAGTCTTAGAGTGTATGGAAGGGAGTAAGGTAGGAAAGACAGGAAGGGCCCAGGTTATGGAGGGCTGCTCATTGTGATATGTATTGTTAATTCTGCTGCCATCACAACACTCCATGACCCTACGCTTGCAGACTGTTGGGATTAAAAACAAGGGTATGGTAGGGACCATTAAAAGAACTTTCAAATTTCTTGGATGTTATTCAGCCTGTTTGCCTCTTCCTGTTCAGTTCTTGGCCCACTTCATTTTCCATTTATACTATACTATCCCATGAATACATACATGCACACACACATAAACACAGGGTGTTCCAAAACTTTTAGTGCCGTTTTATGATCTTAATAACTTAACATATTTGATAGTTGAATTATTGAAGATTCTTTTACACTCTTTTAGCTTTGTGAATTTTGAATAATGTATTTTAAATTTTCTTTTATTAAGACAGAGCATGCTGTCATGCATTGTGTGTGTAACAATTTCCAGATAGACACTTTCTTTGACTTGGTAGGGAAAGTCTTTTTGCTTGACCACTTCAGCCACTTGATCTATCTCATTTGACCTTTTCTTGTGGGATTACATCAAAACTGTTGTGTCTGTATCAAGACATTGTTCTTTGGATGATCCTAACCTAGTATTATAAACATAATTCTTTCAGTCATTGAGTAACAGTTCATGAAAGTTCAAAATGACTAAAGTGACTTATAGCACAAGGTGGGGTTATATTGAATTTTAATAAAAAGCATTAATATTTAAAAAATTTAAATAATTAACGTTTTGAATTTTTTGAGTAAGTTTGTAGTGTTTATATTTCTGAAGTTGTTAAAGCTTAAAAACTGCACTTTCAGGGGACACCCTGCATATTCACACACAAATATACATTTGCATATATACACACACATACACATATGCATATACACATACCAATGGATGACTCTATAGGTTGGCCTTCCAGCTGCATAGCATAGTCTTAGTAATAAACATTCTTCATCCACTCAGTTTTTTCCTTGTGAATGGTTAGGTCATATTCTTGTGATTACTTAATGATCTCTTCCAGGAATTTCAGAAGAGTTCTGATGCTACAGGCAAAATGATATCTTCGAAGAGATAGAAGAGATAGAAGACCTCATCGTCTGTAGAAAATTCTTCTTCATCTTGGAGCCTGTGCTCCATCCTGGAGCCTGGTAGTGGTGAGTACCTCTGGAGAACATGCATCTCTCTGTTTCATATTTTGCCTGTTGTTTATCATCTGAGGGTTGTTGAACAAGGTTATCTGTGTTGTTATACTTTTCAAAGAACCTTGCCTACCTTTGATAAACACCTGTTTGAAGGAGAGTCTTTCAGGCAGTGTTTTGTTCTATCAAACCAAATGTTCTTTTATATCAGACAAACAGTAAACACAGTGGGAGCTTGTATTCTCTTATGTGTTTCAGTCCATAGTGTGATGGTAACAATGTGGTCACTATGGAATCTTTGTTCCAAAGACCTGCCTGTTCCTTACAGATACCTTCATTGAAGATGCCACCAATGTGTCCATAGATGATGTTCATAAAAATATTATACAAATGGGAGAAGAGGCATATGGGTTGGTAGGAGTATTTGATTACATTCTTATGCCATAATTTGTTTCGCCATTTGCCAATGTGTAGCCACTTATTTGCAACCTTAAAAAGTGCTGCCTTGAATTTTTTGTTATATATGGTACCTTTCTTTGTGTCTTTGACATCCTCAGGGCATATGCCCAGTAGTGAAACCTCTAGGTCAAAAGGTATGAGCAGTTTAGAGATTTTTATGGCAGAATTCCAGATGATTTTCCACAATGGTCAAAACACTTCACAGCTCCACTAACAGCATATTAATACATGTGTTTTCCCACAGCTTCTCCAGTATAGATCATTTGTTTTTTATTGTTCTTGACAATTCAAGGCCCATAAGATGAAAACCCAATTGTGTCCTTTTCTAGCTACTCTTTATTTGACTTATGTCTTTCTTAAAATGTGGTCCCCTGAACTGGGCGCAGCATTCTAGATGTAAGTCTGACAATAATAACAACAATAAGAAGAACTATCATTTACTTGCTATGTTCTGGCACTGTGCTAAGCGCTTTATAATTATTATCTTGGGGCGGAGCCAAGATGG
>CM053582.1:16286814-16309219 GCA_028627135.1 Pseudochirops cupreus
AGTGTTTAGCATGATACCTGACACACAGGAGATGGGTAATGAATGTTTACTCAATGGCTAACTGACTGAAAGAATACATTCCCTATTCAGGGGCAAGAGATAAGGGGAAGGGACCAAATACTATGGACACTGAGACCGAAGCCATTCTGGACAAACACACACAGTCTCTTATCCAAGGACAGCAAGTACTTGTGACAACTCTGGATGAGACTCTGACTCTGTCCTTGCAGAGGGGTAGGGGAGATTCTAATAGGAGGCCACAGGGGGCTTGGGGGATTTCTCCATTTTTAGGCCATCAACGTGTGGCAAAATGATGGTGGTTCCTATTCTGACACACACACGTGACACCAGGTGCCCAGGCCCTTCTTTCCCTCTGGCCCTCACAGCACTATACAGCTGGAGGACAACGGGAGACCATCAAGCCCAACCCAACATTTGAAAGAAGAGAAATCTGGGCTCAGACAGGTGACGTCACAAGCTTGGGATAAACACAGCTTTGCACCTGCTGAGTTCAGATGCAAACTCAAGTACTTCTCAGCCAACCAGAGGACTCTCTCCAAGGACCCTGAGCTGCCCCCCAGACACCTCCCAGGTCTAAAATTCTCACTTTCCTTTCTAGCTCTCTCTCATGGACAAACATGCCCCTGCCTTTCCCCATGCTCTATAATCACCCCGTGCCCAAGACCAAGGAGAATTTCTCCCTTGGTCTCTTTTTCTCACTTTGGCCCTGGCTCTCTCTCCCTCTGTCTCCATCTCTCTCCCTATTTCTCACTATCACTCTGTCTCTAGAAACAACCCTTCTGACTCAATATCCCCACATCCCCAGTTCTCCTCGCCCTTTCACTCAACCTTGCCCCTCTGCTCAGCAGCCCCTTCCCTTTGTCTCCCTCTTCTCCTCAGAAGCCTTTTCTTTGCTCTCACTCACATTCAATAAGTGGTCTCTGCCTTTTTTTTATCATATCTGATATCATCATAGAGCAGCACTTCTTAAACTGTGGGACAGAACTCCCACATGGGGCCATGTAACTGAATGTGAGAGTCTCGAAAAATTTGGCAGCAATGTTTCTGAATGCACAACAACCAAAAATTAATACAAATTAAATGCATAATGAATCCAAGGTGTTTCTGGCAGTGCTTGCCCATGTTGCATCACATAACTTCACTATAGCCTTGGTTCTCAACATACAACATGCACACTTTGCTTTGAACATACCTTCATGCCACTCAACACCAAGGAACACTGCCAGAAACCTCTCAGCGCAAATCGAGACTAATGTATGTTATGAATTGCAGTATTTTTACCATACGTACAAAATTGTTAAATGAATTCTGGCTTCGGATTAGGATAGAATTTCCCATAATTTCTGAAATGGCTCTAAACACACTTTGGTTGTTTTGTACTATGTACAAAACTATGTATCTATGTACTATGTATTCATGCAAAGAGATTCTCAGCTTCGACGATTATAAAATCAAAATATCGATCAAGCCTGAAAAACGTCAAATATAGTCTATGTCCTGTAGTATTAACTATTCCACCAAGATTTAATTCTTTATATAAAAATGAATAAGTACATTCATCTCTTTAGTATGCAAATTTTTTTTCATTTTCAATAAATGGTAAAATTATATATATACCAAAGAATTGTTTTAAAACAAATTTCTTTAAGATTTATTATCCGTAAATATTCGTATACTTTTTTTAAATACCTGTACATCCGAGGTCATGTAAAAATATCTTGGGCAATCAGGATGGAAGGAGATACCTAAACTCAGAGAAAGATATAGAAAGACTAGAGTTTAAATGGAGACTGAGGCAAAACACGCTATCGTTCTCTTTCATGTCTAGTTTTGCTTTTTTTCCCCAGTGATCACTCATAGGTTACAACCCTTCTACATGACCAAACTATTGTACAATGTGAAAGTATTTGCAGATCCTATACATGATTGCACGCCACCATGGGGTGGGGGGGGAAGGGAGGGGAGAAAATCTGAAACTCAAGTGATTGTGGAACTAAATCTTGTAAATTAAAAGTAAATGAGTAAATTAAAAAAAGTAATCATGACATAAAAAAAATATCTTGGGCAAAAAAGGGTCATGAGTGGAAAAAGTTTAAGAAGCCCTGTCAGAGACTCAGAGCTGGCAGGGATCATTGAGCCTAAGCCTATCATTTTGGGGTAAAGGAAAAAAAGATTTAGACACTTTAAGTGACTTGCCCAGGGTCACGCATCTAGTAAAAATGTGTGAGGAAGCATTTGGACTCAGGTCGTATTGACTTTCAAGAACAGGGTTTTATAAATGTGGAGACTTTGTTCTATCACTCCACAAATGACCCCCAAAGGCTGTTCCCAGTGGTCCCTTCCCTTGATAACTCTCTCCTCCTCCACAAACACTTCTCTCTAAATTCTTTATTCTCTTCCCACTCCATTCCCAAGTAGGCTTTCTTTTCTCAGCCCCTCATCCATAATCTCATAGAGCCAGAGGGACCTTAGAGGTTATCAAGCCAAGCACCATAGTTTTACAGAGGAAGAAACTAAGGCTCAGAGATGCAATGGAAGTTGCCCAGGATAACACAGTTAGTCACTGAGCATCAGGCTTCTAACTCAGCTATCTTGATTCCAAGTTCACACCTTTTCCCATCATGCTGCCCCTCTCCCCACTCTCCTTTGGGATCCTTTATCTTTAAATCTCTCCCTCATCTGAGTTCTCCTGCCTCTATAGTTCATCCTCTCCATAATGCTTGCTCTCATTCTCACTATAACTCTGTCTCCTGTCTCTGTCCTCCTATTTCTCTGTCTCTTTCTCCCTCTTCTTCTCCTTCTATCATCACCTCCTCAAAACCTTTTTCTGCTTACTCTAATTTCCATCCATAAAAAGTGGTCGTTTCTTCTTCCCCTATTATGACTCTAATCATAGTTTCAGAGCTGGAAGAAACCCTTGGGGATACTGGGTCCAGCTCCATTATGATAAAACAGCAGATGGAGTCTGACACACATGGAATGAATGGCCCAGGATCAAACATTTATTCTTTTTTTTTTTTGCTTTTGTTTTGGAGGGGGGAAGGTAGGGCAATTGGGGTTAAGTGACTTGCCCAAGGTCACATGGCTAGCTTTGCATTAAGACTCGGGGGTCGGATTTGAACTCAGGTCCTCCTAACTCCAGGGCCAGTGTTCTATTCACTGCACCACCTAGCCGCCCCCCAAACATTTATTCTTAATGTTAACTAGGATTTGAACTCAGGTAATTCTGACTTCCAAGTCCACTAGGAGACCAGGCTATTTTCCTCTACACATTCCCCCTAATCCACACACTTCCAATTCCTGTGGACACTTTCCTCTCTCTCCTTCTCGTCATCAACTCCTGATTCCTTCTCATTATTTCTAGCTATTTGAGCTTAATCCAAACTGGACGTCACTTTCTGTCGCGGGCACCAAGAGGATCACAGAGCTGGAGTATCATTAGACATCATCAAATCCAGCCCCATAAACTTAATGATGAGAAATTGTAGGCTGGAAGTGGTTCAAGTGACTTCTCCAGAGGAACTGAGCTTGTCAGTGGTTCTGGTGGGATTTAAACTCAATGAGTCACCTCCCCATAGAGCGCTAACCACAATGACACCTATATGGCTTGCCCTACATTTGGAAGGATGCTTCCCCTTTCCATCTCCTTGTCTCCTGTGGTCTCCTTGCTCTATTGCTCACTGTCCTCCACAATGCTCTTTTCCGTAATTTCTTTGTGTATTATCAAAGCCTTTTCTTTCTCTTTTTCCTTGTTTCACTGTCTCTCTCTCTCTCTCTCTCTCTCTCTCTCTCTCTCTCTGATTTTATCTTTATATTTCTCTTTTATCTCTGTTTCTCCTTCTCTCTCTGCATAGACTCTTTTCATTTTCACTCTCCCTCTCACAACTTCTTCCTTAAAAGCTTTTTTTTTCCTTCCTTTCTTTCCCACAAAAAACTAAATGGCCTTTTTTTATTCTATTTCCAGATCATCACAGTTTAGGGGCCACTGATTCCAAATCCATTTAATTATAACAAAAGAAAGGGGCTTAATCATTCTAATGAACTATCTACTTTCAAGAAATTATAAAGAATTGTAAGGAGGATTTGAACTCAGGTCCCCAAGAGATCAAACATCACTCCATCAAGTGACATATCTCTGTGACACACACAGACTTCCCACCTGCCTTCCCACTTGGCCTTCTCTGTATCTCAATCTTCTTTGACACCCCATTCCCTCTCATTCTAATTCTCTTCTCACAACCCAAGTTCACGAGGGATTTCTTTCTTCTCTCTGGCACCCACAACATCTAAGGGCTTAAACATCATGAGACACCATCACGTCCAGCCCCATGATTTTACTAAAGAAAAAATGGAAGCTGACACTGGTGAAGTGACTTTTCCAGAGAAACACAGCCAGCAGCTGTGGTGGGATCTCAAACCAAAGCGTCAACTCCATGTAGGGTATACTCCAAACACAAGGACGCCAAACTGACTGACCTACAATGACATGGTGTCCCTTCTCTTTACATCTCTCCCTTACCTGTGGGCTCTCATGCTATACCTCATTTTCTAGATTAATGCTCTCTTCCCTTACTCCCTTTCTCATTTTCACATGACTTTCTCTCTGAATCTTTCACTCTGCCTCAATGTCTCTCTTGCTGTATCTATCTCTGGTTCTCTACATTTATCTTATTGCCACTCTCAATCTCTATATCTCTTTCTCTGTCTGTCTCTCTTGTTCTTGCTCTCTCTCTTGCTTTGTCTCTCCCTCTCTGAGTGTTTATCTGTCTGTAGTTATCTATCTCACAACCACTGTCAAACTTTTTCTCTCCCCCCCCCCCTCTCTCTCCCCACCCTCCATTACCGAATCTCTGTCTCTTTCTCTCTGTGTCTTGCTCGGAAGTTTTTCCTCCTTACTCTAACTCCCAGTCAGTAATATTGGATCTTTCCTTTTTCTCCCAATAATCAATGTAATCATAGATTTCGAGCTGGAAAGAACCCAAGAGGCCATGGAGTCCAACTCTATTATACTATAGCAGAGGGCAGAGGCTTAGACATTCTAACTAAATCGATCAGGCTCAAACATTTATTAAAAATGTGAAGTAGGATTTGAATTCAGGTCATCCTCACTTCCAAAAAGAGTTGGCTGGGAGATCTGGCTGTTGGGATCTACATACTTGTCCCACTGCACACACTTCAATTTCCTATGGATGCTTCTTTCCTTTTCCTTCTCGTCAATGCCACGTGCTCTCTAAATTTACCTCTATCAATTCCAAGCTTAATCCCAATGGACAGGCTTTTCTATCTTTATAATCCAGAGGATCAGAGACCTGAAGCGTCATTAGACACCATCAAATCCAACCCCATAAATTTTAGCAAGGTGTAAATAGGGGCTGAAAGTGGTTAAGTGACCTATCCAGAGTACATATGTCAGTGACTCAGGGGGCATATAAACTCAAAGAGTCTCTTCTACATGCAGTTCTCTAACCACTGTGACACCTAGCAGACTTGTTCTGCACCTGCCAGATGTCCCTGCCCTTTACATCTTTCTCACTTGTGGTCTCTTGTCTCTATTCCTCATTGTCCTCCATAATGGTCTCCTCCCTCACTCTCTTATTCTCTATCTTGTGGTTGTGTATGTGTGTGTGTGTGTGTGTGTATGTGTGTATGCGTGCATGTGTGTATGCATGCACATGTGTGCAAGTATGTACATGTATGTGTCCTGTGTGTGTGCGCACGTGTGTGCGTGTGTCTGTCTGTCTCTGTTTCTCTTGCTGGATCTGTCTCTGTTTTTCTTTGTCTATATCAGTGCCATTCTCTAATTTTATCCCTATATATCTCTCTGACTCTATCTGTCTCATTCTGTCTATTTCTCTGTGTATGTGTGTGCCTCTCTCTCAATCCCTCTCTTTTCCTCTCCTCTCAATTTCCTCCTCAAAAGCATTTTTTTCTTTCTCTAATCCCCCTTACTAATAACAGGTGAATTCTTTTACTTCCTATCATGAATATGATCAAATATGTAGAACTGGAAGGAACCCTTGAGGCCATTAACTCCTACTCCATTATAGTATAAGGAGAACAGAGGTTTAGTCCCTCTCTCTGAATTGCCCAGGGTCAAACACTTATTAGTAATAGGAAACAGGATTTGAACTCGTCATTCAGAATGCTCAGGAGTCCACGAGGAGACCTTGTTCTTTTGCTCTACATATTCGGCCCTGCAATACACAAGTTTACATTTCTGGTGGATACTTGTTTCTGTCTTTTTCTCATCCTCAATGCCTGATTCCCTCTCCCTGTTCTCTATCGCTCCCTATTCCAAGCTTAATTACAAGTACATATCCTTTTCTCTCTCTGGAATCTAGAGAATCATAGAACTGGTTTGTCATTATACACCATCAAACCCAGCCTAATAAAATTCATGAGGGGTAAACTGAGGCTGGAAGTACTGAAGTGACTTCTCCAGGGTAACAAAGCTTGTGAACAGCTCTGGTGGGATTTAAACTCAAAGACAGTGCTCTTACCACTAGCTGGCTTGCATTGTACTTTATACCACTCTCTCAACTGTGCTCTCCTATCTTTTCCTCACTTTTCACCACAATGGTTTTTTCTGTCACTCTGTTGCTCAATATTATGCTCTTTCTACCCATGTATCTTTGTCTTTCTCTTGCTGCATCTATTTCTGTTTTGCCCTTAATATTTCACTGCCACTCTGTCTTTATCTCCATATCTATCTCTGTCTCTCTCTTGTTTTCTTTCTCAATCTCTCAATCTCACTCCCCCTTGTCCTTCTCTCTGTCTCCTCTACAAAAGCTTTTTCTCCTCACTCTAATTACCACCCTGTACTAACTGGGTCTTGTCCCCTCTCATGACTATGATTATAGATTCAGAGCTGGAGGGAACTGTAAGGGCCATTGGGTCCAACTCCATTCTAGCAAAAACACCTCACAGAGGCTGATACACACTAACTGAATTTTTCAGGGTCAAACGTTTATTCAGATTGTGAAGAAGGATTTGAACTCAGGCCATTCTGACTCACAAGAAGAGTCCACTAGGAGACCCAGCTGTGTTCCTCTACATGTCCTCCCTCCCAAAGCACACACATCTATTCCACGTGACAGCTTCCTTCTATCTCCTTCTCATCCTCGATGTCTGATTCTTCCTAACTCAATCTCTCTCTCTATTCCATTCTCAACACCAGGTAGTTATCTTTTTCTCTCTTTGACACACAGACCATCTTAGAGCTGGAGCATCTTCACAAACCATCAAATCAAGCCCCATAAATTTAATTAGGAATAAACTGAGGCTGACAGAAGTTATGTGACTTCTCCAGAGGAACATAGTATGTCAGCAGCTGTGGTAGGGTTTAAATACAAAGAATCAACTCCAAGTATGAGCTTTTCTATCTATTTTCCCCTGTTTCACTCTGTCTGTCTTACTGTCTATGTCTCTAGTCCTGTTTCTCTCTCTGATTTTATCACTATATTTCTCTGTTTCTGTCTCTCTGTATCTCTCTCTCTTTCTCTCTGTATCCAACTTCCTCTCGTTTCCCCTCTCCCTCTCTATATATCGTCCTCAAAAGTTTTGTCACTTGTTCTCATTCACGTTCTAAAATTAAGTAGCCTTTTCTACTATGATCATAGATTGGGAGCAGGAAGGAATTGTAGGGGTCATTGAAGCCACCTCCACTTAATTATAACAGAAAAATGGGCTTGAACACTCTAAGTGACTTGCCCAGTTTCAATCATAAAATAGAACTGGGGCTTTAATTCAGGTCGCCAAGATCAGAGCACTAAGGGACGTAGCTGTAGGACATACACTTCCTTCACAGCCCCCTTCCCAGATGTCCCTTCTCTGTCTCACTATTCTCTTTTATGCTCTATTCCCTCTAACTCTATTTTCTTTTCCCACCCCCATCTACAAGGGCTTTCTATGTTCTCCCTGACACCCATAAGATGATACAGCTTTGGCATCATTAGAGACATCCAAGCCCCATGATTTTACTAGAAAGAAAACAGAGACTGAGAGTGGTTAAGTGACTTCTCCAGAGTAACAAGGCTGGTCAGCAGTCAATGTGAGATTTAAACTCAAATAGTCAACTGCAAGTGCAATGCTCTACCCACTGACTCCTAGCTGGTTCACCTTATAACTGAGAGGAGGCCATTCTTCGCCTGTGGTCTCCTTCCTCGCCTGTGGTCTCCTTCCTCAAGAGCTCACTGTCCTCCACAATGGTCTCTTCCTCCTTTCTTTGCCAATTATCAAGTGGTTCTCTTTCTCTCTCTGTTTCTGTCTGTCCCCAAATGAGGCCTCTTCTTCACTTGTGCTTTCTCTCTCTGTCTTCCTCGACTTGATGGCCTATTCCCTTAATGTCTTTTTCTTTCCTCTTTCCAGGATTCCTTTATCATTCACAGGCATATTGAGCAGAAAGAAAATTATAGTACATCCAACTGTAAGGCATCATTCTTCATGGGAGGCACCTCTCTCTAAGAATGATTAAACAGCTTACCTGGGAGCCTACCTGAGCCAGGATTTGAACTCCAGTACTTCTCACTCCAAATTCTAGTGATCTTTTCTCATCAGGCTGCCTTATCAACTTCTCCATCAGGCCCCAGGAGCCTCTTCTTCCTGGAAGATCTCTTCTGACCTGGAATTCACTCCTCAAAAGAACCATCAGACCCTGGAGCATTTCCCTTAGAATGGATGGCCGCTCCCAGAATCTCTCTTTATGGGGGGCACCCATGCTACCCAGCTCTGCCTTTCCTACAGGATACACTCAGGACATCTTCATCTTGGCCTCCGCAGAGTCACACTCACTATTCAGCTTCCTTTACTATGCTGGCTTCCTCCACTGGAAGGTACTTCATTATACCTGTATTCCCAGGGCACAGTATACCACCTGCTACATATAATAAGCTCAATAAGAGCTTCTTGAATAACTGCCTAACACTATGTCCCTTGCCTGTCTCTCTCCCAACCCCAATATTGTAGCTGTCCCTCACTCTCTCTCCCTCACCTTTGGGCCTCTGCCTGGGTCTCTCTCCTCTATATCCCTGTCTCTCCCTATAGTCTGGCCTCTTCCACACTCCCTTGCCAATTACTGAGAGGCCTTTTCTTGCTTATTCTGCATCTTTATTTCTCTTTATGTCACTGTCTTTCTCATTCCAGCTTTGTCTCCCTTTCTCTCTTTGACTCTAACCACCTACATTTGTCATGTCAAGATCAGAGCACTAAGAGACATAGCCTTGGGGCACACACATCCTTCCCACCTCCCCTTCCCAGGTGTCCCTCCTCTGTATCACTGTTCTCTTTTATTCCCTCTAATTCTTATGTTCTTCTCCCACTCCAAGTGCACAAGGGTTTTCTGTGCTGTCTCTGGCACCCATAAGATCACAGAGCTTAGGTATCATTAGAATATTTCAAGTCCAGCCACACAATTTTCCTAAACAGTAAACTGAGGCTGACAGTAGTTAAGTGACTTCAGTTAACGTGGGATTTAAACTCAAATACTGAACTCCCAAGTACAATGATCTATCCACTATGACTCCTAGCTGACCCGCCCTATAATGGAAAGGTGGCCCTTGCCTTTCCATCTCTCCCTTGTCTGTAGTCTTCCTAGAGTGCTCACCATCCTGCACAATGGAATCTTCCCTCACTTTCTTGCTCATTATTATATGGCTCTCTTCTCTCTTTCTCTGTGTTTCTCTCTATCCCTCTTGCCATCCTTTTATCTTATTCTCTGTTTCTGTCTCCTGTCACTCTCTTTACCACTATATTTCTGTTTATCTCTGTCTCTCTCTCTCCCTATCCCTCCCCCTCTCTTATCTCTCTATGTCTGTCTGTCACTCTCTCTCTGTGTCTCTCCCTCTCCTCCCTGTCTCTCCGTCTCTGTCTCTCTTTCTCTTTCTGTCTCTCTCCCTCTCCCTCCCTCACTCTCAGTTCCTCTGTCTCTATCTCTCTCCCTCTCCCTCTCTCACCTTTCTGTATCTCTCCCTCTCCCTCCCTCACTGTTTCTTTCTCTGCCTCTCTCCTTCTCACTTCCTCTCTCTCTGTCTCTCCCTTTCTTTCTCTCTCCCTCTCAACCTATCCCTCCCTCTCTCTCTGTCTCTTTTTCTGTTTCTCTCTCTCTCTTTCTGTCTCTCTCGCTCTCTTTCTGTCTCTCTTTCTCTCTCACTCTCCCTCCCTCTCCCTCTGTCTCTCTCTTTTTCTGTCTCTCTCCCTCTCCCTCCCTCACTCTGTTTCTCTCTTTCTCTGTCTCTCTCCTTCACACTGTTTCTCTCTTTGTCCTTCTCTTTCTGTCTCTCTCTCTCCCTCCTTCACTCTCTGTTTCTCTCCATCTTTCACTTTCTGTCTCTCTCCTTCTCTCTCCCTCTCTTCCTCTCTCTCTCTTTCTGTCTGTCACTCTCTCTCTCTCCCAATCTCTCCCTATGCCTCCCTCTCTCTCGTCATTCTGTCTCTCTCCATCTCTCTCTCTTTCTGTCTCTCTCTGTCTCTCTCTCCTTATCTTGCTCTCTCTCTGTCTCTCTCCCTCTCCTCCCTCTCTCTGTCTCTCTCTCTCTTTCCCTCCCTCCCCCTCCCTACGTCTTTCTCTGTCTCTTTCTCTGTCTCTTTCTGTTTCTCTCTGGGTCTCTCTCTCTCTCTCTCTCTCTCTATCTCTCTCTCTCTCTCTCTCTCTCTGTCTTAACCTATCCCTCCCTCTCTCTATCTCTGTTTGTCTCTCTCTCTGTCTCTCTTTCTTTCTGTCTCACTCCCTCTCTCCCTCTCTCTTTCTGTCTCTCTCCCTCTCCCTCCCTATCTCGGTCTCTCTTTCTTTCTCCCTCCCTCAATCTCTGTCCCTGTCTCTCTTTCTCTCTCTCTTTCCCTTTTTGTCTCTCTCTCTCCCTCTCTCTGTCTCTGTCTCTCTCTTTGTGTCTCTCCCTCTCCTCCCTGACACTTTCTGTCTCTCTTTCTCTTTCTCTCCCCCTCCCTCTCTGTCTCTCTCTCTCTGTGTCTGCCTCTGTCTCTCTCTGTGTCTCTCCCTCTCCTCCCTGTCTGTCTGACAGTTTCTATCTCTTTCTCTTTCTCTCTCTCCCCCTCCCTCACTGTCTCTTTCTCTCTCTCACTCTCCTTCCATCTCTCTCTCTTTCTCTCTCTCTCTCTCTCTCTCTCTCTCTCTCTCTCTCTCTCTCTCTCTCCCTCCCTTTCTGTGTCTCTCCCTCTCCCTCCCTCCCTGTCTCTCTCTCTCTCTCTTTCTGTCCCTTTCCCTCTCCCACCCTCACTCTCTAATGTTCTCTCTTTCTCTTCCTGTCTCTCTCCTTCTCCCTCTCTGTCTCTCTCAGTCTCTCTTGTCTCTCTCTCTGTCTTTCTGTCTCTCTCTCTGTCACTCTGAATACCACTATACCTATGCCTCCCTCTCTGTCTCTCTCCCTCTCTGTCTCTCTTTCTCTTTTTCTCTCTCTCCCTTTGTCTCACTCCCTCTCCTCGCTCTCTCTGTCTCTTTCTCTCTCTCTCTGCCTCCCTCTCTGTCTCTTTCTGTCTCTCTCTCCCTGTCGCTCCCTCCTTCTCTGTGTCCCTCTCTGTCTCTCTCTCTGTCTCTCTCTGTCTCTCTCTGTCTCTCTTTCTCTTTCTCTCTCCCTCTCTTTCTCTGTCTCTCTCCCTCTCCCTCCCTATCTCTCTGTCTCTCTCTCTTTCTCTCTCACTCTGTCTCTATCCCTCTCCTCCCTCTCTGTCTCTCTCTCTTGCTTTCTCTCTCTCTCCTTCTCCCTCACCCTCCCTCTCTGTCTCTCTCTTTCTGTTTCTCTTTCTCTTTCTCTCTCCCTTTTTTTCTCTCTCCCTCTCCCTCTCTTTCCCTGTCTCTCTCTTTCTCTCTCTCTCACTTTTTTCTCTCTCTCCCTCTCACTCCCTCTCACTCTGTCTCTTTCTCTCTCTGTCTCTCTCCCTCTCACTCCCTCCCTGTCTCTCTCTCTCTCTGTATCTCTCTTTCTGTCACTCTCCCTCTCTCTGTCTTTCTCTCTCACTCTCTTTCCATCTCTCTCCCTCTCACTCCCTCTCTCTCTGTCTCTTTCTCTCTCTCTCTTTCTGTCTCTCTCCCTCTCCCTCCCTCCCTGTCTCTCTCTGTGTGTCTCTCTCTGTCACTCTCCCTCTTTCTCCCTCTCTTTCTTTCTCTTTCTCTCTGTGTCCCTCCCTCTCCTCCCTGTCTCACTATCTCTGTCTCTCTTTTTCTTTCTCTCTCTCTTTCCCTCACTCTCTGTCCCTCTCTCTCTGTCACTCTCCCTCTCCCTCCCTCTCTCTTTCTCTCTCTCTCTCTCTCACTCTATTTCCATCTCTCTCCCTCTCGTTCCCTCTCTCTCTCTTTCTCTCTCTCTCTGTCTCTCTCTTTCCCTCCCTCCCTGTCTCTCTCTGTGTGTCTTTCTGTCTCTCTCCCTCTCCCACCCTCTCTCTCTGTTGTTCTCTTTCTCTTGCTGTCTCTCTCCTCCCTCCCTCTCTCAGTCTCTCTCTTTCTCTCTCTCTCTTTCTGTCTCTCAACCTCTCTCGTTCTGTCTCTGTCTCTTTCTCTCTCTCTCCCTTTGTCTCTCTCCTTCTCCTTGCTCTCTCTGTCTCTCTCCCTTCCTCTCTCTCTCTCTGTCTCTCTCTGTCTCTCTATCTATCTATCTCCCTTGCTCTCTCTCTGTCTTTCTGTCACTCTCCCTCTCCCTCCCTATCTTTGTCTTTCTCTGTTTCTCTCTCACTCTTCCCATCTCTCTCCCTCTCCCTTCCTCCCTGACTCTCTCTCTCTGCGTCTCTCTTTCTCTCTCTGTCTCTATCCCTCCCTCTCTCTCTGTTGGTCTCTCTTTCTCTTGATGTCTCTCTCCTTCTCCCTCCGTCTCTCTCTCAGTCTCTCTCCCTCTTTCTGTCTCTCTCTGTCACTCTGTCTCTCTCCCTTTCTCCCTATGCCTCCCTCTCTGTCTTTCTCTCCCTTCCTGTCTCTCTCCCTGTCTCTCTCTCCCTTTTTCTCTCTCCCTTTCCTCACTCTGTCTATGTCTCTCTCTATCTCTCCCTCCCTCTCTGTCTCTCTCTTTCTTTCTGTCTCTTTCTCGCTCGCTCGCTCTTGCTCTCTTTATCTCTCTCCCTGCCTCCCTCCCTCTCTGTCTCTCTCTCTCTCTGTCTTTCTCTCTCTCTTTGTCTCTCTCCCTTTCTCTGTGTGTGTCTCTCTTTCCCTATCCCTTCCACTGTCTTATCTCTCTGCCTATCTATGTCTATCTGTCTCTCTTTCTCTACCTCTTTCTGTGTCTCTCCCTCTCCTCCCTGTCTCTCTGTCTCTTTCTTTCTCTCTCTCTCCTTCTCCCTCCCTCTGTCTCTCTCTTTCTCTCTCTCTTCCTATGCTTCCCTCTCTCTGTCTCTCTCTTTCTGTCTCTCTCCCTCTCTGTCTATCTCTGTCTCTATCTCTTTCTTTCTCCCTTTTTTTCTCTCTCTCTCCCTCCCTCTCTGTCTCTTTCTTTCTCTCACTCTCTCTGTCTCTTTCTCTCTCTTTTTGTCTCTCTTTCTCCCTACCTCTCTCTCTCCTCCTCTCTTTCTCGACCTCTCTTCCCGTCACACTCCCTCTCCTCCCTCTCTCTAGCTCTCTGTCTCTCTCTGTCTCTCTCCCTCTCCCTCCCTCACTGTTTCTCTCTTTCTCTGTCTCTCTCCTTCTAACTCCTTCTTTCTCTGTCTCTCCCTCTCTTTCTCTCTGTCTCTCTACCTCTCGCCCTATCCCTCCTTCTCTGTCTGTCTCTCTTTTTCTGTTTCTGTCGCTCTCCATCTCTCTTTCTGTCTCTCTCTCTCTTTCTCTTTCTCTGTCTCTCTCCCTCTCTGTTTCTCTTTCTCTTCCTCCCTCTCCCTCTCTCTGTCTCTCTTTTTCTGTCTCTCCCCCTCTCCCACCCTCTCTCTCTGTTGCTCTCTCTTTTCTCTTGCTGTCTCTCTCCTTCTCCCTCCCTCTCTCTCTCTTCTCTCTCAGTCTCTCTTTTTCTCTCTCTTTTTGTCTCATTCTGTCTCTGTCTCTTTCTCTCTATCTCCCTTTGTCTCTTTCCGTCTCTTTCTGTCTCTCTCTTTCTCTCCCTCCCTGTTTGTCTCTCACTCTCTCTCTCTCCCTACCTACTTCTCTCCCTCCCTCTCTCTCTCTCTCTCACTTTCTTTCTCCCTCTCTTTGTCTCTCTCCCTTTTTCTCTCTGTCTCTCTTTCTCTCCCTATCCCACCCCTTCTTATCTCTCTGTCTCTGTCTCTCTCTCTCTTTCTCTCTCTTTTTGTCTCTCTCCCTCCCTCTCTATGTCTTGGTCTCTCTCTCCTTCTCCCTCTCCATCTCTCTCTTCCTGTCTCAATGTCTCTCTCTTTCTCTCTCTCTGTCTGTCTCTGTCTCTCTCTCTGTCCCAATCCCTACCCCTCTCTATCTCTGTCTCTCTTTCACTTTCTTTCTGTCTCTCTCCCTCTTTCTCTCTGTCTCTCTCTCCCTCTACCTCCTTCTCTATCTCTCTGTCTCTCTCTTTCTCTCTCTATCTGTATCTCTCCCTCTCCCTCCTCTCTCTGTTGCTCTCTCTCTTGCTATCTCTCTCCTTCTCTCTCCCTCTCTCTCTGTCTTTCTCTCTCTCTGTGTCTCTTTTTCTATCACTCTGTCTCTCTCTCTCTCCCTATGTCTCCCTCTCTCTCTGCCTCTCTTTCTCTCTCTTTTTGTCTCCCTCTGTTTCTGTCTCTTTCTCTCTCTCTCTCCCTTTGTCCCTCTCCCTTTCTCTCTCTGTCTCTCTCTTTCTCTCCCTCCCTGTCTGTCTGTCTCTCTCTCACTCTCTCCCTCCCTCCCTCCCTTTCTCCTCCCCTCCCTCTCTGTCTCTCTCACTGTCTTTCTCCCTCTCTTTGAATCTCTCTCTCCCTATCCCACCCCCTCTCTTATCTCTCTGTCTCTGTCTCTTTTTCTCATTTTCTGTCTCTCTCCCTCCCTCTGTCTCTCTTTCTCGTTGTCTCTCTCCCTCTGTCACTCTCTCTTTCTCCCTCTCCCTCCCTCTCTGTATCTCTTTCTGTCTCTGTCTCTCCTTCCCTCTCTGTCTCACTCTGTATCTCTTTCTCTTTCTTTCTCTCTTCCTTTTTGTCTCTCTCCCTCTCCGTCTCTATCTCTCTCTCTCCCCCTCTCCCTCTCTTTCTGTGTCTCTCCCTCTCCTCCCTGTCTCACCATCTCTGTCTCTCTCTCTCTCTTTCTGTCTCTCTCCCTCTCCCTCCCTCACTCTCTGTCCCTCTCTCTCTCTCTGTCATTCTCCCTCTCTCCCTCTCTCCCTCTCTCTTTCTCTCTCTCTCTCTCTATCACTCTCCCTCTCGCTTGCTCTCTCTGTGTCTCTTTCTCTCTCTCTCTGTCGCTCTCCCCCTCCCTCCCACCCTGTCTATCTGTGTGTCTCTTTCTGTCTCTCTCTCTCTGTTGCTCTCTTTCTCTTGTTGTCTCTCTCCCTCTCCTTCCCTCTCTCTCTCTCTTTCTCTCTCTCTTTTTCTCTTTTTGTCACTCTCGCTCCCTCTCTCCCGATGCCTCCCTCTGTCTCTCTTTCTCTTTCTGTCTCTCTCCCTCTCTGTTTCTCTCTGTTTCTTTCTCTTTCTCTCTCTCTCCCTTTGTCTCTCTCCCACTCCTCGCTCTCTGTCTCTCTCTTTCCCTCCCTCTGTCTCTTTCTCTTTCTTTCTGTCTTTCTCTCTCACTCTTTCTCTCTCTCCCTCCCTCCCTGTCTCTCTCTGTCTCTGTCTTTCTCTTTCTCTCTCTCTCCCTCCCTCTCTCTCTTTCTCTCTCTCTTTCTCCCTTTCTCTCTCTCTCTCCCTCTCTCTTTCTTTCTCTCTCTTTCCATTTCTTTCCCTCTTGCTCTCTTTCTCTCTCTCTCTCTTTCTCTCTCTCTCTCTCTCTCTCTCTCTCTCTCCCTGTCTCTCTCCCTCTCCCTCCCTGTCTCTCTTTCTGTGTCTCTCTTTCTGTCTCTCTCCTTCTCCCTCCCTCTCTCTCTGTTGCTCTCTCTTTCTCTTGCTGTCTCCCTCCCTCTCTCTCTCAGTCTCTCTCTTTCTCTCTCTCTCTCTCTCTCTCTGTCACTCTGTCTCTCTCCCTCTCTCCCTATGCCTCCCTCTATCTCTCTTTCTCTTTCTCTCTCCCTGTTTGTCTCTGTCTCTGCCTCTTTGTCTCTCTCTCCCTTTGTCTCTCTCCCACTCCTAGTTCTCTCTATCTCTCTCTCGCTCTAGCTCTTGTTCTCGCTCTTTCTCTCTCTCTCCCTCTCTCTCTCTCTCTCTCTCTCTCTCTCTCTCCCTCCCTCCCTCCCTGTCTCTCTGTCTTTCTCTCTCTTTCTGTCTCTCTCCCTCTCTGTCTCTTTCTCTTTCTCTCTCTCTCCCTTTGTCTCTCTCCCACTCCTCACTCTGTCTCTCTCTCCCTCCCTCTCTGTCTCTTTCTCTTTCTCTCTCATCACTTGCTCTTGCTCTAGCTTTCTCTCTCTCTTTCTCTCTCTCGGCCTCCCTCCCTTCCTCTCTGTATCTCTGTCTCTCTCTCTCTGTCACTCTCTCTCCCTATCCCTCCCCCTCTCTTATTTCTCTATGTCTGTCTGTCTGTCACTCTCTTTCTCTCTTTCTGTGTCTCTCCCTGTCCTCCCTGTCTCTCCATCTCTGTCTGTCTCTCTCCTTCTCTCTGTCTCTCTCCCTCTCCCTCCCTCACTCTCGGTCCCTCTCTCTCTCTGTCTCTCTCCCTCTCCCTCTCTCATCTTTCTGTATCTCTCCCTCTCCCTCCCTCACTGTTTCTCTCTTTCTCTCTCTCCTTCTCACTCCCTCTCTCTCTGTCTCTCCCTCTCTTTCTCTCTCCCTCTCTCCCTATCCCTCCCTCTTTTTCTCCCCATCTCTCTCTCCCCCTCCCTCCCTCTCTCTCTCTTCCTCTTTCTCTTTCTGTCTCTCTCCCTCTATCTCTCTCTTTCTATCTCTCTTTCTGTCTCTCTCTGTCTCTCTTTCTGTCTCTCGCTTCCTCCCTTCCCCCTCCCTCTTTCTATTTCTGTCTCTCCCTCTTCTTCCCTCTCCCCCCCCCCTGTCCCTTCCTCTTTCTTTCCCTTGCTCCTCAAAAGCCTTTTTCCCCTTGCACTCATCTGTACCCAATAATAAATTATCTTTTCTTTTTTTTCTTTTTTTCCTCTCTCTTTTGCTCTGCTTTAGCCCACTTTCTTTTTCCCTCTCTCTCTCTCTCCTCTCCTTTCTCCTTTTTTTCCCCTTTCTCCAATTTCCACTTAATAATCAGGACTCTTTTCTTTTTTCCCTATCATGACTATGATCAAATATTTTGATTTGGAAGGACCACTAGGGGCCAGTAAATCCAACTACATTGTAGTATAACAAGACAGAGGCCTAAACACTCTAAGTGAAATGCCCAGAGTCAAATCTTTATTCAGAATGGTAACTGGGACATGTAGTCAGACCCTTCTGACTTCCAAGAAGAGCTCACCAGGAGACCTGGCTGTCTTGCCCCACATGTTCTTCCTACTACGCACAGTTCTAGCTCCTATGAATGGTTTCCCTCTTTCCACTTCTCATAAGCAATGCCTGTTTCTCCCTAACTCTATTTCTCTCTCTTAGAACTTAATACCAAGGGCCATCCTTTTCTCTCTGGCACCCAGAGGATTAGAGAACTGGGGTGTTCTTAGACACCATGCAACTGAACCCCATAAATTTAATGAGGAGGAACCTGAAGTTGACAATGGTTAAGCAGAGCTTGTCACCAGCTGGAGCAGGACCCAAAGAAGGCTGCTCAAACCACGGTGACACCTCCATGGCTCCTTCTCCCCTTGCCAGCCGTCTCTTTCCTGTACACCTTGGCCCCATCTGGGCTCTCCTTTCTCTGTTGCTCATTTTCTCATGCAGGCCTCATTCTCTCTTCAGTCTCTCTTGATACATTTATCTCTGTGTATCCCTTGGTATCTCACTGCCACCCTCTATCTTTAGCTCTCTATCTCTATCTCTCCAACTCCTGTCTCTGTCTCTGTCTCCCTCCCTCTCCTCCTCCTTGTCTCTATCTGCTCCTCAAAAGCCTTTTCTCCTTACTCTAATTACTCTCCAGAAATAAATGGTCCTTTCTTTTTCCCCTACTGTGACTATGAGTATACCTTTAGAACTGGAAGGAACCCACAGGGCCATTGGGTCCAACTCCATTATTGTAAAACAACAGAAGCTTAGACCCTCCATATGAATTCATTCTGCCTTCAAAGAACAGTCCTCTAGGAGATGTGGCTGTTTCGTTCTATGTATTCGCCCACTGCACACACTTCTATTTCCTATGGACACTTCCTTCTATCACCTTCTCATCCTCATGACCTGTTTCTCCCCAACTCTACCTCTCTTGATTCGAGCTTAATCCCGAGTGTCCATCCTTTTTTCTCTCTGGGATCTAGAATATCATGGAGCCGGAAGGTCATTAGAAACTATCAAATCCAGCAAAATAAATTTAACGGGAAGAAAACTGAGGCTGACAGTGCTTTAGTTACTCCTCCAGAGCAACAGAGCTTGTCAGTGGCTGGCAAGGGATATAAAGTCATTGACTGAACTCCAAGTAGAATGCTCTGACCTCTATGATGCCTATACACCTTGTTCTACACTAGCCAGGAGTCCCTTTCCTCACTCCATCGCTCACTAGACTGTGGTTCTGGGTACGTCTCTATGTAGGCTTGTCTCTCGTGCTGTATCTGTCTGTGGTTCTCTCTCTCTATCTCAATGCCACTCTCTGACTTTTTGTCTCTATATATGGATTGTTCTCCATCACTCTCCTTCCATCTGCTTTTTTCTCTGTCTCTTTGTTTGCCTCTCTCACATTATAGCTTTCAATCTTCCCTTTCCCTCTTCTTCTCTTGATTTCTACCTAAAAAAGCTTTTTTTCTTCTTTTAATTCTACCTCAATGATAACTGATATTTTCATTTGCTTTTCATCATCGACAAGATTATAGCTTTAGAGCTGCAAGGAATCCTTGGGGCCATTTAGTCCAACTCAATTATACTAACAGCTGACAGAGGCTGACACTCTAACTGAATTACCCAGGGTCACACACTTGCTAAGGATGTTAACTAGGACGGAAACCCCAAACATTGAAATCTCCAAGATGGGTCCGTGAGGATACAGAGCTATATTACTCTACGTATTCTCCTCAATCCATACTTATCCATTTCCTGTGGACACTTGCCTCTGTCTCCCTCTCATGTTCAATGACTGATTCTCCCTAACTCTATCTGAACATTCATCCCAAGTGGACATCCTTTTCTCTCTACAGCTACCACAGATCATAGAGCTGGAGGGTCATGAGACAAGGTCAAGTCAACTCCAAGTATACTGCTCTAACTACTAGGACACTTGGCTGCTCTGTCCTACATTTTCCCAAGGTTCCTATTCCTTTACAACTATTCCTGTCTTTGCTCAATTGCTCACTTCACTGCAAAATGGCCTCATCTCTCATTCCTTTGCTGTTCATCAAAGAGTTCTATTTTTCCTTTTTCTATTTCACTTTGTCTTTCTGCCAGTGTCTTGTGCATCTCTGAGTCTAGTTCTCTGGTTCCCTCTCTCTCTCTCTCCCTCTGTCTCTCTCTCTCTCTCTCCTTTCTCCATCCCTTTCTTTCCCCATCTCTCTCTTCCCTTATCTCCTTCCCTCAGTCTCTTCCTTTCTTCTTCTGTCTCTCCCTCCACAAAAGTTTTTCCTTGCTTTAATTCTTACCTAATAATAACTGATTTTTTATTTTTCCCTTTCTCTCCAACATGATTACAGATTTAGACCTGGGAAGAACCTTGGGTACCAATGAGTCCAACTCCATTATATTACCTCAGAACAAATGGAGGTTTAGATACTATATGTGAATTGCCCAGGGTCAAACATTTATTAAGAATATGAATTAGGATTTGAATTCAGCTCATCCTGACTTCCTAAAACAGTCAAATCAGAAACCTCACTGTCCACAGGACAGTGCTGTTCTGTGCTGTTCAGAAGTTTTTTCCTTATTTTCACTCAGACCCCAAAATAACTAAACATTTCATGTTCTCTCCGTCACTGAGCTCAACTCCATCATTTTAAAGAAGAAAGCAGATTACACAATTACAGTGACTGTACCAGCATCACAGAGCTAGTAAGGATGTTGTGAAGCAGAATTAGAACTCAGGGCCTCATGACTTTCCAGGACAGTGTTCTACCATCTAGGAGACCCTGCTGTGTCACTTGACACATCTCCCCCAATCCTCATGGGCAGGGGCCCCTTCCCTCTCTCTTCCTCACTGGTAGCTTCCCTCAAACTCTATATCTCTCACACAAATTCCCAGGGGGCTTTCATTTTTCTCTTTCTCTCATCTGCCAGGTCATCTCATAAAATGGCTTATCAGTGTGTAAGTCAGAATGACAACTCAAATAATCTGGACTCAAAGGGCAGTGGACCATACCCTATGAAACCTGAGTAGGGAGAGGATTATAGTCATGGCTAAACGCCAGTGACAATGCTCACAGTTGGAAGATAGCATCATATTCAAGGTACAGCAAGGAGGACAATGTCACTGCATGCCAGACAAAGTGGGGGAGCTGGAGTAGTATGAGGTGAAATAAGGCTGGAAATGTGGGAATGGAAAGTTGGGAAGACATCTGACCTCCAAAGAGAAACTTTTATATTGGATGCTAGAGGCAATAGGGAGCCACTGAAGTGTATTGGGGATGGGGGTAACATGCTTGGACCTGAGTTTTAAGAAAAGCTTCTGTTGGCTCAATGGAGGATGGATTGGAGTGGGGAGATTGAGGCAGGCAGAGCTTCTCTTGGCACACTCCAGGTGTGAGGGTACAAGGGCCTGTACCAAGGTGGTGGCAGGGGCATAGGACAGAAGGGGGCATAGACAAGAGACTTTAAGGCCAAATTCCCTCCCCCTCTTCTGACTCAGATCACTCCAGACTGATTCCTGCAGACCACAGAACTGCCCCTCTCTCCACACTTCATCTGCTCCTTCTCCTTCCTTCCTTCACTGCTACTTCCTCAATCTGGCACCTCTCTCCTTCCAAATAGTATCTCACACCAGCTTCAGGATGGATTTCCTTTAATCCTCTGGATCTCTCCTCTACAAATTTGGCTCATTCTCCTTAAACATCTCAAATTCACTGGAGAAGGACATTCTTCCCTGATCAGAACTGAAACTTCATGGTTTACACTCAATGTCTCTTCTCACCAAGCAAAACCCTTCCAACTTGGTTCCTTACTTAAGAACTTACAAAGGCATAGTCTTTTTTAATTTCTTTGGGTGACTTTGCCTCTTACTTATCTCAGCAATTAGATTCCACTAAATGATTCACACTAGACCAGAGGGGTTAGAAAACAACTCTCCTAAAACTAAATTGTTTATTCCCTTATTTCATTTTGCTTTCAGATTAAACAAGTCTCTTTCTTTCCAAGCTGGAACACATAACATTTTCCTTAAACATCAGATAATGCTTCAAAATTTTAAACAACAAAAATGACTGTCTCATTTCTTCTTCACTCTTGGAATCACTGGAGACAAAACTTGCAAAGTAGCTTCAATTATATTAAGGGCTGAAAATCATCTACTCAATACAATCACCTGCCCTACGTTAAAGCAATAAATCCTTCAGTCTCCAGTGAAGGGAGAGAATGCTAAAGAGGTTAGGGTGACTTCTGCATGCAAATTCCACCAAGTCTCCATTTCTGGCAGTACAAAAGAGCTCTACCCGCCAAAAAACAAGAAGATAGATACTGCAGCACATATGAGGAAATTCACACTGTAGTCTCATCAAAATTTGGAAATACAGATTAAACGGATTATACTTCATTTACAAATTTCTTCTCTAAGGAGTTTGGAATTCTATAAATTTCATCATATGGGAAAAGAATCTCCTCTCCCCCCCCCCCTCTCTCCTTCCTCCCATTTTCCAACCCTATATTCCAAAATTAGGAATAAAGAGATCAGACAATGTCCTTTGAAAGTTTGGAAGTTTTCAGTGGAAAGCTCTCACTCTTTTCACCCCTTTTCCTCTACCTGATCAGACCACAGTTCACCTCGATTTACAAGGACACAGAATACAGACAATGCTGACAGCCTATACCCTATATTACAAAGAACAACCAAGCAGAAGCAAAACACTGCTCCCTCTCTCCTGAAGTCTCAGGATACAAGATCTTTGACCACCGATCCAAGCTTCCTTCTCAAGGGCTTAAGAGGAAATGGAAAAGGGAAATACTGAGGCAAGAGATGACTTAGGACTATAGAGGCTTTATTGGTTCCTCATTAGGTCTAATCTCCCCACAGGCTGAACTGGTGCTTCACCCACAAGGGCTGCGCTACAGGAGACTTCACAGACAGCAGGATTCTCCATATGATATTCGAAAAGAAGTAGGTCAAGATCCTGTGGTGCAGGGACTCTCACTGTGAGGACATCTATCCACAGGCCTCATGCAGGTCTTCACAGGGGCTTCC
>CM053582.1:16309719-16327830 GCA_028627135.1 Pseudochirops cupreus
GGGCTATGAAAAAGATAGGTCCCTAGAATGCAGCCATGGCCCTGTACCTGTATTAAATTTCATAGGATTATATGATAATGGATCTAATGCTGGAAGGAACCTCAGAGCAAGAAAGGAAACTGAGGCCCATGGAAGGGAAGGCCCAGGGTCACACATGCTATGCTAGATCTAGATTGAGAAGGATCTCAGAGGAGGAAACTTTACAGAGGAGGAAACTGAGGCCCAGGGAAGGGAAGGGACTTGTCCAGAGTCACACATAGGATCCTAGCACCAGGGCTGGAAGGAATGTCAGAGGCCATCTAGGCCTTCCCCTTCATTTTACAGAGGAGGAAATTGAAGTCCAAGGAGGGGAAGGGACTTGTTCGGGGTCACACATAGGATCCTAGCACTAGGGCTGGAAGGAGTCTCAGAGGTCATCTCAGCCAGTCACCTCCTTTTACAGAGGAGGATGAAGTAACTTACCCAGGTCCCCCATATGCCATGACCTGCTCCTCCACCCAACCACAACTGTACACAGAGACAATCACCCTGATGTTGATATCATCCCAAAATGTTCCACTAACATGTTCATGAACTCTGGAATTCCCTTATCTACTCACAATCTAATGCCATTCCACCTTTGTCTCCTGTTCTTTATCTCCACCTTACCCTCCATTCCCTTGACCCCACAGTTCTTTCCCTGGCTGTTACTCTTGCCCTAGCCACATTATCTTCCTTTCCCCATCCTGACTCTCTGCCCTGTGTCATCACATAAGTTACCTCAAGATTCAAAGACTTGAACAGAAAAAAAAAGCAAAATCCTCTAAGCTTGGTATAAAATTGGCAGGTCTTGGCAATTTCCTTGGGACCCTGTATGTTCTCTACCAGGTGACTTCCTCCTCAGGCCCAACTCCAATGAAACTTTACCCTTCCTTATCAATCAGCAAATCTTAACTAAATACATGCTCTCTGCACAGCACTGTTTTGGGTGTGTGGGGTTTCTGGAAGGCAGGTTAGCCCTGAAAATGGCCTTCATCAAGCCTCTCTCCATTGTTTTTTGGGTCAGCCATACCTTAGATTCTTCAGAGATTGTAGTGCTCCAAGAACCATGATTAACAGAATCTTTGTGTTCGGTGTTTATGCTCAAGAGCAGAAAATGGTTGGTCAAAGTTATCCAAATGCAATCCAGTCCATTCACTTCCTCCTATGGACCTGACTCATTGTCTGTCCATGACACCTGTTACAGGTGTATGTGCTGATAGACTAAGTCAATGGCCATCTGACTGCACTGGACAATGAGCACTTTTCATCCATTTGGGGATAGGGACTAAACATGAATTTAAGAGGCGTAGGGAACTTTCAGGGGAGGAAACTCCATCAACACACAAAGAACTCTACAACTTACAGCCTTTGAGAACTGTTTAGAGCACCTGCTCCCCTTATGGGTCATCTCCTAGGTGTCAGCTTGGCATAAGGCCACAGAGCTGGCTCTAAGTGAAAGTGTAGTCTAGCCTGGGAAATCTGGTGGCACCCAGATGTCTGTTCAGGGCTCCATGCCTACTCTACTCACCATTTCTCCTAGTGACTAAAGTAATAAGAAAGAGTTGTTATGGTTGTTCAGTCATATCTGACTCTTCATGACCCCATTTGGGGTTTTCTTGGCAAAGATACTGGAGAAGTTTGCCATTTCCTTCTCCAGATCATTTTGCAGATGAGGAAACTGAGGCAAACAAGGTAAAGTGACTTATCAAGGTTCACACAACTATTAAGTATATGAGGCCAGATTTGAACTTAGATCTTCCTGACTCCAGGGCCGACACTCTATCCACTGTAGCACCACCTATTTGCCCAATAAGGAAGAAATCGGGGTACAAATAGATGAAGATTCACTCAAGGCTAATTCTCAACCCTGGTCCCTGACCTTTGGTTGACCCATGTGGCTCAAGGTACCAGAGATCAGAGGCTAGTGAAGAGAATGTAAAACAATATTTCCTAACTGTTTGAGCTATCCCCAAGTGGAATGGGGAGCTGTAGGAAATAGTGGGCCCCTTCTCTCATTCATCTCAAGGATGCTATCATGGATTTTATTGTTTAGGGATGGGTTGAATTAGGTGATCTCTACAGCCTCTTTCACCTCAGCCCATTGCAGAATTACTGATGCCCAAGTTGTGCCCTATTGGGAGATTCAGGCCTCTGCTTGACTCTAGATTATTTGAGGGGAGGTTGGGATTATTTGAGTGGGAGGAGAAAGTGTGGGGACAGGGTTCCTCTGACAGTCCAGTCTGCCCAAGTCTCTCTAGTGCTGCACATGCCCAGAGTCACTGCAATGCAGAGCACCTCAGTGAGGAGGGGGAAGGAGTGGCCAGCAGGGAATGGGGGGCTCTTCAAGGCTCAGCTGCACACAGCTGCTTCCCAATGGCTGCAGCTGCAGAGGGGAGGAGTTTGGGGGGGGTGGGAGGTGCCTGAGGGTTTTTTTAAACAGGCTGCAGGTCGGTGCCCTGGGGCACTTCAAGTTGCCTGCCTTTGGACAGCGGCCCCTGCAGCTTCCAGGATCTGAATCTTAGACAGCTCCTGGTTGCTGCCGCAATGTAGGCATTAACCAAGGCAAACACATTAGGAGTGGCGGGGTGGCTGGCCTGTTCCAGAAGCCTCGACAGGGCCTAGTCATTGATGGAGGAGCTAGTTAGTGGGAAAGGACTTATGGGGGAAGCTAATGTAGGCCTTCATTCCTCGGGGGAGGCAGCCAGTGTTGGGGGAGAGAGGGGCTTTTGCTTTTTGACAAGAGAATGCTTTCCTAATTGGAGTCCTTTTCAAGAGGTGGGCAGGCCTTGCTGGGGAGGGGATGTTCATTTTGAGAGGTGCCTGGCAAATCATCTTCTATCCTGTTTGGAGACAGAAGACAATGCAGTGGAAATGAAAAGTGACTACATCAGAAATCATCGTCTTCGATGGGCCGACAGAAATAGGGCTCCACAGCCAGACTTATTACCTTGCCCTGAAGATATCAAGATGGGTGTTATCAGGTCAATGCAGGTATTGTGCTCTCCCAGCCATAACCCAACTGCCCATGTTCTATAGATTTAGCAATTTGGCAGATTGCTCAAGAAAAGACAGAGACTTGAGGCTGGCAGTTTAACTCTGCATTATTCCTGGATTCTTGAGAGCCTCAGTCTAATCTATTTTCCAAACTCCAATTTTCCAAACACAAAAATGCAGTTAATTCAGCCAATCCCTTTTTTCCCCCTTTGACAAAAATTTGTCTCTGGTAAAACGGCAAAGCATTCTAAAGGCAAATGCCGACAGGGAAGAAAAGCCAGACACCTCATCAGGTGCCCCGGGCCCCTGGCACACTGGAGCTTGTGTGCGGACTTATTTAAGCAGCACAGGTTAGTTCAGCTACCGAGAAGTCCTTTCTTTTCTTTCTTCCATCGAAGAAATTGCACATATTTTTAAATGAGGACTCCAGCCTGGACAGACAAAGGCAGAAAGGGGATGTGATTGACATCTATAGAATCAGTTAGGGAACCGGAGATTGTTTGCCAAATCTCCGAGACCCCCTTGAAGCTTGAAGGGCTGAGCATAGGACAGTAAGAGGCGTTATTGCTCTATGCAGCACATAGAAAAGCTATGGACCTCATTTTCCCCAAGACGTTGCTTAGGCTGAATCATACTGGGATGTATTTGTAATCACAGCTCTTATTTCTCTAACGTTGTAATCATATTCCTCATTATCTAGTGGTATCTGGCTTACAGCTTCTGTGGAAGGAGGTTGTAGGAGAAGGAGTAGCAGAAGAAAAACTTGAGCCGAATAAGGAGAAGAAAAATGTCCAGGTGAGTTGGGGTGAGATTTGAACTGATCAGAGAAGATCCAATATTGAATTTATGGAGGGCAGATGTGGACAAATTTGGGGAAAATTGAGGAATATTTTAAGAACAATCTACAAGTGCAAATTCTTCTTCCAGTTTCAGGGAGTGGAGATTGGAGAAGTGAGATCAAGGAGTATTACGGAGCCTGAAGAGAAAGAGGGACAAGGAGAAGGTAAGCGGCAAGGCAAGGTAAGTAAGAAAAGGAGATGGAAGAAATTAATGGGTCAAGCAAACTGACAGAGTGAATTGGTAGGTGGGATAAATTGGATAAACAAAGGTGGGGAGGTAGAATACCACCTAGGAGTTGTGAAGATTAAAGTAAGGAAGTAAGAGGTGATAATAGGTTGTATAGGTCTTAAGAAGGTGGACTAGGCTCTTAAGGAGGTAAAGTGTAAGTAGTTAAAAGTAGTTAAAAAAAGAAAACAAGGCTAAAAATCTCAATCACCATGCAAAGCAGGATATATTTTGCAATCACTTGAAATGAGCATTGATGTTTGTAATTCTGCCATATCCAATTGTAGGCTACTCTTTGTTTTAGAAGAGAAAGTTAAGGGACTCAAGGAATGCCTCTCCATAAGCTTAGTTATTGGGGACAATGAAGTGTTCTTAAAAACGGTAAATAAAGGTTGTGTTTCATTAAGGGAAGAAAAGAATCTGAAATAAAGGAAGGGAAGCCTGACTGTTATCAGGAGGTTGGAGAGTAGATAGAGCATTTATTAAGCCCTTACTACATGTCAGGCACTACCATAAGTGCCAGAGACACAAATCCGCACAATCAAAACAATCCCCATCCTCAAAGAACTTACCTTCTAGTGAGGAAAATAATACATAAGGTAGTCTGGAAAAGAAGTAAGGTGTGGCATGGTGCAGGCATGGCTGAGAAGTGGCATGGAAGCCTGGTGCCAGGAGAGAAATACAGAGGTCAGTCTATTGGAGTTCATGTACCATGGGCAGAGTCTAAAGTTACATGGTGGGCTGGCAGGAAGAATGAGGATAATGGTCAAAGCAGAGGTAACATTGTGTAGAGATGGCTTGGAACTGACATAGATTCCCAGCAAGAGAAGGCAAAATCTGACCTATCAAAGACAGCTGTCTAAGGGCAGAACCCAAGGTTCCAATGGGAGTGAAATGGGGTGATGGCTGCAGTGAAGGCAGCATAATGTGGAGATGACCAGGAAGAGTAAAAGAATGTTATACAAGGAGGAAGGGAAACAAAGGGTATATTGTACACTGAGAGTTAAAAACAAACCTCAAAGCCCCCAAGTTTATAGCTCTTCCTGAAGAGGATGCTCTAAGGTGGAAAAAGCTATTTGTTCTCCAAGCCACTATGTACTGGAGAGATAGGCAGGTGCTGTCCAAGGTGAGATTCCGTGCAATGAGAGGTGGAGGTAGAAGGGAAGGGCATTGGTGGTTGGTTATTCTCTGCTCCAGGATACTGAGGCAGCTGTTTATTGACCCAATTAAAACAATAGAGGGATCTGTTGTCTTCCTGAGATATAAATCCAAGTCATAACAAAGAAGTGTCCCAGACATCTAAATGGATGAATCACTTCTGGTGATTCATGTGGGCACGAATGTTATTACCAGAAGGAACATCAAATGTATTGCTGAAGATTACAAAGTCCTGGGCAAGAAATTGAAGACCAAAGGCTATGCTTTTATCATTGCTGCCAATTGAAGGCAAGAGTTATAGAAAACAGAAAGGGAATGTGACTGGCTGGTTAAGAAGGTATTGTCTAAGAATGGGATTTGTATTTCTGGGCCGTGGCTTAAAAAAGGATGCTCCTGGCAAAGATGGAGTATACCTAGCAAAAGTGGCTAAGAAGTTACTTCCTAAGTATCTTGCAAATCTAAGCAAAATTGCATTAAACTAGAAATAGTGGGGAAGGGAGAAAACTGCATGTGTCTCCACTAAGCAAGATACAGTAGTAGTTACAGAATGGTAGTTGACACATCCAAAAGTTCACAGGAGACAAAATTCAGGAAAGAAGCCATTGGTAAAAAAAAAAACCAAACAAACTGAACCCCAAACTCATGGCCTGAAAAGTCTACATGCAGACGCTCAAATTTTAGGCAACAAGCAAGAGCTAGAAGTCTTAAGGCAAGTAGACAAATTTGGCCTCATAGGTATCACTGAGACTGGGTAGAATGAAACCCATGACTGGGATATAGCTTTGGATGGTTATACTTTAAAAGGAATAGGACAGGTAAAAGGTGGTCAGGGAGATAGTAGCATTGGATATTAAGAAGGCACACTCTTGCAAGGAAACCCAGGAACTAGAAGCATAGTGGAGAGTATCACAGTGAGAAACAGAAGCAATTTTGTCACTGTAGTATACCACAGACCACTTGAACAGAAAGGAAAGAGCTGAGTGGTTCAGGGCACAGATAACAAGGTTGGCACAGAGACATGCTGCAGTAGTAACTTTCCCAATATCTGCTGAAGTTCTCTCTCTGTAAAAAGCATAGCAGTTAATCACCTCTTGACTTGCATTACAGATCATTTCATCCATCAAAAGATGGAGGAATGGCAAGGGTAAATTCTATACAGAATTTTGTTCTCACTAACAGGGAGGAACTAGTTGTTGGGGTGGAGATGATTCAAACCCTGAAGGAAGTCACTACTTCCTCCTCAAGTTTGTGATAGAGGAGAGGGAAGCCAAGCATAGATTGATGTGAATCTAGAGAGTCTGGGGAAGAAGATTTCAAAAGATTCAGAGGAAGGAGAAATAGAATCCCAAGGAATAAAAATGCTTTCAAATCAGCCTAGGAGGGATGGAAAACTCTCAAGAAAGCAATTCTGAAGACATGAAGGAAAAGAGCTTAAAGGAAGAGGAAAAATGAGAATTGTCTGAAGAGATTGATATGGATGAAGAGGGAATTCAACAGCCAATTTTAACAACACATACAGATGATGGAAGAAAATCAACAAAATGGTTCACAGGGAGTTGATAGATAAGCTTAGTAAAGAAATAATTGGAGAGCTCCTTGTTACCCTCAATCAACCAATAAACAAGAATTTGTTAGGTGCTAGGACTATTCAAGAAATTAATTGGTACACACACACACACACACACACACACACACACACACACACATGAAGTGAAATGAGCTTTGAAGGAAGCTATAGATTCTGAGTGGCAGAAGTGAGGAGAAAGGGCACGGAGATGGGATATGGAGTATATGTCAATCTAGGATGTGTGAAAGTGAATCACATTATGATAAGTCTGGTCATTGGGACCATATGAGCTATATCTTCAACTACTACAAAATGGGCAGATGTGACTGCTTAACTAGTACTAATGATATCTGAAAGACCATGGAGGATGGCAGAGATAACCAAAAGATTGAAGAAGAGCAAATATGACCCTATTTTTTTTAAAAAAGGGGTGGAGGGTAGAAAACAATTCATAAAATATTCCCTAGTGAGCTTGAGTTCAATTCCTGGGAAAATTCCAGAAGACTACTAAAGAGTTGATTAGTGAACCATTAGTAAAAGCAACAGCGATTATAAAGAGCTAGCATGACTTCTTCAAGGCCAGAATATGCCAGAGTAATTCATTCATTCATTCATTTATCTGTTTTTATTTTATTTATTTTAATTCATTTATTTCCTCTTTGACAGGGCTGCCAAATTGGCAACCTGGGGGAAGTCCTAGCCAGAGGTGGGGAACTTGTCCTATACTGTAGCAAAGCATGTGATGAAGTATCTAATACTATTCTTTTGGAATAGACAGAGGATTGGGGACTAGAGGATAATATACTTAGATTCAGAACTGGTCACTAATGGTTCTATGTCAACTTGGCAGGAGGTCTCCAGTGATGTGCCCCAGGGATGTGTGCTTGTTGGGAATGGTTTCCCAGAATAAGGTGAGTTCTCTGTCTTCCTAGAGTGTTGACTTTGTTTCTGGTTATCATAACCACATTGATACATGGGAATCATCCAGAAGAGGGTAACTGGGATGATAAAAATCCTTGAGTCCATGCTAGATGAGGCTAGATGGGCTTTGGGGAATGAGGATGTTTACCATGGAGAAGAGAAGACACCTGGGTGGAATCAGTAGCTGTGTTCAAGTATTTGAAAGACTGTGATGGGGAAAGGGAGATCAGACTTGTTCTGTTTGGCCCCAGAGGACATATCCAGGAGCAATGGGGAGGTTACAAAGGGGCATGTTTCAGTATGGTGTCAGAAAAATATCTCTAAAATGGGAGCTGTCCAACAGCGGGATGGGCTGCCTCAGGAGGTGGGGTTTCTCCCCAGCTGGAGGTCTTCAAGGAGAGTTTGCAAGACCACTTGACAGGTATGGATTATTTTAATTTTTTTCAACTAACCAGCAGTTATTTTCTCTCTTGTTTACCACCCCTCCCAACCTTAAAAAAAACCAAACAAAAACAAAACCCTTGCAACAAATACACATAGTCAAGCAAAACAAACCCCCACATTAGCCATGTTTGAAAATACATGCCTCATTGTCCACCCTGACTCATCACCTTTGGGTCAGGGTTGGGCAGCATGCTTCATAATCTGTCTTCTGGAATCACGGATCCTCATTGCACTGATCAGAATGAACAGGTACATTATAATGGGAATTCCTTTCATGTCGGGGCTGGACTAGATAGATAGCTGCTGAGGGCCTTCAAGCTATGAAATTCTGTGCTTTGGTGCTTTAAGGCTAGTAAAGGACTTTCCTCACAACAACTCTGAGAAGGAAGTAGGAGAATATTTTATTCCCATTTTATCGATGAGCGAAGTGAGACACAGAGAGGGCTGATCATCTGCCCAAGATCATACAGCCAGGGAATGTCAGAGCTAAGACACAAATTCTGACTCTTCGTCTATATTAGATTGTCTCTTCAAAATAAAAACTAGATGATGAAAGGTTTAGAGACTTACATGGATGGCAGATCTCTGATGGCTTGTTGCGGGAGAGAGATTGGGCTGGGGGCTCGGAAGGCAGGAATTCAAATGCTGAAATTTAGACAAGACACCTCTCAGTGCCCCAGTTAATGCTCTTAAGATTAGAAATTCCAGGAATGTTGTTCTGCATCTGGCCCTGACCTACCAATGAAATCACAGGTCCAGATGAGAAAGAGAAACAGACAGACAGAGACAGAGAGGACAGAGAAAGTGACAGAGACAGAGAGAGTGAGAAAGAGACAGAGGGGGGACAGGGAGAGAGGCAGAGAGAGCGACAGAGACAGATACACACACAGAGAAAGAGAAAGAGGGGGGACAGGAGAGAGAGAAACATAGAGATTGAGAAAGAGAGAGGGAGAGAGAGAGAGACAAAGGGGGAGAGAGAGAGGAAGATAGAGACAGAGATAGAGAGATAGCGAGAAAGAGAGAGACAGAGAGGAGAGACAGACAGAAGAGAGAGACAGAAAGGGAGACAGATACAGAGACACAGACAGGGACAGAGAGAGAAAGAGGGGAGTGGAGGAGAGGAAGAAAGATAGAGGGAGATATAGAGAGATAGAGGAGGAGAGGGAGAGAGACAGAGACAGAGAGAGAAAAGGGGGGAGAGCAAAGAGAGGCTAGAGATTGAGAGAGGGAGAGAGAGAGAGAAAGAGAAAGAGAGATGGGGTGAGAGGGAAAGAAGCAGAGAGACAGAGATAAAGAAAGAGAGAAGGGGGGAGAGAGAGAGAGAGAGAGAGAGAGAGAGAGAGAGAGAGAGAGAGACCTAAAAAGACAAAGAGGTGGGGCAAGAGAGAGAAGGATAGAGATTGAGTAAGAGAGATAGAAGGTGAGAAAGAGAGACGGGGGAGAGGGAGAGAGGTAGAGAGAGAAAGACCGAGAAAGGGTGGGGCAAGAGAGAGAGAGAGAGAGAGAGAGAGAGAGAGAGAGAGAGAGAAAATTGAGGGGAGAGACGGAGAAAAGCAGAGAGAAAGAGAAGAGAGAAAAAGAAAGAGTGGGGAGAGGGAGAAAGACAGAGAGAAAAAAGAGAGAGAGACACACATAGAGGTGGGGGGGGGAGAGAGACAGAGGGAGATAGAGAGAAAGAGAAACAGTGAGGGAGAGAGGAGACAGACACACACACAAAGACAGAGAGAGAGAGGGAAACAGTGAGAAAGACAGACAGAGAGGGAAGAGAGAAACAGAGTGAGAGACACACAGAGAAACAGAGTGAGAAAGAGAAGAGAGAGGAGGGAGGAAAAAGAGAGGGGGAAGAGAGGGAGACAAAGAAAGACAGAGAGAAAAGAGAGGAGAGAGAGATGGAGGGAGGGAGAGACAGAGAAAGACAGAGAGAGACACACAGAGAGACAAGAGAGAAACAGAGAGGGAGAGAGATAGAGAGAGACAGAGACAGAGACATACAGAGAGAGACAGAGAGAGGAGAGAGGGGGAAGGGGAGAGAAAAAAGAAAGAAAAAATATAGTAAAAGAAAGGAAGAAAAGGAAGGAGAGAGAAATAAAGAAAGGAAGGAAGAAAAGAAAGAAAAAGAAAGAAAGGATATAAAGAAATGTTAATATTTGTTCTGAACCTTTCAAGTTGATGCTGAGGAAAAAAATCTTTGTGTCCCACCATTAGGCGGTGGGTAGCCAAGGGTTAAGGGACAGCCACGGTATAAGCAAAGTCAATACCCTCCCATAGTTTGGCAAGCCTGGGGCGTGCTCATTCTCTGAGGAAATATAATTGAAAGCACAGATCATAATGGTAAAAGCAGAAATGGGCGGGGAAGCCCACAGTTGCTCTGCTTATGTTTTACAGAGTTGATATTTGTTTAAAAAATTGCAATAAAAGGTAGCTAGTCCAAAAGTAACCATTAACCACGTTTCTTGCATACTACCAGCAGCCCATTGAGAACAAATGGCCTTAATGATGCTCCCTCACCCCCCACCCCTACAGTACTCTTAGATGCCTCTTAAATTACTTGAGAGAGGCGATTATAATGGGCCAGTCTGGGTTTAGCCAGTCCTAAGGAGTGATGGCTGACCCAAGCCAGGCACAGGCCCAGGTTAATAGTAGAGAAAGAATGCTATGCTTCTGAGCAGTTTTCTCTGCCAGCTGGTACCAGTCACCTCTCTCCTTAAAGCAGGAGTTCTTAACCTGGGTCTGTGAACTTGAGTTTTAAATATTTGGATTACAAAGAACGGGATTTCAATCCAATTGGCTTCCTTTGTGATCCTGTGTATTTTATGCATTTAGAAACATTACTCTGAGAAGGGGTCCATGGGCTTCACCAGAGTACCCAAGGGGTCCAGGACCCAAAACAGGTTAAGATTTGGATAGAAGGGTTCATCTTATCAGGGCTGAGAAGGGAAAATAAGCCTGCTCAACCAGAATCCTGTGTGGGTCAGATCCTTGGGGATATCTCTTGTGTTTTTTAAATGAATTTAGAAGACTGAAGGAGGAATAAGGGAATTTAATATTCTCTTTTGATCCTGACAGCCTGCCCCCCTCAGAGGTAAAGGGGATAAAGCATCCCTTTTTAATTTTGTTTCATCATTTTGTTGTTCTTTTGGTTACCTCCTTTGCCTCAGTAATGGAAGGCCAAGGTGAGGAGGAGCTGGAAGTAGCTTTAGCACATCCAGCTCAGGAGGTAGGGCTAGCCACATACATTCATTCCTAATAGTGGTTGTTTGCTGGTGTGTAAGGGGAGGGGCTGGGTGAGGGGACATCTAGGACTTGTGTATATTCCAATCTGTCCTTTCCTTCTTATCCTCACTAGCTGTAGTGAGACTGCTAGGTGGAAGGGGGGCTTACAGGGGTATAGAACCTGGGGCCTTAAGGCCACGTGTGGCCCTCTACGTCCTTGGGTGTGGCCTTTGGACTGAGTCCAAGTCCTCCAGAACAAATCCTTTTATTAAGTGGATTTGTTCTGTGAAGTTTGGATTCAGGCAAAGGGCCACTTGAGGAGCTACAGGGCCGAACCTGAGGACCTAGAGGGCCACATGTGGCCTCAGGCTACAGGTTCCTCACCCCTGTAGAATGTTGGATTTGGGTTCAGGGAGACCTGAGGTCAAGACCTGCCTCAGTCACTTAACATCTGTCAGCCTCAGTTTCTTCATCTATAAAAGAGGATCATAATAGCACCTTTTTCATAAGATTGTTAATAGGATCAAATGAGACAATGAATGTTATGGTATTTGGCAAACCTTAAAGTGCTTTATAAATGCTAGTAGTATTGTATGACGTCGAGCAAGGACCTTCTCCTGTCTTAGCCTTAGCTTCTAGCTTTGTGTAAAGGTGAGCAGAATCCTCACCTCGCCTCTTTTGCCAGGGGTCGTAAGTAAAGTAATTAGTAGGCTAAAAAATTGTTTTCATCAACTTTAGAAGGGCTATGCAAATGCTAGGGAGCTGTGTTCTCATTCTGCGCTAAGGACTGGCCTTTACAAGTACACGCACACAACGTGTATCACCAGTCGCGGCTGGTTTTTGTTTTGTTTTATCTTTATATTTTCCACTCTCAATATTCATTCCCTCAATCTTCTAAAGCCAGAAATGCCTAATCATTCCCCCTTCTGGCCTATGGAAATCCACCGTGTATCAAAGGCTCCCTTCTCTGTCACCCCTCCCCCACTCAACTGAAAGGGCATCCTCTCTCTCTCCCTTCCCCCTCCACTCCCCCCTGTCTCTCCCTTTCCCCTCCAACACCGCCCCCTCTTTCTCTGTCTCTGTGTCTCTCTCTGACACACACACACACACACACACACACACACATACACATACACACACACACTCCTCCAGCCTTTTTTTTTTCTTAATAGATGCTTAATAAACCCTTTTCCCATTTGGAGTTCTTTGTGTCCATGTTTTCCCTCCCCCATTAGACTGTCAAACTCCAAGCAGGGATCAGGACGTTTTCATCTTTGTATGCCCCTGTGTAGCACTGGGCCTTTTTGCATATTGTAGGAGCTTAATAAACACCTGTCAAATGAATAATAACAGCTCCCATTTCTATAGCACTTACAGCTTTACAAACCCCTTCCTTATAGTTCCTGGGAAGTAGACAGTACAAGAGTTCTCATTCTCATTTTCAGACGAGAACTTGAGGCTCAGAAAAGGTTAAGTGGCTTGTCAAGGATCACACAGCTAATGTGACTGAACTCAGTTTCCAACCTTGGTCTTCTGACTTCACAGGGATAGGGATTCTTAACCTGGGGGTCTGTAAACGTATGTGTGTGTACACACACATACACATGCTATAGATTAAGACCAACTCTTGTGTATTATTTGTCCCCTTTGGGGGACAAATCCTTTTATCTATTCTGCAAAATTTGGATTCAGTCAAAAGGCTGCACTTAAGGATCTAGAAGGCCACATGTGGCCTCATGGCCACAGGTTCCCCACTAGATGGTCTCTGAGGGACCTTCCAGTTCTAGATCTAGGATCCTATATATGACCCTGGGCAAGTCACTAAACCTCTCTGGATCTCAGTTTCCTCCCTTGTAAAACACCGGGCTTGGATTTGACCCCCTAGTTGTAAATATAATCTTTTAAATGTACACGAGGACTCTCTTTACACTCTCTTCAAAACAGATCCATTTTATCCTGCAGATTTGTATAAGATTTAGTTCCTAATGTCTCTTTTGCTAATGTTGGCATATCTGGTTCAGTTCAACAGTAATTAATGATCACATCACTAATTAATCAATTAACACATGTATGGCACTATGGGAACAATTTCTTTGCTCCCAAGGAACTTATGGTAAACAGTGAGGCTATATGATCTGTGCTCAACAGTATTTTGAAATCAGCCCTGGGCAAGTCCCTTAGCTTCTCTGAATTTGTTTTCCTTTGTAAAACAGAGGCCATTTTGTCCCTCCCTGAGCTTTGCATCAAGACTGCGAGGATTCAAATGAGTTAAAGTATTGACAATGTAAATCCGCAAGTATTTACTAGAAAACTTTAAAAGAGCTCGATAGTCTTATTACCGTCATCATCATCATCATCATCATCATCATCTGTAGCTCTGAGCTTGGGGAAGGCTTGCTAGGCCCCTGGCTTGGCCATCAAGGAAGAATTAAAAGATTGCTCATCTCTGAGGGTCCAGAGTGGCTGTCTTACACAATAAAGGGACAGGCTTTGTTGAGCTCTCAGACAATCCTAGAGTCTGTGTACTCCACTTTCCTTCTTCCCTTCTCTCCCATAAATGTAGACAGTTTGTTTTTCACAAGGAGAAGTAAAGATGAACAGAGGGGGCAGATTTCAAAAGCTCTACTAAAAAAGAAGAAATTCCCAGGTGAGAGTTATCCCCAAATGTCCCTTACTGGATGTCCCCAAGTGAAGACTAGGATCATACAATGCCTAATTAATAAAGGGGGACAGATCTGTTCAGTTTTTTTTGGATTGGGTAACTCCCAATTTTATAATTTTTGATTCTTCAAATAATTTTTATTTCTAATTTACTTTATTATCATAATTCAAATTTATTTTAATCCCTTTGGGCAGCTATCAACCTCATCTAAAAAAGTGGTGATGGTTTTGTACAGCAAAGAATTCTAAAAGTTGTTGAAATTTTTGCGTTGTTGCAAATTCTTCCCTTTCCCTATCTGTAAATTGTAAATTTATTTTTACTATCACACTTCTATTATTCTTTCACTTATAAACCATTCTGTTTATACTATACTTATTATATTTTACCTTTTTCTTTTGTTTTTAAATCTTTCTTATTAATTAAACTGGGAGGCAGCCCAGGGATGGTTAATTGGCTTCAGAGCCAGGAAGCCTCCAAGTTCCAATGCTACTACCTCTGACATCGAGGCAGTGTGATCCTTGGCAAGTCACTTAACTCTTTTTGCTCTGGCACTCTCTAAGTCTTAAGAGGGGGTTCCCTTATCTAAGAGATAACTTATAAAAAATCACAGAGCCCAGTGTCAGGCCCTATCTCCTTTGATTACAGTAATCTTGGGCACTAGTCCTAAAATCAATCTTTTACAGTAATAAAAGTAATCTTTTACCTCCTCTTTACTAGGATAAAAGTAATCTAGAAACACAAGCTTAAACATAACTGGCCCTGGTTTGGATAGTCCATTTAAAAGGCTTCAACACACCATGCTTAGCTTTTTTTTTTTAATTTCACATTTGCATTTTTTTGTGCAACATCAAAGTTTTTTCATGTTTGCATACTTTTCCTTGCTGACACAGTTGCTCCCATTTTGTGATCCCTTGTGATGTTATCTTGCCTTTTTAAATTGGTGCTACGCCCGGAGCACTGGTACCTTATTTCTGGGCAGCTTCTTTAGCCTGGTGAGCCCGCAGGACTGCCATAGCTTCATGGATGTTGGAACGAAGAAATTCGGGAGACTCAAGCATGTGAAGAAGCTCTGAGTTGTCAATCTCCAATAGCATGCCCATGATTTTACCAGTCAGAGTAGGATCAAGGTCTTGAATGAATGGGAACAGCCGTTTGCCCAATATCTGCTTTTGCTCTTGAGGAAGGGCAGATGCTAGTATAGAAGCCATTAAAGTTTCTTGTCTTGGTATGTGTACCAGTGGCTGATGAGTCATCGTGGGAATAATTGGTGGTATACTAAGGGGTTGCTGAGGATGGTTGTGGATACCAGCAGCATATTTATACTGTGGAACTGCACGCACAGGAATAAATGTAGCTCCTGTGGGACACAGAGGTCCCAACAGCTGTGATGGGGAGGTAACCCTCAGAGTTGCCACCATTCTTGGAATCTGTGAAGTTGATCGCAGAGGACTGAAGGATGGTTGAGGAATTGTTGTGTGGATATCCCCTGTTATGGTCTGGTATGAGTGTGGTCTGATACTCTGAGCAGTCCAGTGAGGGTTTGATCTCAGCTGAGTAAGTTGGCTGGCAGAATAGTACCCTGCCCGGCTCTGGCTTTGTGGAAGAGGTGTCAAGATGTAACGGGAAGGAGCTACTGGCTGGTATCGACTGAGCATGGGGCTGGGCATAGATCTGATATGAGCTTTTCTCTGCATATATTGGTTTATAAGGTGAACATTGCGCTCCTCTTTCTCTTGGGCTAAAGCAACATACAATGGCTTACTTGCCACAAATCTACCATTCATTTCTGTGACTGCTTTGGCAGCTTCTTCTGGAGAGGAGAAACAGACAAAGCCAAATCCTTTGCTGTGGCCATTCTCCATCATAATCTTAGCACTAGTGATTGTTCCGAAAAATGAAAACTCTTTTCTTAGACGTTGATCATCAATGTCATCGTCAAGGTTTTTTACATACAGATTAACATCCCGGTATTTGCTAATTCTATCACGCTTCATTTGTTCAAAACGGCGCTTGATTTCCATCTGTCTCTCTCCTTTTTTCTGAGCTCGGCCAACATAAATCTGCTTTCCATTGAGCTCTTTGCCATTCATGTCCTCTACAGCTCTCTGGGCATCGACATGTCTCTGAAAACTCACGAATCCAAAACCTCGGGATCTTCCACAATCATCGGTCATCACTTTTACACTCAAAGCAGGTCCAAACTTTCCAAATAGTTCAGTAAGCCTGTCATCATCCATGTCCTTTCCAAAATTCTTGATGTAAACATTGGTGAAGTCTCTGGCTTTAGCTCCCAGTTCAGATTCTCTGTCTTTACGGGATTTAAAGTGTTCAACAAACACTTTGAGATCATTCAGAAGCATCCCATTCATCTTCTCAATAGCTCTTTCAGCAGACTCTTGGGTTTCAAAGTGGACAAAGCCATAGCCCTTGGAGCCATTATCATCACTGACCACCTTGCAGGAGAGGATGCTGCCAAAGGTGGAGAAAGCTTCGTACAGGGCCTTGTTATCGACGGACTTCTCAAGATTTTTGATGAAAATGTTACCCACACCACTTTTACGCAGGGAGGGGTCACGCTGGGACCACATGATGCGGACAGGCTTACCTTTGATCACGTCTAAATTCATGGTGTCCAGCGCCCGCTCTGCATCCGCAGGCTGCTGAAAGTTCACGTAGGCATAGCCCAGGGAGCGGCGGGTGATCGTATCCCGGCACACGCGGATAGACAGGATGGGACCAGCTGAGCTGAACTTCTCGTACAGCATGGCTTCTGTCACATCCTGGTGGAGGTCGCCCACATAGAGCGATGCCATTGGGTAGCTGGGACCATTCGAGACGCTTTGCACACGTGAGATCCCAGGAGGTCCGAGGGCACAGAGGGTCAGGTCGATCCCCAACACCCCACCCCTGCCCACTCTGGCGCCCACCTTCTGGGGAAGATAGGCAGCCATCTGGCCACCGGGGAAGGGCAAGGAAGGAAGAGGGGCTACCCGGAAGTCTCCGCTGTGTCCACGGCGCCGTCGTCTGCGCCGACGCAGTCTTCGGCGACTGGCTCTGGGGCCCTCTTCTGGAGAGTCTGAGGCTTCGGATGCTGAAGAGGGAGAGGTGAGGATGGGGCTCGAGGAGGGACGAAGGTCCGGAGCTGTGGCAGACATGACTGCTGTCACCGAGTTCGGCGCTGAGAGAGGCAGTGGCGGCCTCTGGGCCGTTGGGCTACTGGGCGGGAGGGAATGTGCCAAGGGCGGGGAGGGCTGGAGCAGGGAAGGAGCTGTTGCTATGGACAGGCCCGAGATTGGAAAGACGCCAGGAGCCCAGGGCGGGGCTTAATAAGGGGGCCAGAGGGGAGCGTGTCATAAAGAGGGGAGAGGTCTACGTCACAGAGGCCTTGGCTTGTGATGCCGAGACTGCGAAGCGTCGCCGACTGGCAACAGGCTAGTTCGCCCTCCGTTGGAGCTCCCAAAGGTTTGATTAGTGTGTCTGTGCCTTCCCTCTGTTGGCTTATGTTCTCTGTGTTAAGACCCTAACAGGACTGGGGAGCCTGCGGCCTCCAGGCCACATGTAGCCTTCTAGGGCCTGGGCTCGGGCCTTTGGGGGAGTGCGAGTTTGACAGAAGCAATTTGATTATGTGATTGTGTGTGTGTGTGTGTGTGTGTGTGTGTGTGTGTGTGTGTGCGCGCGCGCGTGCTGCTCATTGGTTTCAATATGAATTTCCTTGATTATTAGTGAGGTTGGACATTTTCTCCAAGTTAACATTTTGTGTAGCTTTTTTGAAAAATATCTTTTTGTCTCCTTTGATCATTTATTGTGTACCAAGTGTTACTGTGACTTTACCAGTTCTTTTAGATTTCAAATTATCTGTCACATTTGCCATTTATTTTCCTCAATCTTTCTTTCTTTTAATTATCTTGTTTGTTTTACTGCCATTTCTTCTTTAATATAGTCAAATACATCTGTCTTATCCCATATAATTAATGCTGTTTGTTTAATAGAAAAAAACTCCTTTTCACAATTGAGATAAGATACATGATTCCATTCCCCCCCCCCCCGTCTTTTTAATGGTTATATT
>CM053582.1:16328330-16361656 GCA_028627135.1 Pseudochirops cupreus
GTCTTTTTTTGATCATGGCTTTCAGGTAGTCCAATAATTTTCAAGTTATCTCTCCTGGATCCATTTTCCAGGTCAGTGGTTTTTCCAATGAGTTATTTCACATTGCCTTCTATTTTTTCATTTGTTTGGATCTGTTTAATAGTATCTTGATTTCTCATAAAGTCATTTGCTTCCATTTGCTCCACTCTAATTCTGAAGGACTTATTCTCTTCAGTGAACTTTTGAAATTCTTTTTCCATCTGGCAAATTCGACTTTTGAAGGCACTCTTCTCCTCACTGGCTTTTTGGGCCTCTTTTGCCATTTGAATTAGTCTATTTTTTAAGGTGTTATTTTCTTCTGTCAGGTTGTTGACTCTCTTCTCATGATTTTCTTGCATGATTCTCATTTTTCTTCCCAATTTTTCCTCCATTTCTCTTACTTTGATTTTCAAAATCCATTTTGAGCTCCTCCATGGCCTCATATTTTTCTTGCTGGAGTTCTGACTTCGTTGTCTTCCTGCCATTCCATACTTTGATCCTTTTTGTCCCCAAAAAAAGGAATCTAAAGTTGAATGGCTGTTCTTGCTTTGCTTCCTTTGCCTGCTCATGTTGTCACTCAATTATTTGACTTTCGAGCTCTACTTTTGAGTAGAACTCTGCTTCCAGATGGGAGAGTTTTGCCCCCAATTGCTGGGGTTTTCACAGCTGCCAGAATTATTAGGAAGATGCTGTCTCTACAGCCCCCACCAGCTCTGGCTCACTGCTCACACATTTCAGGACCACCACCCAAGACTGCAATCCGGATCCCGGCAGGTTAAAGCAAGAGTGCTTACCCTCTGAATGTTTGCTTGGCCCCCCCTATGATCTGCAGGCCTGGAGCTCTGAAGCAGCCATGTGGAGGCAGCTGCATGGCTACTTATCACTCCAGGAGTAGAGGCCAGACTGTGCCTCTGCCCCCCCCCACCCAGTTCCAACAGAGTTCCACTGACCTTTTAATTTGTCCTTGGCATTTATGGGTTGATATTTCTGGAGACCACCACAGCTGCTGGTGATGGACTCTCCTGGAGTCCACTCTAGCTGCTGCTGCTTGGGGCCACCCTTGGGCTAAAACCACGGGCTTATGTGGGGCTGGGCTCAGCTCCCAGCATGCTGCAATGGACCCTTCCTGCTGGCCTGCTGGGTTGCCTTCAGCGGGAGATTTGTTTCTCTCTGTCACTTTGTGGGTTCTGTAGCTCTAAAATTTGTTTAGAGTCATATTTTATAGATTTTTGAGGTGGTTACGGGGGAAACACACATAGGTTTCCTGCTTCTATGCCCTATTTAAAATTTCTGCATCAATATTCATTAACATTATTGTCATAGAGTTCTCTTTTTTTGGCTTTATACTTTACTGGCTCAGGTTACTAATATTATATTTGTCTCACTTAAGGAGTTTAGTAACATTTTTTCTTTCTAAATTTGCAGAATAATTTGTATAGTATTTCTACTAACTATTCTTAAAACAATTGATTAAGTTGATCTGTAAATATGTATACACTGGGGGAGGGGTTTATCTTCTCTGGCACCTTTATTTATTTGTTCAATATCATTTTCTTAGATTGGATTAAGATCTCTATTTCTGGTTCTGTTAATTTGAACAGTTTGTATTTTTGTCATTAATCCTCCATATCTTTTCAATTCTTTTGTTAGAATATAATTATATGTATGAGGTACTAAGAGTTTTTAAAATTTCTTCTTTCACCCTGTAATTTTTTATTTTGATAATTTCATTTTTCTCATTCTTTTCAATGCTAACACTGAAACATTTATCGATTTTGTTAGTCTTTTCAAAGGACCATCTCTTAGTTTTGTTTAAGTCTATCATCTTGTTTTCCATCACATCTATTTTTACTCTAATTTTCAAGATTGGGGCTTTTTTTTCTTTTTGGAGGGGGGAAGGTGAGGGTAATTGGAGTTAAGTGACTTGCCCAAGGTCACACGGCTAATAAATGTTAAGTGTCTGAGGTCGGATTTGAATTCAGGTCCTCCTAACTCCAGGGTTGGTGCTCTATTCACTCCGCCACCTAGCCACCCCAATTAGGGCTTTTTTTCATTGTTATTTTTCTAATTTTAAAATTTCACATTCAGGTAATCTCTTTTTTTTTCTATTTTGTTATGGCATGTTTCAAATATAACATTTTTTTCTCTGAGGATTATTTTAGCTATATCCTAGAAATTATCATACGTTATCTAATTATCATTCTCACTCACAGTTACCAATTATTTCTGTGCTTTGTTCAGTAACTCATGCATTATTCAGGATGTCATTGTTTCCATTTTGGTCTGTATCTTTTGCTTATGTTCCCTGTATTAATTACTATTTTTATTACATTATTGTCTACAAAGGATGTGTTCAATATTTTTGCATTTTTAAAACATTTATTTGTAATTTCTTCGTGCCCTAGCAAGTGATCTATTTTTTGTAAATTTACTACATGGTAACAACAAGAAGAAGAAGAAAATCTTATTCTGGGATATATATATATATATATATATATATATATATGTGTGTGTGTGTGTGTGTGTGTGTGTGTGTGTGTGTGTGAGTGTATATGTATATATATATATATATATTAATGCTTAAACTCTAATTCCTCTACCATTTTGTTCAGTTCTATAATTTCTTTTTTTAAATCTCTTTGTGAATTTGTCCAGCTCTGATCTAGGAATATTATTATGCAATTTATACTCTTGGTGGAACTTAATTACTTTTTCCTCTGGTTCACCATCTAGGATGCCTTTAAGCATAATCTGCCTTTCCTGTTTATCTCTCCTAGTATTATGACTTTTATATTTGTTTTATCTGAAAGCATAATTGTGGGTATTGCTTTTTTGTAATCACCTGACCTATGGTGAGTTTGGTTCCAGCTTCTCATTTTCATTCTCTACAACTTTATTTTTACAGGTATTTTTGGTGCATAGCATTTTATTAGATATTGTTTTCTTATCCATTTTTCTGTTCTCTCATTTTATTGGATTGATTCATTCATTCACATTTGAAATAATTACTAGACTTGGTGCCTGGTCAGGAATCAGAAAAACTCAAGTTCAAATATAGCCTCAGATCCTTACTAGCTGTGTGACTCTGGGCAAGTTGCTTAACCACTCTCTGCCTAATTTTCCTCTTCTGCAAAATAGGGGTAAGAATAGCACCTACCTCTCATATGGATGTGAGAATCCAGTGAGATGTTCATTGTAAAGCACCTAGCACACTGTCTGGCACACAGTAAGCGCTATAGAAATGGTGGTGGTGGTGGTGGTAGTTAGTGGTAATGGTGTTTTTCTCTATTATTTCTTTTGTATTGATTTTTATTTCCTTCTTAAATAAGTTCTTTGTCCCTATGATTAATTTTGCTTCTACTCTTTTGATGCTAATCTTTTCTCAGAGGCTCTTTCCTTCCCTATTCCCATCCTCTGCTCTACTATTTGAATTTATTTAAATTGTTCAGTACTTTTTATTCATTAATGTATTTTCCCACTGCTTTTGAATTTTCTCTTTTCTCGTCCAGGTAAGCATATATTCCACCCTCCCCTTCAACCTCTTATTTCATGTAACTTTATTTTGTCACACCCATTTCCTAGGAAGTTTTCCTTTTGTTCTTTCCATCATTTCTCTTTAAGTTTATTTGGGATTTTGTTTTTTCACATTATTTATATAACCCTATTTGTTCCTCCTTTATTTCGTGTTCCTTGTTAGGGAAAAGCTTCTAAGGGCAGCTAGATGGCACTGCATTGAATAGAGTGCTGTGTCTATAGTCAGGAAGACTCCTCTTCCTGAGTTCATATTGGCCTTAGAAATTTACTAGCTGTGTGATCCTCAGCAAGTCACTTTACCCACTTTGCCTCAGTTTCCTCACCTGTAAAATAAGCAGGAGAAGGAAACAGCCAACCACTCTAATATCTTTGCCAAGGAGACGCCAAATAGGGCCATAAAGAGTTGGTCAAGACTGAACAACAACAAAGCTTCTAAAGTACCAATATGGGACCCTCCACAACCATTGTTTTTAGCCTATTCTCCCACAATTTCTACTCTTCTTAAGGGCCTAAAGAAGTGGTATCAAACATGTAGAAACTGATTCCCATTACTGAATTTGAACAGAGAAAGCCATGAATTAACATTATCTATTTTGTATTCTACTCTTAATTATTTTGTTAAACATTTCCCAATTACATTTTAATCTGGTTCTCTCTGTACTACCCCAGCCTAAACATCTCTGATGTGAAGGAATTATTATCCCTTTACTGTTCACCTATAAACTTAAACTCCTTCACTTCCTCTCCCATTACCACCCCTCTATTCATTCTTAAAACTTCCTACTACATTATCCCTTCCCACAAAATACACTGATTTAGTCCCTGAGTCATTAATTCAACACTTTTTCCTCCTCTAGATTCAATAAATTTACATCGAATTTTTAGCTCATTAGGCCCTTTTCTTCACTTGATGATCCCTCTTTGTTCTCATTCTATGTGTGTGTGTATGTGTGTCTGTCTGTTTGTCTCTCCATCTCTCTCTCCCTCTCCCCATCTTCTCTTTCTCTCCTCCCCTCCTCTCTTCCCCCAATAGCATATAGACAGCAGAGATTGGCTTGAGATCTTTTTTCTTGATGTTTGTACTTGATTCTGTTACTGTCAAATGATTCTCTTTTCAGAAATATAAGTATCATTTTTCTTGATTATTAGGCTTATGTTTGTGGGATATGTTATTTTGGCTTACATATCAGGTGCCTTTGTTTTCTGGAATATATTATTTCAGTGACTTCTCTGATTTTTCATGAATGCAAAACAATCCTTCAATATTTGGATTACCTTTCCTTCATATTTTAAGGTCTTTATCACAACTGTTTGTAAAATTTTGTTACTGAAATTGTGAAATTTGAGCACTTTGAAATTTGAAGATTTTTACTGATGATCATATGTGAATTTTCTCAGTCGGTGCCTTTGCTCTCCATAGTCAAAACTTCTGAATTTTTTTGTCTCCCCACAATCCTCATGTCCCATTTAAAAAAGGGAAGAGAAAAGAAAAACAAAACCCTTGTAGCAAGTGTGCAGAGTCAAGCAAAACAAATCCCTACTTTGGCGTGTCCAAACAACAGAGGTGTGAAACAATTTTCTTGCAATATATGGTATTCCCCTTTTTAAATTTGTAATGTTCTTCCAGGATACCAGCGATCCCTAAATTATTTCTTTGCCTCTCTTTAAGGTCAAATTGCTTTGACTTATATCACATTTATGTGCACCTTACCTTTGTTGTCTTTGCTTCTCTTCTGCAATATTTTCTTCCACTCCACTATTTTTGTGTTTCAAATCTGTTATTTTCTCTCTCTGTGCTTCTATTTCTTTGAAGATATTCTCCATTGTCTGTTCACTTTTTCCTCACCTGCGATTTCTGTTTTTAATTTCTATATTCAGGGCTCTGATTGCCAACCTGAAGCTATGCCTAATTTCTTCTTTTAAAAATATTATTTCTCTCTTGAACTATTCTGGATTTGCTTTGTTTAGCTGTTGTATGATTTCTTACTTGCTGTATCCAGCAGCCTTTTCTCAAACCCCATTGTCTTTGGCCTCTCTGCAGCCTTTGACACTGTCAATTACCTTTTCCTCCTTCATACTCTCTCCTCTCTAGGTTTTCTGGACACCACTCCCACTTGGTTCTCCTCCTACCTATCTGACCTCTCCTTCTCAGTCTCCTTTGCTGAATCCTCATCCAGTAATTATGTTTCCTTCATGGTTTTGTCCTAGGCCCTCTTCTCCCTCTATATTAATTCCCTTGGTAATCTCATCTCTTCTCCATGGCCAAGTTTGGTCATTATAATTCCATATGGCATTTGGTATGGGGTTTTTGTTTCCCCCATTTACATTGTTATAATTGTATAACACTGTTTTCCTGGTTCTGCTTACTCTACAGTTCAGATAAATCTCATGTTTCTCTGAATTTTTGCTCTTCATTGTTTCATACGTCACTGCTAACATTTCATTACACTCACATACCACAATTTTTAGTAATTGTCTATTTAAGGGGAATCTACTTTATTTCGAAGTTCTATCTTACAAGAAAAAAATCTGTTATGAATGTTTTGGTGTATATGGGATATTCCTTTCTGTCTTTAATCTCCTTGAATGTACATGCCCTCGTAGTGGAATCTCTGGGTATGAACATTTTAATCACTTCTTTGGCATAATTGCAAATTGCTTTCTAAAATGGATGAACCATTTCATAGCTCTCTGAGCAACATATATTTATGCTTTTCTATACATAGTCTTGCTATCACTGATTATTCCCATCTTTTATCATCTTGCATGAGTAGAGGGTAAAACCTCAAAGTTCTTTTGATCTGCATTTCTCTCATTATTAGTGATTTTGGAACAGTCTTTTAAATGGTTAAGAGTTTGCCATTCTTCCTTTAAGAAATGTTTTTTTCTTATCCTTTATCAATCAGAAATTATCTCTTGATCTTATATATTTCTATTAGTTACCTATGTATTTTGAATATCAGACTCTCATCAGAGAAATTTGATTTTTCCCAACTGGCTTCGTCCCCTTCTTATCCTAGCTGTACTGATTTTATTCATATAAAAGCCTTTCAGTTTCATGTAATTAATCTTTTGTGATCACTACTATCCCATATTTAATTAAGAACTTTCCCCCAAGCCAAACTATAAAAGGTATCTGATTGTGTTTGCTTCTAATTTTTCAATGGCATGACATTCAGTATTCAAATCATGTATCCATTTTAAACTTCTTGTGGTAGATGGTATCAGATGTTGGTCTAAACCTAATTTCTACCAAAGTGTTTTGCAATTTTCCCAGTAGTTCTTGACAAAATTAGCTCTTCCACACATAATTTATATTTTCATATGTATAATCACTGAGTTGACCTCACTTATTTCTAATTCTTCCTTATCTAATTTGTTCCACTGACCTTCTTTTCTGTTTTGTAACTAGGCCCCAAATCTCGATTACTGCTTTGTGATATAATGTGAAGTCAAGAAGTACTATTCCCCTCTTTTATCCCTATATTTTAAAACTACTATTTTTCTTGAGATTCTAGACCAGTTGCTTGTTCCTTCAAATGAATTTGGTTATTATTATTTTGTCTAGCTCTATAAAGTAATCCCTTGGTAGTTTGGTAGAGCACTAAACCTGTTCATTAGTTTAGATAGCATCATTTTTTATGGCATTAGCATAACCCAACCTTGAGCCATGTGCCCCTCTCCAATGGTTTGTCATTCTTTAAAGCACATTTTATAGTTGTGTTTATATAAATCTTGAGCATCTTAGTAGATTCACTCCCATATAATCTACATATTTCATAATTAATTTGAAAGTTACTGCCCTTACTGTATTTTCTCTGAGTTTGGTTATTGTTATCTAGAAATGTTGATTTTCATGTATTTATTTCATATATTGGCAACATACTGAAGCTAATAATTGAAACACTTAGTTTCTTTTCTAATTCTCTGAGATTTTCCCAATAATTCATCACATCATCAGCAAATAGGGGTCATTTTTTTAATCTCCTTGCTCATGTTTACACCTTTAATTTCTTCCTCTTTTCTCATTGCTATCAATAACATTTCTAAAACTATGTCAAATAACTGGAAAGGGGACATCCTTGCATCACTCCTGTGCTTCTCCATTGCGTACAATGCTAGCTTTTTGTTTTATATAGACATACCTGTTTTTCCCCCTGGACCTGTGATTTGACTGGTCCAGTGAATTCCGTCTGAGAAAATCTCTTATTCCAATGTAGATTGGCAACTTCTCTACTACTTAGTCTTAGAAAGGTGTTTGGAGCACTTGCCTGGTTTTGCACACTCAAAATGTGTCAGAGGTGGGATTCCAATCCAGAGTCTTCCTGACTCTGTAGCTAGCCCACTGTCCAATATACAACACTGCCTTATATATGTTATTTTCTCTTAGGCTATTTTCATCTTTAAATGGCCATTCTATGCCTTTCCTTGGTAAGGTTTCCAGCATAAATGAATGTTGTATAAATCCAATTGGGTTACAGTGAATAGTTTTTTACGTATTTTTGCTGTTTTTTACTAAGATTTCATTTAAATGTTTTATATCAGCATTCATAAGTGATATTAGTCTATAGTTCTCTTTTTCTTTACTATTCCCTAGTTTCAGCATTATACTTGCCCCAACACCGTGGTTTGTTAAAGTATTTTCTTTTCTACTTTCTGAGACTACTATGTTTAGTGTAGATTTTAATTGCCTTTTAAACATTTTATTGTATTCACCTATAAATCTAAATGGACCAAGATTTTTTTTCTTTCCTAGTTCCTTTATGTCTAGTTCCCTTTGATTTTCAGAGTTTGAATTATTTAAGACGTCTCATTCTTGTTCTGTAAACTTGTGTATTTTTTATTTGTGTAATTTATCCTCCCTCTCTTTTTAATTCAGACTTAAATGCTGGCACTTGATTGTGGGATAGAAAGGTTCTGATCATAATTCTTTTTATTTTTCTCTGTTGTGATTTTACCTTGTTCACTTTATATTTGAGTCATTTGATTTTTCATTATTCTTCTTTGTGACCAGGTTAGCTAAAAACTTATCAAATTTGTTAGTATTTTCTAAGGACTGGATTTTAATATTGTTCATCAGTTCTATGGTCTTTTGGTTTCTGTTATCACCTTCTTTCATTTTTCATAGCTGCTCTCTTTTATGCTAATTCTGAATTTTTGTTTTTCAAATTGTTCAAATTTATTTTCTTTTTGCATTGTCTGATGACATGATCACAATTCTCCCCTCTTAGGATCACCTTATGCTTAGTAAACTTTGTTCTAGCCTCTCATTTTCATTCCATATGTGTGTTTCTTTTGTGATTTGTTAATTGCATAGAGCATATTGTTGGGTTTTGTTTTCTTAGTCATTTTGTGCCAATCTCCTTTTGTTGGATGGTTTAATTCATTCACATTTCAAATTATTATGGTTCAATTGATGTAGACCTCCATTTATTTATTTCCTATTTCTTTTTCTCCCCTTCCTCTTTTAAGTCAGTACTTTAGGTCCCTACAATTAGTTTTGATTATGATACTTTCATCCTAGTCCATTCTCACAGACTCTTGCTTCTTGGCTCCCATTCAATTCACCCATTCTATTGCAAGTTCTTTGAATCTAATCTATCCCTTCATTTCTTGCCATCTTTGGTCCCTTTCCTACCCCAGACAAGTTAAGTAAGTGATTCAAAATCTTTTCTCCACTCATTCCCTCCAATCTCTTTTTTAAAATAATTCTGTCCTGCTTTGTCTTCTTCCTCATTCTTCTTATCTTCCAGCTTATTCTGACTTTTATTCTCAGAATCTTACTTATTCCTTTTTTCCGTTCTGTGTTCCCCATAAGGAGAAAGCTTCTAAAGTATCAGGTTTGAGCCCCCTCCTCTATCTAATTTCTGCCTTTGTAGATTTTACTCCTTCCTTCCTCTCTTCTGCCTTGCTCTTAGAAATTTCTATGTTATTAACGTGGTGGATATTACCCCTTCCTCCTTTTTTTGCTGTTATGCCTCACTCTTAAAAACAATAATTCATAAGGGAAACAATCTTTTAGGGATATGTTGTGTGGTAGCAATCCCTTTGAGTCCTTAATGAGGAGATCTGGTCCTTTCCCTTAATCTTAAGGCACAATCAGTTTCCATTCCTAAGGCTATGTTAGCCTAGCTTCTGGCACTGTATTTGGGGACTCCTATATCCTCTCTCCTAGGATGGGAGGCTGTCCAGAGAGGTGCAGCCTGTTCACAAAGAAGGTCTTCCAAAGGCTAAATGTGCCCAAATGAAGCTTATTATAAGCCATCTATTTCTCACAACAAATGTACATCTCTTCTCCCAAGGAAACATTCTTTACTTACACCTTTTCTTTCATCCTTCTAATGTAAGATACCTCCTTCCTCCTCCTCCTCCTCCCCTCAATTGCTTTTATCATCTTCTCCTCTAGGCCCTCTCAGAACACTTGTGTAGTGGACACACCATGGACAGAGGTGAAGGTCACATGTTTCTTAGGGCTATGGGTAAAGCTAATGCTGTTCAGGGTTGGCGTGCATTAGGAAGACTCAGTGTAGGAACAAATGTTCCAAACACAAGTCCTGGATTCAAAGGTAAGTGCAACACCAATGTTAAGATCAAGGAGAGAAAGAGAGTGCCACACAGCAGATGTGCTTTATGACATGTGGGCCACTTTGGAGGCAGAAAATAGAAATCGATTAGGAATAAAAGCAAGTACACAGGGATAAGGAGGGTGTGTACCAATGTTGTGCCATCCCAAAGACTACAATCAAGAACACAAAAACACTCCACAAGCCAGGTAAGAATAAATGATATCCCCAGAGAAGTATTAAGGGCTCAGAGACTCAAATCCATAGCTCTGAAAGATTCTTCACAAGCCAGGTAAGAACAGATGGCTTCCCGAGAGAAGTATTTGGGGCTCAGAGTAAACACAGAATTTCAGGACAAAAGTGAATGTGGGCTCAAAATGAAGAGAGAGAGCTAACATGTGGTATGCTTGGCTTGCTAGGACATCCATCTGCCATGCAGTCTGTCCCATCCCTGGGGAATTGTCTACTGTCTGCATTACAGCTACTGTAGGCTGAGGCCTCATTACAACAACTCCATTGACCCAACTTCTGCCTTCTAGGAGCACATTGTTAGCTATGACAGTAGTGTGATATGTAGAGGACATCAAGAGTGGGAAAGACTGAGTCTGTGAGAGATAGCATTGACACCATGTCCAATTTGAGAGCATTTGTGTATTTGGAGGGGGAAGAGGTGACAGTGGCCACTACAGGCAAGCTCAGAGATAGATGACATGTCATAGCAGCAAGGATAAGGAGGGGTAAGGTACAGAACAGATGTGCATGCAGGGCTTCTCAAAGTATTTCCACTAGCGAGCCCTTCAGCACTTCTTAAACTGAAATTGAAGGAAAGAATGGTATTAAAAGGAGATGAGTATTGGGGCTGAGAATAAATACAGGGGTGTGTGTGTGTGTGTGTGTGTGTGTGTGTATGTGTGTCCTAATACTGGTGAGTCCAGGTGAGTACCATGGTGGAGGGTGCATATCACTTAGGTGCAAGGCTGATGTCTATTACTTCCCACAATGACTATGGATATGATGAAAGAATGGGTATTAATCAGTCCACGAGGATGTATTAAGGGTCTACTCTGTGTCAGACATTGAAATGCAAGGACCCAAAACCAACCAACCAAACCCCAAACATTCCCTGCCCTCAAGAAATTTATATTCTATGGGGCAAGACAGTGAAGGGAAGGCAGTAATGATAGTTGAAACAGCAGGAATCTGGCTTCACTTAGAAGAGGGTGCCTGGGCTGGGTCTTCAAGGAAAACCAGGTTTCTTAGAGGTCACAGTGAAGAGGAAGCACATTCTAAGCATGGAGGACTGTGCAAAGACAGACAGAGAAGATGGAAGAACATCAAGAAAGGCAGTTTGAGGGGCAGCTAGGTGGCACTGCAGTGAATAGAGCACTGACCCAGAAGTCAGGAGGACGTGAGTTCAAATTTGACCTTAGACACTTACCACTTACTAGCTGTGTGACCTTGGGCAAGTCATTTAACCTCAATTGCCCTGCCTTGTCCCTTCCAAAAAGAAAAAAAAAGGCAGTTTGACTAGACCTGAGAGTACAGAAAGGGAGGAATGTATATCAAACCCTGTAAAGTAATTTGTAGTTAGGCTGTGAGGAGTTTTAAATGCCAAATGCAGTGTTGGTTGTATTGAATCCTAAAGTAATAGAAAGCCATTGAGTTTTATGGCTGAAGGGAGTGATGTGGTCAGACTTGTGTTTTGAGAATGTTACTCTGATAGCATAGATGGAGGAAACACAAAGCAGACAGACCAGCTGAGAGGCAATTGCAATAATCTAACTGAGAGGCAATGACCTAGGTGAGAGACTGTGCAAGTGGACAGTAGGGAATGGATGGCAGAGATGTTAACAAGGTCGAAATGATTTTATTTGAAAGGTGATTGGATACATGGGGAGAGGGGAGAATGAGTCAAGGATGACTCTTGAAGGTTTGAGCCTAGGAAACCAGAAAGATGGTTATATTCTCTGCAAAAATAGGGAAGCTAGGAAAGGGGCATACTGGGCAGCTAGGTGGCACCATAGGGAATAGAGCACTGGTCTGGGAGTTAGGAAAACTTGAATTCCAATTCCACCTCAGACACTTAATAGCTGTGTGACACTGGGCAAGTCACTTAGCCCTGTTTACCTCAGTTCCTCATCTGTAAAATGAGCTGGAGAAGGAGATAACAAACCACTCCAGTATCTCAGTCAAGAAAACAGTAAAATGGGGTCATGAAGAGTTGGACATGACTGAATAACAACAAGGAAGGGAACATAGGTTAGGGCAGGGGAACAGATTGCCTTTTGAACATATAAGTCCAGCACTGAGCCTCTTTGCCTCTCCTCCAGAGATACTATAGGATGTGTACAAGAGTGATGCTGCCCCAAAGACTAATCAAGTACAGAAAGACTGTCCACGACCTAAATTAGGAGGTAAGATTTTTCTCTAATAAGATACATCGGCAGAATTTTTTCTCAGTATAAGAGCATTAAATGGCACTGTGCTAAAGACTCAATGCTTCTCGCCCTCCACAGACACGGGAGCCAATGGCACATGAAGACTCAGAACAAATCTGGGAGGAACACTGGAGGAACATCCAATACAGTAGCTACCTAGAGCTGCCTTGTGTCATCTTGGGATGTCATCTTGGGACATGCTAATTCCTTTAATAAACCTTATGGCTGAAATACATCAGTGATCCATTGGGCTCTGCTTTTCATGGGTGCATATGAAGGCTGATGATCCTGAAGACTTTTATCACTGTGATAACCCACCTTAAGGAGAAGGAAGGAAAGGAGAGGAGGAGCTGAGTTGCCCAACTGGAACTGTCCAACTGGGTCGCCATTAGGGTAGCTCACAGTACTCAAAACATGCTCACCCAGGCCAAGTTTCTCAGGAGTAAGAGAAACTCCATTGCTATAGCCCAGGATGACAGAGTATCCTATTCCATTTTTGATTCAGATTGCCTGAAGCTAGATGTAAGACCCAGCTGTGAACACATTTCTTCCTGCTTTCTTCAGTCAGCCATTCTCCCCTCCTGTCCTCTCCCCCAGCTAATCTGTTCTCTTCATTCATGGGTTAAACAAATAGCTAAACCCATTTAAGCTGCCATTAATGGGGATATAGATACAAATTGCTAGTGGTCCTTGTCCTTATGGGACTTCTGGTCTAGAAGGGGAAATGAGATAGGAAGATATATCACTATTGATACAAAGTAAAAAGTGAGCATTGCCCTCAGAGAGCGCTGTGGGGTGTTAGAGATGGAAAGGCTTGCCTCTGTCACAATTTATAACCTTGTGCAAGTAATTTCCCCTCCCTGGATCTCCCAATCACCTCCAGGATACAATACAAAGGCTTCCAGTGTCTCCCCTGTTCGGACCATATGCTCATTGAGAGCAGGGACTAGTTGGGTTTTTTTCCCCTTTTCTTTCTCAGAGTTTAGCAGCATGCCTGGCACATAGTAGGTGCTTAATAAATGCTTCTTATCTTCTAGCACTGACTTTCTGGGGTCTAAGACCTTTAGGTCTGACATTCTGAATTCTCTGTTCTTAGGAACCTTCTAGCACTGACTTTCTGGGGTCTAAGACCTTTAGGTCTGACATTCTGAATTCTCTGTTCTAAGGAACCTTCTAACACTGACAGTCTCTGACCTAAGGAGCCTCTCTTCCAGCTCTGCCAATATATCGTCTACTTTCCTATGTCCCTTCAAGCTTCAACATGCAATGTTCAAAAGTCCCTTTTGTCTTTATGATAGACATTAAGTGCCAGGTCTGAAGTCAGGAAAACTCATCTTGGTGAGTTCAAATCTGGCATCAGACACTTCCTAGCTGTGTGACCCTGGGCTTAATCCCTTGTGCCTCAATTTCCTCATCCGTAAAATGAGCTGAAGAAGGAAATGGCAAACTACTCTAGTATCTTTGCCAAGAAATCCCCAAATGAGGTCACAGAGAGTCAGACATGACTGAAAAATGACTGAATGACAAGTACCGCATATGAGCATAGATTTAGGACTGAAAAAGACATTACTAGTTGGCCACTGAGGTTCCCTCTAGTCCTAAGACCCCTGATTCTATGAAAGATCATAAAGTCCGATTCCTTCAACTTCCAAATGAGGAAGCTGAGGCCTAGGGGAGTGAAATGACCTACCCAAAGTCACATACACACACACACACACACACACACACACACACACACACGTAGTAAATAGCAGAGCTGGTATTTGAACTCACATCCTCTGACTCCAGTGTCTAACATTCTTTGCACTATACTCTGCTGCCTCTCAGATACAAAGATAAAAACAAGGCAAGGGTGACATCCTCAAGGAGGTCATAGTAGGTTGGCACTTTCTCCACTATAGCACCACCTAGCTGCCTGGGTGTGGTATAGGAAGATTTGAATCTTGGATCTGACCTTGTGGTAATCACTTCCTCTCTATAAGCTTCAGTTTTCCCATTGATAGAATGGGGGAGGGGGTGATATTATTGTCGTTACCCACCATTACACAAACATCTAGGTGGTGCTGCAGTGGATAGAGTACCAGCCTAGAGTCGGGAAGATTCATCTCCCCAGGTTGAAATCTGGCCTCAGATACTTAATATCTGTGTGACCCTGGGCAAGTCACTTTACCCTGTTTGCCTCTGTTTCCTTATCTATAAAATGACCTGGAAAAGGAAATGGCATTTCTTTGCCCCTCCCAAAAAAAACCCTTAATGGGGTCACAAAGAGTCAGACATGACTGAAAAATGGACTGAACAGCAACATCATTTCACAAAGGTATTGTAGAGAAAAGGGCTTTGTAAATCTTGGAGGGTGCTAGTTGGTCCTGTCATTGGCTGCCTGAGTTCTTTGCTTCTATTATAAATGCTATTTTTTTATCATGAGCGGCATATACTATGTGTGTAGCTCATCATACCCTGCTTTTCCCATCAACCAATCTCTTGCAGAAGCAATCTTGCCTTTGCCAGAAATGGCCTTGAAAGTATGTGGTTCCAAATACGTCATTGGCAAAAAAGGATTTCCTCATTGGAGGGAAAGGATGTGTGAGAGATGAAGCTGGGAGGTGGAAGTAATATGGCTGTCAGAATTCCTCTGGTGAGGTTTTATCGACAGAAGGAGGAACCAAGTATTTGGCAACCAAAGGAAACATAGCCATGGCTACCCAGGCATTGAGTACTAACTTAAAGCCTTTAGATCCTTAAGGTAGAAAGAGTACTGAATCAGATGTCAGGTGACCCAATTTCAAATCCTGGCCCTGCTACCTAATACTAATAGGGTCTTAGGTGTTACCTCCATCTCTCCAGGCTTGTTTCCTCTTCTATAAAATGAGAAGATTGGACTAGAGGACCTTGAGGTTCCTTCCAGGTCTGAACCTAGGATCCTGTATGTGATCTTAGTTAAGTCACTGGCCCTCTGTGATTCTCAGTTTCCTCCTTTTTAAAAAGATGGGGTGGGACTTGATGGCCTCTTTTGGAAGGATATGGCACCTGAGTTGGAGCCTTGATGGAAGAGTCAGACTTCTGGTTGATGCTAGGGAGTGTGCCTTCTGGGGAGAGGCTAATCTGGGCATAGAGAATGGTGTGGGCAAAGGCCCAGAGTTGAGAAAATATGGAATGTATTTGGAGAGTAACAAGTTTGTCCAGTTTGGTGGGGCCACAGAGTACATGAAAGAGTGAGATGAGCCTCTCCATCCAGACCTGCTCCCAAGGAAATCTGGTCTGAGACTGTCTTCTCCACTGAAACTCTTCTCTCTATTGAATTCATCTTATGCTATAAGCAATGAGCTCCATTTGGGTAGGGGAATTCATAAAATGGGTCATCTATGAGCTATAAGAGGTGGCTAGGTTGTGTAATGGGTAGAGCCATGGACCTGGAGTCAGGAAGAGACAAGCACAAATCTAGCCTTAGACACTTACTAACTATCTGTCCCTGGGCAAGTCACTTCACTTTGGTCTGCCTCAGTTTCCTCAATTGTCAAATGAAGATTGTTTCACCTACCTCATAGGGTTGTTATAAGGACAGTAAAGAACTTAGCACAGTGCCTGGCATGTAGCAGGCTCTATAAAAATGTTTTTTCCATTCCCTCCTTCCTTTCTTCTTTCCTTCCTTCCCGCCCATCACGCTTCAAAGTGATTTTCTAATAGTGGATTTAGATTCATAAAGAACTAAGTACAGTCTTCTCCCTTAGTCTCCCTTGTAGCTAGGAATATGCATTTGCGAAACAACTGGTCTGCTTTGGGATTCGGTCAATAGCCACGGAAAGCACCGAAGCTCCTTGGCCCTCATTGTGCACAATATGACAACACTGTCCACGTTAACCACATGTTCTAACCCCTGGCCTACCTGGCCACCAGCTATGTATATTCTGTGTATTTTAACAGATCCTTTCCCAGAAGTTGGTGAGAGCAATGGGGGAGGGTTGGTTACATGGAAGACCATGTTGGGTTTGAACTTTCCCGTTTAATATGGAGAAGAAAAATAAAATCAATGAAAAAATAAAGGAAGTGATGGGGGATGGTCTAGCACTGCAGAACATGAATGGACCTTCTAAGAAAACTCCCCCCAGCAGCACACATCACCAATACCTGCTCTGTATCATAGAGAATTCAGTGAAGCATGCAATGGTAGAACTAGAAAGGACAGGAGAAAATGGAATATTGGACATCTGAGGGAACTTAGTACAAAATAGAATGGGGAAGGAGGGAAATGACCTGCCCAAGGTCACACAAATAGCACATGGCAAAGCTGAGATTGGAACTCATGATCAGTGACTCCTATGCCCAACATTCTTCCCACTATACCCTGCTTCCTCCCAGATACAAAGACAAACCCAGCAAGGATGAAGCCTTCAAGGAGGTCCTCATCTTAGGGTGGCCTTGTATACCAAGAGGATATTAATTTTGACACTCTTTTTCTGCAAGGCATTCAGGCTCTGGACCCTGCTGGTAGATTTCCTCATTTCCTAAGTATCACCAGCTGGCTTCCCACGAGGTGATTTTTTTTTCCCTCCCTGCTGTCACACTCATTATGACAACACCTTACAGCCTCCCCCTTGTTCAAATGGCAGTTATTACACTGGGCTTAATGAAAAGGGAGCTAACAAGTATAACTAATCTGATTAAGCCAAATGAATTACCACTTTCTGTAAGAGAATATGCTCAGCAGGGAAACTGTTTCTCCCAATGTGTGAGCTTCAAACCTGTCACACCCTACAGCAGGCTGGGGAAAAGCCTAGTGGAACCCTGGCACTCAAGGCAAGGCCATTGGGCTTGGGTTTTTACAAGTTCAATCCCACGTGGCACAGCAATACACGTTTACGCTCCTAGAGCATGCTATGGCATTTCTTCAGAAAGGTAAATGGGACTTGGGTTCAGAAGACTGGCATTCTTATCCCACCCTACCATGTACTATGCAACATTGGGCAAATCATTTATCCTACTATGTGCCAGGCTCTAGGCATAAAAGACAAAAAGAAAACAGGCCCTGCCCTTCAAGGAACAATATTCTATTGGGAGAATATGGCCCACACAAACATAAGATCCTACAAATGAAGTTCCATGAGTAGTACACAGGAAAGGTTAGAGAAGCTTCTAGGAAGAAGGACTCACTGTGGGCTAGGGTTGATCAAAGAAAACTTTCTAGAGAAGGAAGAGAGGTTTGGGTGAGGCCTTGAAGGATGGACAAGTTTTGGGTAGGTGGAATAACAAGATGGTGGCAGAGAGCAGAGTATTGGCTTTAGAGTTCTGAAGAACTGAATTTATTCACTGCCTTTGAAACTTACTAGCTATGATTTCTCCACTGGCTTTGCTTGTGACTCTGGACTTTTGACTCCTCAGCAGCCTTTTCAAGCCAGAACATCTCTCCAATATGGAGAGTTCAACGATTTTGGGAAGAGGCCCAGGCTGGCCATCCTTCATTACTCCTTTGGCTTGCCCTTCAAGACCATGCCCTTTTTGGGGTATCTTCCTCCGATAGAATGAGAATTTCTCAAGGGCAGGGACCAGCTACTCACTTCTATTTACACCTCTGGCATTTAGCACATAGGAAGCACTTAATAACTGGACTGACTTTTGGGCAAGTGACTTAACCTTTCTCAGCCTTGGTTTCCTCACTTATAAAATGGCACTTGTAAAATATCTGCCTACAGGGTCATTGTGAGGCTCAAATGAGATAATTGTTATTAAGTTTTTTTGTTTCTTTTCTCTATTCTCTATTTATATTCTGGTCTTTTGAGTCCAAATTTTTTTTAAAAAAATTAAACTGAGGCCAGATTGAGAAGGGTCTAAAATGCCAATTTAAGGGCTTTTTCTCCCACTGATCGTAGGCTTTCAGGCAAGTCATGTCATCTTTCTGAGGTTGTCTCTCCTCTGCCACTGCCCCCACTACAGTACATCACCTCACTTCCGGACAATTTTAACAGCCTGCTGGTGGCTCTGCCCTCCTCATATCTCTCTCTACCCCAGTCCATCCTCCATTCAGTCACTAAAGTGATTTTCCTAAAACATAAGTCCAATCATGTCACTCCCCATCTCACTTAATAAACTCCAGTGGCTCCCTTTTGCCTCTTGGATTAAATACAAAAGTTCTGCTTGGCATTCAAGGCCCTTCATAAACTAGCCTCCCCCCACCTTTCCAGTCTTCTTGCACCTTACACCCCACCACATGCTCTTCCACACAGTGACACTGGCCTCCAGGCTGTTCTATGAACAAGACACTCCAACTCTCGACTCCCGGCATTTTCTCTGGCTGTCTTTCATATCTGTAATGCTCCCCCTCCTTGTCTCTGCCTACTGACTTCCTGGCTTTCCTCTAAGTCCCCTCTAAAATCCCATCTTTTCCAGGAAGCCTTCCCCAACCCCTCTTACTGCCACCCCTCTCACTAATTTCTTGTTTATCCTGTATATAGCTTGTTTTGTCTGTATTTGTTTGCATCTTGTCGCCTCCAGTATATTGTAAGCTCCTTGAGGGTAGACCATTTTTTGACCTCTTTTTGTATCCCCAGTGCTTAGTACAGTGCTTGACACATAGTAGGTGATTAATAAATGTTTACTGACTGATCTGTCAATATATTGGGATAATATGCAAGCCCTGTCTACCTCACAGAGCTATCATGAGGGTCAGATGAGATAATAGATAGAAATATATTTTGGAGAGTGTAAAGAAGTCCAAGGGACACACAGACTACTTATTATTCTAAGGCAGGTATTTTTGTTGTTCAGCTGTGTCTGATTCTTCATGACACCATTTGGGGTTTTCTTGGCAAAGATGCTGGGGTGGCTTGCCATTTCCTTCTCCAGCCCATTTTACAGATGAGGAAACTGAGGCAAACAGGGTTACGTGACTTGCTCAGGGTCACACAGCTAGCAAGTGTCCAAGGCCAGATTTGAACTCAGGAAGATGACTCTTCCTGATTCTAGGCCTGACCCTCTATGAACCATGGCGCCACCTAGCTGCTCTGCTGAAGCAGGGCATAAGGGAAATGAAGCCAAAGCCAATCTTGAGCAAAACTGTAAAGAGTTGGGCCAAGTTGGTCTTTGGTAGCCATCTACTCCTCCTTAGGTACTTTCCTTCTTCCAAGCAGCTAGAACTCTCATGCCCCCACTGTCCAAGTACCCCACTAGGAGAATCTATTTAGAGAGAATCCTATTTCTGCCCACTTGAAAGAATATTTATAGTCTCCTTGAGGGTAGAAACTGTTTCATCTTTGTAGCCTCAGAATCTAGCATACTGCCTAGACCAGAGTAGACACGTAATTGAGATATTTTTAAAATGTGTTTGTTTGATAAAATAATTGATTAGCTAATCCACAGTCCAAGTCCACTGAGTACCAAAATTTCACTCCAACAAATTCAATTTCATAATTATTTATGAAGTGCCCACTTGATGCTAGACATCGTACCTGAAGTGTCAGGGATATAAACATCACTTTTAAAGATATTGCACTCTAATAGGAAGAAAAGACATGTGTACCAAAACTGGGGAAGATAAGTTCAAATAAGACAGAGTTCCAGGAAAAGTGCTATATAAGGCATCTGAGGAAGGGAAAGTTGGTTTTTTTTTACAAGGCCAGAAGGAATCACAGATAAGCCAGACACCTTTGAAAGTTACAAGTTGAGTTGATCATATACTTAATAAGAAAAGCCAGTAGCACATAATAATGTACATAACAAAGATTCACACTTTCATGTACAATCTTCCTTTTTCTGTTCTATGTTATATGTGGAAATGCTCATTTTGATGGGCGTTTCTTAAATTCAGAATAAAAAAAATTGGAGGAAAAAAAAGAGAGGGAAGTAATTTTTTCAAAGAAATGGGGAATTGGGTACCAGTGTTGATTCTTGAAAGGAGAAACTTCAACAGCCATGCAGTAAGTAGACAATGTGGAGAAAGGAGTAGGGGTTGATTTCCAGTTAGAGGGAATAGCATGAGGGAAGGCTCAGAGACAAAGAAAACTTGACAATCTTGGGCTGTCCATATTTCATCATGAATTTGTACAGCTAGAAGGAACATTAGAGATCAGTCACACTAACGTATTAATACATATACATGGCTTAATGAAGTGGCCTTCCCAGGGGAAAAAAAAATATGCAACTAACAGAGGACTTACCCCAATGGAGTAATTCTATATTACTGTAATTATATACTAGTCAGTCAGTCAATAAGCCTTTAAGAATGTACTAAGTAGGTTGTAAGAGATTTCTAGGAGCCAAGATGGCAGAGTAAGCAGCAAAGTGCCATAACTCTCCCATATTCACCTCCAAACATAAAATAGCACCCCCAAACAAATCCTGGAACAGCACAATCAGAAAAAAGGAAAAAAAAAACCTTTTAGCCCAAGAAACCTGGAAGATTAGCAGAAAATGGGGACAGGAAAGATCAACACACAAACTCAGAAGAGGACAATAATGTCAAAATACCTATGGGCAAAGCCTTAAACAAAAATAGGAAGTGATTTCAAGCTCAAAAAGAACTCACGGATGAGCTCAAAAAGGAACAAAAAAGTCATTTAAGAGAACTAGGAGAAAAATTGGGAAAAGAGAGTGATGCAAGAGAACTATGAAAAAAGTCAATAGCTTGGAAAAGTGCTTAAAAAGTAGAATTGGCCAAATGGAAAAGAAGATACAAAAATCCACTGAAGAAAACAACTCATTAAAGAGTATAATTGGCCAAATGGAAAAGAAAATACAAAAGCTAACTGAGGAAAACAACTCCTTAAAAGTTAGAATTGGGCAAGTGGAAACTAATGACTCCATGAGGCATCAAGAATCAATCAAACAAATTCAAAAGAATGAAAAAATAGAAGAAAATATTTTTTACCTCATGGTAAAAACAACTGGCCTGGAAAATCAATCCAGGAGAAACAATGTCAGAATCTGGACTACTCAAAAGCCATAAGAAAAAGGATGACCTGGACAGCATCTTTCAAGGAATTAACAATGGAAAACTTTCCTTATATTCTGGAACCAGAGAGCGAAATATATATTGCAAGAATCCACCATTCACCTCACAAAAGAGATCCCAAAACAAAAAATTCAAGGAATATTATAGCCAAATTTGAGAACTATCAGGTCAAGGAAAAAATACTGCAAGTGTCCAGAAAGAAACAATTCAAATATCAAGGAGACACAATCAGGATTACACAAGACTTAGTAGCTGCAACATTAAAGAATCAGCAGTCATGGAACACAATATTCCAGAATAGAAAGGAGCTAAGACAAAACCAAGAATCAGCTACCCAGAAAAATTAAGTAGAATTTCTTATGCTTCAGCTGAAGTAAAAAAAAAAAAAAAAAAAGCAGAGGTAGCAATTCTGGACCAGACAAAGCAAAAGCAAAAATAGATCTAATTGAAGGAGATAAGGAAGGAAACTACATCTTGGTAAAAGGTACCACAGACAATGAAGTAATCAGTACTAAACATATATGCACCAAGTAACATAGCACCTCAATTTTTAAAGGAGAAGTTAAGTGAGTTACAGGAAGAAATAGACAGCAAAACTATACTAGTGGGGGACCTCAACTATGCCCTCTCAGAGCATGATAAATCCAACCAAAAAAATAAGCAAGAAAGAAACTAAGGAGGTGACAGATTTATAGAGAAGGGAAGAATTCATGAACAAATAGATAGATAACATTACAAAATGTAAAATAGATTATTTTGATTATTGTAAATTAAAAGACTTCTGCACAAATAAAACCAATACAACTAAGACTAGAAGGAAAGCAGAAAGCTGGTAAACAATCTTTACCGCAAGTATCTGTAATTTCTCACATATAGAGATAACAGAGTCAAATTTATTAGAATACAAGCCATTTCCCAATTGACAAATGGTCAAAGTTATAAATAGGCAGTTTTCAGATGAAGAAACCAAAGCTATCTATAGACATATGAAGAAGTGTTCTAAATCACTTTTATTTAGAGAAATGCAAATTTAAAAAAACTCTGAGGTACCCCCTCACACTTATCAGATTGACCAATAAGACAAAAAAGGAAAATGATACATTCTGGAGAATATGTAGGAAAATTGGGACACTGATGCACTATGAGTAGAGTTGTGAACTGATCCCACCATTCTGGAGAGAAATTTGAAACTATGTCCACAGGGCAACCAAACTGTGCATATGCTTTGGTCTAGAAATACTACTACTAGGTCTGTATCCCAAAAAGATCGTTAAAAAGGAAAAAGACCTACAAGTGCAAAAATATTTATAGCGGCCCCTTTCATGATGGCAAAATATTGGAAATTAAGGGAATGCCCATCAGTTGGGCAATGGCTAAACAAGCTGTGGTATATGAACATAATAGAATACTATTGTGCTATAAGAAATGATGAGCAGACAGATTTCAGAAAAACCTAGAAAAACTTAGATGAATTGATGCTGAGTGAAGCGTGCAGAACCAGAAAAACATTGTACATAGCAACAGCAATATCGTGTGATTGTCAACTATGAATATCTCAACTCTTCTCAGCAACACAATGATCCAACACAAGTAAAAAGGATTCACAAAGGAAAATGCTCTCCATATCCAGATAAAGAACTGATGAAGTCTGAATGCAGATCAAAGCATACTTTTTTCCCCAACTTACTTTATTCTTTTTCATGGGTTTTTTTTCCTTTTGATTGGTTTCTTTTTTCACAACTGTGACTAACATGGAAATATGTTTTACACGATAGCACATGTATAACAAAATGTATAACCAAATTGCCTACAACTTTAGGATGAAAGGAGGGGAAGGAGACAAATTTGGAACTCAAAATCTTGTAAAAATGAATGGTAAAAATTGTCTTGACATGTAATTGGGGAGAAAAATAAAATATTATTTTTTAAAAAGACTGTACTAAGTACCTATCCTGTGCCAGGCATTATGCTGAGCACTAGGGATGCCAAGAAGACATTCTCTGCTTTCAAGGAGCTCACAGTCTAATGAGGGAGACAATATACAATTGATTGTGCCCAAACAAGATATCAACAGGTTAAATTGGAGGTAATCAACAAAGTGAAGGTATAAGCATCAAGTAGGGACTGGGGAGGGCATCCTATAGAAGGTAATATTTTAAATGGGATTTGAAGGGATCCAGGGAAGGCAGGAGGTGGAAATGAGCAGAGGGAGCATTCCAGGTATATGGGGTCAGCCAGTGAACATTTCCAGAACCTGGAAATGTAATGTCTTATGTGAGGAAGAATAAGGTAGCCAGGCAATGTTATTAAAGTATTGGGGGCAGGGGGAGTAAGGAGTAAAAAGAGCATAAAGGTGATAGAGGGCAAGTTATGTCTAATAAGATTTTTTATTTGATCCTGAAGGCAATAGGGAACCACAGGAGTTTTTTGAATAGGTCAGTGAAATGGTCAAATATGTACTTTAGGAAGATTAATTTGAGAGGTGATGGGTGTTGAAGTGGAGTGGGGAGAATTGAGGTAGGATAGACCAACTAGAAGGGTCAGGCATGAGATAATTAGGGTCTGATCTAGAGGCGTGGTCAGAAGAAAGAAGGAAGCATTATTGAGAGACATAATGAAGGTAAAATCAGCAGGACTTGGCAACTGATTGAATTGGGGGAGGGGGTGAGAGAGTGAGGAATCAAGGATTACACGTAGATTGAGGTCCTGGGTAGCTAAGAGAATGGTTGTACCCTTGACAGTAATAAGGAAGACAGGAGAGCACAGGCCTTGGAGTCAGAAGGACCTGAGTTCAAATTTGACCTCAGACACTTAACACTTACTAGCCATGTAACCTTGGGCAAGTCACTTACCTCCAATTGCTCTGCCTCCCCACCTCCAAAAAAAAGCAAAAAAAAAAAAATAAGGAAGACAAGAAGAGGGAAGGATTGAAGGATGGAGGTGAAGGAAAATAATGAGTTGGACAAGTTGCGTTTAAGATATCTATGGGACATCCAGTTGGAGATGTCCAATAGGCAGTTGGAGATGGGAATCTGAATATTAGGAGAAAGGCTACAGCTGGAGAACATCTGACAATCATTAGCATGGAGATGATAATTGAATCCACAAGAGTTGATAAGATCACCAAGGGAAATGGCATTGAGAAAAGGAGAAGGACAGAGCCCTGCCTTGGGGATACCTGAAGTTAGAAGGCATTACCTGAATGAAGAGATAGCAAAGAAGACAGAGAAGGAGTGGTCAAACAGGTAGGAGGAAAACCAGGTGAGAGCAATGTCATATAAACTTAGAGAGAAGAGAATATCAAGGAAGAGAGGTTGATTAACAATGTCAAAGGCTTTACAGAGGTCAAGAAGAATGAACACTAAAAAAGGGCATGAAATCTGGCAATTAAGAGATCACTCACTGGTAACATTGGAGAGAGGAGTTTCACTTGGATGAATGATAAGGCCAGAAGCTAGACTACAGAGAGTTAAGAAAGTTAGAGGAAAGGAAGTAGAGGCATCTATTGTATATGACCTTCTAAAAGAGTTTGACACAAAAGGGAAAAGAGATATGGGAAGATAACTAGTGAGGATGGCTGGATCAACTGAGAGTTAGAGGATGGGGAAGATGTATACATGTTTGTAGGCAGTAGGGAAGCAGCCAATAAACAAGAAGAATGGAGATGATAAAAGGGCCAGGCTACTGGGGAAGTCAGGAAGCAATAGGATCATTATATACTAATTATATATTCATATATTCATTTATATCATAATGGTCAAATTTCAGGCATTATGGCAGACCAGTAAAGGAGATAACTTTGGAGCCTCTCAAATCCCCTCAATGAGGCAGAAGTGTAGGACCAATCCTGAGTATAAGCTCTCCTTACTTATGTGTTGACATGCACAGTCATTCTAAAGGAATTAGCCTTGTCATCCACACACAGAAAAGCAAGTGGATGAAGAATTCACATGTCAAGTCAGGTTAACAAGCATGTGTTAAGCATTTAGAATGTGCTAGGCACTGTGCTTGGGGTAATAAAATAAGCAAAAAGAAAAATAGTCCCTGCCCTAAAAGAGTTTACATTCTAAAGAGGGAAAAGTACATCTAAAAGGGAGCCGAAAATGGGGGTGAAAGTGGAGAGGGAGGGCATGGGGATTTGGGGGAGAAAGGAGTCTGTAGCTGAACCTGGAAAGGAATGAAGAAGTGAACATGACTGGTCTTGGGGACCCTTGCTTAAAAATGACTAATGTAAAAATGTGTTTAACAGGATTGTATGTGTACAGCCTGTATCAGATTGTATGCCCTCTTAGGGAGGGAGGTGGAAGGGAAAGAGAGAAAATTTAAAACTTGTGGAAGTGAATGTTGGAAACTAAAAATAAATTAATTAACAAATTGAAGGGAAAACAGTATACTCTAAGTGGAAATGACCAATCAAAGGAAGGTGCTGCAAGGGAAGAGGAAACTTTCCAGGATAAGAAGACTGCTGGAATATGGTGGCAAAAAGCAACTTCTAGGGTCTGAAGGCTGCTTGGGAATTATGGAAAGAAGTCAGAAAAAGGCCAGGGAGGAATTAAGGAGAGAACATAGCTGGCCCAGGGGCCCTTCCTTAAAACGTAGGTCCATATCCAAATTGGATGGACAGCCCATAGAGCTAGTAAGTTGATCAGTAACTCAATCGTGGACAGGCACAGCAGAAGGTCAATAAACCTTATATATATATATATATATATATATATATATATATATATATATGTATATGTGTATATATATATATATATACATATATATATATATATATGTATATAGCTACAACTCATGAAATACCACAGACTCAGAAGAATCCAAAAGGCAGGTGACCCAAAGAGCTACGCTGGTGATTTCCATAAAAGATCAAAGAATCGTGAGATTTAGAGCTGCAAGAGACATTAGAAATCATGTTAGTCAATCTCATTTGGACAGAAAGACAAGCTAAGGCCTAGTGAGATGAAGTAGCTGGACCATGGTCATAAACAGAGTTCATCTGGCAAAGCCACAAGAGACACCATCAAGGATATGCCTAACTAGAAAAGGAATTTGGCCAGCCATGTGATTTTCAAGCATAAGGGCTAACATACGACCTACCAGTGTGTAACCACAAAACATCAAAAGAAGCAGAGGAGGACTTCTGGTGTAATGGCAGACCCACCAGGGATGACATGAATGAGAGTTGCACTGGGTAGGGAGGAATAGATGGGTTGGGATGTGCCCCAGAGGAAGCAATGCCCACATAGGTAAGATCATGGGGTTACTACACTATGGAAGTATCAATTCACCCATTGCAGGCCAAGACATGGGGCTAGACCAAAGCCTGGGCCCTGTTGCCTAGCCGAGGGAATTCTAGCAACCCTCTTTCCTTTAGGGAACCAGACTTTGTCTAGCTTATCCTGAATTTTAGCTTCCATCTGACCTCTGCTGGCCATGTGACCAGTGATATTTGCTATGGAAATGAGGCATACTGCATGTCTCAGGAGAGTGCCTGCCCATCACATGCTAATGACTTGCAATTACAATGGCCCCTACACCCCATCTGAACTTGTGCCTGGGCTCTAAAAGCCTCTAGTCACATCTTAATACCAGCTCATTGCCTGCCCTGCAGCCTCACTCAATGTTTTATGGAATCTAAATTAAAGGCTGCTTTGGAACTCTTAATTGTAAAGCATTAACTTCATTTTTTAATGACCAGGAACAAATTTAGCATCTGGACACTGGGACATTGCTTAGGCTGTTGGGGGCGGGGGGGGGGGAGGTTGTTTAAGCCTATAATCTTACTTTCAGTCCATACTCTATAATTTCCTAGAATGACGGCTTGGACAGCAAAATGCCTCTGTAGTCACCAGCCTCTGATTCTCATTTGTCTCTGCATTAGGTGCCTGTTGATAGATTTTGACAAAGGGCCATGCTAGCCCCGTGCTCTCTCCAGCAAGGGACAGACATATCCAGGAGGGGTAAAACTTTACACAAATCTGAGTGAGGCCCAACAACAACATCCCTCTCATTTGGGGCTGCAACAGCTTCAAAGAAGGCCATTGGCCAAGAAGGAGTCTTCCTGAAGCCCTGCTCCTTTAGTAGATTAGTACCCTTCCCTGAGGGCCAAGGTACCCTTGGAAACCATCCTTAAGGCTGCCATGGTATGTTACTGGGAATTTCAGGGGAGCTGTCTATAGCTCAGCTGAGCCATCCCTGTTAGTCAGGACTAAATATGTGAGGCCATACTAAAATAGTCCCCCAAGTCACAGAATCACAAAATCACCAAATTTGGAGTCAGAAGAGACTCAGGAGCCATCTAATCTAAGCTATATTTGAAAGGAATCTCTTTAAGATACCTGACAAGTGGTTGCTCAGCCTCTTCTTGAAGCTCTCCTGGGAAGGGCAACCCATGACCTTCCAAAGCAGCTCATTCCACTTTGGGACAGCTTCTATGGTTCCAAAGTGTTTTCAACATCCAGCCTCAGTTGATCTATTTGTAACTTCTGCCTATGGGCTCGATTTTGCCCTCTGGGGTCAAGCAGAACACGGTAGTCCTTTAAATACTTGAGGATACTGTGTAGGACCTTCTCTTCCCCAGCCTAAATGTCCCCAGTAGTGCCTAAACACAGATCAGTGGAGCAAGAAGGCTGAACTCAAAATCAGAAAATGTAGATTTAAATTCCAATGCAGATGTTTACCTAATGGCTATCTTTCATCACAATTTGAGCCTCAATTTCTTCATCTGTCAAATGGGGATAACACTCCCATTACTTACTTCCCAGGGATGTTGTGAAAATGTGGTTTATAAACCTTAAAGCAAGTGGACTGCAAGCAGCCTGCAGACGGAAGTTTATGCAGGTCTGCCTTAAAGGCTGCCCTGATAATGTATAGATATTACTATAGTGGAAAAAACCCTGTGTTGGGAGACAGAAGGCCGGGGTTCCAGTTCCCATTCTGCTGTTAACTAGCTTTATGACCTTGGACAAGTCAATCTCCCTCCTGGGGCCTGGGCTGCCTTGACTGTAAAATAAGAAGATTAAACCAGGTAATCTTTAGGTATCTTCAAACTCTCTCTTTCTATGAGCTTGTAGAAAGACATAGAGAGGAGAAATAGTAGTCTGTCTGAGGGATTTTGAAAGCCCTCCTTCCCAGACCATAGACTGCAAATCTATTCTTCACCACCTTCCAAGGGTACCTGAAGTCCCTACCCTTTGAGTCTATACTTCTTGAGAAGGGAACACATCAGTTCTTAACTGGTTACAACCCACAGATCAGATTCATTCATTAGCACAGCTCACCAGTGCCCTCAAGAGGTCCTGAGGAAATATGAGGTATAAGCCAGGGGAAGCTGGGAATGGAGAAAGAGCCACTGGCAGGAGGGCAGACTCAAGATCAGGTAGACTGCTGTAGTGGAAGGCCTTGGACCCTCTGGCTAAAATCAAGGCCGTGACAAATATGACCGACTTTACAACAGCACCCTGGTCTGGCCTAATAATCGTGGGCCAACTCTCTGGGCAATCCAAATCAAGGGATAATGAGTTGTTCTTAGGCCTGTAAGCACAGGACAGGCTGGGTGATGACACAGACCTCATCAAAAGATGCTCATTGGCTGATAGCTTGCCAAGACAGCAGGGTATAGTAGAAAGGTGGATGGGATATTGGAACAGAAAGACTTATCCAAGGTCACACAGATAGTAAGTATCTGAGGCTGGATTTGAACTCAGGTCCTCCTGATTCCAGGGCCAGTTACTCTATTCCCTGTACATCCTAGTTGCCCCAGATCAGTATTTTTTTACAATTAATGATTGAAGGTAATGCTAAATTCCAGTTAGATCAGAGAACTAATTTTTCCTAACCAGGTTCATGGAGCCCCTGAAATATATTCACAGACCCCTTGGGTGTTTGTTGATCTCCATTAAGAAGTCTTGCTCTATAGTCTCTCTCCTGGAAACGTCATCATCTTCACCAGACCTCCATCCTGCCACACCAATTGCCTATTGGAAATCTCAAACATCTCACATTCAACATGTCCAAAACAGAACTCATCGCCTTTCCTCAAAAACCCTTCTGTCGAGGGTATCGCCTTCCCAGTCACCTATGCTCACAACCTCACTACCATATTTCTGGCTCCATTCTCACTTGCCCCACGGAGATCCCATCAGTTGCCAAGTCTTGCCTTTGGATCTCCACATCTCCCATCTGGTCGCTTCTCTTGACATTCACCATTCTTCATCTGTTCACAGTCACCCCCCAGTTCAGGCCCTCATCACCATTCACCTGGACTATTGTAGTAAGCTCCAAATTGGTCTTCTTCTCTCATTTCCCAACCCAATGTATCACAGTAGTCAAAATGATTTCCCTAAAGCTCACATCTGACCATGGCATGCCCCTACTCAATAAACTCCAATGGCTCCCTATTAACTCATCTGTTTGGCACTGAAAACCTTCGTGGACTGGATGCTGCCAACCTTTCCAGACCACATTACTCTCCTTCCAACACTCTGTGGGACAAATTAGCCTTTCTACTGTTCCACATCAGTGATGGCCTATTTCAGATCTCCATGTTTTTGCCACATCAGTCCTCCATGCATAGAAAGCACTCCCTCATCCTCTTAAGAATCCTTAGTCTCAGCAGCCCGTTGGGTGCCTCAGGCTGCTGGGGGCCATGCTGCACAAGGCAGCCTGCTTCTTCACATTTCTGGGCCTCTCCTGCACTGGCCAGGAAGTCTTTTGGACGTCGCTGGCCACAGTAGCCTTGGCCAGCCTAGGGGTGGTTTTCAAGGCCCTGGGCACTGCCCCAGCCCCAGCTGGGCGCTCTGGCACTACAGACTAGCCGCCGCTGCCGGCTGCACCTCTGTGGGCTTGCTGGTGCTGCTGTCCAGCAGCTCTTCTCCCAGCATCCATGCTGCTCCAGAAAAGGGGGCAGCAGGTGCCGCTGACAACCCACACGCCCATCAGCCTGGGTGCCCAGTTCACCATGCCCCTGTGTCAGGTGTCCTGTCTGGCTCATTGTGGGGAGGTGCCAACTGTGCTCCCTCTCAAGGTCAAAGGCCATTGCTTCTATTTTCTTTTGGATAAAGTTGGACATTTCCCCAACATGAGGCTGTTGGACACCACCGTGGGAGCCTACAGGAGCCTGTGAACTGCTGACCCTATGTAGATACCCAGTAACAAATAAAGAGACAGGAAGGCTCCCCCAAAAAAAGAATCCCTAGTCTCCTTCAAAATCTGCTCAAGCATAAATTTCTTCATGAGGCCTTTCCTGAGCCTACTGCCTACTAGCATCTTCCTCTCACCCCCTGTGCCCCCCCAAAACCCCCAAAATAAAAGAAACACCAGCCAGAGAGAGTGTTGTCTCCTCCAACAGAATGTAAGCTCTTTGAGGAGGGGATTGTTTCAGTTTTCCCTTGGGATCCCTTAGAGCCTCAAACAGTGCTTGGCACATAGTAGGCACTTATTAAGAGTTTGTTAATTGAGTGATTGATAAAATCTTCTGAGATTAACATAACCTATTAGATCACCTATATCTGAATAATCTTGATGCATTCACAGACTAAGCTTGGATCTGGGGCTGGTTTTGTCATTTGGATACATGAAAAGATAACAGTATTGGGCATAGGACTAGGCTCTGGGGGACCCAAATACTAAAGAATTCAACAATCACTACTCTTCATTCTAGGCTATCATTCTCTCCACGACTCCATTTCCAGCACTATAGCTATGGTCACTCCCCCTCTCAGAGCTTCTTCCTCCCCATTTGGAAAGTGGCAATAAGAATCCCAGGGCCACCTATCTCAAAGGGTTGTGGCGAGGAAAGTGCATTGTAAACCTTCAAGTCTTGTACAAAAGTAAAGATTTCTCATTTTCCTTGTTTTTGCCTGGAGGTATTTGGGGTGGGGAGGGAAAAGAGTTGGGCTTTTAGTTACCTAAGAGTTGTAATCACTGGCTTGAGACAAACTCCTGGGAGTAGTACTATAACTGCAGCAAGAAGGACCCCCAGTAGTTGCCCGGAATTGAGGACAATTATTGGAGAGGCAGGTATGGTGGGCAGGGGTGCACTGTGGATGTCATTTGGGGACAAAGCTATGGTGGTGAGCTACAGGACACAATGGGGTGCAAACGCTGACCTCCTTCACTGGGGCCCCATTTGAGGTGGGACTTTGAGTCACGGAAGGGGTAAAAGTCTCTGGAGTATAGTAGGAACAATGCTGGTTTTATGGAGGCTGCACTGATCTGGTCCTTTAAGAGGGGAAGATGGCCATTTGGTCTCCTGGCACTCTGAAGGATAAAAGGCAGAGCCCAGGAAGAGTTCAAGCTTTTCCTTGTCTTTATCACCACCCTTAGGGAAATGTTTTCCTGCCAGTTTGCTGGGTTGATTCTCCAGGCAGAGGCAAGTGGGATTCTTTTAATCTTGTCTCTTTTTTAATGAATTCTGTTAATTCTTACTAAGGAAAGTTGGATTTAATTGTGTTTTATATTCCACCAGCACCTGCTGCATTGAAAACCCTGAACCTGCTTAAGGCATTGCCTCCAAGAAAAGCAGTATGACAGGAAGGGGGGAAATGGGTCCTTTTAACCCTGTGAGAGAGCACAATTGCTTTCTGTGTCCTTAGGTGTATAAACAAAGCCTGTACCAGCTTTGATGCCTGGTGAACCTGATTGCTGGTGCTGGGGGCTGGGTAGGGGGGGAGGACTGGTAATAATACCTTGGTGGGGGACGGATGGGGGAGGGGCAGGAAGTAGGGAAGGGGGGTGGGAAGTGCTGATAATACCCGGGGCGTGGAAGTGCCAGATGTAGAAATTCCCAGATTCCATTAGGTAGAGGCAAATGAGGCACATAATCAAGAAGTCCTTAAGTGTAACCAAGTCCTTTGTATCAGGAGCGAGGCTCTGACACCAGTTACCTAAGAGAAATCAATCTGATACAAAATGTTCTGAGGGGACGGAGAAAGGCAACTAGGATTATGAGAGAGTGAAATAGAATGAAGCGAAGCAAAGACAAAGGCAAAGGCATCAATAAAATGTACCTTTTTGAAAGAATGAAACCAAAAGCAAAATATTTTTAAAGCCCTGCTTCAAGTTTATTATTGGTAAAATGGCCAAAGGCTAAAACCCAACTGACAGAGAAGCTGCCACTGCTGGAGTAAAGGCCAGAGGGTCCCTGATTTCAAAGAAAACATGATACCTAAAAACACTGAAACTGACAGCTCCCATGATGCTACACTAAAGCATGCCCATTTGGACACAATTGTAGGATGTTGCTAATATACCGGAAACACTGAGGTTCCTTGATCCAATGATGGCTGAAGCAGATGGCAGGGCAAAAAGAGTCAGGGAGACCTGACTTCAAGTACAACCTCAGATCTTTACAAGATATGGGACCCTGGGCAAGTCACTTAATGTTTGGCTGCCTCAGTTTCCTCATCTGCAAAATGCAGATAATAACAGCACTTTACATCCCAGGACTGTTGTGAGAACAAATGAGATAATATGGAAAAGCGCTTAGAAAATAGTAGGCATTATATAAATGCTTTGTTTTTCCACACTGCTGCCCTTAAGCTAGCAAACAAGGCCACTGCTAGTGGCTACAAAAGAGGCCAGGTGGTCCTTCAAAGCTGATCAAACGTAGCAGCCACTGAATCCCCTTGTGGTCTAGGGTGAGTTGTTCATATTTACTCTGTGCCAATATTTGAGAGACAAAGAAGGGGTTAGAAGAACAGAGACACAGAGACAGAAAGAGGGGTAGAGAAGAGGAGAAGACATACAGAGTGAAGGGGGAGAGAGAACAGAGAGAAAAAAGGGGGAAAGGGGAGAGGAGAGTATACCGGGAGGGGGTACATGAGA
>CM053582.1:16362156-16380831 GCA_028627135.1 Pseudochirops cupreus
CAAGTGCAGGGGGAGGAGGGACAGGGACGTGCATGGGGAGAGGGCACAGGAGACTTCAGGGCGTGAGGGGACTGAGAGAGTGAAGGGGGAGAGGGGACCGAGAGAGTACAGGTGAAGTCAGGACGGGAACGTGCAGGGGGAGGAGGGACAGAGAGGGTGAAGGGATAGAGGGGACAGAGAAAGTGTAGGGGGAGAGGGGACAGAGAAAGTGTAGGGGGAGAGGGGACAGAGAGAGTGAAGGGGGAAGGGGGACACAGGATGAGGGGACACAGTGTGTGAAGCGGTGAGGAGACAGCGAAAGTGTGAAGGGGGAGAGACGACAGACAGAGATGGAGAGAGAGTTACACACACAAAGAAGAGGCCAGGGGATAGGAGAAAGAAAGGAGATGGAGTGACAGAACTTCAGACTGTTGGCATCCTCTTCCCTCTGTCCACTCCCCCTAACCACCACTGTCTCTGAGATCAGTAAACAAATCAATACTACCATTCAGAGAGAGGACATGTCAATCACTTTTGCCATATGATTCCACTCACCATCCTGTGTCGAAGACCAAAATTCTTTTCCTGCCCACTACTCCACCTCATATGTTGTCTTCCCCTTTCAGAATGGAAGCTTCTTGAGCACAGGGGCCCTTGTTTTTTATATCTGTATCCCCAGGGCATAGTGAACACCTAGGAGATGCTTTTTCATTTATCCATCCACTCTCCCAGGATTTCTTATAGTCACATGTGCCCATTCAGATTATTTTCGGGTGACTTTTGGGGTGCAATATTCCCAAGAGTTCCAGCCCCAGACCCGTGGAGAGATTGTTCTTTGGGGCTGCTCTGGCGGAGGGTCTTCCTTCTCTTCTCCCAGAGTGGCCATCTGTTAGAGACTACGGTTTCTAGCAAGATTTATGACTGGTGAACCCAGCTAGCCCATCCAGCTGATTACAGTTTTATGTTGGCCCTGGAATTTCTAATGGGATTCTGCTGAGATTGACATTCTGTTACCTGCTGGATTGCATGTATTCCAATAACCTCGATGTTTTGACAGAACAAGCTGGGAATTAGGACACCTGGAAAGATTTCCGTGCCTGGTTTTTCTATTCAGAAGGGAGGAATACAAAGGAGTTCGGCCCAAGTTGTATAAACCAAAAAGCAAATGAGTTGCTTGGGCTTTTATTGAGTGCCTACTGTGCGCGGTGCTCTATACTACACCCATGAGGACATAAAAATTGAAAGGAACCTCAGGGGCCCTATAGGTTAACCTGTGTATAACAAGAATCCTCTCTCGAACATAACTGATTAATGGGAATCCACCACTGAGACCACCACTGCACGGGAGTTTACCATCTCCAGGGACAGCCCATGCCTCTTTTGTACAGCTTCCATTGCTAGGAAGTTAATTTTTACCCTAAGCCCAAATGTCACTCTCTGTAACTTCTGCCCACTGCTCCTGGCTCTGCCTTCTGGGGACAAGCATTAAAAATTGAATTCTTCTCTCAGGTGAGTCCTTTAAACACTAGAACACAGTTAACCATTGCATTAGAGAACATATTCTACGAACAGCTTCATAACCTAAGAAATCTGAGTAGTACAGGCAATTGCTTATGGAGTGCAAATTAAGGAAGTCAGCGGGGTGGCTAGGTAGCACAAGGAATACAGCACTGTCCCTGGAGTTGATCTGAGTTCAAATCCGGCCTCAGACACTTAACACTTACTAGCCGTGTGACCTTGGGCAAGTCACTTAACCCCAATTGCCCTGCCTTCCCCCCTCCCCCAAAAAAAAGGAACAAAAAGAAATTAAGGAAATCAGGGCGAGATTCCCCCAGCCCCAAATGTCTCCTCTTTTAACAGTATTTTTTTTTTCAAACGTACATCCAGTTAATTATTCTGTGCAGGAGAGGCTGGATGGAGAAGATGTGGTTGGGTACTTGGAGTCTTTAACCTGGCCAGAACTCAGTACTGAGAGTGGTCGGGTTTGAAGAGGCCCTCTCTGGGGACATTCACTTTGGGAAGGTGGGCCTCAGCCACAGCTCATTCAGCTTTTGAGAAGGAAGGGCACTCCCACAGGGTACTTGTAAAAATATGGAATGCCTCACAAAGTTTGCCTGTCATCCCTGCACAAGGGCCATGCTAATCTTCTCAGTATCATTCCAATTTTAGTGTATGTGCTGCCGAAGCAAGCACTTTTAATTGCATTTGAAGTTAATTAATTTAATTAATTAATCAATTCAATTGAAATGAAGAAGGAAACCCAGGAACCAGGAGGGAGAACACTTGGATCAAGGTCAATGGAGACAAAGCAGGAACAATTTTGTCAACGGAGTTAGCCCAATCAGGACAGAAGGAAGGAGTAATCGAAGTCAGAAAACACATCATAGGCTTGACACAGAGTCCGGATATAGTAGTGACATGGGACTTCAGGCACCTGAATGTTAGCTGTCGTTGTCTCTGTCTCTGTCTAGGAAATTCTATTCTCAGTCTGACTTTTTAATAAAAATTGGTTGCTGGAATGGGAATGGTAAGAACCTTGAGGGGGAAATGACCATTCCATGTTAGAATCAGGGATAAAGAAAAAACAAAAGCTGGGAATAATCTTGTCCTAGATCTTAAGAGACCAGATAGCAAAGTCTTCAGATGAAAGAAAGGTAGGATCCTATAAAATCAAATTCTACAGGTAAAGTGAGCCAGGAAGGATGAGAAGCTACAGAATAAAATATCAAAGACTTCAAGTTTTGATAAGCAAGAAGTGGGGTGCTATCTAAAGTAGGGGTGCTTAACCTTTTTCTGTCATGGATCCTTTTGGCATCTGGTGAAGCCTATAGACCCCTTCACAGAATAGTGTTTTTAAATAATTGAAGAAAATGCTCAATTTCAGTGGAATTGTAGTGAAAATAAAGATATTTTTTTTTGCCCATCCGAGTTCAGATTCACTGAAATCTGTGTACAGATCTCTGGTCTAAAGAAACCCACGTATGTTCAAAAGGAACTCATTGACCAATACGTACTTTTTTAATTTGTTATTTTTTACTTCTGCATTTAGCAGGCATTCCTTTCCTCTTCCCTCCCCCTCTCAGAGATTCTCCCTCCCCATTTGGAAAGTGGCAATAAGAATCTCCACTGGAAAATAAAAGAAAAACAAAACCTTGTTAACAAATATTTAGATTTGAGCAAAACAAATTCCCACACTGCCATGTCCAAAAAATATATATCTCAATCTACAGCCTATCAGTCAGTCAATACACATTTATTAAGCACCTACTATATGCCAGGTACTGCACTAATTCTGAATCCATCACTTCTCTGTCAGGAGGTAGATAGCCTTCTTCATCCTTGGTCCTTGACAATTGTGGTTGGTTATTGCATTGATCAGAGTTTTTTAGTCTTTCGAAGTTCTTTACAATACTGGTATTGTAGATATTGTTCTCCTGGTTCTACTCATTTCATTCTGCATCAGGTCATGTATGTCTTCCCATGTTTGTCTGAAACCATCCTTTTGGTCATTTCTTATGGTACAATGCTATTCCATTGCATTCATATACCATAATTTGCTGAGCCATTCCCTAATTGTTTAGCACCCCTTTAGTTTCCGGTTCCAGGTAAGTGGTACAGTGGATAGTGCACCTACCCTTGACTCAGAAGAACCTGAGTTCAAAGCTAGCCTCAGATACTTACTAGATGTGTGACCCTGGACAAGTCACTTAACCCTGTTGGCTTCAGTTTCTTCATCTGTAAAATGAGAAGGAAATGACAAACCAGTCCAGTATCTCTGCCAAGAAAACCTTAAATGGCATCACAAAGTGTTGGACACAATTGGAACAATTCAACAACTACTACAAAAAGAACTACTCTAATTTTTTCCCCATACAGGTCTTTTCCCTATTTGATATCTTGACAATATTCCTAGTAGTAGTATTGCTGGTTCAAAGGATATGTACAGTTTAGTAACTTTGGGGGCATAGTTCCAAATTGTTTTCCAGCAACTGATGGGGCCAATTCACAGTTCCACCAATAATATGTTAGTATGTGTGTTTTCCTGAAGCCCCTCCAACATTTGTCATTTCCCCCTTTTTTGGTCAATTTCACCAATTTGATGGGGATGAGGTAGAACCTCAGAGTTGCTTTAATTTGCATTTCTCCATTAGCAATCTGGAGTATTTTTTCATATGGTTATTAATAACTTTTATTTATTCAGTAGAAAACTGCTGTTCAAATCCCTTCACCAGCTATCAATTGGGGAATGGCTCAACCTTATACATCTGAATCATCTCCTTCTATATCTTGGAAATGAAATCTTGTCAGAGAAACTTACAGCAAAGATTTTTTCCCCAGTTAATTTTTTCCCTTCTGAGTTTAACTGCTTTTTATTTGCACAAAAACATTTCATGTGATCAATATTGTTCTTTTTATCTCCTGTGATTTTCTCTGTCTTATGTTTGGTCCTGAACTTTTCTTTTATCCAGAAACCTGAAAGGTAATTTCTTCTTTGCTCTTCTAATTTAAGATGTGCTGACATAGTTTTTTAAGATATATCTTAGAGATGGAAGCAAGGCCAAATAATAGAGGATGAATAGAAAGGCAGGACAGTCTTGCAAGAATCCTGTTAGGAGCCCAAAAACGAGTGAAATGAGGTAAACTAAGACAACAGAAAGTGGTTTTTAAAGCAATAAGCAAAAGACGAAGGGAGGTAATAAGTACCTACTATGTGCCATACTCTGTGCTAGGGGCATTAAATATGTTACTCCATTTAGCTAAGGTAGGTATTTTTAAGAAACTGACACAAACAGGTTAATTGCCTTATCCAGAGTCACAGAACTAGCGAGTGTTTTGAGGCTGGATTTGAACTCAGGTCTGTGCTGTCTCCAGGCCCAGTGCTCTATCCACCATACCACCTAGCTGTCTCTAGAGGAGACTCAAACAAGGGCAAAGTCTTTCATTCAGGATGGATGAAACAATGATAAATGACAGAAAGATCATGGAGCTGTTTCCTTGGCCAAGAAGAACCTCTGGACTGGTCATGACAGAACAAAGATTATTCTGATTGAGTTGATAGCCAAAATAAATAAGGAGAAAGTAAGAGAGCCCCTAACTGCCTTTCTGAAGCTCCAGGCCCTGAACCAGATGAAATACATCCTAGGATGCTGAAAGAATAGATCCAGAAATGGTGGGCTGACTCTGGAGACAGTCGATCTGCCTTCTTTGGAAGGAAGCCTTTGAACCCTAGCGAGAGGACTACTGATCAGCAGTACTGCCAGGGGACTCTTGTTTAACCACAAGTTGGCCTCCAAAGCCCCTACCAACTCGAAGATTCTGCAGTCCTCTAGGGCAGGGGTAGGGAACCTGTGGCCTCAAGGCTCTCTAAGTCCTCAAGAGCAGCCCTTTGACTGAACCCAAACTTCAAGGGCCACCCTTGAGGACCTAGAGGGTCACATTTGTTCTGTGAAGTTTGGATTCAATCAAAGGGTCATACTTGAGGACCTACATGGCCACATATCACCTTGAGGCCGCAGGTTCCCCATCCCTGCTCTAGACTCTTCAGTTCTGACATTCTAAGGTTCTGCATTTTAACAGCTCTCTGAGTTCTGACATTCCATCATCCAGGGAAGGAAAAGGAAAGGAAGGCAGAAGACCGTAGCAGCCAAGCTTCAGCCTAAAAGCCCTCAAAGTCTTAACTGGACATGGGCATTGAAAGCAAGGGCATGGAAAGACCAATGAAGACTCAGTGCACCTTCTAATTCTCCCTCAAGCCATCTTGGAGTCTATGCAAGGGTTCAGATTTCCAAGTTCCCAGGAAGTGCTGCTGCAGCCTAGGCACTATTTCCTTGGTTGAGCTGAAGATACCGAGAACGTGGGTGAATAAGCCCAAAGGGAGACGGTTAATTCTACTACCATTTGAAAAAAGGACAGAACGTACACATTCATGCATGCACTGTATTTTCCAAATGGAATTAAGGGGGGAAGAGTCTGCAGGGAAAAAGGCTCAATTTTCCATGACAAAGAGTTATTAAGAAAAAGGGGGAGTAACATTTCCATTATTGCAGGTAATACTTTGCTTCCCTCAAGTCCAGAGCTTAATTCAAAGCCTTCCATTCTGCTTTGCAGATATCAGCAATACCAGGTGAGAGTCGAATCCTTGGGCATTTCTTTCTTGCCTTATTAAGCTGGAACAAGGGCCTTGAGCAGACTACCTCCAGCACCTGAAAACATTTCTATTAAAAATACATCGACTGTTAATTAATTCCAGTGACAGATTTAGCTTTCTCTATTCAGATGCTATGCTGGTGCCATGTGGTAGAGGGGAGCATTATGGTGGGTTTCCTCTGCTGTGCTGTGAGGCAGGATGGGCTTGGCTGGATCAGCTATAGCCAGAGTCAAGACTATTGAGAGAGGAAGAGGCAAGGTAGAACAGAAGCTAGGCTAGACTAGAACAGAACATGGGACTGTGAACAGAGAGGAATGCATTTTAACATGATTTGATATCAATATTATTGTTAATATCTGAAAGTCCTTGCTCACTTCTGTCTCCGCAGGAAATTTCTTTCATACTAAGTAAGTCCTGTGTGAGTTCAGGTTAAATCCTCAGGGCAACAGTAACTGCTATTCCTCTCAATGACCCTAGGGAGGTACTATTCTCAATCTTCCTCCAGGAGCATGAACATCCTGACCAGGCTCTATTCTTGACAAGTATGCCTCTTGTCTCCATCCTGATGCAAAGGGCCCAGGGACTCTTCCCACTTCTCCAGCTCATTGTACCCACCCAAGGTAAGCTGGGAATTGCAGTGTCCGATACTCTCCCCATCCCTGAGTAACCCTAGGTGCTCTGATGCTTCCCATGGTAATACTACATAAGCAGCTAAGGCTATACTGGACTCTAGAGGGAGAGAGGGTTGCTTACAGGTGAGTATTATTAGTATACTAGTATTTTTATAGACGCTCATATGAGCTCTATTTGTTTCCTTTAACCTATGCAAGTACATTGGCTCACAAGGATCAAAGTGTGAACAGGTTTATTTATACGTTCAGGAAAACAAATAGGATTTATGTTAGGGTCTGTAAAAAAGATTAGTAGCCATGTATAAGTAACCCTATCCTGGAGTCCTGTACAGATGCAGCCACTTAGAATATAACCTTGGAGGGGGGTAATACAGCCTGGGGACACCTAGTGTTATTCCTCTAAATTCAATCAATCAAAAAACTTTTATTGAGCGCCTTCTATGTGCCAAGCACCTTGCTAAATACTGCAGATACAAAGAGAGGCAATTGCCAGAGAATCAGTGGGTGAGAGCCTGATTTGCTCAGAATCTCTCCTCCTGCAGCTCACATCTTCAATGGCTCTCAAGAATATTGTCATATACTGTGGCTTTTCCTTGCAGGCCCTTTCACCATTGAGCTTTGCTTTGCCTCAGGCCATCTTTCCCATGGTTCTCCACAGCTGCCGGCAGATACCGTCGACTTTTTTCCTATTCCAGTGTAGGGTGTGTTCAGGGAAGACTGGTGCCTCTGGTGTGATGGTTGCCAAGCCCTTTCAGGGATGCTTTCCTTTTTAAATGTCCACCCAACTCTCACCTCCAAGGCTCCAAGAAGCTATAAAATGCATAATGACCACACCCCAGTAAACCATTTCACTAGATGGGCTAAACCAGATCAAAGGTAATCAAGGGTCTCAAACCCATTGATGAGTTAGGGGGGTGTCTACCCCAAGCATGTGAAGACCTCCCCTTGTGTAATAGGTGGATGAGAACAATTTGTTCCAACAGCCATGAAGGCAGCTGAAGCAGACACTGGAGTGCTCAGAGCTTGGTTAGACATCAAAGATGCCAAGGGCATCCACTGCATCTTGAGCCATCACCACTCATCTTGTCTCTGAACTGCTACTGGACTGTGATGATTCTGGAGGAGAGAGTGAGGCTGATGACTTCTTGCAACCCTGCCTCACTTAAATCCAATTTACTCACAAATCAAAACATCGCCCCTACCATTTTACCGTTTTTTTACTTCTCAATAGCAATAGCCTGCAGATTGGCGATTGTTCCCATACTGGCCATCTCTTCTCTTTATGTGATGTGTTCCCCATATTAAAGGTATAAACGTTTTAAAAATACTTTCGCACTCATCCATTCCATGATCTAGGCAGTCCACACTCACCTCTCCTTTCTTGACTGCCTATAAACACTTGGTGTCTAGTCTACCCAATTCCATATTTCTTTGTACATATGTAGAGGGAAAATACAGTACAATGGAAGCAGTGTTGGACTGGCATGTATGTGAAATAGGGCAAGTCACTTCTCTAATCTGTAACACAGTTTTCTCATCTTTAAAATAAGGATACCACTGTACGGCTGCCCCAGCAGATGAATGTGAAAAAAGCTACAGAAATACTTGTTGTTACATGCCATTGGTCTCCAGTTCTCACTTAGCTTTTGAGGCTGGAATAGAATGGAGTGCTGGTAGTTTATGCCATGAACAGAGACTGTGAATTCCAATGCAGTAAGATTGGCAGGCTTTGCCTTGTGCCAATCCCCAGAGAGAACCTCTGACCTTGATTGATGAATCTGATTACTTCAGCTAAATGTTAAATGGTAGTTTTGTTGTATTTTCTTCTGAGATCACAAAACACCCCTGAGGGTGATCAAACTGGAAAAAGGGGTGGGAAGAGGAAGGGCCTTTTTTTGATAAGTTTCTCTTTGAACGGATGGGTCAAAGGCAGCTCCAGCACCAAATAAACAGTCCCATCTCTGCAGGCTTCTATCCAAGTCATTCAGAGCATCATGAAATCAAAGGGTTTAAAGCTTGGAAGTACACTAGAGATCATTTAGATCATTTTTATTTTACAGATGAAGAAACCAAGGCCCAGAGAAGTAAAGTGACATTTCCAACGTCACTCACAGAGTCACAGCATCACAAAGGGGCCTCAGAGGTCTCGTCCCATCCCCTTATTTTACAGAGGAGGAAATTGAGGCCCAGAGAGGGGAAGGGACTTGTCCAAAGTCCCGTAAGTATTAAGGGCTGGGTTATAGAGGTCAGGATCAAGACAAGGGTCTATGACCCCAAATCCGTCGATCCTCTTACATGATCCCATGGTGGGAAAGTTGAAAAGAAACGATTTATCTAAAACAGCCTAAGAAAAACCTTGTTTATGCCTTTCTTACCAGGGTAAATGTGGGGAAGCAGTGGCTCAACCTCCTATTGAATCATGGGAGCAGTCCCCAGAGCAGTGACTAGTTCACATAGGCATATTTAAGCATGTTTCCAAGAAGGTAGATCATCTCACTTAAAACAAATGACTGGCCATGACAATATCAGAGTCCTGGAGCTGATGGTGACTTCATCATCCATCTTGGCCAACATCTAACTCTGAAATTGGAAACCTGGATTCCACAGGGTTCCCTTACTCCCTTCCCTCTACAAGCCCCCAAGGGTTCCATGGAGAGATTTCAGGGGATCTGTGAACTTGGATGGGAAAAAAATGAAATGTGTATTGCCTCCCTTCCTCCCTCCCCTAAGCGTGGTAGAATATTTCTTCAGCAAGCTGCTAGGGAGCCCCAGGCTCCACCACGTGTCTCTGGCACACAATGGGTTAAGAATCCCCAGCTTGCCAGCAGCTCACTCCCCCCTCCCTCCACAGTGCATCGTCGTCGTTGGCAACCTCAGCATAGAGCCCACTTACAGCCACTGCTTCCTCGGGAGGCGGCATGGCTGAGTGGTAAGAGAGCTGGCTTCCGAGCCAGAGAACCTAGGGTTCTAGCCCCGGTTCCTCCGCTCTGCCACTCCCCTGCCATGGGGCCTTGAGCAAGCTCCTTGACCTCTCGGGTGCTCCATTCTTTTGGGTTTTTTTTTCCACCACCCCCAGACCCCCATTCTCCCATCCTCCCGACACCCACCTCTCTATTGTCAAGAAACCAATGGTCGACTTCCAGATGGGCTCGGGAGCCGAGCCTGACTCCTGTGATCTGGTGCCAACTCCATCCATTTTGGCGTCCTCTGCCTTCTCGTTACTAAAAAGAGGGGGTCACCCCTGAAGGCCATTTCCAGCCCTAGGTCTAAGAACCACCGTAGTACCTTTACTAAGTCATTTCCCATACTTAGGGCTCAGTTTCCCTTTCTGTAAACTGAAGGGATGGGATTGGATGGCAGCTCTAGACTTAAGTGTCTATATATGACCTTGAATAAGTCATTTCTTCTTCTTGAGGCTTAGTTTCCCCCTCTATCAAATGAGAGGCTTGGACAAGATAATCAATCTTTTTCAGTTGGTTCGAGATGTTCAATGAGGTCCCAGCTATAGACTTAGGTGTGTGTCTATGTGGGACCTTGAGTAAATCATTTCCATCATTTGGGGCTCAGCTTCCCAGCCTGTAAAATGAAGAGATTAGACTTTATGTGCTCTGAGGTCCCAGCTCTAGACCTAGGTGTCTATGTGTGACCTTGAGTCAGCCATTTCCCTTCCTTGGGGCTCAGTTTCCTTCTCTGTAAAATAACGGAGCTGGACTGAATGCCCTCTGCGGCCCTTCCAGATCTGGACCTAGGATTCTATGCAGGACCTGGAATAAGCCATTTCCCCTTCCTGGGACTCAGTTTCCTTCTCTGTAAAGCAAAGGGTGGGGGGTTTAAACCACATGGCTTCTAAGTTCCCTTCCAGCACTAGACCTAGGAACCTATAGAATGATCTATAAAGTCACTTCCTATCTCTGGGCTTCAGTTTCCTCCTCTGTAAAATGAGAAAGTTGGACTAAACGCTCTCTGAGATCTCAGCTCCAGACTGAGCTGTTTCTATATGAGCTTGACCAAGTCACTTCCCCTCCTTGGAGCTCAGTTTCCTCCTCTGTAAACTGAAGGGATTGGACTTGATGTCCACTGAGGTCCCAGATCTAGGTTTAGCAATCTGTGTAAGTCACGTCCCCTCCATGGGGCCCCTTTCCTTCCCTCCAAAATGAGAGAGGTGGACTAAATCATCTCCGAGGTCGGTCAGATCTACTTGTCCACATGTGACCCTGAGTCAGTCATTTTCTTTCCTTCCTCAGTTTCCTTCTCTGGAAAATAAGGGAGCTGGACTGAATGCCCTCTGAGGCCCTCCCAGATCTGGACCTAAGGTTCTCTGTGCCACCTGGAATAAGCCATTTCCCCTTCCTGGGACTCAGTTTCTTACTGTGTAAAATGAAGTTGCACTAGATCAGAGGTTCTTGCCGTGAGATCCATAGAACACTCCCTACCTAATTGTTCATAAATAAATTTCCAGGGCTCTTTGGTCCTGAATGGGAGAAATTCACTTTTACAAACCCCTAAGAACATTTCTTCAGCAAGCTGCTAGGGAGCTCCAGGCTCCACCACGTGTCTCTGGCACACAATGGGTTAAGAATCCCCAGCTTGCCAGCAGCTCACTCCCCCCCTCCCTCCACAGTGCATCGTCGTCGTTGGCAACCTCAGCATAGAGCCCACTTACAGCCGCTGCTTCCTTGGGAGGCGGCATGGCTGAGTGGTAAGAGAGCTGGCTTCCGAGCCAGAGAACCTAGGGTTCTAGCCCCGGTTCCTCCGCTCTGCCACTCCCCTGCCATGGGGCCTTGAGCAAGCTCCTTGACCTCTCGGGTGCTCCATTCTTTTGGGTTTTTTTTTTCCACCACCCCCAGACCCCCATTCTTCCATCCTCCCGACACCCACCTCTCTATTGTCAAGAAACCAATGGTCGACTTCCAGATGGGCTCGGGAGCCGAGCCTGACTCCTGTGATCTGGTGCCAACTCCATCCATTTTGGCGTCCTCTGCCTTCTCGTTACTAAAAAGAGGGGGTCACCCCTGAAGGCCATTTCCAGCCCTAGGTCTAAGAACCACCATAGTACCTTTACTAAGTCATTTCCCATACTTAGGGCTCAGTTTCCCCCTCTGTAAACCGAGGGGATGGGATTGGATGGCAGCTCTAGACTTAAGTGTCTATGTATGACCTTGATGGGGCAGCTAGGCGGCACAGTGAATAGAGCACCGGCCCTGGAATCAGGAAGACTGGAGTTCAAATCCCGCCTCAGACACTTAACACTTACTAGCCGTATGACCTTGAGCAAGTCCTTTAACCCCAATTTCCCCTCCCCCAAAAAGAGCGCTTTAAAAAAATGTATGACCTTGAATGAGTCATTTCGTCTCCTTAGACTCAGTTTCCTCTTATAAAATGAGGATGTTAGAGTAAGGGGGATTTATGCATGATTTCAAGGGATCTGTGAACTTTGATTGGGGGGGAAAAAGTTTATTTTCACTAACCTCCAACTGAAATTTAACATTTCCTTCAATTATCTAATAAGAGCTAGTATTTACATTGTGCTTTACAATTTGCAAAGTGCATTGTGTATATTAAGTTATTTGATCCTCACAACAGCCCAATGAGATAGGTACGCATTTTACAGATGGGGAAACTAAGGCACAGAGAGCTTAAGGAACTCAGAGACATCCAGTAGTAAGTGTCTGAAGCAGAATTTGAATTCAGGTCTTCTGGCCTCCCAGTCCCCTGCTCCAGCCCCTAGGGCACCTTGCCGCTTTCTGCATTTTCCTGAGAAGGGGGTCCACACTTTCCACAGATAGACTACCAAAGTGTCCAGGACACAAACACACGTTAAGGTTCCACACTCCAGCTAAATACAATTTGCTCTAAAGCCTCTCCTATAGTTTGTCCTCAAGCCCCTTCTTGAGAACCCCAATCCTCCTAAACCCCCTAGGGACTCTCCCAAGGGAGCCAACTCAATTTAAGGATGCTCTGATGGTCTGGAAGGTTCTCCTTCCATTGAGTCAAAATATGCTACTCTATTTCCTCTCCCTCCCTTGCCTCCCCACATTTATTCCTAGTTCAGCTCCCTGGGCAGTTTCTTCTTGCACATGACAGTAGCCCCTTGCATGGCATTGCTACGCTCTCCCTCCTCTCTTCTTCTGATTCTGGACCCAGTCCTCCCTAGGTCTGGTCATCTAGTATTCTCATCTTCCCATTTGCCCTCCTTTGGATACTCTCGTCTTGGTGATAGCACCTTCTAAAATGTAGTGCCCAGAACTGAAGCTGATGCTCCAGACCTGATCTGACCAGGGCAAGAAGATAGCAATACTACCTGTATTGCTTATAGACTCTCTCTTTGAATTCAGTCTCCAATCACCTTTGCTCTCTTGGCTGATTCAGAATGAGCTTGCTGTCCAATCTCCTGGTACATGAACCGTTCTCTAACCACAGTCCTTCAACCAATACATCAAGCGCTGATTTTTTAAAAAATGTACTTACAATTATCCCTTCCACATTGTGACTTTCTCTTTCAGGGTTTCCGTATATTGCCGGTCAGCATAAGAAATTAAATGGGAATTTGGGGGAAGTTGCAGATGACATGCAAAGGCCAACAGACAACACAGAGCCTATGACCAAATACCCCAAATTTTACAATAAGATATTCTAAAAACCCCATAAAAGCAAAAGAAAAAAATTCAGACTTCTTCTCTAGAATGATGGGAAGGCCAAAAAGTTTTACACAGATTTTCCAGATCATGGGGGCACCATGCCTCTACCCTGCCCCCAGATGTAGAAGGGATAACCCTACAGGATTATTGAACATTAGGCAAAGCGTTAGTAGACACTGGGGATATAAACTCAGAAACCCTGAAGGTCCTTGCCTCTAGGGACACTGCACATTGGCACAGAGAAATAAACATCAGGTAATTTGAGAGAAACAAAGCACTAACAATTCAGGTTATCACAAAATATGCAACAGGGGAGAGGTCATCTGCTAGACAGAGCTAGCAAGAAAGACAGGGAATAAGAGAGATGGGAAGGGGCTGGATTCTAGAAATGAGCAACAGCTTCTACAACAGCTCAAAGGCAATAAGGGAATTTCAAGTTCATGGTATAGCTAAGAGGCGAATTCAGATGCATGAATGATGTGAAATAAGGCAAGTGGTGTGGACTGAAGGGAAACTGTGGATGACTACAAATGCTAGACCAAGGAGTCTGCATTTTATCCTTTGGACCATATGGAGATGGCTGGATGGCCTCCCTGCCTCAAGTCTCTCCCCACATCACAACGGTGTCAAAGCGATCTTCCTAAACCTCAGGTCTCATCACGTTACCCTCTACATACTCCAGTGACTCCCTGTCATCTCCTGAGTCAAATACATAATCCCCTGGTGTTTCAAACTCTTCACATCCTGTTCCTTTCTGCCTTTCCAGTTTTCTTCCACCTCACCTAGACTTTTCAAGTCAATGATACCAGTCTCCCTGCTAGCCCTCAAACAAGACACTCCATCTCTCAGGTTGGGGGATTTCCTCTGGCTTTCCTCTATACCTGGGACTTTTTCTGCACCTCATCACAGGCTTCCCTCAAGTCCCAGCTCAAATGCCTGCTTCTACCAGAAGTCTGTCCTGATCCCTCTTAATTCTGGTGCTTGCGCTATGTTGAATATTTCCAATTTACCCTGCATATACCTTGTTTGTACACAATTATTTGCATGAGGCTGTGAGATCCTGAAAAGCAGGAACTGTCTTTTACCTTTCTTTGTAACCCTAGCACTTAGCATAGTGCCAGGTACATAGAAAGGGCCTGATAACTTTATGGACTGACTGGCTGAACTACTAAAGGCTTTGGAGGATAAGAGTCTGTGCCTTCGGAAGATTATTGTGACAATTGAGTGGAGAGGGAATTAAAGAGGCTGATTAGAGGGATGTAACTGTAGGTTCAGGTTCAGGTAGGCAGGTACAAGAGACATGGTGGATGTGGCATTAATAAGACTTGACAAGAGTTTGAATATGGCAGTCTAACAGTGATCACTCTGCCCCTCCACTGCCTAGAGGCCAGTCAGATTACATTTCACCCCTCCCCTCAGAGTTCTCCTTTACTTTTAAGGGGAATTGAGGGCATCTCTGCCATTGGGTCTAGGTTCCACTGATAGTGTTGCCTCGATTTCAGGGGTCCCCAAACCCTAGTTCTGCCTAAATGTCACATTACTTTTACAAATGAATATTTACTTCAAAGATAAAGCATAAATGAACACACAAACATCCTCCGACACATGGGAACATAATTCCCCCACCACCACCTGAGTCTCTGGGCAGGAAAAAGGGATTAGGTTCACAGTTTAGCTCAGATCCTACATAGCACAGTCCTATCTCAATCCAACGCCAAACTATACCCCCACATACACCCACACACCTTGGGTTTGAGTCCCTGGCACTCTGGCTTCTCAGGGTTTCTTGGCCGAGTTGGCTGGATGATATATAATATCAGGTCTAGAATCCTGCCTCCATGCTCACAATGGCTCCAGCTCCCTGGTCCAGTGGGATTCCATTACTTGGCCTTAATATGGAAAAGGACAAATGAAATCAACCAAAACAAAACTCCAAACCCATAGCATTATGATAAATATACATAAAGCACTTAGCACAGTGTAGGCAGTATATAAAGTGCTTAGCAGTGACTGGCACATAGTAGGGGCTATAAATGCTAGCTAGTGTTATTGTTAAAGGTCAGAGTGGGAGAGCTGGTTCAGATTTGAAAGAATTCACTCAGATCTTCTCTTCAGTCAATAAAGCTCCCAATTTATTGACACAAAAGCATACCAGCCTGAGATTTAGCAAGGAACTAAACAAAGGCACTGATATAGGAAAAGGACCAGATTTATATAGACAGAAAGCTATATAGCCCATAGGATGTTGATGTAATTTTTAGGGTTTCTAATGGGGGTTGGAGATTTAGGAACAGAATGAGGAAGATGAATGACACAAGATAAGGGAGACAGGAAATTATATGACCCAAGATGGGAGGACACAAGGAATTCCATGGTCCAGGATAAGGGGGAAGTTTTATGGGATTCCAAGAAAAGGGAAGAGATTCTAGGGCATCTTCAGGTTAGAGAATAAACTAGGGGCTTCACAAAGTACTAGAAAAGCAACTCTTAAATTGTTTTTAACCCTTAGGGATACACATCATTATGATTAATATGCATAAAGCACTTAGCACAGTGCCTAGCACAGAGTAGGTAGTATGTAAATGCTATCTAGTATTATTAATATATATGTAAAGTGCCCATTTCTTGGGCCCACAGTATAAAACTAGGAAGCTAGCCTTCCACCCCACCTCCAGGCAGTTCCCCAGGTAAACAGGACCTTAATTTCAATTGGCAGTTTTGAATGACAATGCCTGTTCCTACTATGCAGCCAATATTGCCAGTCACATGGTAGGGGAACAGGGATGTCTTCTCCCAGAAGTTGGTGCCTCTATGTTAGGTGATCTAGGCATGCGCAATAAAACCCGTTACAGGGGCGGCTAGGTGGTGCAGTGAATAGAGCACCGGCCCTGGAGTCAGGAAGACCCGAGTTCAAATCCCGCCTCAGACACTTAACCCTTACTAGCCCTGTGACCTTGTGCAAGTCACTTAACCCCAACTGCCCTGCCTTCCCCCCCCCTCCAAAAAGCAAGGAGAGAAAGAGAGAAAAAAAAAGAAAACCCCTTATAGGAGATAAGGTAAAAAAAGAGTCAAGGATGCCTGAGTTGGAGTCTCAGTGATGGTTTCATCTTTTTATGCTCAACCAATTGCTTGACCCAACTGAGTTTTCTTTGGCTTCTAGCTGCAAACCAGTGTGTCAGTAATTTCTTCTAACTGTCATCAGCTGCAGATTCAGCCCCACATGCCGCCTCTGCCTTTAACCTAGTCCCTGAAAAAGAAAGCCTTTCAGCAATACAGGGACAAGGCATGGGACAACTGAATTCGTTAATTATTCTCCCCCACTTCTGACATTAGCTGAAGGCCAGTCTGTAGCCATGGCCCAGAAAGGGTTTGAGTTCAGAAGACAACTGTCCTGGCTAGTCCCAGCTCCCTCGGTGGGGTTCTGTCTGATTCTGCCCATCAATTAGAAGAATATCTACTTACCTCTTCCTATAGAGTGCTCCGGGAATTAATGAATGTCTGCTAAGTGCTTTAAAGATGAGAAGCCCCATTTAAGTTTTAACTACCTTTATATACTTCTTCATCCAGGATTACTGTATTAATTATACATTGTTCTCGATGCATAATTAGGCAAAGTGCAACAAATTTCATCTGATTTAGCTATTTCCCCTGATGTAGCATTAGTGCATTTATATTTAATAAGGCCACAGGAACAAAAGTGGAAACCTCAACATCCACTCCCTTCCCTCCTTTCCAGGGCAATAAATCAAAGTCTCTGCTCAGGCCGCTCCAAGGAGCTGACAGCAATTAGCAAAAGAAACACCCCAATGCACTGTGGGCCCAGAAAAGACAAGGGTGAATTTCAGTAGTGTTACTAAATGGATGGATTCCACCTGGGATTGCCCAGCTGAAGCAGGTAGGAGACAGACTCCTCCAGCTACCCCATCCCACTCACACAATCTGCACACAAAAGGATGCTTCAGGGGCTTGACCTAATTGAATTACAATAAGAATCCCTGTGGTGTTACCCAGAAATGCAGAGCAGCCTTCCAGTGACTTAGCCTGCGGTGTTTCATTAAGAAGCAGACAAGCTATACCTTCCCCAATATCCTGAGAAACCTGACGGCTCTCAGAGCCGTCCTCCTCCAGAGGGCCTCACCACTGAAAAACTCAGGGACCGGTGAAGGAAGGCAGAAAACAAGCATTTATTAGATGCCTACTCTGTGCTGGGCAATGTACTAAGTGCTTTATGTTTATTAATCATAATACTAGCTAGCATATATAGCACCTACTATGTGCCAGGCACTGCTAAGCACTTTTATTAATAATACTAACTAGCATTTACATCCTGCCTATTCTGGGCCAGTCACTGTGTAAGAGCTTTATAAATATCTCATTTGATCCTCACAACCCTGGGAGGCAGGTAGCAATTATGATTCCCATTTTACAGTTGAAAAAAAATTGAGGCAGCCAGAAATTAAGTGACTGGGCCAGAGTCATACAGCTGATATGTGTCCGAGGTCAAATTTGGACTCGGCTCTTCCTGACTCCAGGATCAGCTCTATTCACTGCAACATCAGCATCCCTGTCTGAGATGGAAGGACTCTTGGAATGTTTTTTTTGGTGGGAGGAGAGAAGGTGCTAGGCCTCTTCACTCTTTGGAAGGTGGGAAAATTGAGAGTGAGGTTCACCTACATAACTTTGAGAAAGGCCTTTAACTTTCTTGACTCACAGTTTCTTCAGTAAAACGAGGGAATCCTACCTTTGAGGTCCCTCCCAGGTCTATTAGGAAACTATTTGTGACCTTGGGCAAGTTAATACCCTTCTCTGGGCCTCAGTTTCCCCCCCAATAAAATGAATATGCTTGGACTTGATCTCTGAGGATCCTCCCAGCTCTAAATCCCATTGCAGTGGGGGTTATCAAAGGATCACTCACGCTCTCCCCATCTACTGGACTGGGTTATATTCCCTGGGGCACTGAGCAGGTGTTCTGGCCTCTTACTAAAGAGCATTGAAAATCCAGGGGCTTTTAGCTGATTCCCTAGTGCCTCCCCCACTCCCATAATGAGGCACTGCCTCAAAGGGGACTGGGAACTGAAGATGAGGCACCCCCTCAGCAGGCTTTCAGGACACAATTTCGTTTTCATTATCTTTTGTCTGTGTGGTTTAAGAGCCCAATAGCTTCCAGTGAGTGGAGAGAGATTTTTTTCTTCCTTCTCCTTCCCCTCCCCTCCTCTTCCTCCTCTTCTTCCTCTTCCTCCTCTTCCCCCTCTTCCTCCTCTTCCTCCTCTTCCCCCTC